>CM066047.1:149512828-150112828 GCA_033557465.1 Ichthyophis bannanicus
ACTCGGAGCGCTCCCGCGCAGCCCATAGTGCCTGGATTCCATGTAATGGCACCGCTGCAGTCTGGCGCATGTAGCACATAAGAACGGAAGAACATTAGGGGGGGATGGGACAGGGGTCGTGGGTGCAGGGGCTCCACGCCTTTGGACAGACAGAGGGTGGGAGGGGGTCCTGTACACATCTTAGTGATCATTATGGGAGTAAGGAGGCATTTGGGGATGCTGCTTAGGATAGGGGGGAGGGGGGAGGGGGGGAGGGAATAGGAATAGGGGGGGCAGGGGGTGGGGGGGGGGGTGGTGAGGGGAGGGGTGGGGACGCAGCCCTGGACATTACTAAAGGTAGAAGGCAAGGCATCCCTTAGAGGAAGGAAGGGAGGATCTCAGGCTGGGGAGATCTCTCCCGGTTATGGTGTTAATGACGGTTTACTTGATTTCCACTCCCAGCTGACGTGAGGATCCTATCTTGGAATGTCTGTGGTATAGGCAACCCTATCAAGCGATATAAGGTGCTACAGGCCTTAGCGAGGCAGCGCTGCGACATAGCTATGTTACAAGAAACTCACCAGAGTACAGAGGAGCATGCTAAACTTAAACGGGATTGGGTGGGACAAGAATGGGGGGCCCCGGCGCAGGGTAGGAAGGGTGGAGTGGTCATTTTGATACACAAGAGACTCCGGTTTACCAAGGAGGAGATCTACGTAGATTCCGAAGGGCGATATATTTTGCTCTACGGGACTCTGGAAGGGAAACCCGTAATATTGGGTAACCTTTACAGCCCTAATGTGTTGGATCGTGCTCTCTATGCCCGGCTGGGTTCACGGGTGGAGCAGCTGCCAGATGCCCCATTGATTCTAGCCGGCGACTTTAACGGCGTCCTAGATCCTGCATTGGACCTCTCGGGGGATGGGGATGGGCGGTCACGCAGGCGGGGCACTCAGGCCCTACAACAACTGCGGCGGTGGCTCCAATTGACGGATCCTTGGCGACTTTTACACCCAGGGGAGCGAGATATTACCCACCAATCCCGAGCGCACGGTACGAGTGCCCGTATTGATTATGTGTTATTATCAGAAAGACTCTTTACTTATGTACAGGATGCGCAGATCGGTCCCTTTGAAATCTCCGATCATGCTATGATATGGGTGGATCTAGAGTGGAGCGATGCTGCTCCGTCGCCTCGTATCTGGCGATTTCCGGTTGAGCTCTACCGGGATGCGGACTTTTCTCTGTTTCTTAGGCAGAAATGGCAAGACTTTGCCGCGTACAATGAACAACATCGTAATAACCCGGAGCTATTTTGGGAAACGGCTAAAGTGGTTCTACGGGGCGAGATAATAGGATACATGGCCCGTAAGCGAAAATTGATAGCAAAACAGATTATCCGTCTTGAAGCACAGGTCTGCCAGGCTCGGCGCCGGCAGGCGAGTACCCCCTCGGCGGCAAATAGGAAGGCATTGTGGGAAGCCCAATCTGTCCTTAATGAGCTGCTCCACCAGCGTGCCAAGAAGTCCTTTATGTATTATAAGTATCAACTTTACCGCTTTGGGGACAAATCGGGAAAATTACTGGCTCGATGTCTACGGGGTAGAGGGGGGGCCAGAACGGTGGTGGCCCTACGGGATGCGCAGGGTAGCCTCCAGTCAGGGAATCGGGAAATCGCCCAGATTTTCCGCCAGTTTTACCAGAAGCTATATTCGCGGGGGGCTGACCCAGGTACGGCCATGGAAGAGTATTTGCAGGAACTACAGTTGCCCCAACTTGATGAAGAACAGCGAGCGGGTTTAGAGGTGCCGATTATGGCGGAGGAAGTTTCCTTGGTAGTTCAACGGGCGAGTTGCTGTCGGGCCCCGGGACAAGATGGGTTCGGGGCCGAATTTTATAAACTGCTTGGGGAAATGGTTTCGCCCGTGCTGCTGGAGGTCTACCATCAGCGGTTGACAAATGGGACGTTTACGTGGGGGGGGAACCATGCGCATATTATTCTATTCCCTAAACCTGGTAAAGATAGTACGTATGCGGAGTCTTACCGACCTATCTCCCTTCTTAATTTTGACTTGAAGATCCTAGCTAAAATCCTAGCATTGCGACTTGCCGGGGTGCTGGGAGACCTAGTACATGAATCCCAGGTGGGCTTTGTGAAGGGCCGGTATGCGGTGCGGAACCTGCGGAGGATCTTGGCGTCTTTGGAATGGGTCCATCGACATGGCATACCCTCGCTTTTGGTTAGCTTTGATGCCGAGAAAGCCTTTGACCGGGTTGGTTGGTCGTATTTGAAGTCTCTTTTACCGAAATACGGACTGGGGAGTCTTTCTGTGGGATGGTGGACCTGCTGTATGCTCGGCCCACGGCGAGTGTTTGTTGTAATGGGGTCCTGTCGGAGGCCTTTGATTTGGAAAGAGGCACCCGGCAGGGATGTCCGCTCTCCCCCCTACTTTTTGTTTTATCTTTAGACCCCCTGGTCCGGATGATTGAAACATCTGCTGCGATTGCCGGAGTACGGGTGGGACCCCATGGGTTTAAAATAGCGGCTTTTGCCGATGACATGTTGGTCCATGTCTCGGCCCCGCGTATCTCCCTTATGCGGCTACTGGAGGAGTTTTCTCGTTTTGGGAGCTTCGCGGGCCTCCGTATCAATATGGGCAAGTCTGAGGCCTTAGATGTGGGGGGTACGCTCCGTGTGGCCTGGGGAGACTCTTTCCCCCTTCGGTGGGCAGAGGACTTCTTCACTTATCTGGGTATTTCTTTGACTGCAGATCCCAAGCAATTATATCGGGCGAACCTGACTCGGATTGTTTCTAAAACTCGAGCACAGTTGCAGGCGTGGGCCCCTCTCCCCTTATCATTGTTAGGCAGAGCGGCGGCCCTGAACATGGTAATTTTCCCGCGTATTTTATATTGGTTGCAAACACTCCCAGTGTGGCCGAGGAAACGTGACTTGCAAGAAATTGAGGGCCTGTTCCGGGGTTTTCTGTGGAAAGGGGCACGGGCTCGTATCCCCCTCTGTCGCCTGCAGAGGAGGTGGAGGGATGGGGGAATCGGCATCCCTGATTTACGGTTTTACGCCCTGGCCTGTCAGGCAAGGCATCTTAGAGATTGGCTGGGAGAGACAGACGACCATACCCCACGGGCGCTAGAGGAGGCCTTGGTTGCCCCACAGGCCTTACTGGCGGCCCTGCATTTGCCGGGTTCCGATCTACCAGGATGGGTAACCCAGAGTGTGCTGATACGGCCGGCTCGATGCACATGGCAGCAACTAAATAAATGGTGGGGGGCGCCTCCAGAGGTTTCTAGTTGGTTACCGTTACAGGGGAATGTACACTTTACTCCGGGAACCGATGCGCCTACGTTTCGGCTCTGGGAACAGAGGGGGATTCAGCATCTAGGACATGTTATTGATTGCGAGGGGAGGTGTAAATCCTTTCGGGTCCTTTGTGGAGAATACGAACTAAGCATCCGGCATGCGTTTGCATATGCCCAAGTCTCCCATTATGTTGCATCGCTCCCACAGACTGGGCTGGTGGTTGTGCGGGCGGCGCAGATCCTTGAGTTTTTCGATATTGGGACAGGCCCAGGGCCGTCTATAGCCGGGTTGAAGCGATGTATTGAGAGGTGGACGCCTCCGTTAGATTATACTGGGGTGGAGAGAGCGTGGGCCAATGAGCTGGGGGTAACAGTGGTCCCTGGTACTATTCACGAGGCCTTGAGACATGTCGGGGAGTTAGTAGATGGGGCCCGTTGGAGAGAGATACAGATCAAATGTCTTTTGCGAGCCCATTTTTCCCCGCGACGGGCACTTCGCTGCCATATTACACTAGATGGGAGTTGTCCGAAATGTGGCGCTGTACTAGCCGATTTGGGTCATATGTGGTGGGGTTGCGTGAAAGTTCGCAGATATTGGATGCGGATTCGGGATTATATGTGTGGCGTGCTATGCCAGCGGGTCTGCTGGACGGGGTCTGTTGTGGTGTTAGATCAACTTGGGCCACTCCACCCGAAGGGTAGATGGGAGCGCCTTTTACTCAGGAAAGCCTGTTTGGTGGGGAAGGGTCCTTTGTTACGCAGCTGGAGGGAACCTACTCCCCCCTCCTTCTGGGAAGGGCGTAACAGTTTTCACCAGCTGATGCTGTTCGAGAAGCGGGGGGCGAGAGGCAGGGTTAGACGCTGGACATCCTTCCTGCTGACCTGGGAACCCTATATCCAGACCTTGCGGCCTACTACGCGCAATGAAGTACTCCAAGCGCATCATTAGCTTAGAATAGGGCCAATTCACCATGTGGGAAGTGGAGGATATTGAGGTGCAGGGATTCGATGAGGAGCGGGCAGGGCTGCATGGGGGGGAGGTGGGGTAGGGGGGGGTGGGGGGGTGTCCTTATTGGGGAAAAATGTAAGTTATGATGCTGGACTGTTGCATTCTGGCTGTCTTCCTGGGTGGTGGATCAGATACAACCCTGCCCGGGTAACCACGTATGTTCTGTGTTCTAGGTTTACGTTGTATTGTGCCGATTATTACTTGTTTGATGGCTGCCTTATTTCAATAAAAATGATTTTCAAAAAAAAACAAACCATGGACTATTCATCTTAGTTTAATGCATCTTATAGCATCAATGACCTTTGTTAAGGAACCGATTACCACTGTATTTTTCAATATAGTCCTCTCAGAAAAAATTGCTAAGTATTCATTTCTTCAGCTGTATAGTAACTTAATCGAATTAATGAAATAGCACTTAGCCGCCTTCCAGCTGAGGACTTCTCCAGATCTCAACGCTCTCCCTGGGCACCACTGAGGCATTTCACTGCCGCAGTTTCTTCAGGAGATCAATCCTAACCAGCGAAAACTTGTGCTGCCCACGTCTCTTAAGGTTTCCAAAATATTCAAGGCTAGAAAACCGTTCTTACGAACAAGATCTTTCTAAGGTCCTCATATGCGCGGCTTCTATGAGGACTTTGGAAAGATCTTGTTCGTAAGAACGGTTTACTAGCCTTGAATATTTTGGAAACCTTAGGAGACGTGGGCAGCACAAGTTTTCGCACAGATTTGCTGGTTAGGATTGATCTCCTGAAGAAACTGCGGCAGTGAAACGCCTCAGTGGTGCCCAGGGAGAGCGTTGAGATCTGGAGAAGTCCTCAGCTGGAAGGCGGCTAAGTGCTATTTCATTAATTCGATTGAGTTACTATACAGCTGAAGAAATGAATACTTAGCAATTTTTTCTGAGAGGACTACATCTCCCAGCTATTCCCATCCGATGGACGACTCCTTGAGGTATTGGGCCCATCTTAGATTTTAGGAAGACTAACTTTGCCACGACCCTGACCTCTGAATGGATTTTATCAGCCCTAGTCCTAATACTGAATCACACCATCTGGTGATCATCAGATGAGAAATTATCTCCCACTATATCATCAGAAACACTTTCACCACTGGTAAGCACCAAGTCCAGTATGGCCCCTTCGCATGTGGGGTCTGTTACCAGTTGCCTGAATAGTTCTCCCTGTACAGAATCCTGGATCTCCTTACTTCTAGATGATACTGCAGCAGGAATGTGCAAATCAACATCTGGCATATCGAAACTACCTATCAGTAGCACTTCCCCTTTCCTGGCAATGCTGCTTATGTCTTCTATTAAATCTTCTTCCACTTCTCCTTGTGAGGGAAGTCTGTATTTCACGCAAATGCAAATGGATTTCTCTTTCTCTCTTTCTAGTTTAACCCACAGTACCTCCATTCTCCATTTTAAGCCCTGAAATTCTATAGCTTCATTATTATTATTTTTTACATATAGTGCCACTCCTCCCCTCCTTCCTACCCTCTCCTTTCTGAATAAAGTATAGCCTGGTATAATTACATCCCAGCCATGGTTGTCCATGAACCATTGTAACAGCCACTAAATCCAAGTCAGCCTCTTCCATTAAAGCCTCAACATCTAGGATCATATTTCCCATGCTATGGACATTTATACACACCACTTTCCAGATGATGTCCCTTTTACCCATTTCTATAGAGGTTTTTCATGTTTCATGTTTCATTTATCTGGGGGCTTTCTTCACCCATCCCCAACGAATCTAGTTTAAAGCCCTCTTCATTAGGTTAACTAGTCTGCTTCTGTAGACCCTTCTTGCACAGATGGATGCCATCTGCTCTGCAGCCCTTGGATCATCATCCCCTGGGTCCACGAAAATAAAACGTTCTCTATGACACCATCCACGCAGCCAAGCATTTATCTCCAGAATGCAAGCTTCTCTGCCTTGGCCTTTACCCTCAACAGGGAGGATTGAGGCGAACACCGCGAGCACATTTTTCTGCTTCGCTCTCTGTCCCAGAGCCATGAAGTCACTTTTGATATGCTCAGAAGTATACCTAGCAGTATCATTTGTGCCGACATGAATGAGCAACATCAGGTAATAGTAGGCTTCTTAAGTCTCAGCAAACTCTCCGCAGTAACTCAAATTTTGGCATCTGGCATACCTTCTCTGGACATCAAGTCTGGTCGGCAGATTGACATCTCAGTACCCCTCAGAAGAGCATAACCAACCCTCACTACCCTTCGCTTCCTTGTGGTCAATGATTCTGCAACTTTGGGGTGCTTGAGCTCTGGTTTTTCTTTTTCCTGGGATGCTTTCACCTCCTCCGTACTAGTTCTTCATAATGGTTCTTCAATTCAAGGGCTAGAGGAGTCGGATTGATTATTCTGCAGACCCTGGTGACCCGTGTCCAACTTTAGTCATTCTGCAGGCTTTGTTGGAGAGCTTGGATGTTTCAAGAAGAATCTCATCAATGTACTTTTCACTGCCTTGAATATTCCTCAGCCTCACCATCTCTTCTCTGAGCTCCTCCGCTTGTTTTTTAGAAACCTTCAGCATGCAGGCATCCTGCAGATGGAACCGGTCCTTCAACTGGCATTGGGATCTCTTATTGTAATATAATTTTCCAGGGCCTACCTAAACAAACTCTCCACCCACTACAAATGACACAAAATACGGAAACCTAATAATTGCTGGTGCCTCATATCGATCACACTTAACACCCAGACTGATGCAGCTTCACTGACTGCCCATCTCAGCCAGGATCAGATACAAAATTGTCAGCACTATATTCAAAATACTTCACAATGAATCTGCCACATGCCTCAAATCTCTAATCTCAAATGCAAAGAACAAAAGACTGCAAAGAAACTCCACCCTCAACTTGCTTGACATTCCACAGGAAAAGATAAAAAGTAAGCTGTACACCTGCAATAGAACATTCATACTATTTGCCCCATCCTTATGGAATAAACTGGCACCAACATTAAGAGGACTCAGAAATGTCAGACTTCAGGAAGAAGTTAAAAACTCACCTCTTAAAGGAAGAATATAACATATCCTCAGACCTAGAGACTCACCCACCATACTTACTGTAAAAATCCTACAATCCAACACAACACAATGTAATAAGGACTCAATAACACTGTAAATAGCTCATAGTTAAATATACAAAATGTTATGAAGTTGTTTTGTTATGTTATACTGTTCCAGTTCTTAGTAAAACATCATGTTAATCTGTTGTTAAACTGTAAACCACTTTGAATAGTAAAAAGGCGGTATAAAAATAAGTTTAAATAAATAAATATAGACAATAACAATAACAAAACACCTTTTCAAAGAAATTTCAAGCAAAATGTCCATGAGGGAGACAGAAGGACTCCTGAATGACCAGTAGTTAAAAGGAGTACTCGAGGAGAATAAGGTAATTCCAGAAAAACTAAATGTCTATCTTCGATCTTTATCTAGGAGAATGCTGGGGCTATACTCACATCAGAAATCGCCTTTTATAACGATTCAGATCAACTAAAACAGTCCTGACAACAAGGCTGCCATGCTAGAAAGTTTAAAAAAAAGCAAATGCCACTGCAAATACTGTAAAAGAAAGGACCTTTTGTTAAAAAAAAATCAGACTTCTTTTATAGTATTTGTAATGGATTTTGCTTCCTTTTATTTTTGGAGTACAAGCAGCCTTATTTTCATGCTGCTATCAGATCGTTTCAGTGGGAAAGCCTTTTTAAATGGCACCCGATCACACTGCACAGAGACATGTAAGTGATGGCCCTTGCTCATCAGAGCTACAATATAGTCAAGGCAGACAACACAACAGCTGAGGAATAGGATATCTCCAAGGGAATGGTAAGGAAACACACAGTTGGAGAGCAGTAGACTAGGCAGATCAGGATCCAAAAGCAGCCTCGAAGAGGTGCATTTTTAGCCTGGATTTGAAAATGGCCAGAGATGAAACTGAACATACCAACTCAGGTAGTTTGTTTCAGGCATAAGGAGCAACAAGGTAGAATGACTGAAGTCTGGAGTTGGCAGTGGAAGGGAAGAGGATATACAGAAGCATTCTACCAGAACAGTGGAATGCCCAGGCAGAGATGTAGGGAAAGATAAAAGAGAAAAAGCAGTGAGGACCAGCACAATGAATGCACTTATACATCAGTAGGAGAAGTTTGAACTGGATACAGAAATGGATAGGGAGCCAATGAAGCAACTTGAGAAGAGTGTTACATGAGCACGGCACGACAATACCCTGACTGAGGGTCTCTAAACTATTTTATAACTGTCTTGGGAGAAATGGGATATGATAATTGCAGGAGTGTGTTATCTTCATTGCGTGATTAACTTCTGCAGGAGATCGATATATACTTTGTATATTACAATGTTCTTAGCCATTTTAGCTTGTTTTTTGATTGTCTGCCCTATACATAAGCATCAACTACTAAGTGTTTAAAGATTTAGCTGTGCATGTGTATAAGGATTTCTTATCTTGGGCTTACTTAACTTATTCTTGCTTTCTGTTAGAGTACTTTAAAAAAATTCCTATAGCTTAGTTCAAAGTTTTAAAAGTATAGCACTGTCTGTAGTGACTTAATTACATTTGGTTTTCAGACATTACTATGTGGCATCTGTTCTTTCCAGAGAGTTCTGCTTACCGGTATTTTTATAACGTAAAGTACTTTTCTAATAAGATTAGATCTGGTGTGGCAATGGTTTTGTGACAGAGCCCAAGATATGATATTTGGATACAACTAAGTGGGTAATGAAACACAGATGACATGGTGTCGATTTCTTCCCTTGTCTTTTTAGCAGTTTGAGAAATATTTTCATTATAGTTGATACCCTTCAGTGAACTTTTTAATGGAGTTTGTTTTTTATCATTAGTGGGGGGTTTTCACTTTGATGTTTTTAAATATGTTGTGCTTATTAAGGGCCATCTATGGTGGTGTCTCTTAGTTCTTCTCTTTTGTTCTTTGTTCTGTATATTTATGTATTTGAATGTTGAATGTGTCCTGTTTCTTTGATGCTACATATAGCTTGCCTGTAGCTTCTGCAACGTTGATCCTGGAGGAGATTTGTTTGACCATTACGTACAAGTTCTGTAAAATAGTATGTGACAGCAGATAAAGTGTAGTTACTCACCTGTAAAGCATAGTCACTCACCTGTAACAGGTGATCTCCGGGAAAAGCAGGAACTTAGTCTTCACATATGGGTGACATCGGTAACGGAGCCCGCGCAGGAATGTTCCCCAGCGTCCAATAGGAAAGCTTTTGGGAGCATCCCACTGCGCCTGCGCTGCTGCCTTTCCACCTTTGTGACTCTCCCTTCTCAGTTGTTTGTAGCCGAGATAAAAAAAACAGAGGCGAGAAAGAGAAACCCTATAACTCCTAGGGGAAGAGGGTGGGTTACAAAGACTAAATTTCTGCTGTTCCCAGAGATCACCTGTTACAGGTGAGTAACTACATTATCTCCAGGAACAAGCAAGAATGTAGTCTTCACATATGGGACTCCCTAGCTCCCAGATGCCAGAGAAATGTCCACAGAATTGATAGATTTGCCTCAGGACAGGCCTCAAGAGGGCATGGATCCTTCATGGATTCTGACATCGAAAAATTCCGGGACAGAGGATAGGAGTTGCCTAAGGGTCTGAAAGAGCTGCTGGCATACTGCCTGACCAAACATGGCATACCGGCAGGAGTCCTTTTCAAGACAGTAATGAGCAGTGCCCGCTGCTGTTCCATGAAGGCAGACAGTCTTCTCTCCAAGGCTGTCAGCCTGAGACCCAGCTCAGGAGACTCAGCAGCCCTGGCGGTGCCGGGCCCGACGTCGGCTCTCTGGGAGGAGAATCCACGAGGACTATAGGACTTACGTGTCCAGCAGACTCCGGCTCCACTCGAGGTACTCTGGGAGGCTTCTCCTGTTCCACGGGCCCGGGGCGACGGTTGGGGGTCCAAGACCTAGCTCTCGAGGAGCCAGGGACCTCTTCCAACGACGCCCTCGCGAGCCGCTTCTTCCTCTTTCGTTCCCAGTCGGGGGACCCCCTGTCCGAGGAGCCCCGATGGTGCTCGGGATCCGATTCCCGAGATGTCGAGGCCTCAGACGAGGTCCGGGCCCGGCCCGAGGCAGAGTCAGAGAAAAGCCTTTCCTTTTCGTGCTGACGACTTCGAAGCGCCTTGGAAGACATTTTTACACATGGTCCACACGTCTTAGGATCGTGGTCAGGACCGAGGCACCGAAGGCAGTAGTTGCGTGTGTCGGTGAGAGACATTAGCTTCTTGCACCGATCACACTTTTTGAAACCACTGGAAGCCATCGGGGAAAAAAAAGAGTCCCCGCGAGGTCAAAGGACCGGCCTTCCAGGGAAAAAGAAAAAAAGGGCGCGAACACCAGCCACGAAGAGCAAAAACCGAAAAAAGAAGATCGGGCTCAATACCGGTGTACCGAACCCGGCGGGAGAGGAACCGGCGTCGAACTGGAGAAAAAATAGCAAAGGAATCACAAAAAAAATCTAACTATTTTCCGGGAGGACTAGGACACACGTCCGGTGGGCTTCACGGAAAAAGAGAGACTGAGCAAGATGGCACCTTTAGGCGGGAAGGGAACCACGCATGCGTGCCTGCATTGCCAAAGGCTTTCTTGGAAAGCTGGGGAAATGCTCCGCAAGGGCTCCATCGACGTCGATGTCACCAAGATGTGAGGACTGACTTACTGCTTGGTCCTGGAGAAGACAAAGATACCCTGATTCCTCAAGTAGGCCGCCACCACTGCCAGGCATTTGGTAAAGACCCTGGGGACGGAGGTGAGGCCAAATGCAGCACTCTGTACTGATAATGGTTTCCTCCCACAATGAACCTGAGGTACTTTCTGTGGTCTGGATGAATGAGGATGCATCCTTTAGATCTAAAGAGCATAGCCAATCTCCCTGCTGGAGGTAGGGCAGAAGTGTTCCAAGAGTAAGCATCTTGAATTTTTCCTTCTTTAAGAACTTGTTGAGATTTCTGAGGTCGAGAATAGGCTTGAGATCCCCTGCTCTCTTTGGTACTAGGAAGTACCTGGAGTAGAAACCATGACCTTGTAGGTGGGGAGGCACAGGCTCCACCGCCTGGTCTCGTATCAGACCCTGGAGCTCCTGCAGGAGGAGGGCTGTATGGAGAGGAGGCCTTGGAGGCTCCCCTGGAAAATAGGGAGGAGGCAACTGATGAAAATGAAGCAAGTAGCCCCTGTGGACTATGCTTAAGACCCAGTTGTCCCCTGTAATGAGTGGCCACCGGTGGAGCAAACAGGGCTAGGCGACCTCCTGTGCAGGGATGGGACAGCAGAGACGGAAAGGCTATGCCTTGGGAGTCAAAAAAACCCACCCTGCTGAGTGGGAGCAGGAGCCGGAGGCTTGGGGGCCTTCTGCCTACAGGGCCCATGTCCCTGCCCCTTGGCCTGCTGACCCTGTGGGGGAGCGGGGAGGCCTGGTAAGGTGGGAACTGTCTGTAGGCAGTCGCCTTCCTCGGGTAAAAGGACTTTTTAACCGAGCCCTTCTTCTTGTGTGAAGGAGCAGAAGTTTTTCATGACAGCCTTGTCCTCGTGAGGTGCTCGGACCCGAGCTCAGCAGCCTTCTCGGCCATGGGCTTGCCAAAAAGGTTCTCACCTCAGCAAGGGACATCGACCAACTTGTCCTGAACCCATGGCTCAAGGTCCAATGACTGCAGCCATGCCTGGCGTCGAGCCGCGATGCCAGCAGCCGCAACACGGGCCGAGGCCTCAAAGCCATCGTAGGTCGCTCGGGACATGAACTTAGAGCATTCCCGGATCCCCGAAAACAAGGACTTGAACCTCTGCAAAGGTTCCCCGGAAAGACCAGCAAAGAACCCGGCAAGCTCCTTGGCCAGGTCCCGCAAGTACATGCCCATGTACAGCTGGTAAGACTGGACATGGCAAGCAAGCATCGAGCCCTGGAAGCACTTTCTACCAAACGCATCCAGGTTCCGGGCCTCCCTGCCAGGGGGCACGGAGTGCATCTTCTGACTTTTCAGATGATGCATGGCCGATTCCACCACCATGGAATGGTGCAGTAGCTGCGCCTTTTGAAACCCAGGGCTCTTACGGAGTCGATAAATGGAATCAACCCACTTGCTTAGAACCGGCGCCCAGGCCGGTGCCTCCCACATCCGGAAGAGGAGCCGTTCCAGCATCGGAGGAACCGGCACAGTAAAGGCCTCCTTCGGAGGAGAGTCATACTGGAGGGCCTCGAGCTCTTCGGCTCGAGGCTCCTCCTCGGGATCCGCCGGGATCGCCAAAGCAGTGGCCATATCCCGCACCAACTCCGAAAACCGGGTATCCTCCGGAAGGGACCTACTCCGGGGCTCAGACTGCAGTGAGTCCGACAGGACGCACCGAGTCTTGAAGGTATTGTTTATTTATTTATTTTATTTACATTTCTTTTAACTGCGCTTTTCAACATCAGTGCGGTTTACATAGAACATAAAACATACACGTTGCATATAATGAAACAGTGTTTACAGGTAACAGGAACTAGAACTTGGATAACTTGGGGTAACTATTTACATCAGATTTTCATACTATACAAGCTAAACTTATAAGTGTCTTTAACGGAGGTTTTGTCATGATATCTATATTAGACTGTAGGTGACGTTACTGTATCAGCTGACTCCTCACCCTTCGTCTCCCAGGTGGACTGGTCCGAAGAGGAGTCGGGCTCCGACCGCATGGGGCCTGGCAGCACCCGCCCCGACGCCGAAGGCACCGGCGTCGACACCCTCGGTCCCAACCGGGAGGTCGAGGGTGACCGCGACTGAGGACGACCTCGAGCCTTCATGGTCTCGAGTATCGGCTCAGTCTGCGGGGTCGACTTCGATGTCGATGTCCCGGTGGTCGGGGCAGATGCGCCAGCAAGACTGGCCATCAGCACCCGCTGCTAATCCATGAAGGCAGACAGTCTGCACTCCAAGGCTGTCAGCCTGAGACCCAGCTCAGGAGACTCAGCAGCTACCGACTCGGGCCCCGGCGGCGCCGGGCCCGACGTCAGCTCCCTGGGAGGAGAGTCCTCGAGGACAACAGGACTTACGTGTCCAGCAGACTCCAGCTCCACCCTAGGTACTTTTGACGGCTTCTCCTGTTCCATGGACCCGGGACGAAGGTCGGGGGTCCAAGAGCTAGTCCTCGAGGAGCCAGGGACCTCCTCCTCTTTCGCTCCCGCTCGGGAGACCCCCTCTCCGAGGAACCCCAACGATGCTCGGGGTCAGACTCCCGAGACGTCGAAGTCTCAGATGAGGTCCGGGCCCGGCCGGAGGCCGAATCGGAGTAAAGCCTTTCCTTTTGGTGCTGACGACTTCGAAGAGCCTTAGTGGCCATTTTTCCAAATGGTCCACAGATCTTAGGATCATGATCAGGACCGAGGCACCGAAGGCAGCAGTCGTGTGTGTCGGTGAGAGACATTAGTTTCTTACACCGATCACACTTCTTAAAACCACTGGAAGCCATCGGGGAAAAAAGAGTCCCCGCGAGGTTAAAGGACCGACCTTCCAGAGAAAAGGAAAAAAGGGTGCGAACGCCAGCCACGAAGGGCAAAAACCGAAAAAATAAGATCGGGCTTGATACCGGTGTACCGAACCCGGCGAGAAGGGGAACCAGCTTCGAACCGGAGAAAAAAACGCAAAAATTCGCAAAGAATTGACGAAAAAATGTAACTATTTTCCAGGTGAACTAGGACACACGTCTGACGGGCTCCTCGGAAAAAGAGAGACTGAGCAAGATTGCACCTTTAGGCGGGAAGGGGACTGCGCATGCATGCAGTATTCCCAAAGGCTTTCATAGAAAGCTGGGGAAATGTTCCGCAGGGGCTCCATCGACGTCGATGTCACCCATATGTGAGGACTGACTTCCTGCTTGGTCCTGGAGAAAAATAAAAGACCTTCAGGATTTCAGGAAAGAACTGAAAACACAGCTCTTTACTGATTATAACATCACTATAACAAACTTTCCTTTGACTATACAATCGTGCCACCCAACAACTCAACTACCACCTAGCACACCATCCCAGGCTTAACATCCCACATAGCTACCTCTATTCACTGCACATGTTCTGTATCCTATTATGTATATAGTTTTCACTCTACTATGTATATAGTTATGATTTAGCCAACTGCCACTATACCCATTCCTGGTGTAGTTGGCATGTGATATGTTCCCTGTAAATACTTTATAGTTTATATATTGTTGTATGTGGCAGCAAAAGCTAGAAAGATGCTTGGGTGCATACGGAGAGGAATGGCTAGCAGAAAAAAAGGAGGTGATAGTGCCTCTGCATAAGTCTTTGGTGCGACCTCATTTGGAGTATAGTATGCAATTCTAGAGATATAAACAGGATGGAGTCAGTACAGAGGGTGGCTACTAAAAGTGGTCTTCATTATAAAGCACATGAGGAGAGACTTAAGGATCTTAATATGTACACCTTAGAGGAAAGGCGGGATAGAGGTGATATGATTGAGATGTTTAAATACCTCCATGGCATAAATGCACAGGGGGAGAGCTTCTTTCGATTGAAAGCAAGTTCTGCTATAAGGGGACATGGGATGAGGGTGAAGGGGGATAGATTCAGTAGGGATATGCGGAAATATTTCTTTACGGAAAGAGTGGTGGATCCGTGGAATAGTCTCCCAGTGGAAGTAGTAGAAATGAGGACAGTATCTGAATTCAAAAAAGCATGGGACAAACACAAAGGATCTCTAAAGGAAAAAAGGGGACTGTTGTAGTTGTTGATATGGAAAGACAGACTAGATAGGCCATGTGGTCTTTTTCTGTCATCATTTTTCTGTTTATATTCGTTCAATGTAAACCGCCCGATCGTTGGAAGGGACGGTATAAAAAAAAAGTTCAAATAAAAATAAATAATTAAATTCTTACCTCAGTATGGCATCATAGCTTAATCAAGCACAAAAAAAAAAAACAATTCCACAGGGAAAAGGGAGAGTTGTGAGGACTGATTCCTGCTGTTCCTAGAGAACACCTGTTACAGGTGAGTAACAACGCTTTTTCTAGGAACAAGCAGGAAGTCAGTTCTCACATATGGGACACCCAAGCTAAAGGCTACAGAAAAAGAAAACTGTAAAGCCACAGGCGACTGAGAAAGGCAGGCCGTAAATGGCAGCAGGGACCTCAAGACTCTAGATGCAACCCCCGCAGCAAGATGACATCACCTTTCTGGTAGCCTGGACATAAGGGCTGGAGTTGTACTAATCCTCAAAGAAGTGATGGAGAATTGTCTGGCCGAAAGAGCTGCCATGGCATGAGCTCTCCTGCAGGCAATAATGAGCTGTAAAGTATGGACAGAGAACCAGTTGGCGGCCCACCAAATGTCTTGTAGAGGGACCAAGCGCAGATGTGCTACCAAGGCCGCCATGGCATGCACATCATGGATGGTGACTTGATGCTCCAGAAGAGTCCAGCCTGCTATTAGACAACGGAGATGCAGTCCGCCACGCAGGTGGACAGGATGCACTTAAGAGATAGCAATGCTGAGTCTGTTCACATTGTAGGAGATGAACATCTGCGACGAGCGGCAGCGGACATTCGTCTGCTCAAGATAGAAGGCCTTACAGTTGAGGGTAGGAAGAGAGGCCTCTGCTTGAGATATATGAGGTCTAGGAAAAAAAGGTGGGAAAAACCACCTCCTGAATGAGATGAAAAGTAGATACAACTTTCGGCAGAAACATGGGATAGGTGCGTAGAACCACCCTATAATTGTGAAATATGGTGTATGAGGTGTGGGCCACCAACGCCTGGAGCTCACTGACACACCAAGCAGAAGAGCACTATGAGAAAGACAACTTTCCAAGAAAATAATTTGAGGTGAACAGAAATAGGTGGTTCAAAGAGAGCAGCCGTGAGTTTCCCCAAGAACCACATTTATTTATTTATTTATTATTTATTTAACAAACATTTATATCCCGCATCTTCCAGTGTTCAGTTGCGGTTTACAATAAAACAAAATCCACAAAGCAAGAGCTTTGTTTTACATCGAACATTATGTAACAATATACAATAAATGGTTAACAGCATAGGCTAATACATAACAGCATGAAACATTCAGGTCACATGCTACTGGAGGCGGCTGGATCAGGGGCTGCGAGAGGAGATGATCCATCATGAAATGGCCCATGAGAGGGTGGACAGAGATGGATTGTCTGTCCACCAGATGGTAATGCACAGCCAAGGCACTAAGGGTGCACCCTAATGGAGTTAGACTTTAGGCCAGCATGAGAAAGGTTCAACAGGTACTGGAGTATCAACTACATGAGACAGGAAAAGGGACTAAGGCCCTTGTCAGCGCACCAGAGTGAAAACCGGTGCCACTTAGAGGCATACACCCGCCTGGTAGAATTCTTTGAGGGAAGCCATTAGGACATCTTCAACATCCATGGAAAGATGGAAGGAGGCCAGAGCTACCCTTTCAGTGGCCAGACCATCAGCACTAGGAAATGGAGGTTGGGATACAGGAGAGTTCCCTCCTCCTGCGAGATCACATCTGGAGCATAGCCCAAAGGGTTCGAGGTCGCTCGAGAAAGTTGCAGCAGTAGCAAGAACCATGGCTTCCGGGGCCACCGGGGAGCAATGATGATCACCGCGGCCCAGTCATGACTCAATCTTGAGCAGGATTTGGGGAACCAGCAGAATGGGAGGATACACAAACAGTATATTCCCTGTCCATGTCAAGAAGAATGCATTTGCAGGTGCATGTTCCCAGGCCAGCATCCGGGAGCAAAAGCAGGGTAACTGAGCATTGCTGGGGCTGGCAAAGTGGTCCATTGGAGTCCCTCAACACCAAAAGAGTGGGCTATGGCCGGATCCAGAAGCCACTCATGCGGCTGAAGGATCCTGCTGAGTCTGTCCACCAAAACATTTTCATGTCCCAGGAGGTAGACCACCCGAAGGATCGTGCCCTTCACCATAGCAAAGGTCCAGATGCGAACCCCTTTCCAGCAAAAGAGGTACGAGCCCGTGCCTCCCTGCTTGATAGTAACATAGCAACATAGTAAATGACGGCAGATAAAGACCAGTATAGTCCATCTAGTCTGCCCAGTCATATGGCAAGAGTAGGTGCACCTGCTGCTCTGTGCAGGCCACCCCTCCCATGTCTTTGTTTAGGGGTGAACCCACCGCTCCATGTAGGACACCCCTATTTGTTGAGAAATTAGATGGTTCAGTTTATTTTGATTTTATCCTGTTGCTGTAAAGGGATCCAACTGTGTCTGTCCCATGCCATTTTGAATTCCGTCACTGTGTTTGCCCCCACCACTTCCATCGGGAGGACATTCCAAACATCCACCACCCTTTCAGTGAAAAAGCATTTTCTGACATTGCCTTTCAATTTACCACCTTGCAGCTTCATGTTACGCCCTCTAGTTTTACAGCTTTCCTGTCTTTGGAAGAGGTTTGTTTGTTCATTATTTCTCTAAGTATTTAAAGGTCTGAATCATATCTCCCCTATCCCTCCTCTCCTCCAAAGTGTACATATTTAGGTCTTCAAGTCTCTTCTCATAAGGCTTCTGAGGCTCCAAATCATTTTCGTCGCCTTTCTCTGAACAGTTTCCAGTCTTTTTACATCCTTTGCAAGATATGGTCTCCAAAACTGCACACAGATGATGCAGAACATTGTGACCTGGTTGTCTGTTTGGTTAAGAAGAATCTTGTTCGACAGCAGGCTCTGAAACACTCAAAGAGCATTCACCACTGCCAAGAGATTGAGGGTTGATCTGATGCAAGCTTTCCTCCTGTATCCAAACACCCTGGGATTGACAACCATCGCAGTGGACACCCCCACCCAAGCTTGGAGGCATCCATAGTGATGACGTGCTGGACTGGCAGGGCCTGGAAAGACATGCCTGCCAAGAGGTTCGGAGATGCTGCTACCAGGCGAGGGAGCTCGCAAGAGGCCTGGTCACCCGTACGCGATCATCCAGGCAACCCGAAGTCGAGTACTAAGGGTTCACTGGGCATCTGGAGTCATGTGGACTGCTGAGGCCATGTGCCCCAAGAAGTGCAGCATGAGACGGGCTGATGCAGTCACAAAACCCTGCACCTCTTTTGCAATGGACGCTTACTGCTGAGCCCTATCCAGAGGAAGGAAGGCCCTGGCCTGGGTTGTGTCTAGGAGGGCCCCTATGAACTTTGGATGTTGCGTGGCCTGCAGATGGGACTTTGAGTAGTTGTTGATTAACCTCAGATGTTGCAGCACTATGATGGTGCGGCGGCCTGCCTGGTGGACCTCCTCTGGTGATCTTCCCCTTATGAGCCAGATCAGGCAAACAAAGACATCTTGTAATCTGAACTAGGTGGCAACTACTGCCAGGCACTTAGTGAACACCCCTGGGGCAGTCCAGAGGCTGAAAGGCAGCACCCTGTACTGGTAGTAGCAGCCACCTATGATGAAGCAGAGGAACTGATGGTGCCGGGGGTGGATCAGGATGTGGGTATAGGCATCTTTTAGATCCAAGGAGCAGAGCCAATCTCCCTGTTGGAGGCAGGGCAGCAATGTTCCAAGGAATACCTGACCAGAAAGCGGTTGAGGTCCATCAGATCTAGGATGGGACAAAAACCTCTTGTTTTGGGGGACAACATAAGAACATAAGAACATAAGATATGCCATACTGGGTCAGACCAAGGTCCATCAAGCCCAGTATTCTGTTTCCAACAGTGACCAAACTAGGTCATATGTACCTAGCAGTTTCCCCAAGAGACACAAGTTCCACAATGCTTGTACTGGGTCAAGCATTGATATCTTCGGTCACTTCTTAATAATGGTTTATGGACCTTTCCTCCAGGAACTTGTCCAAACCTTTTTTAAACCCAGCTACACTAACAGCCTTTACTACATCCTCCGGTAACAAATTCCAGAGTTTGATTACACGTTGAGTGAAAAAATATTTTCTTTTGTTGGTCTTAAATAGTTTACCCTGTAGCTTCATTGCATGTCCCCTAGTCTTTCTATATTCTGATAACGTAAACAATCGATCTACGTTTACCCGTTCCATTCCGTTCATTAATTTATAGACTTCTATCATATCTCCCCTCAGCCGTCTCTTTTCCAGTTTAAAGAGCCCTAACCTTTTTAGCCTTTCTTCATAGGAGTATCCTTCCATCCCCTTTACCATTTTGGTGGCTCTTCTCTGAACCTTTTCTAAAATCGCTATATCCTTTTTAAGATAAGGCGACCAGAATTGCACACAATATTCAAGGTGCGGTCTCACCATGGAACGATATAGAGGCATTATAATATCTTTTGTTTTATTTTCCATTCCTTTCCTTATCATACCTAGCATTCTATTTGCTCTCTTGGCCGCCGCTGCACACTGGGCCGAGGGTTTTAACATGGTATCCACAATGACGCCTAAATCTTTTTCCTGGGTGGTGGTTCCTAATGTGGAACCTTGCATCGTGTAACCATAGTTTGGGTTGTTCTTCCTTGCACTTGTCCACATTAAATTTCATCTGCCATTTTGATGCCCAGTCTTCCAATTTATCAAGATCCTCTTGCAATTTTTCACAATCCTCTTCGGTTTTAACAACTTTAAATAGTTTTGTGTCATCTGCAAATTTGATAACCTCACTCGTTATTCCACTTTCCAGGTCATTTATGAATATGTCAAAAAGCAGCGGACCCAGCACAGATCCCTGGGGTACACCACTATTCACCTTTCTCCATTGGGAAAATTGGCCATTTAGCCCTACCCTCTGCTTTCTATCTTTTAACCAGTTCCTGATCCACAATAGAACACTGCCTCCTATCCCATGACTCTTTAGTTTTGCCAAAAGTCTCTGATGAGGAACCTTGTCAAAGGCTTTCTGAAAGTCCAGATACACAATTATCAACCGACTCACCTTTGTCCACCTGTTTATTCACTCCTTCAAAAAACATAACAGATTAGTAAGACAAGATCTTCCTTGTCTAAAGCCATGTTGGCTGTCTCCCATTAGGTTGTGACTATCTACATGCTGAGTAATTTTATTCTTTATGATGGTTTCTACCATTTTTCCCGGTACTGACGTCAGGCTCACTGGTCTGTAGTTTCCCGGATCACCCCTGGAACCCTTTTTAAAAATCGGTGTTACATTGGCGATCCTCCAATCTTCAGGTATTAGAGATGATTTTAATGATAGTTCACAGATTACTGATAGCAGGTCTGCAATCTCATATTTCAGTTCTTTCAACACCCTTGGATGTATACCATCCGGCCCAGGTGATTTGCTACTCTTCAGTTTATCTAATAGTTGTAAGACATCTTCCCGATGTATCGATATTTCCTTCAATTCTTCCACACCTTTAAATACCACTTCCGTCATGGGTAACATCCCTACATCTTCCTCAGTAAAGACCGAAGCAAAGAATTCATTCAGTCTCTCCGCTATCGCCTTGTCGCCTCTTAGTGCTCCTTTAACCCCTTTATCATCTAATGGACCAACTGACTCTCTCACAGGTTTTTTGCTACGCTCTCTCACAGGTTTTTTGCTACGACTCTCTCACAGGTTTTTTGCAAGGAAATAGCACGAGTAGAACCCTTGCCCCAGAGGTGTCAAGAAACTTGGCGCAAAGTGTGTCCTTCCCGAACACCGGATGGACATTGTCCGGAAAAGCCCTCGTGGAGAATGGCTCTGATTTCGGCACAGAGGACCCAGAGGCACCAGGCACTGGTCCGCATCGCGACTTCAGAAAGGCAGCCAGGTTGTGTTCCAGGGCCACAATCCTGGCCTCAAGGCCAGATGGCTCCACAGCCACTAGTACAGACACTGAAAAAATTGGGCCTGGAGCTGGCTCCCCCAACGGCGAATCACTAACGGTGATCGTTTGGTCCTCCCACCAGGGCAGCTTCGAGGGTCACTCCCAGCCATCGCCTTCGACATCGTGCTGAAGACTACAGTGCCGATGGCCGGAGGTTTTACCCCTGGACACTGGACCTTGATGTCAACTCGAGCAGAGTCCTAACCTTATGGGGGAGGACCTCTGAGAACGATCCCCAATCAGAGGCTCTGCGACCCCAGAGAACAGAGCAAGATCAGGCGCACGATGAATCGCCAGACACAACCCCTGAGAGTAGCGATTCCATGCTTGATGTAGAGGCTGAAACAGACTTCTGGCTGAAGATCAATTCCCGTTTCTTTTCAAGACACTTCAGACTCTTGCTCGACAGCTGCAGGCAAAGCGGGCAGGTAGAGTCATCGAGATCAGCACTGAGGCAATGAAGGCAGCAGTTATGGCGGTCTGTGATGGACATGGTGCGTGTGCATTTGCTACAATGCTTGAAGTCACTGACCATAGACAAAGCAGGGAAGATTGCTCCCGCAAAGTCAAACTCTAACGTTATGGTCCGTGTGTGTGTGAGAAAAACCCCACACATCCAGAAAAGGGAGAAGGAATAAAGGGATCCAAGAAAAGCAGAACGCCGAAGTGAGGACGATCCTGGGTGAAGAGAAGGTGATCAGTACGCGAACCAGTGAAAAAACAGCGAAAAAATGGCAAGAAAAAAATAGAGAAAAATCAACTTTTACCAGGGGATCAGACCAGACATCTGCTGGGTCCGTGGAAAAAGAAGACTGAGATAAGATGACACCCTTGGGTGGGAATGTGACCAAGGCATGTGTGGTTTAACACCCAAAGGCTTTCTTTAAAAGCTGGGGAGTGATTACCACATGGGTTACGTCGGTACCAATGTCACCCATATGCGAGCAATGACTTCCTGGAGGAAGGAGAAATTTAGAAGATAAACAAACCTTTTTGTTAAGTAAAGTAAGAGGAAATAGGTCTCTATGATTTCAAAAGTACGTAGTAGCTGAAAAAGGAAAAAAAAGGTTAGACTTAAGGGTGAACGAGGGAAATAAGTAGAGGCAGATGGAAATAAAGTGGAATTGCTTAACAAATATTTCTGTTTTGAGATGAAGGGACCGGAATGGGAGTGCAGAACAAACACTAAGAGGAATGGGAGTAAGGCAGAGCTTCAACAATTTTCATAAGTATTTGTGAGAAGGTAGCTAAATTAAAAGACAACAATGGGGGCATTACAGGATTTATCACAGAGCATTGAAGGAGCTTAGGGAAGTACTCACAGTTCAATGCTTCGTTAGGGTCGAAATTGATCCCAGATGACTGACTGGCATATGTGGTTCCTGTCCATAAAAGCTTAAGGAAGAGGTTGGGAACTACAGGCCAGTTAGTCTGACCTCTGCGGTAAATACACTAATGGAAAATCTCCTAAAGCAGAAGGTAGTGTGGTTTCTGTAATCCAAGGCAACATGGCTTTACTTGAGGTAGGTTTTATCAGACAAATCCAATTATTTATTTGAATGGGTGATCAAAGAATTGGGATGGGGGGGTGTGGGGAGTAAGATAAGATATACTTAGATTTGAAGCAGGCCTTTGACACCATTCCACATCAACAATTTACAAATAAAATGTGCGCCCTAAATTGACTGACCATGTAAGAAACTGTTAGGATAATAAATGTGTTCCCTCTGAAGATAGGAGCATTACCAGCGGTGCGTCGCAGGAGATCATGCCTTGATTTACCCCTTGGCAGTATAGAAGGGTTTCTGAAATTATAATTAATTATATTTTTGTAAGAGATGCTATGTTCAGTCAAGAAAGGTTTGCCCTTATTAGATGATACCAAAATATACAATAGGGTTGATTACCTGGAAAGTATGAACATAAGAACATAAGATATGCCATACTGGGTCAGACCAAGGTCCATCAAGCCCAGTATCCTGTTTCCAACAGTGGACAACAAGAAGGTTCTAGCGATGCTTGAAGAATGATTGAGAATTTGGCAGTTAAGATTTTATACTAAAAAATTCAAGGCCATGCACTGGACTGTAGAAACCCAAGGGAGCAAGCACAGTATAGAGCGTGAAGTACTTCAATGCATGAAGTAAGAGTGGGACTTGGGGGTGATCATACTGTATGACCTTCTACTGCTGAAAAGGCACACACCTATAAACCACTTTCCTGCTGCTGTAAACATGCAAGATGGAGAAATTAGGCCTTACCTGCTAATTGTTTTTCCTTGAGTTCTCTCCGGGCCAGTCCAGGGTACCATTGGGTGTTGTCAATCCCCTTCAGCAGCTGAGGACTGAACTCCAAGTTCTTGCTCACAGGGCATAGCCACTCCCCCTGTGACAGCTCTCCAGTCCTTTCTAGCAAAGCAGTGTAACCGCAGGACCGCAAAAATGACTACCGCACAAAATAGAAAACTTACAAAACACCAATCAGAAAACTTAACTTTGGGAAAAACTCCCCTAGCAAATGCACCTCCTGCGTTAACGCCACTGCGCCCGTGCGGGAGAGAACACAGCTCTTCCTCTGTATTATGCATTATCTCAGCCCAAAGAGTTTGACAAAGTGACCTTGTTAGGATCACTTATTTATTTATTCTTCTTTCTTGTTTGTTTGTTTTTTTTCGTCAAAAAGGAGCCCCCAAATAGCCCAAAGGAGCCCCAAACACCACATCCACCAGAGTAAAGCTAGTCTCTTCGAACCTACAGATGCGGCACCACCAAGACGACCTTCTGCGAACCTTGTGAAAAAACAAAACTGGGTGGGCCCTGGACTGGCCCGGAGAGAACTCAAGGGAAGACAATTAGCAGGTAAGGCCTAATTTCTCCTTCCTATTCGTCTCTCCGGGCCAGTCTAGGGTACCATTGAGCAGTACCAAAGCAGTGCCTAAAATCGGGAGGGACCCACGAGCCCCACTACAACTGCAGAGGCCCCTACTCTCGCATCCTCCCTGTCCTGAACATCCAACCTATAATGCTTCGTGAACATATGCAGCGACGACCACGTCACGGCCCTGCAAATATCCACCGGCGGAACCAAGGCCAACTCTGCCCAAGAAGTCGCTTGACCCCATGTAGAATGAGCCTTGAGGCCAACGGGAGGCGATTTACCTTCCCCTTCATAAGCGGCTACCACCGCCTGTTTCACCCACCAGGCAATCGCCGCTTTAGTAGCCGCGTGCCCCTTCCGAGGACCTCCAAACAGAACAAACAATCTGTCCGACTTCCTAAAAGAACGCGTGGCTCTAAGGTACCTCTTCAAGACTCGCCTCAAATCCAACTTCCGCAAAGCTCTATCCATCCGTGACCCTGACAGATCCGCGAAGGTGGGAAGAGCCACTGACTGATTAAGGTGGAACGAAGAAACCACCTTGGGTAAAAACGAAGGCACCGGCCGTAGGAGCACTCTCTCCGCCGAAAATTGAAGGTATGGCTACCTGCAAGAAAGAGCCTGTAGATTGGAAATCCTCCGCGCCGAACACAAGGCCACTAGAAAGGCAGTCTTCCACGATAACTCTCTCAAACCGCCCGACGAGCCTGATTCAAAAGGAGGTCGAGTTAGAGCCTCCAACACCAGATTCAAATCCCAAGCTGGAACCACCGAACGCACCGGCGGCCTGAGAAGCTTCACCGCTCTGAGAAAACGCACCACGTCCGAATGTGATGACAATCTTCTGCCTTGCACCACTCCTCTATAGCATGCTAAGGCCGCTACCTGAACCCGTAAGGTACTAAGAGTCAACCCTTTCTGCAAGCCATCCTGAAGAAAGGACAAAATCTCAGGCAAAGCCGCCGAAAACGGAGGAACGCCACGTGGCCTACACCAAGATTCAAACACACGCCATATGCGAACATACGCTAAAGACGTCGATGATCTCCTTGACCGCAACATCGTGTCCACCACCGCTGACGAATATCTCTTGCGTCTCAGCCGTGCCCTTTCAAGAGCCAAGCCGTAAGCAAGAAGCGTTCCACCTGCGGCATGAGAACGGGACCCTAACTCAGCAGATTGCACCAAGCCGGCAATCTCCAAGGGGAATCTACTAGAAGTCGCTTCAGATCTGCATACCAAGGCCGTCTGGGCAAATCCGGTGCAATGAGAATCACCTTCCCCCTGTGGCCCGTAATTCGCTGAATGATCCAACCGATCATCGGCCACGGCGGAAAAACATACAGAAGCTTGCCCAACGGCCAAGGTTGCACCTGACCATCCAGACCCTCAGACATGTGCTCTCTGCGTCTGCTGAAAAACCGATGCTTTTGCATTGATGCGTATGGCCATGAGATCCATCACCGGTCGCCCCCAGCGTAAGGTGATGTCGTGAAAAATCGCTGCGTTCAACTCCCATTCTCCGGGATCGAGAAGATTGCGACTGAGATAGTCGGCCTGAACATTGTCCTGTCCGGCCACATCAGCTGCTGACAAGGCCGCGAGATGGTCCTCCGCCCAGAGCATCAATAACTGACTCTCCGCAAGCAACAGAGCACTGCCCGTGCCCCCCTGGTGATTGATGTAAGAGACCGCCACCGCATTGTCGGAGAAGACCCGTACCGCTCTCCCTGCGAGGAACGGAACGAATGCGAGAAGAGCCAGTCGAACCGCACTGAGCTCCAACAGGTTGATCGAAAATGCCGCCTCCTCCTGGGTCCAGAGCACTTGAGTCACTTGAGCTTGACAATGAGCTCCCCAGCCTGATAAACTGGCGTCCGTCGTCACTAACATCCAATCCGGAAGCTCCAACGGAACTCCTGCCTGGAGATGTCTGGAATCTAGCCACCAACTGAGACTGTCACGCAACACATCCGGGCAGAACAGCTTGCTCGATAAGGGATGAAGTTGCGGAGACCATCTGGACAGCAACGCCTGCTGCAAGGGCTGCATGTGCGCCCTGGCCCAGGGCACCAGGTCCAAGGCCGCCGCCATGGACCCCAAGAGCTGCAAATACCTCCACGCCGAGGGGGCCTGGAGCCGCAGAAACGCCATCACTTGAGCCAATATCTTTAGCACTCTGCTCTCCGGCAAGAAGACCAATCCGCGCTCTGTGTCGAACTCTGCTCCGAGATACACCAGCCGGGACTGCGGCTGCAGCTGACTTCGCACGGTTGATTACCCAACCAAGCTGTTCCAGGAGCTGCACTACTCGTGAGGTAGCCGCGACCAACTCCTGCCGAGAACTTGCCCTGATCAACAAATCGTCTAGATAAGGGTGAACCTGAATCCCTTCCATCCGCAAGGCTGCGGCGACGACCACCATCACCTTCGTAAATGTCCGCGGAGCCGTCGCCAAGCCGAAAGGCAATGCTCAGAACTGAAAATGGCCGGAGGGGATCGCAAATCTTAAAAAACGTTGATGATCCGGCCTGATCGGGATATGCAGATAAGCCTCTGTGAGATCTATCGAAGAGAGCATCTCCCTGGGGCGTACGGAACGAATTACTGACCTGAGAGTTTCCATGCAAAAATAAGGAACTCTCAAAGCCCGGTTCACGCACTTGAGGTCCAGAACGGGCCGAAAGGATCCCTCCTTTTTGGGAACTACAAAATAAATCGAGTATCGACCTGACCCTAACTGGTCTGGAGGAACCGGAACAACTGCCTGCAGTTGCACTAAACG
The DNA here is from genome assembly GCA_033557465.1 of Ichthyophis bannanicus. Taxonomy (NCBI): domain Eukaryota; kingdom Metazoa; phylum Chordata; class Amphibia; order Gymnophiona; family Ichthyophiidae; genus Ichthyophis; species Ichthyophis bannanicus. Next base: position 149,539,580 of record CM066047.1, read on the forward strand.
CAGCAGCGTGTCCTCTACCGCCTGCCTTTTCGTTCCGAGCCCACACGGAAACACTAAGAAGGCATCGTGAAGTGGCCGCACGAACTCCAGCACGTAACCGTCCCGGATTATCTCCAACGCCCATTGGTCGGACGTTATCGCGGTACAGGCAGAGAGAAACCCCTGTAAGCGACCCCGTACCGGAATCTCCACCTGGACCAGCTAACCTTCATTGCTGCTTTTTTGCAGAGGCTTGCTGGGCATTGAAAAAACCTCTACCAAAAACTCTGGTCCCTCGAAAGGGTTGAGCCCGAGAAACAAAACAACCTCTGGGATAGGGAGAAAAACGCGCTCCTCGAAATCTACGAAACTCCTTTCCTTGGCCCCGCTGCGTGGAGGATTGTCTAAAAGCCTTGGGTCGATCCTCCGGCAACCGACCTCCTTTGGAATCACCCAAATCCTTGACAATTTTCTCCAAGGCCTCCCCAAAGAGCAGCTTGCCCTTATAAGGGAGCTTAATGAGCCTGGCTTTCGACGACGCATCGGCCGACCAGTTCCTTAGCCAAAGGAACCATCGAGCCCCAATCAAGGATGCCATGGACTTCGCCGAGATACAAAGCAAGTCATAAAATGCATCCGCCATATAGGCTGCCGCCGATTCCAACTTCGCTCCCTCTGCGGAAGACTCTCCCGAAGTATCTGAAGGCGACTCTCCTTGGAGCCAACGGATCGAAGCCCTAGACACATATGCTCCACAAATGGAAGCTCGTAGAGCTAGCACACAAGAATCAAAGGCTTGTTTAAGCAGCCCCTCCACCTTACGATTCTGCAGATCTTTAAGCACAGCACCGCCCTCCACCGGAATCGTGGTCTTCGTCACTGCCGAAACCAGGGCGTCCACCTTAGGCATCTTCAACAAATCTGTCTCTTCTTGGGGAACTGGATAAAGGCGACCCAGGGCGCGACCACCCCTCAGAGTAGCCTCCGGGCACTCCCACTCAGACTATCATCTGCTTTATCACCCGGTGGACCGGGAAACAACGTTGCTCAGTCTTAAAACCTTGCAATAAGGGGTCCCCCAGCGGCTTCTGTTCCACCGCAGGTAGGAGAATATTCAAGGCAGCCAAAGATTGGCCAATGAGCGCCCCCAATTCCTCTTTTCGGAAGACCCGAAAGAGATTGGGATCCTCGCCTGGAGCCAGCTCCCCCTCCTCCAGCTCCCCCGACCAAGGATCAAAACTCGCCTCTGAAAAAACCTCAGTCTCATCCCTCGTATGAGATGCAGGCAGCTGCTGTCCTAAGCTCTCCAAGACAGTCGCAGTGCCTGCCCCTGTATGAGAGGTACCCTCTCCCGGATCCAAATTAGATTCTCCCAGCTTGACCCCCTTCCCCAAGGCCCGGGGGCAAGGGAGCCCTGTTGGTCTGTGAAAGGTTTAGTGTATAAGCCCTATGCAGAGCTAAAATAAAATCCGGGGAAAATAAAGCAGCAAAAGACTCCTGAGCTTCAGGAGACTTGCGCTGTTCCTTTAAATCAGAGGGAGTTTCTTTAACCGATTTCATTTTCCTCTTCCCCTGCTTATGCTGCCTGGCATGAGAAACGGCGCTGTCCCCTAAAATGGCAACCATTCCCACCTGTTCAGCCATACTTTGAGGCTTCAGAGACTCCATTTTGCCTTCCATATCTGCAGCAGACAACGCCGCGCTGAAAACTGCACCCGACGACTCAAACCGCTGTCCAAAAACCCAGACAAACAACTGCTAAAACAGCTATCTACACCGGCACACACACGCCGCCGACTCCGGCTGCTAAAACAAAGAAGAAACTGACCTGAGAGCAACTCTGGCAGCACCGATCCCCCGGAACCCACTGCTAGCGGGAAACGCAGAATCTCACCTGCAGACCATAAGGTGGGTGAAACCTGGGGCTCCCAGGCACAATCCCCCCTGCACGAACGGATCCGGTCACTTCTGGAGACAGGCTCTGCCCCTGTGACCGCTGCCAAAACCGGCAGCCCCGGACCTGCTTTGTCTTTCGTGCGTCTGGGTTTTTTTGTTTTTTTTTTCAATTAGCTTAATTGAAAATAGGCACAAGGGAAGAGATCAATAACAATAATACAGGAGAGAGACTACAGCCCTGCTAGGACTAATGCTCTTCAGAAAGTCTGCTAAATAAGCGTTCAGCTGCACTGTTGAGGGACCCTGTCAGCTTTCCATGTCCTGTTCAGCTGCTGAGGACTGAAGACTGGAGAGCTGTCACAGGGGGCGTGGCTATGCCCTGTCAGCAAGAACTTGGAGTTCAGTCCTCAGCTGCTGAAGGGGATTGACAACACCCAATGGTACCCTGGACTGGCCCGGAGAGACGAATAGGAATGTTGCTTTTCTATAACCACACACCTAACTCACTGATTTCCACTTTCACCAACACGCAAACCTGTCAATCATGTCTCTACAAAAAACTTTTTTTATCAATTTACATTACTTACATAGTTTGTAGCCCACCAGGATTTCAGCTTCAAGTACCACTGAAGTTTGGGACCCAGGTTAACACTGAAGTCTTTAGCCAGAGCTTCCATTCTTTGGAACTCAGTCTCATCCGTGAGCGGCTGCACTGACTCTAGATACTAGTAAAAACAAGAGGAAGATCAGCAAACAAAGACACTACAATTACATTACAAAGCAAGTTGCAAAAATATTTAAAGAACATATCCAGGAAAGTATAAAGAATTGTGTCAGAGAAAAAACCTGCTACTATTACTACTCTTATGTACAGCGCTTCAAGGCATACGCAGCACTGTACATGTACATTTAAGAGAGTCCCTGCTCAACACATCTTACAAATAGACAAACAGGGGACAGACAAATAGAAAAAAGAAGGGATTCTGGTAGAAAAATGGGGAAATAGTTATAACACACATGGGTGGTAAAATAAGAGAATAAGGGGAATCAGAAGCAGTGGGTTGAAAATAGAAATCAAATCCCATCGACACTCCTTGGGTAAGTCATATAACCCTCCATAACATGTATAACTCTTATATTATATGCTCTCTGGGGACAGGGAAATACTACTGGAATGGCATGAGCTAAACACAAATTCCTGGAGGGGCTTCATTTCAAGCAAAGTTAAACTTCTGACTTACTACAAGTGCTATATCTATGAATTATTAAAAATGGGGGCTATTTTTGTTCTGTAACATTTTTTATATATGGATGCTTAAGTTACCAGTTTGTTTAGAATTTTGAGGACTGCTATATTTCCATTTAGGAAAGGCTCTTTTGCTGCTGAGGATTTTTTTTCTCTTCTCAAGCTTTTCATTTCTTGTCTTACTAATCTGTTATGTTTTTTTGAAGGTGTGAATCAACAGGTAGACAAAGGTGAGTCCATTGATATAGTGTATTTGGACTTTCAGAAAGCCTTTGACAAGGTCCCTCATCAGAGACTTTTGGCAAAACTAAAGAGTCATGGGATAGGAGGCAGTGTACTATTGTGGATCAGGAACTGGTTAATAGATAGAAAGCAGAGGGTAGGCCTAAATGGCCAATTTTCCCAATGAAGAAACGTAAATAGTGGTGTACCCCAGGGATGTGTGCTGGGTCCACTGCTTTTTGACATATTCATAAATGATCTGGAAAGGGGAATAACGAGTGAGGTTATCAAATTTGCAGATGACACAAAACTATTTAAAGTTGTTAAAACCCAAGAGGATTGTGGAAAATTGCAAGAGAATCTTGATAAATTGGAAGACTGGGCATCAAAATGGCAGATGAAATTTAATGTGGACAAGTGCAAAGTTATGCACCTAGGGAAGACCCCCACAAACTATGGTTACACGATGCAATGTTCCACATTAGGAACCACCACCCAGGAAAATGATTTAGGCGTCATTTTGGATAACATGTTAAAACCCTTGGCCCAGTGTGCAGTGGTGGCCAAGAGAGCAAATAGAATGCTAGGTATCATAAGGAAAGGAATGGAAAATAAAACAAAGGATATTATAATGCTTCTATATAGTTCCATGATGAGACCGCACCTTGAATATTCTGTGCAATTCTGGTCACCGTATCTTAAAAAGGATATAGCATTACTAGAAAAGGTTCAGAGAAGAGCCACCAAAATGGTAAAGGGGATGGAAGGATACCCCTATGAAGAAAGGCTAAAAAGATTAGGGCTCTTTAACCTGGAAAAGAGACGGCTGAGGGGAGATATGATAGAAGTCTATAAATTAATGAACAGAGTGGAATGGGTTAACGTAGATCGATTGATTACGTTATCAGAATATAGAGAGACTAGGGGACATGCAATGAAGCTACAGGGTAACCTATTTAAGACTAATAAAAAAAATATTTTTTCACTCAACGTGTAATCAAACTCTGGAATTTGTTACCGGAGGATGTAGTTAAAGCTGCTAGTGTAGCTGGGTTTAAAAAAAGGTTTGGACAAGTTCCTGGAGGAAAGGTCCATTAACCATTATTAAGAAGGGACCCAGGATATCAATGCTTGACCCAATACAAGCACTGTGGAATCTGTGTCTTTTGGGGAAACTGCTAGGTGTGTATGACCTAGATTGGCCACTGTTGGAAACAGGATACTGGGCTTGATGGACCTTGGTCTAACCCAGTATGGCATATCTTATGTTCTTATATTTAAGAGTTTCAAGAGAAAGGAAGGACTACTAAAAGTGACTACTAAAGCTGGAAGTAGATCTACACTTCTGAGCATGATCTTCTGGAATCAACTCTAAATCTTAGAGTAAAAGGGATTTCTTGGGGTTAAAACTGATAAATCTGTGTATTTTAAAATTCAGTGATTTTGCAGTCAGGTCTTAATAACACCAGTAAGCTTTGTATTTAAGTCAAATTAGAAAATAGTTTAGCATAGAACCTAAAATAAGAGTAAACAGACTTTAAAATAAATGTGTTTCTAGAGAGCTTTTCAATTAAATCAAATCAGGAATATACCATAACCTAAAAAATAAAATAGTTACTTGAATAAATTTGTTTCTAGACAGATTTTTTACTTAAATCTAATCAGAATAAAGCTTAGCATACAAGTAGAATAGTCTCCGAGTAGAAAGAAAAATAAACTTGTTTCTAGTGACCTTTACAAAGAGCCCTTCCAATTAAGAGGCAAAAGATCTGTGAGGTTGCCTTAAATAGGTGTTAAAGGCAAGTGACAGATCAAAGGAGCAATTTAAAAGGCCCCTTCTATCAAACCAAGAGCTGTGTGAATCACACAGAAAATTGGTAAGACTTTACCTTAGAAGCACAGGACAGAGCACTGGGTTGCAGCCAACGTTTAGTAAGTCTTCTTTCCCTCCCCCTCCCCGACTCCCTCACCCCCCTTGGATAATCATAGCTTTATAGGTGTTTAAACCTCAGGAGCTGAGATTAATTAATGTTAAAGTGAACAAAGTTAATTAAATTTATTCAGTACAGTTTTATTAGCATAAGAATCCCCAGCAAAATCTAAGTAAACAATTTAAATGTCTAAACACAACCTTAACCTTTTTCCCAGTAATGTTCCTGCATGGGAACACGACAAACGTTACCTATTTTTTATGTACGCGATTTTCGAATACAAATATTTTTTGCAGAATGTGAACAAGTGGTGACGTCATATTTAACAGCGGTGCAAAGATTAAATGGTCTCAGTTGCACAACAGTTTTAATTTCACTTAAAGTTTCACATTTTTTTACAATTTGAGGGTAAGTCAAATTTAGCAGTTATAATTTTGAGATACTTGATTGTTTTACATTTTGACACTGATCATTGTATACGAGGCATGCCTGGTCGTGTTGCACAGGTGCACTCACATTTTATTTGATTTGTGATGTGGGGTAAATTTTATGTATATGTCTCATGTTCCTATATAGGAACACTGCCAGGAATATCCAAAAGTCGACTAATATTTGCCAGTGTGCATTGTTTTCAGATAATTCCTTCAGTTTTGATAAACAATGGATACAAGAAGCTTCTATGGCACCAGATGTAGCAAAATTCATCGGGCAGTTACACTCCAAGATGCTATGTCAACTGTGGAATGTTTAACTCGTCCGACAACCATCATTGTGTTGCCACCGTCTGCAGGTGATTCTGCAGCTGACAGTGATGTTGAAGATGTTCCTGACAATTTGAACAATGATGACCCCTTTGAAACTGCTGGCGAATTGGAAGTGATAGCAGAGGAAACAGACAAAGATGAGAGTGTTAGTAGTGAAGATGAAAGCAGCCCTCCAGCAAAAAAGTGTAAGAATCTGAAGCAGAAACAGGCAATTCAGTGGAAAAAGTCAACCAAGTTCACTAAGGTAATTTCATCGCTGGTGCCAAGTCATTTACCTGACAGTTTTTCTGTTCTGTTGTCGCTTTCTCCGTTTTCCATATGGGGCCTTATATTCGATGACAAAATGCTGACGGAAATTGTAACGCAAAGCAACCTTTACGCTAACCAAGATAAGAACGACAGTTTCAAGTCACAGTGGATGAAATTTGTCCCATTCTGGGAATCCTGCTGTTGTCTAGCTATCATGTCCTGCCACAGGAGTCAGACTACTGGAGCAGTCAGCAAGATCTAGGTGTGCCTATTGTCTGTGAAGCCATGAGCAGCAAGAAGTAATAGACCATCAAAAAATACTTTCACTTGGCTGACAATGCTGAACCCAAAGCAGACGACAAGACAGCTAAGGTTGCTAAACTTATTACTGCCGTCAACGCGAATTTGGTGCAGTTTGGGGTTTTCCACCATGAACTGAGTATTGACGAGTCTATGACTCCATACTTTGGCTGCCACAGTATGAAAATGTTTAAATGAGGAAAACCAATTAGATTTGGTTTTAAGTGGCAGTGTATGCGTGGCATCGACGGCTACCCTTACAACATTAAGCTGTATACCGGATGAGAAAGTTCTACGCATTCGATGGAACATCTGGGCTCCAGGGTCATAAACCATATGGCTGATGTTATTGAAAACCATTCAGATGTTATTCATCACCACCTGTTCTTCAATAATTTTTTTACAAGTTACGCACTGATCAAGTCACTCACAGAGAGAAATGTTGCAGCTACAGGAAACATTGGGGAACTGAGAATTGGCGGAGCACACAAAGAACATCAAAGTACAAAGGACATGAAGAAGAGTGGCCAACGAGGAAACTATGATTATCGATGTGATGGGTCAGTCTATTTAGCAAAGTGGCATGACAATTCTGTTGTCTGCATTGCCAGCAACAATCTCACACATGACCCACTTCAAACCGCACGTTGCCGAGTCAAAGTTACATCAGATGTTGCTGTGTCTCAACCCTTTGTGGTGACGCGCTATAATGAAGGAATGGGTGAAGTGGATCTCATGGACAGGCTCTTGACAAGCTACAGGCCATCTGTGCGTGGAAAGAAATGGTGGTGGCCACCATTCACAAACGTCCTCAACGTATCTGTCGTGGCTGCTTGGAAAATACACTGTCACCTTCATGGAAAGGACATGGATCATCTGACATTCAGACGGGACATCACCTTGTGTCTCTTGAAGGGCACTGCCATTCAGGAACATTCAATCAGATCAAATCACATAGCCAACTTGCCAAAAGATGTCCGGCAAGCACAGGAGTTACTTCATGAACACATCAGCTGCACGCAGGGACACTGTCGCATTTGTTCGAAGAACACTACAGTCATGTGCAGGGTCTACAAGGTCCGGTTTCACTCCAATAAGGGCAAAACTTGCTTTTTGGACTACAAGTGACAGACATGCATACTGTAGCATTAGTCACTAGTATCTACTTGTTTTATCTGTTATTTTTGCGTTCTAGTAGGATGTTCTCTTGCATGGGTTGAACGTACAATTTCTTGGCAATGTTCCTGTATAGGAACATAGATAAAAAACTACAAAGACAAACTCTGAATCTATTGACACTATACTTACGTCTTGCAGTCATTACATTAGTAAGAAAAAGAACACTTAAGAAATTAATAACATTTTTGTGGTAGTGTCAGGAAAAAGGTTAAAACTAAGATGTAATTTATGGTGTATATTACCACCTTTATATAAACTTTAATTATTAACCATTTTTCTTGTATACTTGCTTGTAAGTATTGGGTGTTATAAAATTATAAACAAATAAATTTAAAAAACAAAGATGAAGACAGCAGTCCAGCAGTGAGAAGGGGGCTTTCCAGTCTTTTGCAGTGAGTGTCACATACTGTATATGATTTTCTCCCAGTTGGTGAGGGGTGTTGAGTGTCATTAGATGCAAGGTGGTCTTCACTCTCAGGGAATGAGTCCGATCTCTGAAGCTAGAGTAGCAGACTGAGGACATAAGGAAAACAGATACATAAGAAAGACCTACAGGGATGTAGTACTGTAGTCCCACCTCCAGTCTGGCAGCAATGTTGCAATGGAGGAGAGGGGTCAGGTGACAGAAGAGCATCACCCTGGTATAGCAGGAAGTGATCCTGTAGCTAGGACCTATCTTCCAGGTGATGTAAAACTCTCTCGCACTGAGGAGGTTTCTCCAAGGCCATGTGCCCATGAGGGAAGGGTTAGGACAACCATTAGTGTCAGTGATTCTATCATTAGGATGTAGATAACTAGGTGGCTGGTAGACATGAGGAACACCTGGTAACATGCCTGCCTGCTGCGTAGGTAGCAGATCTCATTTCACTACATAGACAGCACAGTTACTTACCTGTAACAGGTGATCTCTGGGAACAGCAGGAATACATCTTCACATATGGGTACGTCGGTACCGATGGAGTCTGCGCGGGAACGCTTCCCAGCGTCCAATCAAGAGCTTTTGGAAGCATCCCAGCACGCATGCGTGCTGCCTTCCCGCCTTTCCCAGCTGCCTCTCCTCAGTTAAGTTTTAAAGCTGAGACAAAGAGAGAGAGAGGAAAGGAAAGATAGATAGAGATACAACTCCTGGGGAGGTGGGAGGGTTGTGAAGACTTATTCCTGCTGTTCCCAGAGATCACCTGTTACAGGTAAGTAACTGTGCTATCTCCAGGAACAAGAGTGAATGAGTCTTCACATATGGGGACTCCCAAGCTGAGATGCCTGGAGTCCCAGCATGTCATAGGCTGGAACATGCTATCTCCCAGAACACCAGGCATCCTGAGGATGGAGGGTAGGAGTTGAAGAAAAAAGGATGCTGTGGAACAGCTAACCTAGCATAGGACTGCAGAGATGGAGTCCATGTGTGGATGATGATTGTCATCAATGATATTGCAAAGGATATTGCAATATGGACCTCCCCTGACAGGATTTCACAGAAGTATGGAGGTTCATGGATATATTGGGAAACCTAATAGAGGAACCTTGAAAAGGACCTCACTGTAAGTGGAGGTAATAATCCTGTAGGAAAACCAGTGGAGGTCAGAATCTTGAAAGGTAACAGGTAACCCCAGTAGGGAAACTGGGGTAGTCCAAAAACGGTGGGCCTTCAGCGGAAGGCTTTATGAGAAAAACCCTAGCTCTTATGGAGGCAGAGTGAGTCACTCTTAAGAGCAAAAAGAGAAGGCTAATCGATTTGCACAAACAGGCACAGTCCTTGAGGGGAGAAAGGGTGTGGGAACTCCTTGTATCCCAAAAAGAGGACACAAATGCCTGAGGCGTTAAAGCCTGTGATTAACTGAAGATCCACAATGTCTCTCCTAACTGGGGTAAGCTAGGAGAGATATTGGGCACGGAGAGCTTCAGAGGTACCTAAACCATTAGGTTATGGTATAAAAATTGTTGACTACCACAGGAGTGGTTGTGTGTGTAGAACCCCAAACCTGCTAGATAGCATAGGTATGGGTAAAGCCCCTCTGTCAGAATCATATAGCTATATGAGGATAGACAGTGAGATAGATAAGTATGTGGATACATATCTATCTATAATAAAATATCTCAACACATATATTCTTATATGTCTATCTATATCTATATCTATATATATATAGTGAGACATGGCAGGGCATAAAATACACACAAAAAAATAAATATGGATATGTAGGCCTACATATGGGTGTCTGCAATTAAACAGACAGAGATATGCCTACAGCACAGTGATCACATAGGATATGTGGAGAGGAAAGATTCATCTAACAAGGAGGTGGAACCTACTTAAGACATATAGAGAATCTATTCCTCCTGGTCATGATCTGCAAGAATGCTAGTTAGTGAAAAATAACCAGGACTGTTATGTGAAAAACAAAGGACAATGTCAATGTGCAGCCAGCAAGTCCCGGGTCTTCCAGGACTCTAGCATGGTAAGTAGACAGAAGACGCCTAGAGATGAGATACCATGTTGACCTGCTTAAGGGCAAAGGTATCATGCGTTCTTACCATGAGGACGAGCATATCCCCAATTGGGAATACTATGGACCAAAGCAGAGAACTGGCAACTCCTTGAGCTTTCACGTAAGAGAAGGCCTATATCCTTTATATCAAAAAAGGAGATAGTAAAAGAAGGGAGAACCTTCTAGTCATGGGAGACATGAATGAAAAGCCTTTTCTAACCAGCTAGGATAGCTGTTGGAGAAAAAAAAAACCCATGCTCTCTAGCAAGGGCCCATAGTGGAAAGCTTCTCTGTAGATTGCAGAGAGCATGATGCAGGAGAATGAGGAGATAGAACCGGCTGTTAGGGAGCCAGTATCTCTGCCAACTATGCTGCCAAACTCAGGAAAATGAAGATGGCAGAATAGAAGATAATCTAGAAAGCTTGTAGTGAGATGATCTCCAAGACAGATGAAGCACTAACTTGGAGCCACTACTAAGACTAGACAGAATGTTAGTGGAGGACAATCTGGTTGTTTGTGGACAAGAACCAGTGGTCCAAACATTAAAGCTCCTGCATAGGCAGCTGTTAGCAAGACAGCAGAAAGAATCTTACTGTTCAAAAACAGAAAGGATAGAACAGGAGTAGGAAACTCTGGACATGTCTGATAAGCTGCCCCAAAGCAAGATTGAGCAGAGGAGGTAAACTCCGCACTGGAAAATGAGAAAAGTAGAGAGGCTGAAGAAAATGCCTCCCAGTAAGTAATTCCCTCTTACAGGGGGAAAACTTGGTAAGAGGGTGAAGAGAATGGAGCTGAAGAAGACTTACGAAGTAGGAAGTCTATAGAAGGGAAAGATACATGCTGGCACAGGAACTATCATTTGATAGTGGTTAGACCTCTTTCCCTAGCAGGAAAAGCACAGTTACTTACCTGTAACAGGTGATCTCTGGGAGCAGCAGGAATTAGTCCTCACATATGGGTACGTTGGAACCGACGGAGTCTGCGCGGGAAAGCTCCCCAGCTTCCCAGAAAGGAAAGCTTTTGGGGCCTCCCACAGCGCATGCGCGCTGCGTTCCCGCCTTCCTGACCAACTCTCCTCAGTTCGAGTTTAAAGCTGAGACAATAGAGAGAGGAAAGGAAAGAGAGAGAGAGATACAACTCCCAGGGGAGGTGGGTGGGTTGTGAGGACTAATTCCTGCTGTTCCCAGAGATCACCTGTTACAGGTAAGTAACTGTGCTATCTCCAGGAACAAGCAGGAATGAGTCCTCACATATGGGGACTCCCTAGCTAAGATGCCGGGGAGATCCCCCTCCAAGGGTTCCTCATCTTCCTATGGATCTCAGGCATCCATTCAGGGAAGGTGGGCAGGAGTTGTTTAACAATGGAACAGGTGTCTGAGGACAGCCTGGCCAAACAAGGCATCACGGCGGGAGTCCTTATCCAAGCAGTAATGGGCTGTGAAGGTATGAACCGAGGCCCAGGTGGCTGCTCGACAGATCTGATCGATGGATACAGAATGAAGATGAGTCATAGATGTGGCCATGGTTCTCACATTGTGAGCTGTGACATGGACTTCCAGAGAAAGGTTCTTACTCTGGTAAGCAAAAGAAATACACTGAGCAATCCAATTCGACAGTGTTCTTTTTGAGACTGGAAGTCCTAAATGAGAAGGATCAAAAGCAACAAAAAGTTGAGAAGACTTTCGATGTTGCTGTGTCCTGTGGATGTAAAAGGCAAGAGCTCTTTTACAATCTAACGTATGTAGGTTCCTCTCTGCACTGGATGCATGAGGAGCTGGAAAAAAGACAGGTAGATATACCTCTTGATTAAGATGAAAAGGTGAGACCACTTTAGGCATAAAGTGAGGATTTGTCCTAAGGACTACCTTATCATGATGGAACCTTGTATAAGGTGGATTAGCCACTAAAGCCTGCAGTTCACTGATGCGGCGAGCAGAAGTGATTGCAATAAGGAAAATGACTTTCCAGGAAAGAAATTTCAAGGAGGTAGTGGCTAAGGGTTCAAAGGGTGGCTTCATAAGCTGACCAAGAACCACATTTAAGTCCCATGCCACCGGAGGAGGCCGAATGGGAGGTTTAGTTAAAGTTAGACCTCTCATAAATCTTGCAATAAGAGGATGAGAGGAAACAGGTTGTCCATTGATAGATTGAAGAGATGCTGCAATAGCACTCAAATGGACCCTTACAGAATTTGTTTTAAGTCCTGCATTGGAAAGATGCAGGAGATATTCGAGTAAAGAATTCAAAGGTAGTGCTAGAGGGTTAAGATCCTTTTCAGCACACCAAATGGAAAATCTTTTCCATTTAAAAGCATAAGAACGCCTGGTGGAAGGTTTCCTAGAGGCATGAAGGATATCCTTCACCTGTTGAGAAAGATTGAAGTCTTGAAGGTCTAGGCCTTCAGTAACCAAGCTCTGAGGTGAAGGGACTTGGGGTTTGGGTGCCACAAAGTCCCCTCCTCTTGAGACAGAAGGTCTGGAGCAGCTCCCAGATCCAGGGAGGGTGCCTGGGAGAGATGCAGAAGTAGAGGGTACCACACTTGGCGTGGCCAGCGTGGAGCTATGAGGATCATAGATCCTTGATCCCTCTGAAGTTTGAATAGAGTCTTGGGAATCAAAGGAATGGGTGGAAAGGCATACAGGAAGGCCTGACCCCCATGAAGGAGGAAGGCATCCTTGGCCTGAGCTCCCTGACACAGAATTCTGGAAAAGAACCGGGGAAGTTTGGCATTGCATGGACTTGCAAAGAGGTCTATGTCCGGGGTTCCCCATTTCTGAAAGATTCTGAGTACCTGATTCATGTGCAGGGACCATTCGTGTGGAAGCAGAACTCGACTGAGTCTGTCTGCCCAAGAGTTTTGGATTCCTGGGAGGTATACTGCCAGGAGATGGATTTGATGCTCTCTGGGAAAGGCCCACAATTTTAGAGCTTCGTTGCAAAGCGACAGAGAGCCAAGTCCCTCCTTGTTTGTTTATGTAGAACATGGCTACTTGATTGTCGGTATGAACAAGGACTGTCATGTTGATGAGGAGGGTATGAAAGACCTTGAGAGCAAGGAAAATTGCTGGCAGCTCCAAAAGGTTGATATGAAGGGTGGTCTCCTGTGGAGACCAAGTGCCCTGAGTGGAGAGGTCTTGGAGATGAGCTCCCCAACCTGTTTGGGAGGCATCTGTAGTGAGAGTTGCTTGGGATAACAAAGGTTGGAAGGGGGCCCCCAACAACAGATTTTGAGTGGACATCCACCAGTGGAGAGACCAAAAAGACGTTTTGAGGTTGCTATTTGGTCTGAGAGAGCTCCTGATGCTTGGGTCCACTGGGTGGACAAAGTCCATTGAGCTGCTCTCATATGTAGTCGAGCATAAGGCACCACATGAACTGTGGATGCCATGTGGCCTAGCAGTTGTAGCATCTCCCTGGCAGTCAAGTGGCTTCTGGACTGAATTTGAGAGGCCAAGTGCACTAGACGGTGGCAAGGGGCCTGAGGAAGATAGGCCCTTGCAGTGGTGGTATCTAGCCAGGCCCCTATGAATTCTAGGGACTGAGTAGGGGTGAGTTGAGACTTTGGCAGATTGATGACGAGTCCCAGATACTGCAGTATGCGTCTGGTGTGGTCCAGGGAAGTCTGAGCCTCGGACTGAGATGGAGCTCGGATGAGCCAGTCGTCCAGGTATGGGAAGACAAATATTCCCAGAGTGCGTAGAAATGCAGCCACTATTGACATGCATTTGGTGAACACTCTTGGAGCAGAGGCTAGACCGAAGGGGAGTACTCTGTATTGGAAATGTTTTCCCTGGAACAGAAATCGTAGAAATTTTCTGTGGGATGGATGGATGAGTATATGTGTGTACGCATCCTTTAGATCTAGAGAACAAAGCCAATCCTGACTCTGTAGGTATGGAAGGAGAGTACCTAAAGAGAGCATCTTGAATTTCTCCTTGTATAGAAATTTGTTCAATTCTCTCAGATCTAGAATGGGTCTGTGCCCTCCTGTTTTCTTGGGGATGAGAAAATAAGGGGAGTAAAACCCTGACCCCTGTTGAAGAAGGGGAACCTCTTCTATTGCCCTTTGGGCAAGAAGGGTGGTCACCTCCTGACCCAACAGGTACAGGAGAGATGGGGGAGAATTGAATCACCATGGTATGGGGAGGAAGGCTGGAGAAATGTAGTTTGTAGCCCTCTCTGATGATAGAGAGGGTCCACTGTTCTGATGTGATTTGTTCCCATCTGGGAGCAAAATGAGTTAACCTTCCTGGAATGGTGAGAGGCTCTGGTTGTTGCAGAGCCAGAAAGGTTAAGTTCTCTAGAATCAAGTCAAAAACTCTGAGGGGGTTGGGACTGCTGGACTGTAGCAGCCCCTGTAGACTTTGTTCTGGCCTGTTTAGATTGATGACGCTTAGGAGCAAAGCGAACTTGGGAAGATTGCTGGCCAGTATTTGTGGAAAATCTGGTCTTTTTATAGAAAGGCTTTTTAAAAGGTTTTTTCTTGGCAGGGGTAGAGGTAGACTTAGAAAGTCTATCTAAAGCAGCATTCTCTGCATCCATTTGAGTGGCTTTGATTTGCCACTCCTTGCCAAACAGATTTTCACCTGTACAGGGCAGATTGCCCAAGCCATCTTGTACCCAGGGGTTCCAAATCAGAGGCCTGGAGCCAAGCAAGTCTGCGAGCAGCTAGGCAATGCCCGAGGCTCTGCTAGCTCCCTCAAAAGAGTCAAAGGCTGCTGTGTTGGAGAACTTTGAAACATCTTGAGTATGCTTTAGCAAAAGAAGGAACTCCTCCTTTCTATCCTCTGGGATAAAGGGGAGAAAATGACGTATCTTCAGTGCAATCTCTTTCAAAAACATGCCCATATAGAGGCTGTATGAATTGATTCTGGCAATAAGCATGCTAGCTTGGAAGATTTTTCTACCAAAAGCATCCAGAGTCCTACATTCTCTTCCTGGAGGGGTAGAAGAGTGCCTTTTGGTACTCTATCTTTTTCATAGCAGACTTCACCACAATACAGTGGTGAGGGAGCTGAGTTTTCTGAAAACCAGGAGAAGGAGGAACCCGATACATGGTGTCCAAACGTCGAGAATGTGGAGATAGGGTGAGAGGAGCCTCCCACAAGTCCATCATGTGTTCTTGAAGAATTTCATGTATGGGTAAGGTGGCTGCCTCTTTGGGAACCTTAGAGTATCCTAAAATATCTAATTTTTTTGCTCTAGGTTCCTTTTCAGAGGTTACAGAAATGGAGAGTCCTTTAGCTACTTCAATAATGAAGTCTTGAAAGGACAAATCCTCTGGAGGAGACATTCTCCTTTTTGGAGAAGAGGGCTCCTCGGGAAGAGTAAAAGAGACATCAGCAGAATCATCTGAGGCATCAGAATCCTCAGAAGATTCAATGTACCGCCTATTAGCTTCCAGAGATCGATACGCATACCGACCGGTATCGACATCGGGCGTACCGGGAACCGGATCGGTATCGAGAAAACCTCCGGAACCGGAGACCGGAACCGGCATGCTACTGGAAGTAGATGCTCTGGGTACCGGTATCGGTTGTGGTACCGGAACCGATTGTTGCGGTACCGAGGGCGTTGCAGCGTTAATGAAAGCCAGTATGGCTTGCTGCATGGATTGTACAGTAGTACCCATAGATGCCACAACTGCCTGGATGTCGGTACCGGTGTTGGCCGGTACCCCAGAGCAGTCTAACAGGTGATCGGTCGAGGCCGTGCCATCGATGTCAACCTGTAACCCCATAGGAGGAGCTTTGGAAGCCGGAGCTTCCCGCCGGGGTTGTTTGGCTGCGGCAGGGTCCTCAGGGTAAAACCCAAGGGCCTCTCGCTGCTTAGAGGGAGATTTGCCCTTTGAGGACCTGCCTGAAGAATGTTTGGTTACCTGAGATCCATCAGGAGAGGAAGACCTGGAGGATGTTGATGCTGGAGTATCCGTAGAAAACAGCATATGAAACTTGGCTGCTCTGTTCTGTAAGCCACGTTTGGACATCAGAGAGCAGGATGGACAATCCGGAATGGAATGGTAAGCCCCCAAACATTTAAGACACCATTCATGGGTATCTGTGACTGAAATAGTACTGGTACACTTGATGCATTTTTTTAAAACCAGAGGCTGGTTTCTCCATGAGGGAGAATCTGAGAAGGCCTAGAGGCCTCACAGAACAAACACACCAAGTGGGGAAAAAGTAATTTTTTTTTTTTTTAAAGAAATAAAGGAAAAAAGACCGGCGGTACCGGTCCGGAATCGGGGAAGGCAGACACGCGGTTAAAGAAACAAATTAAAATAACAATTTCTTCAGCGGTGACAGGAACATGACCTGCTGGCTCCGCGGAAAAAGAAGAACTAAGGAGAGTTGGTCAGGAAGGCGGGAAGGCAGCGCGCATGCGCTGTGGGAGGCCCCAAAAGCTTTCCTTTCTGGGAAGCTGGGGAGCTTTCCCGCGCAGGCTCCGTCGGTTCCGACGTACCCATAATGTGAGGACTCATTCCTGCTTGTTCCTGGAGATAAGAGGAGGAACCTGTGACCTATAGGCATGAATATCCTGACAGCTCATAGAAATATCCATTTTTTCTATATCTTTTGGAAAGGGATCCATGTGTAGGGGTTAGAATGAAGCGGTGGATTGCCTCCATTGAGAAGAAGCAACTGTAGATGCTAACCCTAAGAGTCACAATCATCTGATGATTTATTTATTTATTTTATTTATTTACATTCTCTTATATACCGCTCTATTCTGCATCAGTGCGGTTTACATTGAACAAACTGAAATTACATTGAACAGGGTATTATAACTTGCAGATAACTATTTTACAGGGAACATGGGCTATGGAGGGTTAAGTGGCTTGCCCAAGACCACAAGGAGCACCTGTGGGACTAGAAACCCCAGTCCTTCCAGCCCAAGGTTGCTGTCCTCTAGTGGGATTTGAACCCCCGACCTTAAGTACCTCTGCTATTTCCATCAGTGCACGTCGCATTGCCTGGCTTCAGGCATCTGAAGTACCTTGTCCCAACCACTAGGCTACTCCTCCACTCCAATGATGATTGATCAGAAACCCTGCAGATGCTGGGTTTGCTGAGCCTGGTGAGAGGTTGGATTCTTCAGACCAGGGCAATGCCTCCCCTGTTGGGGAACATTTGTATGATGGGCAAGTGATGAATAAAACCTTCTCCTGTGGGAAGAAAGTTTGGTAGGAGATTTCCTACCTAGTGGGACAGAAGATGGTGTAGAACAAACCTTAGGAACAGGTAAATCAGTGGATAACTGAGTAACCTGACGTAAAGACTCCTTGTTGAAAAGATTTTCTCCAGTGCAAGGAGTATGTCCCAGACGTTGTTGTGCCCATTTGTCCAAGTCTGAAGACTGGAGCCAGTCTCTGCGTCGTGCCCCTATAGCAATAGCAGACGTTCTGCTAACAGACTCAAAAGAGTCTAGGGAAGCACGAGAAAGAAACCAAGAAATATTCTGGATATGTTTAAGCAGTGAAGAATAGTCTTTACTCCTAGAATCTGGAAGGAAAGGAGTCAAAAGATGTAACTGCTTTGTGACCTCCTCAAGGGAAAGACTCATATAAAAAATATATGAGAGAATTCTTGCAGAAAGCATAGATGTCTGGAAGGTTTGACGTCCAAAGGCATCTAGTGTCTTAGACTCACGACCTGGCGGATAAGAAGAATGCTTTTTCTTACTCTTTACCCGCCTCATTGCTGATTCCACTACTATGGAATGATGAGGAAGTTCAGTCTTTTGAAACCCTGGAGAGGGGGGCACCTGATATAAAAGATCAGTTGCCCTGGGAGGTGGGGGTACCCTTAAAGGTGTTTCCCACATTCCCAGAAGGAGATCTTGCAAGGAATGATGCAAAGGAAGCATTATGTTGTCCTTTGCTTTGGCAGAAACAGAGCCTTGTGCAGGATCATGTCCTGGAATAGGAATGGCAAGAGATCTTGCTATGTCCAGGAGGAAACTCTGAAAAGAAGGATCCCAAACAGGAATCGCCCCTGGACAGGGTAGAGCTAAAGAACTAGCCTGAGCATCCACAGAGTTATCCAAATATATAGGAATAGAAGATCCTGCAGAGTGCAGTGTGGAATGCTTAAAAAATGGTTGCTGGTACTGGCTGTCAGGAGCAGCCCCCATCCTTACCACATCGTCCATGCCAGGTATCGACTCCAAGCTTGGTATAGAATGGAGTGATCCTGTTGAAGAAAGCATGACAGGAATTGGCGACGATGCTACTGTGGGTACCAGTACCGATGCTGATACCGGTACCGATGTCGGAGTCGAACCCGACAAAGACATCGGAGCAGTCATCGGTGACAGTTCAATCGGTACCCAGGTAACCGAAAACCTCCGGCCGCTATCCATGGTACCGAAGCACCGGTATCGATCAGTGTCGGTACCAAAATCTATTGGTACCCAGTCTTCTAGACTAGAGATCGATTCCAAACTCAGCATCGAGGGCAAAGAGACTGATAAGCGAAGCATGGAAGGCACCGACCGTGAAGGTAATGAGGACATCGGTACCAACTTCGGTACTGTGTCTGATACCAGTGAAGGAAGGGCAACTAGTGGCAACTCAATCGGCATCGGGGGAACCGAGAGTTGCGGATCCGAATCATCGGAACCGAGCCTTCGGTACCGTCGAGAGCCGGTACCAAGGCGAGTTGGTACCCAGTCCTCCAGACTGGAGATCAATTCCAGACTCGGCATCGAAGGAAGCGAGGCTATGGATGCACATCTGGAGAGTACCGACATCGGTTGGAGTATTGGTGTTGGTACCAATAATGGAAAGTCAATCTGGATGGTATCCACCGGTCCCGAAGGTACCAAGGACCCCAGATGACAATCCCTGGTGAGGAGTGTTTCATCCAACACCAGTGCCGATGCCGGGGTATTGGTACCGCTCGAAGCGGATGCCACCACCATACACGGCTTAGGTATGTTCTGTGGGGGGGTGAAACCCAGGAACAACCTGAAACCCCTTGTAGGCTTTGGAGACCGAAGACTCCCGCCGGGGTTTTGAAGCCAGTGGGCCCTCGAGGGCAAATCCGGAGCCATCTACATGCTGCGCATGAGACCTACCACTCGAGGACTGGCTAGTCTTAACAGACAGTTTGTGGGTTACCTGATCCTGTGTGGACAAAGAAGGCGACGGTGCCCGGAAGTTGGAGGGCAACCGTGTATCGAGGGAGTCTCGATGTTGAAAACCTCTTCTTACCAAACTGTTGTCAGGACCCAAGCAGGTTAGACACCGACTTCGAGGGTCTAAAAATAAAGTTGTACCGCCACAGTCTGAACATTTCTTGGAGAAAGTATCTGGCGGTTCCATGAAGGAAAAAGAAGAGGCCTAAAAGGCCTAAGAGACCGTGGGACACTATGAAGAAAAAATATCCCGTGGAAAATGAAAATTTTCAAGAAAAGAAAGAAAACACCGGCGGTACCAGTGGCGTCGGGAAGACAGCCGCGACCACAAGAAAACTAAAAAATAAAAACAAGAATTTTCTGCGGTGACAGGATGACGTCCTGTCGGCTTCGCGGAAAAATGAAAACTGAGGAGAGGCAGTTGGGAAAGGCGGGAAGGCAGCACGCAGGCATGCTGGGATGCTTCCAAAAGCTCTTGATTGGATGCTGGGAAGCGTTCCCGCGCAGACTCCGTCGGTACCGACCCATATGTGAAGACTCATTCCGGCTTGTTCCTGGAGATTAGGTCTTACGATAGCGCGTGGATGAGATGATGGTGCAAGGAAGACGGTTCTCAATTTGTTAGTAATAGGGCAACATTCTGGGGGAAAAAAGGGCTTTTCCGAAGGGATGGGCTTCACCTTAACCGGGACGGAACCAGACTGCTGGCATTTACTTTTAAAAAGGAAATAAAGCAGCTTTTAAGCTACATAAAAGGGGAAAGCCGACAGTCGCCCCAAAACACATGGTTCAGAATACTGTATCCTTAAAGGATACTAGCAAAAGATTGAAGTTACAGTATGTCAGAGAAGTTCCAATAAACAAGTAACCCAAATGCCCTTAAGTATAGAGCAGACAGAGCTTAAAGATTCCAAATTACCCCTGCCTACCGATAACCAGATTAATATGAATAAAATAGTCTCTAAAATACTTGTATGCAAATGCTGGAAGTCTAAAAAATAAGATGGGAGAGTTAGAATATATAGCACCAAAAGCGTAGTTACTCACCTGTAACAGGTGTTCTCCAGGAGCAGCAGGAATCAGTCCTCACTTATGGGTGACGTCGGCGCCGACGGAGCCCTCGCGGAGCAATTTTCCCCAGCTTTCAAAGAAAGCCTTTGGGAATTGCAGCGCGCATGCGCGGTCCTCTTCCCGCCCAAGGGTGCCATCTTAGCCAGTCAGATGACATAGCTAAAAAAGACAGCATAAAAATTAGCAAAAAAGTAAAGCAGACGATTGCAACTCCAAGGGGAGGAGGGAGGGTTGTGAGGACTGATTCCTGCTGCTCCTGGAGAACACCTGTTACAGGTGAGTAACTACGCTTTCTCCAGGACCAAGCAGGAAGTCAGTCCTCACTTATGGGACTCCCAAGCTCAAGGCTACCGGAGACCCTAAGCACAAAAATGAGCTCCCTCTAGCTCAGCAGCACAGAAGGAAAGAATCTTCGCTGACTTATTACCCACCGGTAGCCCACATCCGGGATGGAGGGTAGGAGTTGCTCAGACCTCAAAGAGATTACGGAGGACTGCCTGTCCGAAAGCACTGTCCCTGCGGGAGTCCCTCTCGAGACAGTAATGGACCGCAAAAGTCTGGCTCGAAGAACAAGTAGCGGCCCGGCAGATGTCTGCCAGCAGAGCGGAGGTAAGCCACTGACGTGGCCTTTGCCCGAACGCAGTGAGCCGTGACTCGACCTTCCAAGGAGAGTCCGGCCGCCCCATAAGCCCAAGTGATACAGTCCGCAACCCAGATGGACAGAGTACGCTTGGAGACCGGGAGCCCCAATTTATTGGGGTCGAAAGATACAAAAAGCTGAGCAGCTTTACGGTGCTCCCGCGTACGGTCAAGGTAGAAGTTCAGAGCTCTTCTACAGTCCAGGGTATGGAGGACCGTTTCAGCTCGGCTGGAGTGTGGTCTGGGAAAGAAGGTTGGAAGTACCACCTCCTGATTGACATGAAAAGGGGAGACCACTTTTGGAAGAAATTTTGGGTGAGTCCGTAGGACTACCCTATTTTTGTAGAACCGAGTGTAAGGGGGATCAGACACGAGGGCCTGCAATTCACTTACGCGTCTAGCGGAAGTGAGGGCTATCAAGAACAGTGTTTTCCAAGAAAGAAAACGGAGAGAACAGGTAGCCATAGGTTCAAAAGGCGGACAAGTGATCCGCTGCAAAACCACATTCAGGTCCCAGTCAGGCGCTGGCGGGCGCAGAGGTGGTTTAAGTAGAAGAAGACCTCGGAGAAACCTCGCTACAAGAGGGTCGCTGGAAAGAGGTCTGCCGTCCACCGGCACATGATGTGCTGAAAGAGCACTGAGGTGAACTTTGACGGAGTTGGACTTAAGTCCCAGATTAGAGAGGTATAGCAAGTACTGCAGGATCACCGACACCGGGCAGGAGAAGGGATCCTGAGACTGTTGGGTACACCAAACTGAAAAGCGACGCCATTTAAGGGCGTAGCATTTGCGGGTAGAAGGCCGTCGCGAAGCTAGGACGACCTCCTCCACCTCCGCCGGCAGGAGAAGGGGAGCGAGGACTACCCTCTCAGCAGCCAGGCCATGAGGTTGAGAGACCTGAGGTTGGGGTGTAGCAGAGACCCCTGATCCTGAGTGACGAGATCCGGTTGTAACCCCAGAGGGAATGGATCCTCCACCGCTAATTGCAGCAGGAGCGGAAACCACGGCTGTCTGGGCCAGCGAGGGGCCACCAGGATCATGAGGGCTTTGTCTCGGAGAACCTTGAAAAGAGTCCGGGAGACTAGCGGGATGGGAGGGAAAGCGTACAGAAGGCTCCCCGACCATGAGAGTAGAAAAGCGTCCGCCGCAACCCGAAGGGGGTGTGGCTGACGAGAGCAGAAGCGAGGAAGTTGCCGGTTGTGAGGACTGGCAAAGAGATCCATCGTGGGGAGGCCCCACTTTAGAAAGAGCTTCTGAACTACCAAGGGATCCAGACGCCACTCGTGCGGCTGGAGGATCCTGCTGAGTTTGTCCGCCAGGTAATTCTCTTGGCCTGGGAGATAAACTGCCTTGAGGAGAATGCCGTGACTGCCAGCCCAAGAGCAGAGCTTCTGTGCCTCCCGGCAGAGGAGGAAGGAGCCCGTGCCCCCCTGCTTGTTCACGTAGAACATGGCAACTTGATTGTCCGTCTGGACAAGGACGGACTGGTGAGAAGTCAGGTGGGAGAAGGCCTTGAGAGCCAGGCGGATCGCCCTGAGCTCCAGGAAGTTGATCTGCTGAGCAGACTCCCACGCGGTCCAGAGGCCCTGAGTGCGTGCCCCTTGGCAGTGCGCTCCCCAGCCCAGGAGGGATGCATCTGTTGTCAGCACCCGGGCCGGCTGAGGTGACTGGAAAGGCATTCCGCAGATCAGGTTCGGCTGCTGGAGCCACCACCGGAGAGACGAGATCAGCGGCTCGGAGACGCGCACTAGGTCTGCTAGGCCGCCTGTGGCTTGTCGCCACTGCTGGCGGAGACACCATTGAGCAGGCTGCATATGCAGGCGGGCATTGGGGGTCACATGGACGGTGGAAGCCATATGGCCGAGTAGTCTCAGGAAGCGCCTAGCGGAGACCAGGGGCTGGCTGCGAAAACGGTCGGCTAGGTCTATGAGCCGTAGAGCCCTGTTGAGCGGTAGGTACGCTCGTGCCTGAGGAGTGTGCAGCCTTGCGCCGATGAACTCGAGATCCTGTGAGGGGAGCAAAGTGGACTTTGCGAAGTTTATAACAAAGCCCAAGTGCTGCAGAAGAGTCACCGTGCGGCGCGTGGCGTTGGTGACCTCCAGAGCGGACGCTGCTCTGATGAGCCAGTCGTCGAGGTACGGAAAGACATAGAGGCCGTGAAGCCGGAGATGGGCCGCCACCACCGCGAGACATTTTGTGAAGACTCGCGGTGCGGAGGACAGGCCAAAGGGCAGTACCCGGTACTGGTAATGATGTCCTGCCACCACAAACCTTAGGTATTGGCGGTGGCTTGGGTGGATGAGGATGTGCGTGTAGGCATCCTTTAGATCCAAGGAGCATAGCCAATCTCCCTGCTGGAGGTAGGGCAGAAGGATTCCAAGGGTAAGCATCTTGAACTTCTCTCGCACGAGGAACTTGTTGAGGTTGCGCAGGTCCAGGATGGGTCTGAGGCCACCTGTTCTCTTTGGTATCAGAAAATACCTGGAGTAAAAGCCTTGACCTTTCAGGTGGTGGGGCACCGGTTCCACCGCCTGTTCCTGTAGAAGACCTGCTAACTCTTGAAGGAGTAATTCCCTGTGCAGAGGGGGTCGTGGAGGTTCTCCCGGAAAAAAGGAGGGAGGGACCTGATGGAAGTGGAGAAGATAGCCTTCTCGCACGACCTGAAGCACCCAGGCATCTGAGGTGATGCTGGACCACCTGCGGGCGAAGTGAACCAGCCGGCCTCCGGTGCTGGGAGGAACCAGCGGGGGGGGAGAGGCTATGCCTGGTGGTGCAGGCTTGGGGGCTTGCTGCCTACGGGACCCGTTACCCCGTCCCTTGGCCTGCTGGCCCTGTTGGGGAGCTGCAGGGGCCTGATAATGGGGGTATTGTTTGTAGGCAGCCGCCTTCCTCGGGTAAAAGGACTTCTTTCCCGAGCCCTTCTTTTTCTGGGAAGGGGCGGAGGTCTTCCTAGAAAGCCTAGTCCTGGTGAGAGTCTCCGTCTCAATTTGTGCAGCCTTTTCAGCCATGGGCTTGCCAAAGAGGTTTTCGCCTCGGCAGGGGACATCGACCAACTTGTCCTGCACCCAGGGCTCGAGGTCAGATGACTGAAGCCAAGCCTGTCGGCGGGCACCGATGCCGGCTGCGGCCACTCGAGCCGACGCTTCAAAGCCATCGTAGGCTGCTCGGGATATGAATTTTGAGCATTCCCGAATACCAGTGGACAAGGCCAGGAACCTCCGCAAAGGTTCCTCGGACAAACCAGCGGAGAAGCCGGCTAGCTCTTTAGCCAGGTCTCGGAGATACATGCCCATGTATAGCTGGTAGGTCTGGACACGACACGCAAGCATAGAGCCCTGGAAACACTTCTTGCCAAGGCCATCCAGGTTACGGGCCTCCCTGCCAGGAGGCACCGAGGAGTGCATCTTCTGGCTCTTAAGACGATGCATGGCCGATTCCACTACCATGGAATGGTGTGGCAGCTGTGCTTTTTGGAAGCCAGGGCTCTTGCGGACTCGATAGATAGAATCGACCCGCTTGCTCAGGACCGGCGAGGTGGCCGGACTCTCCCACATGCGGAAGAGTAGTCGTTCCAGCATGGGAGGAACCGGTACAGTAAAGTGTTCCCTTGCGGGAGAGTCATACTGGAGGGCGTCGAGCTCTTCGGCTCGAGGCTCCTCCTCGGGGTCCGCAGGGAAGGCCAAAGCCTTGGCCATATCCCTGACGAAGTCCGAGAACCGGGCATCCTCCGGGGGGGACTGCTTCCGAGGCTCGGACTCCGGTGAGTCCGAGGGGACACACCGAGTCCGGAAAGAATCAGGCGACTCTTCCTCTTCCGACTCCCAGACCGACTCCGACGAGGACTCGGTGGGGTCGGCCCGGGCAGGGCGCGGCGCCTGCCGCCCCGACGCCGAGGGAGTCGGCGTCGGCGACCTCGGTCCCGAACGGGAGGCCGAGGGTGACCTTGACTGAGGATCGACTCGAGTTCGCATCGACTCGAGGATCGGCTCGGTCTCCGGGTTCGACTTGGACGTCGACGTCCCGGCGGTCGGGGCAGCGGCGCCAGCGAAGCCAGCGAGCAGTGCCCGCTGCTGGTCCATGAAGGCAGACAATCTGCTCTCCAAGGCCGTCAACCTGAGTCCGAGCTCAGGTGACCCAGCAGCCCCCGACTCGGGCCCCGACGGCGTCGGGCCCGACGTCGGCTGTCTCGGAGGCGAGTCCAGGAGGACCACAGGACTTACCCGAGCAGGCAGCTCCGACTCCAGGCGAGGTCGCTTCGTGAGATGCTCCCTCTCCAAGGACCCGGGACGGCTATCGGGGCTATGCGACCTGGCCCTCGCGGAGCCAGGAGCGTCCACCGACGCCGCCCTCGCGGGTTTCACCTTACGACGATGGTCCCCGGAGGGAGAACCCCTGTCGGAGGAACTCCGGCGACGGTCCGAGCTGGAACCTTTGGACGCGGAGGCCTCCGACGAGGTCCGGGTACGGCTGGGGTCAGCGAAGATCCTATCCCGCTGATGCCGCCGACTTCTCAACGCTTTGGAGGACATTTTGCCGCAGGGCCCACAGATCAGTTCTTCATGATCCGGGCCCAGGCAGCGGAGGCAAAAGTCGTGTGTGTCAGTTAGTGACATATTTCGGTCACACTGACTACACCGCTTGAAACCACTGGCAGCCATCGGGGGAAAAAGGGCCCCGGCGAGGTCAAAGGACCGGGCTGCCAGGGAAAAACCGCAACGAAAAACTGACTATGTCAGAAAAACCGAAAAATAAGAAGAGGACTCGAGACCGGCGTCGCGAGTCCGGCGGGAAAAAGACCGGCGTCGAACCGAATGGAAAAAAAGAGAAATTCTGAAGAAAAATCAACTTTTTCGCGGGGACACGACGGGTACGTCTGTAGGGCTCCGCGGAAAAAAGAAGACTGGCTAAGATGGCACCCTTGGGCGGGAAGAGGACCGCGCATGCGCGCTGCAATTCCCAAAGGCTTTCTTTGAAAGCTGGGGAAAATTGCTCCGCGAGGGCTCCGTCGGCGCCGACGTCACCCATAAGTGAGGACTGACTTCCTGCTTGGTCCTGGAGAATGAGAGGTTAGATATGATTGGTATCTCAGAGACATGGTGGAAAGAAGAGAGCCAGTGGGACACTAATATCTGGGTACAAACTATCGTAATGATAGAGCAAATCAAATTGGTGGAGGGGTTGCACTCTATGTTAGAGAGGACATTGAGTCACTAAGGATTAAAGTCTTGCAGGAAACAAAATACACTTCAGAATCTCTATGGATTGAAATTCCATGTAAAGGGGAAGGGGAAAGCGATGCTAATGGGGGTGTACTATCGACCACCTGGCCAGAAAGAACAAATGGGTGATAACATGCTCAAAGAAATCAGGGAAGCTAACAAAAGTTACAGCACAGTAATAATGGGTGATTTCATTTACCCCAGTATCGAATGGGACAGTGTCATGGCAGGACATGCTAGGGAGAAAGTTTCTAGATGAAATAAATGACTACTTCTTGGAGCAACTGGTTTGTAAACAGACAGGAGGGGAAGCCATTTTATATACCGCCTTGATATCATGAAAGGCGGTATATAAGAAATGTTAAATAAATAAAATAAATTTTGGACCTAGTCCTTAGTGGAATACAAGATCTGGTGCAAGAGATAAGGGTGTTGGAGCCACTTGGCAATAGTGATAGCTTGATTGCGTTTCGTTTAATAAATGGAGGAAAGACGGAAAGGAAAGCCACAGTACTACTTTTTAACTTTCAAAAGGGAGACTATGATAAAATGAGGAAAACAGTTAAGAAAAAACTAAAAGGAGCAGTTGCAAAGGTTAAAGACGTACATCAAGCATGGGTGTTTAAAAATACTATCTTTGAAGCCAAGACCAATTGTATTCCACGTTTTAAGAAAAGTGGAAGTCAGTCCAAAAAACTGCCAGCATGGTCTAAAGGTGAGATCAGAGAAGCTGTTGCCAAAAATGCATCTTTCAGGAAATGGAAAAAGGGGCCAGAAGACGAAAACTGGAAACATCATAAGCACTAGCAAGTTAGATGGAAGGCATTGATAAGGCAGGCAAAGAGAGAATTTGAGAAGAAGCTTGCTGTGGAAGCAAAAATACATAATGAAGACGTTTTGACGTATATTTGTGGCAAAAATCCTGTGAGAGTCAGTTGGACCATTAGATGATAGAAGGGCAAAAGGGGCACTAAGAGGGGACAAGGCCATAGCAGAGAGACTGAATGAATTCTTTGCTTTGGTCTTTACTGAGGAAGATCTAGGGATGCTACCCATGACTGAAATGGTATTTAAAGGTGATGCCGCAAAAGAACTGAAAGAAATATCAATACACCAGGAAGATGTATTATAACCTGAAGAGTAGCAAATCACCTGGACCAGATGGCATATATCCAAAGGTGTTGAAAGAACTGAAATATGAGATTGCGTACTTATTAGTAATCTTTATGCTATTATTAAAATAATCTGTTAATACCTAAAGATTGGAGGATTGACCATTGTTTGACTTGTTTGTTGCAAGCCTACTCCCAGGGAAGGGCTAATTAGATTATCTTATAGCCTGCCACAAGTACCTGGTCAGTCCTATTCTTCACAGCTTCCAGAGTCTCCACACAGCTAAGCTTACAGCTTTCTATCTTTATTTTTGCCTGTTGTGTTGCTAATATAGAAATTAACTGTTGGCTCTACATTAATTTTTGGTAAACATTAATTGTTGGGAATATTCTGACTGCCTACATTCCTTGTGTAGCCCCTAAATCAGATCTCCGAGTGTGCCCACAGTTCATTTAAGGCCTACTGGCCAGGGACACTAGTGATATAAAGCTACTTGGAACAGAAATACTTCAATTACAGGGACCTGGCCTTTACCTGAGTCTCCACTTACTTTAGAAGCAAAGGTATCAGTTAAAGTTACAGGGACCTTTGCACAGTAGGCAGATACATAGAAATCTAAATTCAGTTTGACTATTTCTGCTTCCATTGTTTGAATTGTTTGTTGCAAGCCTGCTCCCAGGGCAGGGCTAATTAGATTATCTTACAGCCTGCCACAAGTACCTGGTCAGCTCTATTCTACACAGCTTCCAGAGCCTCCACACAGCTAAGACTACTTAATCAGCATGCCATGTATTCAATGCAATAACTGTGGTGCTTTCATTCTGAGAATAATCATTTGGAACCTAAGAGCTTGTCCTATGTGCCTCGAGTCAGCTGCCATGCATAAAGGAAGAACTAGCTACCATGCATAAAGAATTGACTCTATTAAGGGTAGAACTGGCTGCAATGAAACACACCTCTTCTAGGATAGAAACCGAACAAAGTCCACCACCGCTCCCACAAAGAATCAAACAGTCCAGGAGCATATAGATCACAGTGGGCTCGGGTAGAGTGCGACCTGTAATGCAGAGACACTCTATACATCAGAAGATATCTCTGCATAATGCCTTCTCTGCTTTGGTTAATGAGGATGCCCAATCCATGGAAACTGAAGGGCTCTTAAATGAGACAGTCAATACCCAATCTCCTGCTAAAGCATCAAATACGAAGAAAAACTCAGCAAAAAGAAAACTACTACTACTTGGAGATAACATCAGAGGCACCAACTTGGTAACACAGTTCAAAGGAGAGAAGATAGTCAAATGCCTCCCAGGCTCTTCAGCCAGCAGGAATACAAACCAAATTGTTGATGTACTTAGCACAGAAAGTGAGCACTCCAAAATTGATGTTGTCATCCACCTGGGTACAAATGACCTGGCTAGGAACAGTGCCTCTGCAGTTCAAAGGGACTTCCAGACTCTGGGAGAGAAACTCAAGCACATTGTTAACACTGTAGCATGCTCAGAAGTTCTACCTGTTCATGGTAAGGGGGCAGAAAGGCTGCATCGCATAAACACTTTAATACATGGCTCCAGACCTGGTGCAAACAAGAAGGGTTCAGATTGGCGACTGGGGAAACAAATGGACCAACAAGAGACTGTGCTGATGGACTACATCTCTCTGTCACAGAGAAAAGAATCCTAAGTAGTAAAGGCTGTTAGTGTAGCTGGGTTAAAAAAAGGTTTGGACAAGTTCCTGGAGGAAAGGTCTATAAACCATTATTAAGAAGGGACACAGGATATCAATGCTTGACCCAGTACAAGCATTGTGGAACTTGTGTCTTTTGGGGAAACTGCTAGGTACGTATGACCTAGATTGGCCACTGTTGGAAACAGGATACTGGGCTTGATGGACCTTGGTCTGACCCAGTATGGCATATCTTATGTTCTTATGTTCTTAAGTGAAAAATTCAGGTAGAATGTGGATACGCATTTAAACTAGAAAAAGGGAGTGACGGATGGGAAAGGACAAGTTCAGGACGTCACTCCCGGCAAAAGCAGAACATCAACAGAAACAGCCACACTTTTAAACCACACATCAACAACAAGTGGGAAGAAGTGGGCAGAACAAAGTTAGTGCAAAATACATGCAAGCCAGTTAAATGCTGGAAAACAATGAGCACAATGCTCGAAGATTAGCCAACAAAGTTCCGGACCTGGAAGCCCTAATGGTGGAAATGGACTCTGACATTGTAGCCATTACAGAAACATGGTTTAATGAATCGCATGAATGGGATATAGCCATAGCCGGCTATAATCTATTCAGAAGAAACAGAGAAAATGGAAAAGGAGGAGGAGTAGCCTTGTATGTCAAAAACAATATTAATATCCAAAAGTATATTAAACATGAAAAAGTGCTTAACTTTTATGTTCTGTATGAATTCCCCAATGCCATGCCTCAGCGCCTTATCTGCGTTTCACTACGTTGAGTTTCTTCAGGGTTTTTTCTTCTTTTTTTAAGCACTGATGGCGAAACAAATAATATCTTACTAGTTAATCACGTCTTTACAAATTTTTTAAATATACTATCGATCTACTTTACAGTCATTACAATACAAGCAACAACCTGATTAGAGGTACATTTAAATTTTGAAGATTGCTGCTAGTCCGCATGCGCGGCGTTGTTAGGAGCCCGACAAGTTCAAAGAAAGAAGGATAAACCATACGTTGGCAGCATATAAACTACAATTACAATTGAAGTAACCCTTAAATAAAAATTATAAATATATGCTTTATTATATATTGTAAAGTAGATCGATAGTTTATTTAGAAAATTTGTAAAGACGTGATTAACTAGTAAGATTTTATTTGTTTCGCCATCAGTGCTTAAAAAAAGAAAAAAAACCCTGAAGAAACTCAACGTAGTGAAACGCAGATAAGGCGCCGAGGCATGGCATTGCGGAATTCATACATAAAAAGTTAAGCATTTTTTCATGTTTAATATACTTTTGGATGTAAAGGTTATGTTGAAAGCCATAGATAAGGAAGGTCATTGATGCGAAATGGCACATAATATATAGACATGATAAAAGTCTGACGTATAGTGCCTATAAGAGTCTGAGACCTCCTTTCCTTTAATTAATCTAAATATATCCAACGAAGAATAGTTTGAGAGAATTAATTATTTTCATGGTGATTGAAATATTATAAAATCACAATCTTAGAGACACAAATAGAGTGAGGATCATTACCAAATAGACAAACATTTCCACTCAGAGCAGACCATCAAACCAAAAAGCAATATTAAAGCTACTGAAATGCAGGGGGCATGGGGAAAAGAAGAAGCACTCTGGATTTTGTTGGAAAGAGGAGATGGCACTGTCATCCATACTGCTGTAATCCACAGACCTCTGACTCAAATCGAAGAAATAGATAACAAATTGATTATAGATATTGCCAAGATAGCCACAAAAGGGAAAGTGATCATATTGGGTGACTTTAATCTACCCGAAGTGGATTGGATTACTCCTTCTGCGAATCTGGAAAGAAGCAAAAAAGTTGTGGATGCTTTCCAAAATGCATTACTTAGACAAATGGTGATGGAACCAACCAGGAAAAGCTCAATGCTGGATTTAGTGCTCACCAACGGTGATACCGTGTTGAATGTCCGGGTGGGTGCCTCTGTGAGCAGCAGTGATCTTCACACGGTGTGGTTTGTGATAAAAGCCAAGGTGCAGTCCAATCATAGTAAGCTCAAGGTCCTAAACATCAAAAACACTGACTTCAGTAAAATGGCCACGTACCTGAAGGAGGAGTTGGCAGGGTGGGAGGAGATTAAGGGAAGTGGAATTGCAATGGGTTAAACTAAAGTTGGCAATAAAAGGGGCAACAGATAAATATGTAAGGAAAGTAAATAAAAACAAGAGGAGAAGGAAACCTATTTGGTTCTCCAAAGTTGGGAGGAGTAGCCTAGTGGTTGGGGCAAGGTACTTCAGGCCGGAAGGTCGGGGGTTCAAATCCCACTAGAGGACAGCAACCTTGGGCCGGAAGGACTGGGGTTTCTAGTCCCACAGATGCTCCTTGTGGTCTTGGCAAGCCACTTAACCCTCCATTGCCCATGTTCCCTGTAAGTATTAGTGTATGTGTCTCATATCCCCGCGTGTTAAATGTATCCCCCAATTGTGTTGTGACCGCTTTGATTGAAGGATAAGGCGGTATACAAAAACTGTCTAAATAAAAATAAATAAAATAAAGTGGCTGCTCAAATAAGGGCAAAAAAGACAGCTTTCGCAAAATTCAAAAGCTTGCAAACAGAAGAACACAGAAAGGATCAAACTAAAAGAGACAAAAAGAGAAATAAGGAAAGCAAAATCAAAGGAAGAAGGAAAAGCTGGCTAAAGATGTGAAGTGTGGCGACAAAACTTTCTTCAGGTATATTTAGGAGAGGAGGAAAATCAGAGATGGAATTGCAGGACTCAGAAGTGCTGGGAACAGATTTGTGGAAAGTGACATTGAAAAAGCGAAATTGCTAAACAAATACGTCTCCATGATTTTCTTAAGTAAAAACACAGCAGAAGGACCATCTGTGACTCCCAAATATAAAAATGGGAATGAAGAGATACCACACCATTCACAGAAGATGTGTTAGAACAACTTGCAAAACTGTAAGTGGACAAGGCCATGGGACCAGATGGGATACATCCCAGGACATTGAAAGAGCTCAGAGAGGTTCTTGCAGGGCCGTTAAAGCATGTTTTCAACAGATCCTTGGAAACAGGAGAAGTTCCTCAGGACTGAAGAAGGGCGAATGTGGTACCTCTTCACAAAAGTGGTGAAAGGGAAGACATGACAAACTACAGGCCCGTAAGCCTTACCGCGGTGGTGGGAAAAGTAATGGAGGCGCTTCTGAATGAGCGAATAGTGGACTTTCTCAAAACTAACAGGTTGCATGATCCGAGGCAACATGGATTTTACCAAAGGGTGCTCTTGCCAAACAAATCTGATTGAGTTCTTTGACTGGGTGACCAGAAAACTAGATCAGGGGCATGTAATGGATGTCATCTACCTGGATTTCAGCAAAGCCTTCGATACTGTTCCTCATAGGAGGCTTATCAATAAACTCAGTAGTTTGGGGATGGGTCCCAAGATGGTGAACTGGATCAGAAATTGGTTGACTGACAGACAACAGAAGGTGATGGTAAATGGAGCTCACTCGGATGAAAGGAGGGTGATTAGCGGGGTGCCCCAGGGCCCGGCACTGTTCAATGTATTTGTGAGTGATATTGCTGAAGGACTGCATGGAAAAGTCTGTTTTTTTGCAGATGACTCAAAAATTTGCAACAGAGTGGACTCCCCTGAGGGAGTGGAGAACATGAGGAAAGATCTACAAAAGCTTGAGGAATGGTCTAATGCTTGGCAGTTAAGATTTAATGCGAAGAAGTGCAGTGTCATGCACTTGGGAAGAACAACTCCAGTGGAAATGTACACGATAGGGGGCGAGAGGTTGGTGTGCAATGACCAGAAGGAACTTGGTGTGATTATTTCTGA
This sequence comes from Ichthyophis bannanicus, assembly GCA_033557465.1. Classification (NCBI taxonomy): domain Eukaryota; kingdom Metazoa; phylum Chordata; class Amphibia; order Gymnophiona; family Ichthyophiidae; genus Ichthyophis; species Ichthyophis bannanicus. The sequence goes on from CM066047.1 coordinate 149,572,538, forward strand.
GGATCTCAAGGTGGCAAAACAGTGCGACAAGGCAGTGGCAAAAGCCAGGAGGATGTTGGGTTGCATACAAGTTTAAATTAGACTTACCTGCTAATTGTAGTTCCTGAAGGATCTCGTCTAGTCCCGGAAACTCTGGGGTTGTCATCCTCTTCCAGCAGCTTGGAGACTGATACACGTCATTCCTTGATGACACTGGTATAAGGACACAGGCAACGCCTCCTCCCAATCCAGTAACCTATTGACAAAGCAGACTCACCAGAGCAATAATCAAGTTAGAACACCCACATACTCTAGCGCCCCCTAACTGGTGAACCACCCAATCGAACATAACATTAACTTTAATGTATGAACTTTAATGTAACTGATAAGGCCTTTGCTTCCCTCTCAGAAGAAACAACTGCCCCTAACCATTCACCCCCATGAATGATAAATCCAACCCCTGAACCTGAAGCTGCACAGCTCCCTTTTGTTCTCTTACCTGTGAAATATCCGCTTCAGGCAGCAATTCTCTTACAGAACTGGGACGGGATTCGGGACTAGACTGGAGTTCCTTCAGGAACTACAATTAGCAGGTAAGTCTAATTTAAACTTCCTTATCGTCCCTCCAGTCTAGTCCCAGAAACTCTGGGGATGTAACAGAGCAGTAAAAGACTCAATGGGCGGGACCTGCTAGACCAGCCTGAAGCACCGCTGTTCCAAAACAGGTATCGCTACGTGCCTGAATATCCAGACGATAATGCTTGACAAAGGAATTTAAAGACGACCACGTCGCTGCCTTACAAATCTCCGCCGCCGGCATCAAACTATACTCCACCCAGGAAGCAGCCTGCGCTCTAGTAGAATGCACCCGTAACCCTTCCGGCACCATCTTGCCCTTCAGAAGATATGCAGACACTATTGCTTCCATTATCCATCTAGCAATCGAGGCTTTAGACGCTGCTTCCCCTTTGCAAGGACCTCTGAACAACACAATCTATCGGACTGTCTGAACTCCGCCATCCGCCAGAGGTACCGCTTCAAGGCCCTCCGCACATCTAAAAGGCACAACCGCGGATTAGAAGATCCTGCTGATGCTGAACGGAAAACCGGCAGAGACAACTTGATTAACATGAAAAGGAGACAGTACCTTTGGAAGAAAGGACGGCACCGGCCGTAAGACTACCTTCGACTCATAGAAAACCAAGAACGGTTCCCTACAAGACAACGCTTGTAACTCCGAAATTCTCCTTGCCGACACAATGGCCACTAAAAACACGACCTTCAGAGTAAGATCCTTCAAAGTTGCTTGTGCCAAAGGCTCATACCGCTGTGAACCTAATGCTGCCAATACTAACTGTAAATCCCAAGCCGGAACCACCTGCCTGCACAGTGGTCTCAAAAGACCTACCGCTCTGAGAAATCGTTTAACATCCGGATGGGAGCCCAGCGTTTTCCCCTTGACCTTCCCTCTATAACAGGAAAGCACTGCCAATTGTACTTTCAAGGAAGCGACCGCCAATCCTCTCTGGAATCCATCTTGTAAGAAAGCTAAGACCTGGGTACCGAAGCTCGCAAGGCTTCACAATTCTTATCCACACACCAGGCCTCAAAAACGCATGACACGCGAACATACGCTAAGGAAGTAGATCGCCTGCGCGCCTTTAATAAGGTCACCACCACGGCCGCCGAATAGCCTCGAGCTCTCAGCCGCGCCCTTTCAAGAGCCAAGCCGTAAGCGAGAACCGAGCTACCTGAGGCATAACCAACGGACCCTGCTGCAAAAGATCTGGACGGATCGGTAGCCGCCACAGCTTCCCCACTACAAGTCTCCGAAGGTCCGCATACCAAGGCCTTCTCGGCCAATCCAGCGCTATCAGAACCACCAAACCCTTGTGGCGTTCGACGTGTCGCAGTACTCTGCCTATTAGCACCCATGGAGGAAACACATAGAGAAGCTGATCTATGGGCCACTGCTGGATGAGCGCATCCAGACCTTCCGACATCCTTTCTCTGCGACTGCTGAAAAACCAATCTGCCTTTGCCAACTTAAATGTCGCCATAAGATCCATAATGGGCGTTCCCCAGCGCCAAACTATGGCGTCGTAAACATCCGGGTGAAGGGTCCATTCCCCCGGATCTACTCTTACTTGACTCAAAAAACAATCGGCTGCCACGTTGTCTACCCCGGCGACATGAGCCGCCGACAGAGCCTTAAGATTTTGCTCTACCCAGCTGAACAACTGATCTGCCTTGGCCTCTAAGGGAGCACTGCCGGTGCCCCCTTGCTTGTTGATGTAGGCTACTGCCGCCGTGTTGTCCGAAAACACCCTGATCGCCGCTCCCTGCAGATACCGTTGAAACTCCAGCAACGCCAATCGCACTGCCCTCAGTTCCAACCTGTTGACTGACCAAGACTTCTCCTGCACTGACCACAGTCCTTGCGCGCATCTACCCTGAAAATGTGCTCCCCAACCTAGGAGACTGGCATCCGTAGTCAGTGGAACCCAGCACGGTATGTCCAATGGCATGCCCCTCGCCAGGGACTCTGGAAGCAGCCACCACTGCAACGCTTCGCGAGTCGCTTCCGGGCATAGAAGTCTCTGAGAAAGCGGATGAATTTGGTGAGACCACCTTCTGAGTAACTCTCTCTGCAATGGCCTCATATGCACTCTCGCCCAGGGCACGAGGTCGATCGTTACTGCCATTGTACCCAAGACCTGCAAGTAATGCCACGCTGTTGGCCGTGGCCAGTTGAGAAACCGAAGTAACCTTCGTAAGGCCACTGCCCGATGCGGAGGCAGAAAGACCTTGCCCACTCGGGTATTGAAGCGCGCTCCTAGATACTCAAGATCCTGAGATGGTACTAGACTGCTCTTGACAACACTGACTACCCAACCTAGCTGCTGCAGACAGCTGACCACTCTGGTAGTAGCCTCCTCGCTTTCGGTCCTGGACTTTGCTCGAATCAACCGGTCGTCTAAATATGGATGGACCAAAACACCATTCTTCCGCAGCTCCGCCGCTACGACCACCATGACCTTGGTAAAGGTCCTTGGTGCTGTCGCTAGTCCAAATGGTAGCGCCCGAAATTGAAAATGTCCCATTGGAACCGCAAACCTGAGGAACTTCTGACGTTCTGGGCGAATCAGAATGTGCAGATAAATCGAGAGAAGTAAGAAACTCCCCTTTCCGGACAGCCATGATGACCGATCTCAGAGTTTCCATTCGAAAATGAGAAACTCTGAGACACTTGTTTACCCTTTTCAGGTCCAAAATTGGCCGATAAGTTCCCTCTTTCTTTGGCACCACAAAGTAAATTGAGTATCGACCTAACCCGCATTGATTTCGAGGCACAGGCACTACCGCTCCGAGATCTAGTAACCTCTGTAAAGTCTTTCTCACCACCTCGTGCTTGCGAGGTGCCTTGCAAGGAGACAGAACGAAAGCGTTGGTCACAAGGTTTTTGAAATTCTAATGCATAGGCTTCTCGAATCACTTCTAAAACCCACTGATCGGAAGTAATCCTGGCCCAGGCAATGTAAAACTGCTGTAGACGGCCGCCCACTGCTACGTCCACCTGGGCCAACCTGACTTCATTGTGGCTTTTTGGTCCCGGAAGTGGCTGCAGCAAAACCTCTGCTAGCACCCCGGAATCCCCGAAAGCTCTGGCCTCTATAGGGGAAGCACCCTCTCTGACTCTGCGGGAACCTAGAGGAACGAAAACGACAAAAATCCCTTTGTGGAAATCTAGCCACCGGAGTAAATCTCCCCTGTTTCTGCTTATCCTCCGGCAGCCGTCCGCCCTTGGATTCTCAGAGATCCTTAACGATCTTCTCTAAATCCTCTCCAAACAAAAGCCGCCTCTTAAAAGGAAGTTTACTCAACCTAGCCTTTGAAGAAGCATCTGCCGCCCAATTCCTCAGCCACAGATACCGTCTGGCGGCCACAGCCGAAGCCATACTGTTCGATAACCCCCTAATGAGGTCATAATAAATATCCGCTAGATACGCCGCTCCGGACTCTAAACGAGCCGCCTCACCGATTCCTCAGAATGCTCCCCCTGGACTCCTTGAGCCCACCGGAGACAGGCTCTCGCCACCCAAGCCCCACAAATAGAAGCTTGGATTGAGAGAGCATTCACCTCAAAGACCTGTCTTAAAGCATCAAGTTTTCTGTCCTGAGTATCCTTCAGAGCTTCACTCCCTTCCACTGGAATGGTCGTTCTCTTGGTCACAGCTGAAACAGCCGCATCTACCTTCGTTGACTTAAAAAGGTCCTTATCCTGCTCCACATGTGGATATAGGCGAGACATTACCCAACAGCCCTTGAGAGCGGACTCAGGCATGTCCCACTCACTTTGGATCATCTCTAATAACTCTATGCATTGGAAACACTTTTTGTGTCTTCCGAAAGGCCTATAAGAGTGGATCCTCTAAAGCTGCCTCATCTGCCGGCGAAGCCACCGGCATATTAAGCGTCTTTAAAGTCTCTGAAATCAATGCGGATAGCTCCTCTTTCCAAAAAACCCGCACTACTCTAGCCTGATCCTCCTATTCCAGAATCTCTCCTTCTTCAAACTCATCTTCTAATTCGGGATCACGTTCCTCATCGTCCGTGCGGAACTCCTCGGAAAACTCTGACAGACACCGCTTGTCTGCGTCCAGTCGAGGTCTCTTCTATCCTAGAGACGAATGTGCCACCGATAGAGGAGTGCCCGGTCTCTTCTGCCCCAACTGTGCAGCTACCTTAGAAGAATCGCCAAACGTCCTTTGAATAAGAGCTACAAAGTCCGGCAAAAAAATGGACGTCAAATCACCCGCCAAGGGTACCTGAGGACGTGGGCCCTCCGGAGCCGAAGAGGGACCTGGCACCGGCTCCGCAGGCTCTACTAGAGGAGACAGCGGCCTCTGCTCCAGTATCTCACGCTCCTCCGTGGAATCTAAGCGCTGTTGCTACATTGCTGCATCCTGGCTACAGCTCTTACAGATTCCTGCCTCTGAGACCACAGTCTTTGCAGGCATGCTATCTTCAGAAACCTGATCCCAAATCAAAGTAGTACAGAAAGCACAGTTACTTACCTGTAACAAGTGAACTCTGGGAACAGCAGGAATAAGTCTTCACATATGGGTACGTCGGTACCGACGGAGCCTGCGCGGGAACGCTCCCCAGCTTCCCAAAAAGGAAAGCTTTTGGGAGCATCCCACAGCGCCTGCGCGCAGCCTTCCCGCCTTTCCTAACCGCCTCGCCTCAGTTCGAGTTTAAAGCTGAGACAAAGAGAGAGAGAGGAAAGGAAAGATAGAGAGATACAACTCCTAGGGGAGGTGGGTGGGTTGTGAAGACTTATTCATTCTGTTCCCAGAGATCACCTGTTACAGGTAAGTAACTGTGCTATCTCCAAGAACAAGCAGGAATGAGTCTTCACATATGGGGACTCCCTAGCTAGAGATGCCTGGGAGATCCCCAAGGGTATGAGACCCTGGAAAGGGCTCTACCTTCTCATATGGATCTCAGGCATCAATTCCGGGAAGGAGAGTAGAAGTTGATTAAGAATGGAACAGGTGTTTGAGAACAGCCTGACCAAACAATGCATCCCGGAGGGAGTCCTTGTCCAAGCAGTAATGGGCTGTGAAGGTATGAACCGAGGCCCAGGTGGCTGCTCGACAGATCTGGCCTATGGACACAGAATTTAGATGAGCCATAGAGGTGGCCATGGCTCTCACATTATGAGCTGTGACATGGCTCTCCAGAGAAAGGTTCTTACTCTGGTAGGCGAAAGAAATACACTGAGCAATCCAATTGGACAGTGTCCTCTTAGAGACTGGAAGTCCCAAATGAGAGGGATCAAAAGCAACAAAGAGTTGGGAAGACTTTCTATGTTGCTGTGTCCTTTGTAGGCAAAAGGCGAGAGCTCTCTTACAATCCAAAGTATGAAGGTTCCTCTCTGCACTTGATGCATGAGGACCTGGAAAAAAGACAGGTAAATACACCTCTTGATTAAGATGAAAAGGCAAGACCACTTTAGGCATAAAGTGTGGATTGGTCCTAAGGACTACCTTATCATGATGGAACCTTGTATAAGGTGGATTAGCCACTAAGGCCTGCAGTTCACTGATGCGGCGAGCTGAGGTGACTGCAATGAGGAAAAGAACCTTCCAGGAAAGAAATTTCAAAGAGGTAGTGGCTAAGGGTTCAAAAGGTGGCTTCATAAGCTGACCAAGAACCAGATTTAAGTCCGATGCCACCGGAGGAGGTTTAATGGGAGGTTTAGTTAAAGTTAGGCCTCTCATGAATCTTGCAATAAGAGGATGAGAGGAAATAGGCTGTCCATTGATAGGCTTAAGGGATGCGGCATTAGCACTCAAATGGACCCTTACTGAATATGTCTTAAGGCCTGCATTGGAGAGATGCAGGAGATATTCCAACAGAGAATTCAAAGGCAGTGCTAGAGGGTCAAGACCCTTCTTAGTACACCAAATGGAAAACCTTTTCCATTTAAAAGCATAGGAACATCTAGTAGAAGGTTTTCTGGAAGCATGGAGGATATCCTTCACTTGCTGAGAAAGATTCCAATCCTGAAGGTCTAGGCCTTCAGTAACCAAGCTCTGAGGTGAAGGGACTTGGGGTTTGGGTGCCACAAAGTCCCTTCCTCCTGAGACAGAAGGTCTGGAGCAGCTCCCAAGTCCAGAGAGGGGGCTTGAGAGAGATGCAGAAGTAGAGGGCACCACACTTGGCGTGGCCAGCGTGGAGCTATGAGGATCATGAATCCTTGATCCCTCTGGAGCTTGAACAGAGTCTTGGGAATCAAGGGAATGGGTGGAAAGGCATACAGGAAGCCTTGACCCCAGTGAAGGAGGAAGGCATCCTTGGCCTGAACTCCCTGACACGGAATTCTGGAACAGAACCGGGGAAGTTTGGCATTCCACGGACTTGCAAAGAGGTCTATGTCCGGGGTTCCCCATTCTTGAAAGATTCTGAGTACCTGGTCCATTCGTGTGGAAGCAGAACTCGACTGAGTCTGTCTGTCCAAGAGTTTTGGATTCCTGGGAGATATACGGGCAGGAAATGGATTTGATGCTCTCTGGCGAAGGCCCACAATCTTAAAGCTTCGTTGCAAAGCGACAGAGAGCCAGTTCCTCCTTGCTTGTTTATGTAAAACATGGCTACTTGATTGTCCGTATGAATGAGGACTGTCTTATAGCTGAGCAGGGTATGAAAGACCTTGAGAGCTAGAAAAACTGCTCGAAGCTCCAAGTGGTTGATATGAAGAGAGGTCTCCTGTGGGGACCAAGTGCCCTGAGTGGAGAGGTCTTGTAGATGAGCTCCCCAACCTGTTTGGGAGGCATCTGTTGTGAGGGTTGCCTGGGGCAACAACTGTTGGAAGGGGGACCCCAGCAACAGATTTTGGGTGGACATCCACCACTGGAGAGACCAAAAGAGACGTTTGGAGGTTGCTATTTGGTCTGAGAGAGCTCCTGATGACTGAGTCTACTGGGTGGACAAAGTCCATTGAGCTGCTCTCATGTGAAGGCGAGCATAGGGTACCACATACACTGTGGATGCCATGTGGCCTAGCAGTTGCAGCATCTCCCGGGCAGTTAAATGGCTTTGACTGAATCTGGGAGGCTAACTGCACTAGGTGTAGGCAACGGGCCTGAGGGAGATAGGCCCTTGCAGTGGTAGTGTCTAACCAGGCCCCTATGAACTCTAGAGACTGAGTAGGGGTGAGCTGGGACTTTGGGAGGTTTATCACAAGTCCCAGATACTGCAGAATGCGCCTTGTGCGATCCAGGGAAGTCTGGGCCTCTGACTGAGATGGAGCTCGGATGAGCCAGTCGTCCAGGTATGGAAATACAAATATTCCCGGAGTGCGTAGAAATGCAGCTACTACTGCCATGCATTTGGTGAACACTCTTGGAGCAGAGGCCAGACCGAAAGGAAGCACCCTGTATTGGTAATGCTTGCCTTGGAAAAGAAAACGGAGGAACCTCCTGTGAGATGGATGGATGAGCACATGTGTATACGCATCCTTGAGATCTAGAGAACAAAGCCAATCCTGACTCTTAAGGTATGGAAGGAGAGTGCCCAGAGAAAGCATCTTGAATTTCTCCTTGCATAGAAATTTGTTCAATTCCCTGAGATCTAATATGGGTCTGTAGCCCCCTCTTTTCTTTGGGATGAGAAAATAGGGGGAGTAAAACCCTGACCCCTGTTGAAGAAGAGGCACTTCTTCTATTGCCCCTTGGGCAAGAAGGGTAACCACCTCCTGACCTAGAAGGTCGAGAAGAGATGTTGGAGAATTGAAGTGTCTCACCATGGTGTGAGGAGGAAGGTTTGAGAAATGAAGTTTGTAGCCCTCCCTTATGATGGAGAGGGTCCACTGCTCTGATGTTATTTGCTCCCATCTGGGAGCAAAATGAGCTAACCTTCCTGGAATGGTGAAAGGCTCTGGCTGTTTTAGAGCCAGAAAGGCTAAGTTCTCTAGTATCAAGTCAAAAACCCTGAGGAGGTTGCGAATGCTGAGTTGCAGCAGCCCCTGTAGACTTAGGCCTGGCCTGTTTAGGCTGCTGACGCTTAGTAGCAAAGCGACCTGTAGATGATTGTTGGCCAGAAGTAGAAGGGAATCTGCCCTTTTTGAAAAAAAGACTTCTTGAAAGGTTTTTTCTTGGCAGGAATGGAGGTTGACTTTGAAAGTCTATCCAGAGCAGAATTTTCTGCATCCATTTGAGTGGCTTTTATTTGCCATTCTTTACCAAACAGGTTTTCACCTGTACAGGGAAGATTTCCTAAGCCATACTGGACCCAAGGTTCTAAATCAGAAGCTTGGAGCCAAGCAATTCTGCGAGCAGCTATGGCAATGGCCGAAGCTCTGCTGGTACCTTCAAAGGAGTCAAAAGCTGCACGGTTGGAAAACTTTGAAATGTCTTGAGTATGCTTAAGCCAATAAGGAATTCTTCCCTTTTATCCTCTGGAAGAAAAGGGAAGAAAGTGTGCAGTTTATCTGCAACTTCTTTCAGAAACATACCCATGTAAAGACTATAGGAGTTGATTCTGGCAATGAGCATACTGGTTTGGAAGATTTTCCTACCAAAAGCATCCAAGGTCCTGCACTCTCTTCCTGGAGGGGCAGAGGAGTGTCTTTTTGCACTCTTTATCCTTTTCATAGCTGACTGCACCACAATAGAATGGTGAGGAAGCTGTGTTTTATGAAAACCAGGACAAGGAGGGACACGGTACATAGTGTCCAATCTTCGAGAATGAGGAGAGATAGTGAGAGGAGTCTCCCATAAGTCAATCATGTGCTCATAAAGAATCTCATGAATTGGCAAGGTGACTGCCTCCTTAGGAGCCTTAGAATAACCTAAAATATCCAAATTTTTAGCTCTAGGCTCTGATCCAGAGGTTACTGAAATAGAAAGTCCTTTAGCTACTTCTCTTATGAAGTCTTGAAAGGACAAGTCCTCTGGAGGAGACATTCTTCTTTTTGGAGAAGGCGGCTCTTCAGGAAGGGCTATGGATACTTCAGCAGACTCCTCCGATGCATCAGAATCTTCAGAGGAATCAAAGTATCGCCTGTCAGGGTGCTCTTCTAAAGCTCAATACGTGTATCGAGCGGTATCAACATCGGGCGTCATCGGTACAGAGTCGGTACCGATGAGCATCCCTGGACAGGGAACCGCTGCAGTCGGCATCTTGGTTGATGTCGATGCAGTCGGTACCGGTACCGACACTGGTGCCAGTACCGGAGCCGATACCGACAACGGGGTTCATTGTGGTATCAGTGGCGTCGCAGCTTGAATGAAGGCCGAGATAGCCTGCTGCATGGATAGAACATTCTGATCCATCGACGCCATGAATGCCTGGAATTCGGTACCGGAAGGTTGCGCCGGTACCCCAGAGCATTCTAACAGGTGATCGGTCGAGGCCGTGCCATCGATGTCAACCTGTAACCCCATAGGAGGAGCTTTGGAAGCCGGAGCTTCCCGCCGGGGTTGTTTTGCCGGTGCGGAATCCTCAAGGGCAAGCCCGGAGGCATCTCGATGCTTGGAAGGAGATCTACCCTTCGAGGACCGGCTGGATTTATGTTTGGTTACCTGAGATCCATGGGAGGAAGAAGCAGCCCTGGAAGACGTTGCCGCCACTGAAGCTGCATTAGAGGGAAACAGCACATGGAGCTTGGCTGCTCGGTTCTGTAAACCTTGTTTAGACATCAAGGAGCAGGACGAACAATCCGAAATGGAGTGTTCAGGACCCAAACATTTAAGACACCATTCATGTGTGTCAGTAACAGAAATAGTACCGCTGCACTTAGTGCATTTTTTAAACCCGGAGGCTGGTTTTTCCATGAGGAAAATTTCTTGTGGAGCCTAATGCCCAAAAGAAGAAAAACACACTAAGTGAGGAAAAAATATATGTTTTGTTTTGGGTTTTTTTAATAAGAAAAGAAAGAAAAAACGGCGGTACCGGTCCGAGTCGGGGGAGGCAGACACGTGACCAAAGAAATAAAATAAAACAAAGAACTCCTTCAGTGGTGACAGGAACATGACCTGCTGGCTCCGCGGCAAAGAAGAACTGAGGAGAGGCAGTTAGGAAAGGCGGGAAGGCAGCGCACAGGCGCTGTGGGATGCTCCCAAAAGCTTTCCTTTTTGGGAAGCTGGGGAGCGTTCCCGCGCAGGCTCTGTCGGTACCGACATACCCATATGTGAAGACTCATTCCTGCTTGTTCCTGGAGATAACAATAAACTGACAGAACCCTGACATAGATCCTCAGAGGACTAAGCTCGTGTCTCCAGGGTCGTTTTCTTTTTTTTACACCACAAGGAAGCAGGTGGTCACCCGACCTCAGTCACAAAGAAATTAACTTAAAACAAAGCTTCCTCTCTTCAGCACAGATGATTGTTTCCCGGATCGCGCTACCGGTGTTTCCCGCCAAAAACGGAACGCGGCGCGCAAGGCTGCTGTTTACTCAGGCCGAGCCTGAAGCATGGCCCCTCACACAACCGACAGTTGAAAGAAAGACGATACTGCAGCTTACCTGCCCACCGCGAACCAGCTAATTAGCCCCTCAGCGACGGGTGCCTCAAAGGCTGTGCTGCAATTCTCTGTGGCCCAACAGCTCCCATAAATGCTCAGAAGGGAACTGTGCCCTCGGGGTTCCTGCCTGCCGATTCCCCACATGCGCTTACAGGCAAAACGTCTGTGCCACGCTGAGCAAGGCAGGTTAAAACACCGAAGTGGAAATCCCCGAACTTCCCCTGGGTCTTTCAAGCTGCCTGCTCTCGGACTCCTCGGTGAGAGAAAGGAAGCAGGGAAGCAAAGACTTCAGCAGCCAAAATTTAAAGCTGTATACCCTCTCAAAATAAGCTACCTAGAAAAAGAACTGAAAGTAATAAATGAGATTGAAATTAACCCCAAAAACCAAAACAACTACCACTATAGTCCTTAATTGTCTCTCCAGTGAGCCAACCACCTTGGCTCACATCCTCCAGCAGCTTGGAGACTGATATAACTGGAGTGGGAGGAGGCGGTGCCTGTGTCCTTAAACCAGTGTCATCAAGGAATGACGTGTATCAATCTCCAAGCTGCTGGAAGAGGACGACAACCCCAGAGTTTCCGGGACTAGACTGGAGGGACGATAAGGAAAGGGGAATTACTAGCAGAAAGGAAGTACTAATGTCTCTGTATAAGTCACTGGGTGAAGCCTCACTTGGATTACTATGTTCAGTTTTGGAGGCCATATATTGCAAAGGATATATAAAGACTGGAAACTGTTCAGAGGATGGTGACCAAAATGATTTGTAGCCTGCATCAGAAGCCTTATGAGAAGAGACTTGAACATCTAAATATGTACACTCTGGAGGAGAGGAGGGATAGGGGAGATATGATTCAGACCTTTAAATACTTAAAGAGAAATAATGAATGAACAAACGAAGCAGTAAGGGGGTAAATTGAAAGGCAATGTCAGGAAATACTTTTTCACAGGAAGGGTGGTGGATGCTTGGAATGCCCTCCCGATGGAAGTGGTGGGGGCAAATACAGTGCCGGGATTCAAAATGGCATGGGACAGACACAGTGGATCCCTTTACAGCAACAGGATAAAATCAAAATAAACTTAACTATCTAATTTCTCAACATATAGGGGTGTCCTTCACAGAGCGGTGAGTTCACCCCTAAAACAAAGACATGGGGAGGGGTGGCCTGCACGGAGAAGCAGGTGCACTACTCTTGCCATCTTACTGGGCAGACTAGATGGACCATACCGATCTTTATCTGCCGTCATTTACTATGTAACGCCATTTTTTAAAAAGGGTTCCAGGAGTGATCCGGGAAACTATAGAACAGTGAGCCTAACGTCAGTACTGGGAAAAATAGTAATTACACTTACCTGGTAATTGTAGTTCCTTGAGAGACGACAGCTTAGTCCTCCACGCATGGGTAGTGCACCTCCTCCTGCAGCATGAAGACTGGACCAATCAAATTACAGCATCACTGGAAACAGCTTACTGGCCATCTCTTCAACTCCAGTGAACTACTGTCAAAGCAAACTCAAAGAAATAGCTAACCTTTAAGATGAGAAGCAATTATTATAACAAATTTTTTTTTTTGTATGTGCTTAATGCATTTGTTGAGTATGATAAAAATGGTTTGTTTGGTTTTTTTGGTGTAAATATTAGTCAATTGAAAAACAACTCAAACAGAGTGTCCCGTGCCTGCCGCAGCTTAAGCAGACAGCGAGAGAAAGGAGGAAAAAACCCAGAGAGAAAAAAAGAAACAATGGACACACTCACCTGTGAATACTGACCTCCGAACCAAAGGCGTGCTGAGCCAAAACACCAGAGGGAGGGAAGGAGGACTAAGCTGTCGTCTCTCAAGGAACTACAATTACCAGGTAAGTGTAATTACTATTTCCTTATCGTTCCTCCAGCTTAGTCCTCCACGCATGGGATGTAACAAAGCAGCCTTAATGGGAGGGATTTTTCCAGCCGGCACGCAAAACCGCGGAACCAAAACCGGCATCGCCCGCCGCCAAGATATCAAGTCGACAGTGCTTACTGAAAGTGTGCAGAGAAGACCACGTCGCCGCCTTACAAATTTCCACCGGCGAAACCAAGCTAAACTCAGCCCAGGACGCTGCATGTGCTCTGGTAGAATGAGCCCGCAGACCGACGGGCGGCACCGGACCCTGCAACAGATAGGCCGAGCCAATCGCCTCTTTAATCCACCGAGCAATGGATGCTTTCGCCGCCGCCTCACCTTTCCGGGAACCCCCAAACAGGACAAACAAACGATCAGACTTGCGGAAAGCGCTGGTGACCTTCAAATATCGACGCAAAACTCTTTTAAGGTCCAAGCGACTAAGACCACGATCGGAAGCCTGCTCCCCTGACGCATGAAACACTGGGAGCAACACCACCTGATTCAAATGAAAAGGGGAAAACACCTTAGGCAAAAAGGAAGGCACTGGCCGCAGCACCACCTTCTGATCTGAGAAAGAGAGGAAGGGCTCCCTGCAAGAAAGAGCTTGAAGCTCGGAAATGCGTAGTGCCGAACAAATCGCCACTAAGAACACCGTCTTAAGGGTCAAATCTTTCACTGAACTCTGAGAGAGAGGCTCAAAGGGAGCCACACTGAGCGCACGCAAGACCAAGTTGAGATCCCACGAAGGAACAGAAATTCTGCGAGCCGGGCGCAGTCTAGAAACCGCCCTCAGGAAGCGTGCCACATCTGCATGGGCACCCAGCGCTACGCCCTGAACTTTACCTCTGTAGCAGGAAAGCGCCGCCAACTGCACCCGCAAGGAACTGGCGGCCAATCCTTTAGCAAAACCGTCTTGCAAAAAATCTAGCACCACAGGAAGAGAGGCCGTAGCCGCCCGAACCTGACACCGGGAACACCAATCCTCAAAAATACGCCACACTCGGAGATAAGCCAGCGAAGTGGACCTCTTACGTGCTTGCAGCAAAGTCGCTACGACGGATTTCGAATAACCCTTCTTCCTTAGCCTCGCCCTTTCAATAGCCAGGCCGTAAGAGAGAATCTCCCCACTTGCGGCATGCGAAGAGGGCCCTGACACAACAGATCCGGATCCAGGGGAAGACGCCACGGGGATCCGTCCACTAACCGCATCAAGTCGGCATACCAGGGACGACGGGGCCAATTCGGCGCTATCAACAGCACCCGACCCCGGTGAGACTCGATACGCTGAATCACTCGTCCCAGAAGCGGCCACGGGGGAAAGACGTAAAGAAGGCCCCTCGAGGGCCAGACTTGCAAGAGAGCATCTATGCCCTCTGACATCGGTTCCCGCCGATGACTGAAGAACCGAGCTGCCTTCGCCGACCAAAAAGTGGCCATCAGGTCCATGACCGGCTGACCCCAACGCAGAACCACTTGCTCGAACACTATGGGATTGAGCTCCCATTCGCCGGCATCCACCTGAACTCTGCTGAGAAAATCTGCCGTCACGTTGTCCTTCCCGGCAATGTGCGCTGCCGATATGGCCTGTAGCCGGGGCCCTATCCATTCGAACAGCGTCCGGGCTTCCGTCTCCATGCCCACGCTTCCGGTGCCGCCCTGTCGATTTATGTATGCCACGGTCGCGGCATTGTCGGAGAGAACTCGCACCGCCCGGTGCGTTAACTGGATCTCGAAGCTTTGCAACGCCAACCGTACGGCTCGGAGCTCCAAGCGGTTGATCGACCAACTGCTCTCTTCCGGAGACCAGAGACCCTGAGTCACTTGCACGCCGCAGTGCGTGCCCCAGCCCATCAGACAGGCATCCGTCAACAGCGGAATCCAGTCCGGCTGCTCCAGAGGCATCCCTGCACGGAGCGAGGATGGTCGAAGCCACCATTTCAGTTCCCGACGTACCACTGGCGGGCAGCGAAGACGTTTGTTTAGGGAATCGGACTGATTGGACCAGCAACGGAGCAAGGCCCTCTGAAGCGAACACATGTGGAAGTGAGCCCAAGGCACTACCTCCAAGGAAGCCGCCATCGTTCCCAACAGCTGAAGGTAGTGCCAAGCCGACGGAGCTGGAATTTGCCAAAAACGGTGTACGAGAGTCCGGAGACCCAACACCCTGCGTTCGGGGAGAAAGACGGAGCCCCTGCGAGTATCGAACAGAACACCCAAATATTCGAGAGACTGCGTCGAAACCAAGTGGCTCTTGCTCGTGTTGACTACCCAGCCGAGAGACTGCAGAAGCTCCACGACTCTCGCCGTGGCCGACATACTCTCCGAGCGAGATTTTCCGCGAATCAACCAATCGTCCAGATACGGATGAACCAGCACCCCTTCCTTGCGCAACGCCGCTTCCACTACCACCATGATTTTGGTGAACACCCGAGGAGCGGTTGCCAGGCCGAAGGGCAATGCTTGGAACTGAAAGTGACCCCAAGGCAGAGTGAACCGGAGATACTTCTGATGAGCTTCCCGAATAGGGATATGGAGATAAGCCTCCGTGAGGTCGAGAGAGGTGAGAAACTCGCCCCTGCGGACGGCGACAATTACGGACCGCAGGGTTTCCATCCGAAAGTGCGGCACCCGCAGACATCGATTCACCCCTTTGAGATCTAAAATGGGGCGAAGAGCACCATCCTTCTTTGGCACCACGAAATAAATGGAATACCTTCCGAGATCATACTCCGCCGGAGGAACGGGGACCACCGCTCCCAGCCGAAGCAGGCGATCGAGGGTTTGCCGGACTTGAGCAGTCTTCCGAGCTCCCCGGCAGGGAGACGCCACAAAGGAATCGAGCATGGGCCTGGCCAAGTCCAGGGCATACCTGTCCCGAACGATCTCCAAAACCCATCGATCGGATGTAATCTGGGCCCAAGCAGAGAGAAAGTGTCGAAGACGGCCTCCGATCGCTGGGATCTCCGCCTGGACCCGCCGTCCTTCATTGGGACTTGCGAGCGGCTGCAGGGGTTGCGGCTGCGAATCCCCTACTGCCTCCTCGAAAGCCCCGAAAACTCGAAGACCGCGAGATATACCTTCCTCGCTGGAACCCCCCAAAGCGGGGCGATCGAAACCTACGAAAGTCCCGAAACTGACCCCGAGGGGTAGGAAGGGACTTCCCTCTCTTTGGGCGATCCTCCGGCAGGCGACCGCCCTTGGATTCACCCAAATCCTTGACCAACTTATCAAGATACTCACCGAACAACAGTTTACCCTTAAAAGGCAACTTGCCCAGCCGCGACTTGGAAGAACCATCCGCCGCCCAATTCTTTAACCAAAGGGCTCTGCGCGTTGCTACCAAGGAAGCCATGCTATTGGATAGTGACCTGATAAGGTCATAATGGACATCCGCCAAATACGCTGAACCAGATTCCAAGCGCTGGAGCTCACAACTCCTCGGCCTCCAAGGCTGGGGCCTGACGGAGCCGCTGAACCCAGCGAAGACAGGCACGAGCAACCCAAGCCCCACAAACGGAGGCCTGCAACACAATCGCGTCCGCCTCAAAGGACTGTTTCAAGAGACTGTCCATTTTCCTGTCCTGCGGCTCTTTCAACGCCGCACTACCTTCCACAGGGATCGTGGTTTTCTTAGTCACAGCCGAAACCGCCGCATCAACTTTAGGAGAGCGGAACCGTTCAAGGTCTTTGTCTGCCATTGGATACAGCCTGCGCATGATCACACCTTTGAGACCAGATTCCGGAGTATCCCACTCTGCTTGAATCATCTGATCAATGACTCTGTGAATGGGAAACACCACCTGAGTTTGACGCACCACTTGAATGATGGGGTCCGCACCGTCTGCTTCTTCGACCGGCGGCGCAGAAGCCAAGCCAAGAGTTTGAAGCGCTTCAGAAACGAGCGCGGGCAACTCCTCCCGGCGAAACACTCGAATAATCTTCGCCTGATCCTCCGGTTCAGGGAGTTCGCCTTCCTCTAAGGCCTCCCCATCCGCCTCCAGGTCCAAATCCGGATCCTCACCCTCTGGCCAATCTGCTTCAGACTGGAAGGGCTCGTGCAGCCGCTGTCATTTGGGGGCTTTAACGCCGGACAACGCACTCTCCGCCGCAGCAGACTGCGCGGTCGCTACTGGAACAGGAAGGGAACCAACGCCCATGCCCTGGCGCCTATGACAGAACGCCTGATGCATCAGCAAAATGAAATCGGGGGAAAAATCCTCCAAGGGCAAAGCACTCCCGAGGTCTGACTGCTCCCCTGTGCCTAAACAAACAGCGGAAGCCATCCCCGATGGTCCCTCCAGGGGAGATTCCAACTCCACAGCGGCGGGACCTGGCTGAGAAGTCAAGGAACTCTCCAGTCGCTGCTCCATACTGAGGGATACACAGGCACAGCGGTGACAGACGCCTGTCTCTGTTGCAGCACCCCTCCGAGATCCACAAATAACACAGAGGGGCCCCGCAGGCATGGAACCTTACCCACTCAGATCCGCAAGCGTAACAAAGTGGCCCCTCGCTCCTGAAGGGAAAATAACGCACTTCCCCAGAAAAACCAGTACATAAGCTGGGGTCTGGGCGGCTGCCAGTAATCAGAGACTCAGCAACAGAATTTATGATTTTTTTTTTTTTTTTTTTAGTATTGCTTTGCTCGTGTGCTGCCTAATGGCAGAAATAGCAGAGTATGTTTAGACAGCCCCTCCAAAAAGGAAAGAAACAGGGAAGTAACAGTGACCCCCCCCCCCCAGCTGAGGGACCGCCAAACTCCGAGAAACAAACAAAGGAAATGAAAATAAATGAAAATAAACAAAAGAAAAGAAGTTGTGGAGAGATACCGTCCTCTCTGACCCCGGTCTATGGAAAAAAACAGCTGTGTGTGCAGCACGCTGAAGGAACCGCGGCTCTCAAAATGGCCGCGGCAGGGAAGGAACTTTGGCGCGCTTTTGTTTGGCACCGGGAAAGACAGCCCGGAGGAAAAAACGATGAAGCGGACTGCCACCCCACCCCCGCAGCTCAAGCGACCCGGGAATCCAACGAAAATCGAAGAAAACTAAAATAATAAAGAACGAACAGATGCGAAGGAGCTCAGGACAGGAACAGCGTTCTTACTGGACTCTGCCGCGAGAACTCACCGGCACTTCCCAAGCGCACTCCTCACCTCACCGGAGATGTGCTGCTGGACAGCCGCCGCAGGAGCTCTGCCCCGAATAGCCCTGGGAACAGAGATCCTAAGAAATAAGTAGTGAAAGGTAAGCAAAGGCAAGTGGCTTAGGCTGGGCAGGAGAGAGACCTCCCTCGGGTCCCCCCCCCCCTTCGGAGTGCCGATTTGAAAGCTAAAATTTAAAGAAACAGGTACTCCTTAATATAGCAAAGCAAAATAAGCCCTAATAGGACTAAAAAGAAACAACAAAAAGGTTAGCTATCGATGTAAGACCTAAACTGACGAACTAGTGAGCCCAGCCTGGCTCACTAACATCTTCCTGCTGCATGAAGACTGGACACACAGGAGCTGAAGAGATGGCCAGTAAGCTGTTTCCAGTGATGCTGAAATTTGATTGGTCCAGTCTTCATGCTGCAGGAGGAGGTGCACTACCCATGCGTGGAGGACTAAGCTGGAGGAACGATAAGGAAATGGTAGAAACCATTATAAAGAACAAAATTACTGAACATGTAGATGGTCATGACTTAATGGGAGACAGCCAACACGGCTTTAGTCAAGGAACATCTTGTCTTACTAATCTGTTATGCTTTTTTGAAGGTGTGAATAAACAGGTAGACAAAGGTGAGTCGGTTGATATAGTGTATCTAGATTTTCAGAAAGCCTTTGACAGGGTCCCTCATGAGAGACTCTTGGTGAAATTAAAAAGTCATGGGATAGGAGGCAGTGTACTATGGTGGATCAGGAACTGGTTAAAAAATAGAAAGCAAAAGGTAGGGCTGAATGGCCAATTTTCCCAATGGAGAAAGAATAGTGGAGTACCCCAGAGATGTGTGCTGGGTCCGCTGCTTTTTAACATATTCATAAATGATCTGAAAATGGGAACAAGTGAGGTCATCAAAATTGCAAATGACACAAAATTATTCAACAGTTGTTAAAAACCCAAGAGGATTGTGAAAAATTGCAAGACGACCTTCATAAACTAGAAGACTCAACATCAAAATGGAGATGAAATTTATTGTGGAGAAGTACAAAGTTATGCACTTAGGGAAAAAACCCCAAACTATGGGTACACAATTGAGGGTTGCATATTAGGAACCACCACCCAGGAAAAAGATTTAGGCATCATAGTGGATAGTATGTTGAAACCCTCCACCCAGTGTGCAGCAGCAGCCAAGAAATCAAATAGAATGCTAGGAATCATAAGGAAAGGAATGGAGAATAAAACAAAGGATATAATGCCTCTATCATTCCATGGTGCGACCACACCTTGAATATTGTGTGCAATTCTGGTCATTGTATCTTAAAAAGTATATAGCGTTATTAGAAAAGATAGAGATGAGCAACCAAAATGTAAAGGGGATGTAAGGATACCCCTATGAGAGGCTAAAAGGGTTAGGGCTCTTCAACCTGGAAAAGAGATGGCCGAGGGGAGATATGATAGAGGTCTATAAATTAATGAATGGAGTGGAACGGTAGAGTAGATCGATTGTTTACCCCATAAAAATTTAGAAAGACTAGGGGACATGCAATGAAGCTACAGTGTAACCTATTTAAGACTAATAAGAGAAAATATTTATTCACTCAACGTGTAATCAAACTCTGGAATTTGTTACCGGAGGATGTAGTAAAAGTTGTTAGTGTAGCTGGGTTTAAAAAAGGTTTGGACAAGTTCCTGGAGGAAAGGTCCATAAACCATTATTAAAGGGGACCGGGAAATCCACTGTTTGCCACAATCCAAGCATTGTGAAACCTGTGTCCTTTGGTAAAACTGCTAAGTACTTGTGACAGGATACTGGGCTTGATGAACCTTGGTCTGACCCAGTATGGCATATCTTATATTCTTATGTTAATACCGCCTGAAGCCACTACACAGCTCAAGAGTTAGATCCCTCCCTTTCCATCCCACTGTGAGGACTCAGTTAAGGAACTGAATTAGTGTTTTATTTTTGGAAAAGCATTATGGAGAAATTTTCCAACTCCTCCTCATTTCCTCTCTCACTTGGTTTGCAGCTTGACGTGCTGTGAGGGTTTGCGTGCATCAGTGATGCTGAGAGCTAAACTATCGGTAGTTTAACTACTGGCAGGGTCTCCCAAGATGGTCAGGTCTCAGCTGAGGTGCCAGACCAAGACAAACCACCCATCTGGGCAGCAGCAGAATGGGACAGTGTTGACGGCGGAGGATCACATTTTTGTGACAACGGCAACACCACCAAACTTAAACTGCGCGGAAGAAAGGCCCGGCAATCTACTTCTGTATCTTGCCATGAAAACCCAATAGATAGTTACAACAAAACAAATTGTGCTATGGTGCTGGAAGATGAGACCCCCAGGTCAGAAGGCACTCAACTAGCTACTGGGGAAGAGCTGAAGACTTTTCAGAGTAAAGCCAGCATTTATGATGTGGTTGGATCAAAGCCCTCGGGAAGTCTGACTGCTGATGTAGCTGCGCATGAAATGAGTCAGAAGCTGTAAAGATGTCTTACACATTGGAACATGGAACATCCTCCAGTAACAAATTCCAGAGTTTGATTACACATTGAGTGAAAAAATATTTTCTCTCATTAGTCTTAAATAGGTTACCCTGTAGCTTCATTGCATGTCCCCTAGTCTTCTTATATTCTGATGACGTAAACTTTATATTCTGATGTTATCCACAATGACGCCTAAACCTTTTTCCTGGGTGGTGGTTCCTAATGTGGAACCTTGCATCGTGCAACCATGGTTTGAACTGTTCTTTCCTAGGAGCATAACTTTGCATTTGTCCACATTAAATTTCATCTGCCATTTGAATGCCCAGTCTTCCAGTTTATCAAGATCCGCTTGCAATTTTCCACAATCCTCATGAGTTTTAACAACTTTAAAAAATTTTGTCTCATCTGCAAATTTAATAACCTCACTTGCTATTTCCTTTTCCAGGTCATTTCCTTTATTATTTATCAAACAGGTAACATCAAAAAGCCACAGTAAAAAACATACACAGCAAGATATCCACAAAAACCCATATCCCAACCCCCCGCCCACAGCCCTTACTTCCACAGTACAATCGAAGAATCACTACCACACATACATAACAGCGGGTCAAACACCATGAATAAATGGGTCACTAATCATTAACCCCTATTCCCTTTACACCACTCAGAATATTGGTCCCATACAGCTTGAAATCATAGTGGCCGCTTTAGCCTTAAAGCAGTAAGGCGATACATCAAATAAAGCTGAGCAACCTGATTTTGGACACTCGATAATAGGGGCGGGTCTGCTTTCCTCCACTGCCTAGCAATGCATTGCCGTGTCGCAGTACATACAATGCCACACCACCCCGCCAAGACTCTGAGAGAGAGTCACTCCCCACATTAAGGAGTGCCATACATGGACCCAGGGGGACAGCCCGCCCAACAATACATCCCAACCAGTCCTGCACCTCCGCCCAAGTTCTCTTAATAACAGGACATTCCCACCAGATGTGCAGAAAGGAGCCCACTCCCCCACACTCCCTCCAACAAAGTGCCTGACCCCCCACCCATTTCTGTAGCCGCTGTGGAGTCAAGTACCAGCGATACAACATCTTATAGTTTTGTTCTAAAATATTGCTGGCCACCATTCCTTTAAACAATCCCTTACAGACATCCTGCCATTGTTGCTCATCCCAAGAACGGTTCAAATCACGCCTCCAGGCCTGCCGATGGGCCCAAGCATCGTACTTGGTAGATTCCATCAACTTGTACAAGGTAGATATCAACCCTTTAACCTGCCCCCTGGCCAGGAGCTCATAGACAGCCTCCCCCCTCTCTCCCCTCCCTCTCCTTCCCAGGGACTGGGAAAAGTGGATCACCTGCAAATAACGATATTTATCGTCGGGGCGGAGCTGAAATTCTCTCGCTAAATCCTCAAAAGTCACCCAGTCACCACCTTCTTGAAACTGGCCCACAAACCATAACCCCTGTACCGCCCACCTAACAAATGCAGGATCTTGAATTCCGGGTAAGAAATCAGGGTTACCCACCACTGGTATAAATTTAGAGACTCCCAGCCTTCCATACCATTTCAATTGCCATTTCCGCCAGTATCCCAAGGTTAGCCGCAAAAAAGGGTTCTCCCCCTGCTCTCCACCCCCTACCCCCTTCCACCATAACAAGGCCGCCAAGTTAATCAACCTCCCTAAATCCGCCCTCTCTAAGACCACCCATTCAGCGTCCTCTCGAAATATCCACTCAAAGGCCTCCCGCACCCGTGTGGCCTCATAGTATCGGGAGAGCAATGGTAACCCCCATCCCCCCCTCTAACTTATTCACACAAATAACATTCCATGCCACTCTCGGCCTTTTCCCTCGCCATACAAACTTTAAACACCTATCCTGCATCTTTTGCAGAAAAGGCCGGGGCACCGCTATGGGCAGATTCATAAACAAATACAACAAGCGAGGCAGGGCTATCATCTTAAGCAACGCGATCCTCCCCAGCCAAGACACCTCAAAGCTTTCCCACCGCTCCAACTCCTTAAACATACTGGCACAGGCAGCTTTGTAGTTGGCGGTGAAGAGCTGCCCCAAGTGGGCTGTGAGCTGCACCCCGAGGTATCGAATACTACTGCGGGCCCATTTAAAGGGAAAAAGCTGCTTCACCCGTTCAACCTCCCCATCATTGAGGGAGATGTTAAGTAGTTTCGATTTAGTTGCATTCATCCGGAACCCGAATACCTCCCCATATCTAGACAGTTCCACCTGAACTGCCGCCAAAGAATACTCAGGGTTAGTAATGAAAAAAAGCACATCGTCAGCAAATAGGGAAATCTTATGCTGCACTGTCCCGACGGGGATGCCGGAGATCTCCACTCGGTCCCGAACTCGCTGCGCCATTGGTTCCATAGCCAATATAAATAGCAGCGGCGACAGAGGGCAGCCTTGTCGTGTCCCCCTCTGTAATTCAAAAGCCCTGGTGACCGCCCCATTAATTTTTAAACACGCCAACAGATGGTGATATAAACTCCTCACCCAAGACAGAAAGGCACCCTGCACTCCCACTTTTTCCAAGGTTTTAAACAGGAAAGGCCAGCTCACCCGGTCAAAGGCTTTTTCAGCGTCCACCGCCAGGAGCGCCAAAGGCGTCCCGGCATGCGAACTCCGCCACATTAAATTCAGCGCCCGACGGATGTTATCGGAGGTATACCTACCGGGAACAAACCCAGATTGGTTGGGATGAATCAACCTCCCCAAGCTGGGCAGTAGCCGATTAGCCAATACCCTAGTGAAAATCTTAAAATCACTGCCCAGTAAGGAAATAGGTCTGTAAGAACCACATTCAGTGGGGTCTTTCCCTTCCTTATGTAAAATGCTAATCCCAGCCAGCCTCAGAGACGCCGGGAGAGGGTTACCATCTCCGAAAGAGTTATACATCTCTGTGAGGGGTTCCACTAACTGACCCGCAAAAACCTTATAAAATAAATTAGAGAACCCATCCATCCCCGGGGCTTTATGAGGTTTCAGACCCTTAATCACAGAAAACACTTCCTGTTCACTTATTCTCTTAGAAAGCTCCTCACTTTCCGTCCCCGACAGTCGAGGAAGCTGAACACTATCCAAATATTCCGACAGCTTATCCTCCCCCACTGGCTGTTCAGGGGTGTACAGCGCCTGGTAAAATTGCACGAACCTATCTTCAATTTCCTGGCTTAGCCACAACAGCCGCCCCTGTGCATCCTTAATCTTAGTAATAGCACTGCGCGCTGTCCACTTTCTCACCTTACGCGCTAGCAGCCTCCCTGCTTTATTTCCAAATTCGAAGTTGCGCTGCCGCAACATATGTAACTTATATTGGATCTCATGTAAGTGCAATTCACTCAATTCCTTTTTAAACCCCTGCAGCGTATCCTGTAAGGTCACATTAGTCGGATGCACCTTTAATTTATTCTCAGTCTCCCTTATGGAATCCAGTAACTTCCCCTGCTGGTTAAGCCGGGGTTTTTTTTTGTGGGACCCCACCGAGATCAATTTTCCCCGCACCACCGCCTTCAAGCATTCTCAAAGAGTCCCTGGAGTAACCTCCCCCGCATGATTCAGAGACAAATACTCAGAAATGGTTTCTCTGACCTGGAGCACAACCTCAGGGTCATCCAATAAGGATTCATTCAATTTCCACCATGCCCGGCAGGGGCCCTGCTTACCGAGTTGAACATGACATGTCAAGGGGGCATGATCAGACCAGGTTCGTTCCCCGATCACACACTCCTTCACCCCCCCTAACAGGGTCTTATCTACTAAAAATAAATCAATTCTAGAGTACGTCTCATGGACCGGGGAGTAGTAAGAATAATCCCTTTGCCCATAGTTCACCTCCCGCCACACATCTACCAGGTCCAGTTTGCTCACCAACTGCTTCAGCTTGAGACGGTGACTCCTGGGGATAGACGCAGCCCCTCTGGACGTATCCACCATTGGGTTGGGAGCGACATTAAAGTCTCCCCCCACTATCAGCTTCCCCTCTGCTCTCCCCAGGAACACCCTCTGCAAATTTACAAAGAAGTCCCCTTGATTAACATTCGGGGCGTAGACACTTACCAGAGTAAAAAGATCCATACCCAGTTTTAATTTAATGATCACATATCTTCCACTGCCATCCCTGAAACACTCGGTCACCTGCCCTGCAACTCTAGCTGAAAGGAGAATCCCCACTCCCCCCCCTCTTTTTTTCATGCTTATTGGAAGCAAAGTACTGTTGTGGGAAATGCCTATGCCCCATACACCTCATCTTTCACCCGAAGGTGCGTTTCTTGAACAAAGATAATATCACCCCCCAACCTGTTACACTCCTTAAAGAATAGTTGTCGCTTCCTAAAGGAGTTAAGACCCCTGGCATTAATCGTCACCAGTTTAAATATAGCCATGGCCCGGATCACCTTCCCCCCATATAAGTATCTTCGATTGCAAACAATACCCCTTCCCCCCCTCCCCACCTTCTCCCCTCTGCCCCCCACCCCCTTGCCCCACTCCCCAATCCACCATCGAATCCAGCAAGGCGACCTGCGTCACAAGGACCGCAGACCCGGACAACCCCCCCCCCCCCACCCCTGCATAGCTAAATTTCCACCAGCCCCATCTGATAATACAAGAGAAAACACCTAGCACCCCAGAATTTTCCCCCCACACACACCAATTCCCACAGCCCATTCCACACAGCAAAGCACCCCGGTAAAGATACAAAAGGAAATATGCAACACCCCCTCTCACTCATACATACAAAAGAAAAAGGCCTCACAAAGACACTCTAACCATCATGCAGTTCAAGTGACCACAGAAGTCTTGTCCTTAGCGGGTCGTTGCCGCCGTAAGCGCGGTCTCCCCCAGCTGCACGGCTCCACTGCAGATGATTGGACCTCTGTGACCCACTCTTCACAGGGCCGCTATCCTCACTCATTGGGATCACTGGGATGTCCGACCATCCCATCTGCTGCATGCTCTGGATTGCCGCCTCCACGGAGTGCACTGCAAAGGACTTGCCATTGATCGTGTACTGCAGTCCCACCGGAAAAAGTCAGCGGTAGCGGACGTTCTCATCCCGCAATTTCTTTGTCACCATCTGATAGTCCCTACGCTTCCGCATGGTGATGCTGGAGATATCTGCAAAGACTTCCACCTCGGCCTCCTGCCATTTTATGCGCCCCAGCTTCCGTGCAGCAGCCATAACCATTTCTTTGGTACGGTACTCATGTAGACCAAGAATGATATCCCGTGGCTTATTATCCCGGTAGGGACCCAACGCCCGGTGCGCTCTTTCCACCTTCAGACATACTGATTCAGTCGCCATTTCGGCCTTCCGCAGCACCGCCCCGCAGAACTCCTCGGCCCGTTGCAGATAATTCACTGAGCCGTCTTGCTCCGGCAGGCCCCTGATCCGCAGATTGGCTCGACGGGACCTGTTCTCCAAATCCTCAATCTTTTGCCATAACTCCTCCTGGAGGAGGCTTAACGAGTCCACTCGCTGTTCAGCTAAGGCACATTGGCCCACGTGCTCTTCAAATTGCATCTCAATGTCCTCTAGCCGACTCCCCAGCCCAGCCAGATCATTTTTCACTTCCTGGAGCCATGAGTGCACATCTTTTTTGAGACTATCAAAGTCCTGCCTAGTGGACTCAAACCACCCCTGCAGGTCTGCTCTGAGTGCCTGAAGCTCACTCGGCCCACTGCCGACATCCCCAGCATCTCCCGCTCCAGCGGACTCACCACGTCCCGCCGCCATCTTGGCCACAGGCGTCCGCAGCCCCGCCGAGGGCTTAAAGGAATAAGCTTTCAGGTCAGCGCTCGCCTTTTTACCAGCCATTCGGCCACTGTGCCAATCTCCACCGGGTCCAATACTTCGGGGCTGTATTTGGGGTTTTTCCACAGCTTATTAGGGCATATTATCCTCACTCGGGACAGAGCTCAGTGTTCAGGCGGCCATCGGGGTGTCCGACGTCACCGGAAGTCCCAGTAATTTTATTTTTTATGATGGTCTCTACCATTTTTCACGGTATGGACATCAGGCTCACTGGTTTGTATTTTCCTGATCACCCATGGAACCCTTTTTAAAAACTGGTGTTACATAGGTCATCCTCCAATCTTCAGGTATTACAGATGATTTTAATGACAGTTCACAGAATACTAATAGCAAGTCTGCAATCTCATATTTCAGTTCTTTCAAAACCCTTGGATATATACCATCCAGTCCAGGTGATTTGCAACTCTTCAGTTTATCAAAGTTGTAATACATCTTCCCGATGTACCGATATTTCTTTCAATTATTCTGCAGTATCACCTTTAAATACCACTTCAGTCATGGGTAACATCCCTACATCTTACTCAGTAAAGACCGAAACAAAGAATTCGTTGTCTCTCCACTATGGCCTTGTCCCCGCTTAGTGCCCCTTTTACTACTCTATCATCTAATGGCCCAAATGACTCTCACAGGGTTTTTGCTATGAATGTACTTGAAAAAGCCTATATCACACATTTTTGAATCCACAGCAAGCTTCTTCTCAAATTTTCTCTTTGCCTGCCTTATCAATGCCTTTCATTTAAATTGCCAGTGCTTGTGTTTCTAGTTTTCATCATTTGGCTCTTTTTTTCCATTTCTTGAAAGATGCTTTTTTGGCAACAGTCTATCCGACCTCACCTTTAAACCATGCTGGCAATTTTTGAACTTCCTTCCATTTTTGTTAAAGCGTGGAATACAGCTGCTCTGGGCTTCCAAGACAGTATTTCAAACACCCAAGCTTTTTGTAAGTCTTTAACCTTTGCAACTGCTTTTTTTAGTTTTTTTCGTAACTATTTTCCTCATTTTATCATAGTCTCCCCTTCGAAAGTTAAAAGGTAGTACTCTGGATTTCCTTACCATTCCTCTTCCATTAATTTATTTATTTATTTATTTAACAGTATTTCTAAACCGCCTTATCTTAATAATCAAGGTGGTATCACAGCAAGCAATCAGGTAAAGTGTGTGTGTTGTACATGCAGTGAGGATAAAACTTAGTTGTGTGAGGGATGTGTTGGGTGCTTGATTTGTTTGAGCTATATACAGGGTGGGCTATTTACAGTGGTGCTAGAATCATATTTTATATATATTCAGTTGTTTGGGAGGATTGGAGTGCTGTTATCCATTCTCTTAGGTTATGTGATGTGACCATAGTGCTCTATGAACAGCATGGTTTTCAGTTGTTTTCTGAAGTCTTTGAGGTCTGGAGTTGCCCTTAGATCGTCCGGTAGATTGTTCCATATTGTTGGAGCAGCCATGGAGAGAGCTCTGTCTGTTGTGTCCTTGCGTGTGTGCTTGTACTCATTTGGGGTGCTGACTCGGTTGCGTGTTTGACTTCTTCTGGGACGTGCGCTGGTTTCCGGTTGTATGAGCAGGTGGAGGCTGTTGGCTGATGTGTGTTCTTTTATCTTAAATAGGTTTATGATAGTCTTGTATCTGATGCGAGCAATGATTGGGAGCCAGTGTAAGTCCTTTAGTGTAGGTGTGATGTGCTCCTGCCTTGCGGCTCCGGATATGATTCGAGCTGCAGTGTTTTGTGCCAGCTGTAGTGGTTTGAGAGCTTGTTTTGGTAGTCCGAGGTATATCGGATTGCAGAAGTCCAGTATTGGGGTTATCAGTGCTTGACAGACTGTACGGAAGTGTTCTGGAGCGAGGAGTGGTTTCAGTCTCCTGATGATTCGCATCCTGTAATATGCTTTTTGGATTGTTTTGTCTATGTGTGGTTTGAGGTTGAGTTTACTGTCCAGAGTAACCCCAAGGTATCTCACCTCCGATCTTATCGGTATCGTGGTGCTTTGTATCTTTATGTTTGGTGGGTGTGTGAAGCTTTGGTTTCGAGTGATGATTAAAGCTTCAGTCTTGTTGTAGTTTATAGCTAGATTGTTGTTTTGGCACCACTTCGCCATTTGGGTAAGGCAGTCTGCTATCTTAGAGAAGTCCGGGTTTTCGATTGATATCGGGGAGTATACCATTATATCGTCTGCGTATATTGTGTATTGGATGTTGTTCTCTTTCATAATGTTGCATATTGGTTGGATGTAGATGTTAAAAAGGAGTGCTGAGAGTGCGGATCCTTGTGGTACTCCTTGTTGGACGTTTATGGGCCGGGAGGTGTCCTGTCCCACCTTGACCTGTAGCTGTCTTTCTGTTAGGTACGAGTGGAACCATTTTAGAGTGGTACCGTGTATACCAGTGTTCTTCAGTCTCTCCAGGAGTATATTGTGATCAACTGTGTCGAACGCTGAGGAGATGTCGATGAAGATCATTATAATTCCATTCCTGATGTCGTCAATTATTCTTATGATGCTGTCGAAGAGGTAGATCAGGAGAGTTTCGACTCCATGGTTGGGACGAAATCCGTGTTGGTTGTCGTCGAGAGTTCCGTGTTCGTCAATGTGTTCCTGAAGTTGTAGTTGAACCGTCTTTTCGATTATTTTTGCGAGGAAGGGTATGCTGGAGATTGGTCGGTATGCTGCTGGGTCCTTTTTGTCGAGAGAAGTTTTCTTTGTGATTGGTCTTACTGAGGCAAGCTTTAATTGCTGTGGCATGAGTCCTTGAGTGAGTGAGTTGTGTACCATTTTATGAATGTTTGGTATGAGGCTTGCTTTGGTGGCTTTGACCCATGACACTGGGCAAGGGTCTGTAGGAGCAGTGCTTGTGTTGATTGTGGAGATGATGTCTGATATCTGCTCTTTTGAGGGTGAGTGGAATGTGCCCCAGGTTTTGGGGTGGACGTTCGTTCTGTTGGTTCTACTGGGTGTTGAGCGCTCTGTGGAGTGAAATTTGTCTTTGATGTGGTCGGCGAATATCTGTGGATCCACTTGTATTTCTCTTTCTGCTGCTTGCTCTTTTGTCAGGGTTTTTACTATTTCGAAAAGTTCTCTGGGTTTGTTGATGGAAGAATTTATCAGGTTTGTGTGGAATTCTCTCTTTGATTAGTTGATGTGTTCATTGTATTGTTTTTGCTTTGTTAGGTAAAGATGTTGGTCGGAAGTAGTTTTGTTTTTTCTCCATCTCCGTTCAATTTTCCTGAGCTCCCTCTTTTCCTGTCGTATTTTTGCTGAGTACCATGGTTTGTTTTGTCTCTTGTTGTGGTGTTGTTTCTTGGTCCTGTCAACGGATGGTTTAGCGGCGTTAGCTAGGACATTGTTCCAGTTGGAAACTTGTTCCTCCAGGTCCTCTGAGTCAATGTTCAAGTGTTGTATTGTGTCCTGGATGAATTCGTCCTTGTCAAAGGACTTGAATCGTCTTTGTGTGTGTGGGAAGTTCGCTCTTTCGCTTGTCCAGTCTTCTTGTGATTGCAGATTTGTCTCGATTAAGTAATGGTCAGACCATGGTACTGGGGTGATGGTGGGTGTAGAGATTAGGTCTCTTGAAGTTAGGTAGTTTGATGCGAAGATGAGGTCTGGGGATGATCCTAGTCTGTGTGTTGGTGCATTGACTATCTGTGTGAATTGAAGTGATGACATTGCCTGAAGGAAGGCCTCTGCATCTTTTGTATTGGCGGACTTGAGGTTGAAGTCTCCGATTAGTAGTGCTGGTTTGTTGTTTGACGTTATGGCACAGGCTTCTTCGAGTATGAAGGCTAGTTCGTCGGGTGGAGCACGGGGTGCTCTGTAGGTTAGGCAGATTGCAATATTCTTGTTCTTGATGCTAATTGTGTTACACTGCTTTGTATCTGTGAGATTCAGTGTCTTGAACTTGAGTTCTGTTTTTGCTATTATTAGGACTCCTCCTCCACGCTTAAATCAAACGCATTAAATCAAACGCGATCATGCTATGATCTCTTTTGCCAAGAGGCCCCAACACCGTTATCTCTTGCACAAAATCTGGTGTTCCACTAAGGACTAGGTCCAAAATGGCTTCCCCTATGGTCGGTTCATGAACCAGCTGCTCCAAGAAGCAGGTCATTTATCTCCCTATCCTCTCCTACCATGACACTGACCCAGTCATTACCGTGGTAATTGAAATCACCCATTATCATTACTGTGCTGTAACATTTGTTAGCTTCCCTGATTTCTTTGAGCATTTCATCATCAATTTGTTCATTCTGGCCAGGCGGTCGATAGTAAACCCACACTGCCATCGCCTTCCCCTTTTTACATGGAATTTCAATCCATAGAGATTCTACAGTAAATTTTGTTTCCTGCAAAACTTTAATCCTTTGTGACGCAATGCCCTCTCTAACAGAGTGCAGCCCCTCCACCAATTTGAACAGCTCCATCATTACGATATAGATTGTACCCAGGTATCACAATGTCCCACTGGTTCTCCTCCCTCCACCATGTCTCCAAGATACCAATTAAATCTAACCTCTCAATTAGTGCTATACAGGGTGGTCCAAAAAAAGTGAGAACATCTCGTAAATTAAAAGCTTAAATAGTTTATTTACCTTTTATTTTATTTATATTCTCTTATATACCGTGCTATTCTGCATCAGTGCGGTTTACATTGAACAAACTGAAATTACATTGAACAGGGCATTATAACTTGAAGATAACTATTTTACAGGGAACATGGGCTATGGAGGGTTAAGTGGCTTGCCCAAGACAAGGAGCACCTGTGGGACTAGAAACCCCAGTCCTTCCAGCCCAAGGTTGCTGTCCTCTAGTGGGATATGAACCCCCGACCTTCCGGCCTGAAGTACCTTGTCCCAACCTTTATTTCAACAATTTTTTTTAATTTGTCATTCGTTTACATCTGTCTTTTTGAATTTTTAAATAACTTGTATGCTACGAGATGTTCTCGTTTTTTTTGTGCCACCCTGTATATTTGAAGTCTCCCATCTTATTTTCTAAACTTCTAGTATTTGCATGCAAACATTTTAGAGACTGTATTTTATTCATATTAATCTGGTTAATCGGTAGGCAGGGGTAATTTGGAATCTTTAAGCTCTGTCTGCTCTGTACTCAAGGGCATTTGGGCTACTTTTGTATTTACTGGAACATCTCTGCTGATATGCCCTAACTTGATTCATTTGGTAATATCCTTCAAGGATACATTGTCCTGAACCATGCGCTCTTGGGCGACTGTCGGCTCTCCCCTATTATCTAGTTTAAAAGCTGCTCTGTCCCCTTTTTTAAAGGTTAATGCCAGCAGCCTGGTTCCATCCCAGTTAAGGTGAAGCTCATCCCTTCAGAAGAGCCCCTCCTTTCTCCAGAATGTCCCCAATTCATAACAAATTCCTCATCCTTGCACCATCGTCTCATCCATGCATTGAGACTCCGGAGCTCTGTCTGCCTTTTGGGTCCAGCACGTGGAACGGGAAGCATTTCGGAGGCGGCTACCCTGGAAGGTCTGGATTTCAACTTCCTACCTAAATGCCTAAATTTAGCCTCCAGAACCTCCCTACCACATTTTCCTATGTCACTGGTACCGCCATGTACCAAAACAGCAGACTCCACCACAGCACTAAGACCTTGTCTAGGTGGCTTGTCAGATACACTACCTTCGTACAAGGCAGGCATGTTATCTGGCGATCCTCACGTCCACCAGCCACCCAGTTATCTACATGTCTAATGATCGACTCACGAGCTATAATGGCTGTCCTAACCCTTCCCTCATGGGCACATGGTCCTGGAGGAACTTCCTCAGTGTGAGAGGGTTTTACATCACCTGGACGGCAAGTCCTAGCTACAGGATTACTTCCTGCCACACCAGGGTGATGCTCTTTTGTCATGTGACCTCTTTCCTCCATGGCAACAGAGATGCTGCCAGACTGGAGGTAGGACTTCAGGACTTTATCCCTGTAGGTCTCGTCTACGTACCTGTCTTCTTTATGTCCTCCAAGTCTGCTACTCTAGCCTCCAGAGATCGGACTCATTCCCTGAGAGCAAAGAGCTCCTTGCACCTAGTGCACATGTAAGACCCCTCACCAACTGGGAGAAAATTATACATGTGACACTCAATGTAAAAGACTGAAAAGCCCTCATCTCGCTGCTGGACTGCTGTCTGCATGTTGGTTTTCAGATTATGTTTAGATATTTAAGTTCTTTACCTACTAAGGCTTGCTGGGGATACTTATATTATTGTTTGATGTACTTTGCTCACCTGAAGCTTAATTAATCTCAGGTCCTTAATGAATGCTATGATTTTCCCAGGAGTGGGTGGTATTGGGGAGGGAGGGAGGAAAAAAGACTTATTAAAAGTTGGTTGCTAAACAGTACCCTGTCCTTTGCTTCTAAGGTAATCTGTGACCAATTTCCAGGGGGGAGTCCCACAGCTCTTGCTTGGATAGAGAGAGTCTTGTGTTCAAAATTTAACCAGAAAGCTCTCTTCTGTGTTTTAAATTTAAACTGAAAGCTCTTTGCTGCTGCTAAGCCCTGACTGATTTAACAAATACACTGAGTTTACAGATTAATCAGCTTTAAAGCGTCGTTACTCACCTGTAACAGGTGATCTCCGGGAACAGCGGGAATTTAGTCTTCACATATGGGTATCGCCGGTACTGACGGAGCCTGCGCAGGAACGCTTCCCAGCGTCCAATAGGAAAGACTTTGGGAGTATCCCACAGTGCCCACGTGCTGTCCTCCAGCCTTTCCAACTGTCCCTCTCCAGTTGAGTTTATAGCCGAGACAAAAGAGAGAGGGAGAGAGAGAAAGAGATACAACTCCTAGGGGAGGTGGGTGGGTTGTGAAGACTAAATTCCTGCTGCTCCCAGAGATTACCTGTTACAGGTGAGTAACTATGCTATCTCCAGGAACAAGCAGAAATGTAGTCTTCACATATGGGGACCCCCTAGCTGTAGATGCCAGGGAGATGGCCACAGGAAGTTGTCAGCCCTTGTGAAAGGGCCACACATCCCCCCATGGATCTCTGGCATCCTACCAGGGACGGTGGGTAGCGGATGATTAAGGCTGAAAAAGGTGTTGAAGAACAGCTTGGCCAAACAAGGCATCCCAGCGTGACTCCTTGTCTAAGCAGCAGTGGGCTGTGAAAATAAGTACCGAAGACCAAGTAGCTGCTCGACAAATGTTGTCGATAGACAGATTGAAGATGAGCCATTGAGGCTGCCATGGCTCTCACATTGTCAGCGGTGACATGGCCTTCAAGAGGAAGGTTCTTACTCTCATAGGTAAAGGAAATGCACTGTGCGATCCAATTGGACCGTGTTCTTTTGGAAACTGGAAGTCCCAAATGACTAGGATCAAAAGCAACAAAGAGTTGAGAAGATTTTCTATGTTGCTGTGTCCTTTGCAAGTAAAAGGTAGCTCTTTTATAGTCCAAGGTATGAAGCTCTCTTACAGTCCAAGGTATGAAGGTTCCTTTCTGCACTGGAGGCATGAGGCCTCGGAAAGAATACAGGATGGTAAACCACTTGGTTTAAATGGAAAGGCGAAACCACCTTTGGCATAAAGTATGGATGAGTCCTAAGAACTACCTTATGGTGGAACCTTGTATAAGGAGGATCAGCCACTAACGCTTGCAATTCACTGATGCAACGTGATGTGATTGCAATAAGGAAGATGACATTCCAGGAAAGGAATTTCAAAGATGTAGTGGCTAATGGTTCAAAGGGCATTTTCATCAGCTGCCCGAGCACCAGATTTAAGTCCCATGCCACCGGTGGTGACTTAATGGGAGGCTTTGTTAAAAGAAGGCCTCTCATAAATCTCGCTATGAGAGGGAATAGATTGTCCACTTAGAGGCTTG
This sequence comes from Ichthyophis bannanicus, assembly GCA_033557465.1. Taxonomy (NCBI): domain Eukaryota; kingdom Metazoa; phylum Chordata; class Amphibia; order Gymnophiona; family Ichthyophiidae; genus Ichthyophis; species Ichthyophis bannanicus. The sequence continues at coordinate 149,606,742 of CM066047.1, forward strand.
TAAGAAGCTACAATAGCACTAAGATGGACTATTACTGAATTTGTCTTGAGACCCGCATTTGACAAATGGAGATACTCCAGTATCGATTACAGAGGTATCGCAAGAGGGTTAAGACCCTTCTGCAAGCACCATATGGTAAACCATTTCCACATAAAGGCATAGGAGCGTCTTCTGGAGGGCTACCTAGAAGCATGAAGGATATCCTTTACCTGTTGGGAAAGGTTAAGATCCTGAAGTTCTAGGCTTTCAGCATCCAGGCCCTGAGATGCAGAGACTGGGGATTGGGATGCCACAGCATCCCGTCCTCTTGGGAGAGAAGATCTGGAGCGGATCCCAACTCCAGAGGCGGAGCTTGAGAGAGATTTAGGAGCAGAGGGTACCACATTTGCCGTGGCCAACGTGGATCTATGAGCATCATACGACCTCTGTCTCTCTGAAGCTTGAATAGGGTTTTGGGGATGAGGGGAATGGGTGGGAAGGCATATAGGAAGTCCTGACTCCAGTGAAGGAGGAAGGCGTCATCTGCCTGACAAAATCAAGCCGGAATTCTGGAACAGAACTGGGGAAGTTTGGCATTCAGTGGACTTGCAAAGAGGTCTATGTCTGGTGTTCCCCAAATCTGAAATATTTGGGCAACATGGTCTGCATGGAGAGATCATTCGTTTGGAAGCAGAACTCGACTGAGTTGGTCTGCCCAAGAATTTTGAATGCCTAGAAGATACACCGCAAGGAGATGAATCTGATGCTCTCTGGCGAGGACCCATAGTCGCAAAGCTTTGTTGCATAGCAACAGATAGCCTGTTCCGCCCTGCCTGTTCACATAGAACATGGCTACCTCATTGCCCGTTTGAACTAGGACTGTCTATGTAGCTGAGCTGTGGGTGAAATACTCGAAGAGCAAGGAAGATTGCTCTGAGCTCCAAGAGATTGATGTGAAGATAGGCCTCCTGTGGAGTCCAGGTACCCTGGGTAGAGAGATCGTGCAGGTGTGCTCCCCATTTCACCTGTGAAGCTTCTGTTAGAGAGGCTTGGGATAGGGGTTGCTGGAAAGGAGACCCCACCAGAAACCATTGGAGGGACGAAATAAATCAGTCTGAGTTTGTTATTTTGTCCGACAGGCAACCAGAGACCTGTGTCCACTGAGTGGATAAAGTCCACTGGGCTGCTAGTATATGGAGGCGAGCATAAGGAACCACATCCACGGTGGATGCCATGTTGCCTAGCAATTGTAGCATTTCCGAAGCAGTGAGACAAGGTTTGAGCACTACTTGGGAAGCTAGTTGTACTATGCGGAGACAGCGGGGCTGCGGAAGGAAAGCCCTTGTCTGTCTGGTATCCAGATGAGCTCCTATGAACTCTAGGGACTGAATGGGAGCAAGATTGGATTTTGGGAGGTTTATGACCAGTCCCAAATACTGAAAGATTCACATTGTGCGAGATAGAGCAGAGCTGGCCTCTGGCACTGTAGGGGCTCAAATGAGCCAGTCATCTAAGTAAGGGAAGACAAATATTCCCAGAGTGTGGAGAAATGCTGCTACCACAGCCATGCATTTTGTGAACACTCTTGGCGCAGATGCCAGGCCAAAGGGAAGAACCTTGTATTGGTAGTGCTTTCCTTGAAATAGGAATTGGAGGAATCTCCTGTGATTTGAATGGATGAGAATATGAGTAGACGCATCCTTGAGATCTAGAGAACCAAGCCAATCCTGACTTTGAAGGTATGGCATCAGAGTTCCTAGAGACCATTTTGAACTTCTCTCTGAACAGATATTTGTTCAATTCTCTGAGGTCTAAAATGGGCCGTGTCCTCCTGTTTTCTTTTGAATGAGGAAATAGGGGGAGTAGAACCCTGTACCCTGATGGGGAATGGGTACTTCCTCTATTACTCCTTGAGCAAGGAGCATTGTGACTTCTTGACCTAAGAGAATGTTGAGAGAGGTCTCAGTATTGAACTGTCTTATAATTGTAGGAGGGGGCACGCTGTGAAAATGAAGCTTGTACCCCTCTCGTATAATGGACAGAGTCCAATTTTCTGCTGTTATTTGGTACCATGTGTGGGCAAAATGACATAACCTGCCTGGGATGGTTAAGGGTTCTGGACCTTTCAGGGGCAGGAAGGCAAAGTTTTCTAGAAAGGAGTCAAAGCCCCTGAGGAGGCTGAGCCTGCTGAGCTGGCTGAGGTTTTGCAGCTTTTGGCTGCTTTTGTTGTCTAGGCTGTTGCTGCTGTCCCTTTTGGGCAGGTTGACATGGACGGTGTCCCTGTTGGGTATAGGAAGGATAAAACTTCTTTTTCTTTTTGAGAAATGGGTTTTTAGAGGATCTTTTCTTTGCAGGATAGGCTGTAGATTTGGACAATCTATCCAGTTTGATATTGTCAGCATCTATTTCATTAGCCTTCTCCTGCCAATTCTTGCCAAAGAGATTTTCTCCTGTGCAAGGAATGTTTCCTAATTTATCCTGTACCCAAATTTCCAAGTCAGATGCCTGAAGCCAGGCGATCCAATGTGCACCAATGGCAATAGCAGAGGTTCTGGTTATGTGTTCAAACAGTCAAAGGCTGCACGATTAACAAACTTGGAAACATCCTGAGAATGTTTGACAAGAGTGAGATAGTCTTGTCTTCTTTCATCAGGAAGGGGGCTCATAAGCTCCAAGTCTCCTGTGACCTCTTTAAGTTACATTCCCATATACAAGATATAGGAAGTGATCCTAGCTGAGAGCATGGAAGCTTAGAAGCATCAACGCCCAAAGGCATCGAGAGTCCTGCATTCACAACCTGGAGGACTGGATGCGTGTCTCTTTGCACTTTTCAGAAAACACAACAAGAGCAACTGCTCGCAAAATCTCTCAAGGAACACAAAAAGCGAGCAGGTATGGAGGTCAATGCGCTTTATTAAAGTTGAAAACCCCAACGCGTTTCGGCGATTGCCTTCATCAGGGGGTGCTGGAGGACAACAAAATAATATAGTAAAATATAACAATATACTATATAATTATAAAAACACAAAAATAAAAACGTGAAATATTAAAAATTATATATTATGAGTGATTATACAAGTATACACACATGTAAATGACCATGCCTAATATGGAAAAGGACAAACAAATATAATATACCAAGATCATGATGTACTTACAAGTAGTCTTTTCCAATATACTAAATGAAGTAGAATAGTGTAAATATGGCACAGGACCAATCGTATAGTAGACAATGCTAAAAAATATATAACAATACCATTAATAACATAATAGATAAAAAATAAGAAATACTAACATAAATGTTAAACATGAATATAAACAACGGGAAATCCAGACCAAAAACGAAGCAATTCAAAACTCCGAGAGAAAACCTTTTTTTTTTTAAGAAACCTTTTCTAATAATATCCCTCTAAACCAACAGTGTATATAAGATTGCTAAAAAAATAAATATTAAATAAAGTACTAAGACAAATTAACATTTTTAAAAAATGTACATGTATTGTATAATCAGGAACAATCACACCGCATAACTTAAAACGTTAAAATTCAGAACGACTATGTGCAAGGATGCAAATAAGCACCGACAATGTTGCAAACCAGCTAATCTCAAAAAATATAGCAATAGTGTCAAGGGACTTCCGGTGACGTCAGCGGGGCTAATGGCGACGTGAAGCAATCCATGCCGCCCAAGCCTGCATTAAGGGGGAATTAATACCCCCAAGCTGTGGAATTAGCCTGCCCCAAAAATAAGAACAAGGAAGGGGAAGAGCTCCGGGTCGTGCCATTCAAGCGGCGAAACTATCGGCTACGCCACAGAGCCGGAACGTGCGGCGCAAGTTGGCCGATCAGGAAGCCCTGCTGACCGCGTGGCGGGTAAGCGGGGCAATAGCTGGAGCGGAGCAGCGGCGGCTAGCCTGGAGTGAAGGGGAGTGGCAGAGGCTCTGCGACCGGGAGAACTGCAACTCCGGCGCACCCAAAGGTGGTCCCTCTCATATTTGGAAGTGGCGGGAAGCGGAGCCCCAGGGAGAAATTGAGCGAGGCGGAGCGGAGAGATATTTAACAGCGGTGCCCCCCCCCCCCCCCCCCCCCCCCCCCCCCCCCCCCCCCCCCCCGCAGCAGTGAGCAACTCAGCAAAGGAGCGGAAAAGAGAAGGGGGGAAAAAAATAACACGAGCCAAGCAGCCGGAGGCAGACAGTGCAGCAGCAGGGCCCGAGGAGCGGGGTGCCAAAACTGACCCTGGAGGAGAGGCTGGTGGAAAACGCAGCGGGCAGCAGTGCATGGTGTGAGGAGGTCAGCTGAGACCCAGAGTGAGCCGGTATTGCATACCTCAGCCCGGAGAGAAGAGCAGGATAGCAGCCAGAAGCGAAGTGCCCGAGGGTGGTAGCACAGACAGACACGGAGTCTGGGGAGCCAGGAGGCCGATTCTGGGGGCAGCCACGAGCAGCGGGAGCCAACAAGAAGGTAAGAAGCTCGGGGGAGAGGCAGGCCCAGGCAAGGAGGCACGGAGAGAAGACTGCGGGGAGCCCGGAGGCAGACGGTGGTTCCAGAGCAGTGGGAGTAGCCCAGCGGAGTCGATTGCGGGTGCCCTATCCAGGGGTGAGCCTGGCAGAGGCCCCCTTTGCAGGTCTGGGACTCTAGCGAAGTGTAAGGCCTCCACCACATAAGGATGGAGAAAACTAAGGGGGCTGTAGCAGCACGTAAAAAACTGGCTGACTTTCGCTCCCCATACGCGACAGCTAAAAGTGGAAAAGAGGGGGAGAAAGAGAGCCAAACGCCGGCGGGAGACCCCAAAGAACAGGGAGAGGAGCTGGACTTGGGGACTTGTCCCATCTAAAAGCTTTGCTCATTGAAATGAAAGACGAGATTAAAACAGAAATCTGCAGAGTGAAGCGCGAACTTAAAGAGTCTATACAGTCATTGCGGCAAGATATCGTGGACATTGGCAATAGAGTCGAGGAGCTGGAACTCCAGATGGAACAGCAAGGCGAGGAGATGGAGGACCTACAGCAGCGCTGGGGGACACTCCAGCAGACCCAGGTCGACCAGCAGAAGAAGCTAGAGGACCTGGAAGACAGGTCCCGGAGATGTAACCTAAGGATCCGGGGGATTCCAGAGGAGCCTCAGTACCGTAACTGTGAAGATGTTCTGCTGAAGGTGTTTAAATCCCTGCTGCTGGCTGCGGATCTACAAGGGGAGATACCGATGGACCCATCCCAAATCGAGCGATCTCATCGTGGCTTGGGGCCGATACGAGATAACAAACCCAGAGATATAGTGGTATGCCTACGCTCGTTCAAGATAAAAGAAGGACTGTTACATGCGGCGCAGAAAGTACGACAGATCACGTGGGAGGAACACCCTTTGGAGCTATTTCAGGACCTCTCTGCAGGAACGCTGCAACGCCAGCGCAGCATGAAGGCGGTGACAGGGTACTTGAGAAAAGAGGACATTAGATATAAATGGCTGTTTCCCTTTGGGTTGCTAGTCACCTGCAGGGGAAAGTCAAGGAGAGTACAAACCAGTGAGGAGGCTTGGACTGTTCTTCGAGACTTTGGGCTACCCAATATTCCAGAAGGGGGCGCGACCCCCGGCAGGAGATTTGGCTGCGACTGCGAAACTCCCAAGCTCGCAGATGAAGCCACAAAGATGGCACCGAATCCCCACGGTCGGGAGGAGAGCTGCGAGGCTGAATAGAGAAAGTCCAGGGAAGCCAACGGCGGAGCAGGACGCAGGCTGAATATGTGGACTTTGAATGTGCACAGCTGATGCAGTGGGGTCTTTTCTGTAATGGTAACCTGGAGTTGCTAGAGCCTGGGGGATGGGGGGAGGGGTTAGAGTGCACAGGAGGAGGGTGGAGGGGAGGATAGGAGGGGGGGTTAGGTAAGACATGGGGCGAAGAAGGGAGGGGGGGTAGTGACGGGATGGGGGGTATGGTGGAGGTAAGCAGGCAAGGCCCATTAACTGGTCACTCGTATGGAAGACGATCCTCTCTTAATGAGAGGGGGGAAGGCTGGGGGGGTGGAGGGGAGGGGGCAGAAGGGGGGGGTGGGGGGGTTTAGGGAGTGGATAGGGAAGGGGGTGAGTGGCAGCCTGGGTGAGCTTAAAATAGTTACTCTAAATGTAAAGGGGCTTAACTCACCTTTTAAGCATCAAAAATTTTATTCAGAACTCTCTCGCCAGAAGGCGGACATAGTCATGCTCCAAGAAACACATTTGACAAGGGCCACCGAGTACTTGGTTAAGCATAAAGGGTACGGGGTCTGTATTCACGCTTCCAACACAATGGAGAAGAAAAAGGGAGGGCTGGCTATACTCTTTGCATCACGTTTAAAGCTTCAGGTGCAGCTGGTGGTAAGGGATAAAGGGGGGAGGTATGTGTTGGTACGGGTGAAAGTGGGGAATGTATGGTACTGCGTGGTGAATGTGTATGCTCCCACGGGGGGGCAAAGTGAATTCTGGACAAAACTGAAGGGGAGGTGGGGAAACAGGGGGACGGTATTCTCATTTGCGGGGGTGATTTTAACCTAACGTGGAACCCCACCCGGGATGCTACAGGACTACGGGAGGGAAAGAGGGGGGATCGAAAGCGCTATCGTAACTGACACAGCATTGTTTGGTGGACGCGTGGCGATTGCACCACCCAGGGAGGAGACAGTTCTCCTACTATTCGCCAGTACATGGGTCCTACTCCCGTATTGATGCTATATGGGTGTCCAAAGAGGTGGGGGGGAAGTTAGGGAGGCAGACATGGAGTCCATTACATGGTCCGATCATGCACCGGTGGTGGTTTGGCTGCAAGTGGCAGACAAGGGGAAGGGGAATTGGTTCTGGAGACTCGAGTCCCTTTTGGAGGAAGAGCAGGTTCGAGTCGAAGTGGAGAAAGGTACGCGGGAGTATTTTCGATTTAATGATAACGGGGAGGCCACCTGGGGGGGGTATTTGGGATGGGTATAAGGCGGTGGTAAGAGGTATCTTAATCAAATGGGGGGCGCGGAAAAAGAGGGAAAGGGAGGCGAAAGAACGCCTCCTAAGGGAACGGTTACTGGAACTGGAAGAATTAGATGGGCGCGGGAGCGGAGGAGTCTATAGGGGACAGGTTTTGGTGGCAAGAGCGCAACTCAACGAGTTGCAGGTGGACAAGATTAGATACCAGCTGCAGCTTCTCCGGCAGGAGGTATTTGAGGGGGGGAATAAGGCCGGGCGGTACTTAGCGCAGAGGTTGAAGCAACAGAAGCTTCGCTCCCATATAATTGGGGTCCGACAGAGGGGTGAGGCATTGGTTACTAAAGATGGGGAGATTCGGGAGGCATTCACAGACTATTACCGGGAGTTGTATAAAGCGAAAGGCCTGCACCCAGCCGAGAGGGGGGTAAATTATTTGACTTCTATGGAATTGCCTAAATTGGGTGTGAGCGACCAGGACGACATGAATAAACCTATTCGGCCAGACGAAGTGGAGCGGGCGATCAAACAGTTAAAATTGGCGAAAGCCCCGGGGTTGGACGGTTTATCGGGCCTTTGGTGAAATTATTCAATCAACCACGGGAGGGTGGGAAGTTAGCGGACACCATGGGCTGGGCGGGCATCATGGTGCTTCACAAGGAAGGGCAAGATCCGAAGGAATGTGCTTCCTACAGGCCTATCTCCCTGCTTAACCTGGACACTAAGCTCCTGGCCAAGATCCTTACTACAAGGCTGAATAAAGTTATCGGGAAATTGATTCACCAAGATCAGGCGGGGTTTATTCCTGGTAGACAGGTTGCCGATAATATTGGGAAGATTCTCAACATTATTTGGGCTAGTGAGCGGAGAAGGGAGGAGGCGCTCTTGCTCTCACTAGACGCGGAGAAAGCTTTTGACCAAGTGTCCTGGCCTTTCCTCTTTCAGGTGCTGGAGAAAGTGGGGTTGGGGAGCGAGTTTCTGGCGTGGGTAAAGGCGCTGTACGCGCATCCTAAAGCATGTGTGTGAGTAAATGGGGTCCACTCGGATTTTTTTGACCAAGGGCGGGGAACGCGGCAGGGCTGCCCTCTGTCTCCATTGCTGTTTGCTCTAGCCATGGAGCCCCTGGCGCAGCGGATAAGGGACAGGGCGGATATTTCGGGAATAACAGTGGGGAGGAGTGCCTATAAAATTTCATTGTTTGCGGACGATATAATTTTAAGCCTAGCCCGTCCCCGAGTGAGTCTACCCATAGTGAAGTGGGAGCTGGAAGAATATGGTAAAGTTTCAGGGTTTATGATCAATCAAACAAAATCGGAAATATTGAACTTGACGGTCCCTAGTGGGCTAGCTAATACGTTAGCTAAGCAATATTCCTTCAAGTGGGCTCGGGGCAGTATCCGGTACTTAGGTATTTGGATAAGCAATAAAATTGAAGAGTTGTACAACCTGAATTATAGGAGAGTGCTGGGGAAGATAGAGGGCTGGCTGGATGGGTGGGGACGGGGATACCTGTCTTGGTTCGGGCGCATAGCGACGGTAAAAATGATGCTGGTGCCCCGATTGTTGTTCTTATTTCAGACACTCCCGGTATAGATCCCTCCACATAGTTTAAAATGAATACAGCGGTTGATCAATAGGTTTATATGGGTGCAAAAGTGTCCTAGGATAGCAATGCAGGTTTTGCAACGGAGCAGAGGGGAGGGGGGGTTGGGGATACCCAATATACGCAAATATTATGAGGCAGCGCAATTAAAATATACGCAAATATTATGAGGCAGCGCAATTAAAAGCGCTGTATGAGTGGCATAGGGAAACATCTAAATCCTGGGTTCAAATGGAATATGAGTTGGTCGGGGGCAGGGACCTTGAAAGAGCGATTTGGCGGGGGTATAAGGGACTGAACCAGCACGCCCTAAGCCCCATGGTGGCGAACAGCTTGAGAATTTGGAAACGTAATAAACCTCAACTTGTGCCAGATAAGGGTTATATTCTGGGGATGACTATTGAGGCATGCTTTGAACGGGGACAGGGCCCCGGAGAGCGTGTTTTACGTAGATGGGCCAGAACCGGGTTAACGCATGTCCAACAGGTTATTCATCCCCAGGGGGTATACCCGTTTGATAGCCTTTGGGACCTCTATAAGCTGAAAGGGAGCGATCATTTCGCCTATATAAAGCTGAGGAGTTTTCTGAGGCAAACAAAGGTATGGAAGGATCTCTGGGAAAATAGGGGATGGTTCGAGGCTATATGTAATGGCCAGGGGGGGGGGGGGAAGGGGTTTTGTCCAAAATTTACAAAGGCCTAATGGGGGCTGGAGAGTGTAAGCTCCGATATATGTTGCAATGGGAGGATGATCTGGGGGTGTGCTGGACTGGGGAATGCTGGGTGAAGCTCATACAGACGATTGCTTCCGTGTCAATAGCGACACAAATTAAGGAAAACGCCTACAAAGTATTATACAGATGGCACTGGACGCCAGTGCGTCGCTTCAGGGCAGGGAAGAGACGAGATGATTCATGTTGGCGGGGATGTGCTGTAAGAGGGGACTGGATGCATATGTGGTGGACATGTAACAGGTTACAAGTATACTGGGGGCAGGTTTGGGAGGCGATCCACGGCATGACCGAGCAGAAACTCCACGGGAGACCGGCGGTTTGTTTGCTGCATCAACTTGATGAAGGTCTCTCGAGACGGGAGGAGGGGGTTCTGCATCATTGTATAGCCGCCGCTCGCTGTGAGACTACCCAGCACTGGGGGGGGGGGGGGCAGAGCATACCCCAGGTGGCAGGTTTTGTGCGCAGAGTGGCTGAGGTGAGCTTGATGTTTAAATTAACGGAGCTGAGGTGGGGCACGGGAGGGAAAAGTGTGGTATATTGGAAGAAGGTCTGGAGCTGGCTAGAGGGCTGGAGGGGGAGGGGGTGTTGAGAGTGGGACGATCGTAATTGAGGAAGATGGGCTTGGATGCAAGGTGAGTGGTGAGTGGAATGATGGGTTTTGGGGATAATGAAGGGGGGATGGGTGGGGAGGGGTGGGAGGGTGGAAGGGTTAGTTGGTTAGTTAGTTCCTAACATTTATAAGGGACGAGCGGGTGAGGTGGATAGGGAGAAGGGGCAGTTTTGGTTGGCCTACATGCACTGTTGTATGGGCAAAATGGGATTGATGACAGGATTGATTTTTTGTCTGTTTCAGTTGTTAATATTGTATATCAAAAGTTTTCTGCTGGTCTGTAATTGTATCTTTCCTATAAAACCTTAATAAAAATTTAAATGGGAAAAAAAATATAGTAAAAAAGACTGTGCCACTGGATTAAGCACCAAATTAAGAGCATCTTGATCATTCTGCAACTCAAATTGTAATATGGTGAGATTATGAAAAGAACAAACCTTCCTGGTATAAAGGGCTTCTATCTGAGATAAAACAATTCTCTCAAAGGCATAATGGATCGCATTTTTTTCGTGATATGTATTAAACTGCTTTATAAATATTCATGCTCCTTCATATATATGCATTTTACCGCTATGCACCCGTTGAGCTCAAAAGCGTGCCAATTTTAACGTTCTTAAGAATTGTTGCTATATTTTGCTGGTAGTGCCAGAGGTAATCGCTTCTACCAAGAATTCAAGTTTTTATGTTAAGATGCTGTTAATTTGGTGCTTAATCCAGTGGCATAGTCTTTTTTACTATATTTTTTGAGATTAGTTGGTTTGCAACATTGTAGGTGCTTATTTGCATCCTTGCACATAGTCGTTCTGATTTTTAACGTTTTAAGTTATGCAGTGTGATTGTTCCTGATTATACAATACATGTACATTTTTTAAAAATGTTAATTTGTCTTAGTACTTTATTTAATATTTATTTTTTAGCAATCTTATATGCACTGTTGATTTAGAGGGATATTATTAGAAAAGGTTTCTTAAAAGAAAAGGTTTTCTCTCGGAGTTTTGAATTGCTCCATTTTTAGTCTGGGTTTCCCGTTGTTTATATTCATGTTTAACATTTATGTTAGTATTTCTTATTTTTTATCTATTATGTTATTAATGGTATTGTTATATATTTTTTAGCATTGTCTACTATACGATTGGTCCTGTGCCATATTTATGTACATTTTTTATGTAGCTCGCCATATCTGTGTTACTCTGACCAAGTTTACTGTTGCCAGTAGCTTGTTATACCTGTTCCACTCTGACGAAGTTTACTGTTGCCAGTAGCTTGCGCGATCTGTGTTATTCTGACTAATTATACTGTTGCCAGTAGCCTGCTATACCAATGATACTCTAATTTCACTGTTGTCAGTATCCTATCCTTCTATCTCTGCTACCAAAAACCTCCTATTATTGTGTCCACAATCTAATAGATCTGCATTCCATGACTAATGTATACCTTGAGCAATAGGATCTGCTTCTCCCCACTGAATAGATCTGCTCGTCTCTGAATAGATACTTTCACTTTGCACTCCTTCAGGTAGCCTTGTAAACCATCTGGGTCAGTCTAGTCTGCGAATTTGCAACTTGCTTGTCTAAACTGTGTTACTAGGGATAATAGATCTGCATCCCTATACCTAGAATAATAGGATTTGCTTGTTCCAAGACCAGTGAGAAACAGCCCTGACGGAATTCTCACAAATCTCCCCCCACTCACTAGTAACATCTCACTATCTCTTTGATTACTTTCAGAGTGAGTAAAATGGGTTCCCCTATCACCTTAACTGGCTGCTACCTACTCCTCTTCTTCTGCTTCTCACTCTCCCGAGCTCTATCCCTTCAAATCAACCAGATACCTATTTTATACAGTCAAGGGAAAAGGTGGTCAGGTATACCCAAGTTCAGTTACAATTGGAACTCTCATCCACATCACAAGCATCTAATATACATTCCACTCCAACATTCGATGAGAGCCAAACATGATGAAAGCCTCTATTCACATAGTTTAAAATGTGCCCTCATCAACGCCCGCTCAATTCGTAAGAAATGGCCAGTGATTGCAGACACAATTTCTCTCCATAACCTTGATATCCTCATGGTTACTGAAACATGGCTGTCCACAGAAGACAATGTACTACTTAACCAGCTCCTTCCACCAAATTTCTCAGTGTTTACCAGTCACAGACATAACAAGCGAGGAGGGGGTGTGCTCATACTCTCCAGATCAGACCTTCAGTTCCAACTGATAAATGCCCCTAGCACCGACCACCTAGAGTTAGTCTCTATCTCCAACAAGTTATGTGCTATAAACCTCCTATACCGAGCACCTTCAGCCTCCCCAGATGTCCTTCCAGCCATTATAGATCTAGCATCCAACCTACAGAATCCTAATACTCCAATTTGGATTGTTGGTGATTTTAACCTGCCAGCTCTCCAAGATAGCCATTCAGCCGCTTTCCTTGAAGCGCTCGAATCTCTTGGATACCAACAATTAGTTCATGAACCTACCCATGTGAAGGGAAACACCCTTGACCTTATATTTCGCCCCACAGTTCGTATACGACCAATCATAGAATTCTGTGATATCTACATCTGATGTACCGTGGTCAGATCATAAACTCATTACTTTCCAGATTCCTACTCATAACAGACATTCAAAGACCAACAATGCTCCAAATAACAGCTCTAAACCTCTGGCTAGGAGCTTTCTTCCATTCGACAGAGATCGCATACTTGCTGGAACATGCTCACTTCGTAACAAGACCTCCCTAGAAATAGAAGACCTAATCACCTGCTGGAACAGCAGTCTTAATACGATTGCACTACGACCACCACTCAACAGACCGCCTAGGAAAAGAGCTTCTGCACCATGGTACACAGATGAACTGAGACTATCACTATCCCAACTACGGAACCTCGAGAAGCGCTGGCGTCGGTCTCGCTCCACGGTAGACCAGGTAGCCTACCTCAATCAGCTATCCATCCACCGCAAGGCCATCTCAGATAAAATGAAGCAGTACCACACGGACACCTTGAAGCGGGCCTTAAACAAACCTCATGATTTGTTTAACCTAGTCAAGACCTTATCGAAGGAACCAACCCCTGAAAAGCAATGTGAGATCCATCCCCAGGACTTTGCGGTCTACCTACAATCAAGCTTACACAAACAAATAAACCTTCTTTAGAATTTGCCCCCATCGCCCAAGAGTGCCCTACAGCTCTAACCATTTTCTCTACGCCTGCCAAAAAGCGAATTGAAGATCTGATCATGTCTCTCAATTCCACCACTGCTCAGACTGACCCTTGCCCAGCTTTCTGGTTAAAGGAACTGCGTTGCGAATTCAGCCCAATAATAACTAAAATAATAAACCTGTCTTTCAATTCTGGTACGTTCCCCTCTGCCCTCAAACAAACGTCCATCAGAGCACTCTTAAAAAATTGTAAGCTAGATCCTCTAAAGGTAGACTCCTACAGACCCCTCTCAAGTATTCCTTTTCTCGTGAAGTTAATAGAAAAGGAGGTTCAATGCCAATTGCAAGACCATATCGATACCGCTGCTCCGCTGGATCCTTGCCAACATGGCTTCAGAGAGTCATACGGTGTAGAAACACTCCTTACATCTCTCCTCAATAACATAATTTCTGGTATCAACAACATCCGACAGGATTTTGCACTTGTGTTCCTGGACATAGCCGCAGCCTTCGACTCGGTGAGCCATGACCTCCTCCTAATACGGCTAAAAGAGAAAGGAGTTGGCGGAACTGCCCTTGAATGGTGCAGATCATACTTATCTGAAAGATGGCAACACGTTCGGGCTGGTGGATCGATGTCTGATCCATTTCACCAAGGGTAGGGGGTTCCACAAGGTTCCTCCCTCTCTGCTTTGTTGTTCAATATTTATATGCAACCTATTTGCAAGATCATCCGGTCTTTCAATGTGAGTTGCATGGTATATGCGGACGATGTCCTGCTTTATATGCCTTTCAACAGACAAATTGGATCTATCCCCTCTGAGCAACTGCTTTGATGCCATATCGGAATGGCTCTTGTCACAAAACCTAAGGATTCAACATAAGACAGAGGTGCTCTTCATGTCAAAGAACCCGAGCTTTAGCCCTCCACAATTCCTGAAGGTGAAAGATGCTGAGCTACAATCAAAACCCAAAATACGTTATCTAGGTGTTACACTCGACCAGAACCTGGACATGAAAGCACAAATAGGCAACACTGTAAGAACCATATACTACAAAATCCGGTCACTAAGACATCTTCGCCCCCTGCTTGAACCTGAGGATTTTCGCACCATCTACCAGGCTCTGATCATGCCTCACTTTGACTATGCTAATGTCATTTTGCTAGGCCTCCCTCAATCCACCTTGAACCCCTTACAGCTTGCAGTGAATAGCGCTGCGAGGGTTCTCTATGGGACATCTAGGTGGGAGCATGTTTCGACCCTTCTGAAGCAGTTACACTGGCTTCCTATACATGCCAGGATCATCTTCAAGACATTACTACTTACCTTCAAAGCTGTAAATAGTCTCTCCTCCACATCATTAACCGAACTCAAACCCATAACCCCGAATAGATCAAGAAGATCAATTGCTTTAAATATGCTAATGGTTCCCCGTGAACTTACTAGAAGCACCTCATCAACAGCAAACAAGGCTTTCAGTCTCCGTGCCCCTAAACTCTGGAATGCACTGCCGCCAGATATTAGAGCAATCACCAACCTACTTCAATTTAGAAAGGACCTCAAGCATTACTTATTCCTTAAATACTTCCCGGTGAGTGCAGAAGCACATCCCCTCTCCGTGAGTTATAGGCACTCCGAATCACCTAGTGATCCAGAATTCCCCACTTAGTAAGGTTCCACTGACCTTTAAGTATAAGGTTCCACTGGCCTTTAATTACATCTCATCTGTGCTATAATTTAAGATGTCAATAGTTTTACCTTACCATCCCGTCATTCGTAATTACATTGTTATCCAAGTTTTATGATCCTCATTACTGAAATTACTTTGTTATCCAAGTTTTATGACCCTGTTTACTGTAACTCAGATGCTTGTTTTGGTGCTGAATTTTATGTTCTATGTAAACCGCGCTGATGTCAAATAGTGCGGTATATAAGAAATGTAAATAAATAAATAAAATAAATAAATATTTACACTATTCTATGCGCTTCATTTAGTATATTGGAAAAGACTACTTGTAAGTACATCACGATCTTGGTATATTATATTTGTTTGTCCTTTTCCATATTAGGCATAGTCATTTTGAATTAATTAGACTTACCTGCTAATTGTTGTTCCTTAAGGAACTCTAGTCCAGTCCCGGAACCATAGAGTTTAGAATCTCCTCCAGCAGCCTTGGAGACTGAATGACATCACAGCTCTTCTCTCTCTGGTATAAATAGGCAAGGACCGCCCCCTTCCACCAGTACCTATTGACAAAGCAACTCAGCAGAGCAACAAATAAGTAGATAAAGAACAACAAAATAAACTAAATAAACTTTGGCTAGAATCTAGAAACCTGTGCATATTCTAACCTTCTCTTCGACGAAGAACCCCGTAGAAACGCCAAAAACGTAGAAACAAAACCGCGCTTCTGCGGGGTTCCCATTGTGGCTCCAATCCGCGGCCTCTGGAACCCCACTCCTCTTCCGGAGACATCCTCTCCCATTTGACCCCTTTTACTAAGATACAACGGACCACAGCTTCAGGCTGCATACCCTGGGAGGGGTCCGGGACTGGACTAGAGTTTCTTAAGGAACAACAATTAGCAATTAAGTCTAATTCTTCCTTTTCGTCCCTCTAGTCCAGTCCCGGAACCATAGAGGATGTAACAGAGCAGTGCACATCAATGGGAGGGACCAGAAAACCCAGCCTGAAGCACCGCTGAGCCAAAACGAACGTCCTCCGCCACCTGCACATCTAACCGATAGTGCTTCGAGAATGAATGCAATGATGACGAAGTCGCCACTCTACCAATGTCCGCGACCGAAACCAAACTGTACTCCGCCCACGACGCCGCTTGCGCCCTGGTCGAGTGCGCTCTGAGACCTACTGGAACTACCCTACCTTTCAAAAGATAAGCCGATGCAATAGCCGCCTTTAACCATCTAGAACTGGATGCTTTCGCTGCCGCTTCACCCTTCCACGGCCACCCGAAAGCCACAAACAATCTGTCAGTCTTCCGAAACGGCTGCGGCCGCCGAAGATACTTCTGAAGAACCCGACGAACCTCTAGGGGATGTAACCTGCCTTCCGATTTCTCCTTTTGCTGCTTAGAGAATACTGGAAGTGACACCACGTGATTCACATGAAAAGCCGAGACCACCTTCGGCTGAAAGTCCGGTACTGAGCGTAGCACGACCTTATCATGGAAGAAAGACAAATAAGGCGCCCTATAGGATAAAGCCTGTAACTCCGAAATCCTCCGTGCAGAACAAATAGCTACCAGAAATACCTTCTTTAACGTGAGATCCTTCAGGGTGGCGATGCTAAGCGGCTCAAACGGTAGCTGAAGGAAAGCCTCCAATACCAGATTCAGCTTCCATGTCGGCACCGAACAGCGTACCAACGGACTAAGCAGCAAGACATCTCTCAGAAAAAGCCTAATGTCCCTGTGAGATCCTACCGGCTGACCGAGCACTTTCCCCCTATAACAGGAAATCGCAGCCCACTGCACTCGCAAGGAACTGGCCGCCAATCCCTTCCACACTCCATCCTGCAAAAAAGGAAAGGACCTGCGAAATCGAAGCACTCAACGGCTGAATATTATGCTCCACACACCAAGCTGCAAAGATCCTCCAGACCCGGACCTACGCCAGCAAGGTGGAACGCCTGCGTGCCTTTAGCAAGGTAGAAATGACAACCGCCAAGTAACCCTTAGCTGTCATCCTAGCCCGTTCAAGAGCCAAGCTGTAAGCGAGAACCGACTCACCTAGGGCATGCGCAACAGACCCTGCCGTAGGAGCTCCTCCCGCTGTGGTAACTACCACGGATCGTCCACTAACAGCCGTATCAAATCTGCATACCTCGGCCTTCAGGGCCAATCGGGCGCGATCAGAATCACCCGACCGCGATGTCTCCCAACGCGCTGCACCACCCTGCCCAGGAGGGCCCAAGGTGGAAAAAAACAAAGGAGAACGCCCTCTGGCCACCTTTTCACTAATGCATCTAGCTCCTCTGACATCCGTTCCCAGCGCCTACTGAAAAGCCTTGCTACCTGCGCTGACTCGGAGCGCGCCATGAGAGCCATTACCGGAACTCCCCAGCGCCTCACCAGAAGAGCAAATACCCACAGATGTAGCACCCACTCCTCGGGGTCTACTCTGCGACGACTGAGGAAATCCGCTTTGAGATTGTCTACGCTGGCCACATGAGCTGCGAGAGCCTGGAGATTGTGTTCGGCCCACACCCACAGCGGACCCGCTTCGGCTTCCAGTGTAGCACTTCCTGTGTCCCCCTGCCGATTGATGTAGGTCACCGTTGTCGCATTGACTGACAAGACTCGGACCGCCTCCCGACCAAGAGTGTCCTGAAACTCCGGTAGCGCCAGAAACACCGCTCTCGTCTCCAACCTGTTGATGGACCGAGACGTCTCCTCCTGAGACCAACGACCCTGGGCAAACCTGCCTCCGCAATGAGCCCCCCCCAAACCCAGGAGGCTCGAGTCTGTCGTGAGCAGACCCCGGGACGGCGGTCCAGTGGCATGCTGGCTTCCATATTCTCCATTCTCAACCACCATCGCAGCTCGTGACGCACATTCAGAGCAAACTAACCTTTGCGATAGGACCTCGACTGATGCGACCAATGACAGAGAAGCGCCGCCTGTAACAGCCGCACGTGCGCTCGGGCCCACGGAACCACTTCTATCGTGGCTGCCACTGTTCCCAACAACTGCAGGTACTGCCATGCTGTTGGAGACTGACTCGAAAAGAAACGCCTGACGAGTTGTCGCAGACCTAGAGCCCGGGCCCTGGGCAGGAACACCTACCCCTGCTTTGTTTCGAAGTGCGCCGCAAGGTACTGCAGGGATTGCGATGGTACCAACTGCGCTTTGCAAAGTTGACTACCCAGCCCAGGCCTTCGAACATCTGGACCACCTGGGCCGTCGCTGCTGAGCTGTCCTCTCTCGACTGCTCGGAACAACCAAACGCCCAAATATGGGCACACCAGTACTCCCTCTTTGCGAAGCGCCGCCACCGCCACCAGCACCATGACCTTGGGAAACGTCCGAAGCACCATTGCCAGCCCAAAGGGTAGCACTTGAAATTGGAAATGTCCCATGGGTACCGCAAATCTCAGCCACGTCTGATGCTCTGTCGAATCGGGATGTGCAGGTAAGCCTCCGTGAGATGTAACGACGTCAGGAAGTCCCCGATCCGGACCACTGCCAGCATGGAACGCAAGGTCTCCATCCAAAAATGGGTAATCCGGAGACAACAGTTCACCCTTGTCAAAGCCAGGATCGGGCGAAATGTGCCCTCCTCCTTTAGCACTACGAAATAGATGGAGTAGCGACTGGAACCGCACTGCTCCGCGGGCACCTGCAGCACCACCTCAAGCTGCAGCAGCCGCTGTAGCGTGTCCTGGACCGCCTGCCTGTGCCCAGGGCTGAGCAAGGAGAACGGACAAAGGAACCTACGACGGGTCGATGGAGTTCTAATACATACCCCTTTCGCCTGACCTCCAGGACCTACCAATAGGACTTAATTCGGACACAGGCAGGGTAAAACTCCCGCAACCGACCTCCCCTGGGAACTACCATCTCCTGAGCCCGCCTTATCTCATTGTGTCTGTTTTGTGGCCGAGGACTGGAAAGGAGCGAACCCCCGGCCTGCTTCCCTGAATCCTCGAAACCCCTGACCCCTAAGCGGGAACTTCCCCTGCTGGGACTGTCCATAACGGGGAGAACGAAAACTACGAAAGTCTCTCAGAACCTCCCTGAATCCTGCAGACCTGTGGCCCTGCTTCGGCTTGTCCTCTGAGAGACGTCCCCCCCTGGGACTCCCCGAGGTCCAGGACCAACTTATCTAAATCCTC
Source organism: Ichthyophis bannanicus (assembly GCA_033557465.1). NCBI lineage: Eukaryota > Metazoa > Chordata > Amphibia > Gymnophiona > Ichthyophiidae > Ichthyophis > Ichthyophis bannanicus. The sequence goes on from CM066047.1 coordinate 149,625,631, forward strand.
CCCAAATAAAGGCGTACCCAAAAAAGGGTAACTTGCTAAGCCGAGCCTTAGATGAACTGTCCGCCGGCCAGGTTCTCAACCAGAGATACCTCCGAGCTGCTACTACGGAGACCATCCCCTTAGCCATGCCGCGGAGATCAGAATGAAAATCCACCAAGTACATGGTTCCTGACTCCAGTCGCGTGGCATCTTAAAGCTACCCTCTCAAATGGTCTCCTGCAACCTCTGGGACCATCTCAAACAGCCACGTGCCACTGAAGCCGGCCTGCATGGACAACGCACAAACATCGAACACTTGCTTCAACATAAGAACATAAGATATGCCATACTGGGTCAGACCAAGGTCCATCAAGCCCAGTATTCTGTTTCCAACAGTGGCCAATCTAGGTCATATGTACCTAGCAGTTTCCCCAAGAGACACAAGTTCCACAATGCTTGTACTGGGTCAAGCATTGATATCTTCGGTCTTACTAATCTGTCTAATCTGTCAGACTGTCTAACCTCCTGTCCTGAACATCCTTCAGCGCTGCAGTCCCCCTCCATGGGAATTGTAGTTTTCTGAGTGACCGAGGATACTGCCGCAACTATCTTTGGAGAAGGAAACAGCTCCCTATCGCGGTTCGCGAGCGGATAAAGGTGAGCTAACGTTCTAAACCCCCTTCAGAGCCGCCTCTGGCAAATCCCATTCTTCCTGTATCATATTCCAAAATACCCTATGGAGGGGAAACACTCTCTGGGATGTCCGCACCGCCTGCAAAAGTGAATCTTCTAATGTCTCTGCCGCTGCTTCCTCGCTGGAAGGCAGGTTTAGTGTCTTTAGCGCCTCCGAAACCAGGGCTGGAAGCTCTTCACACCGAAAGACTGACTACCCAGCACTGCTGCTCCGAGTCAGGCAACTCTCCGTCTTCCAGCTCATCTTCCGAGAACTCTTCCCTTTTTGGCGTACCCCTCGCTCAGGTCATCAGCGAGGTAAGGCGTGGGACCCTCCGAAGTGGCCCTACAACTTTTAGCCACCAGAGCACCGTCCCCCGAACGGACCAGAGAGGCCGAGCGCTTCTGACTCTGGGGTCCGTGAGGAAGAGCCGACACATCGCAGGCTGAAGGAAGGCAAAAGGAAGGGAGGAGTGGCCTAGTGGTTAGGACAAGGTACTTCAGGCCGGAGGGCCAAGGGTTCAAGTCCCACCTGGGGACAGCAATCTCAGGCCGGAGGGACTGGGATTTCTAGTCCTATAGGTACTCCTTGTGGTCTTGGGCAAGCCACTTAACCCTCCATTGCCCATGTTCCCTGTAAGTATTAGCGTATGTGTGTCATATCCCCTCGTGTTAAATGTATCTCCCAATTGACCGCGGGATATAAATACAGCTAAAAAAAGCCTGCTGCATCAAGGCAACGAAGTTCGGTGTAATCCCGGTCGCCTCCCCCGCCTGTCCCTGCTCCTGTGACCCGGCGGAGCCGCCGCCCGAGGAGGGCCCCGGCAGTGGCTCCTCAGGGTCTAGAGACGGAGATAACAGTGCCTCAGCGCCTGTACGAATAGCCTTCCGGCCTGCTAGGGGCTGTCCCGGCTCTCCGTCCATATGCTGCACCTCTAGGGAGCAAGGGACCCAGACTCCTGATTCCAGCACTGAACTTTTCCTCCTGCCGCACACTAGACAGCGTGGAATTGCAGGCATAGCAGCCGCCTCAAAGAACTGCTCTAAACCACCCCGGGAACAACTCCTCCGCCCCGCTGGCCCTGACCGCCAGCCCCGGAAGGAAGGGCTCTCTCCGGGTTGGAGCCCTGCAAAAAACAGCCGAGATACACCTGCTCAATATTTCAATAAGGGAAAAGCACAGCATAGCTCGTTTCCCTTTGAATTTCTCTTTCTTTATTTTTTCTTTATTTATTTATTTTCAACAGGCCAACGCTCTGTAAGCGCCTGATGAGCCTATAGCAGGTCTGCAGCAAACGAGGCTTAAAACGCTTCCAAAAAGCCACTATAAAAAAAAATGCGGTTTTCAAAATGGCCGCCAGGACTTTTCCCGAGCAGCAAAAAAGTGTCTGGAGGGCAAAGAACTCCTTTATGAGATCCCCCGCTGAGGTAGGGACTTCCCTCTCAACTCCCCTCCAAGAAACAAGTAAAAGAACATTCAAAAAGAAAGAAAAAATGCAGTTAAAGTCGGCGAGACCTACTTACAGTTCCCTGCTTCAACCTGAGGTGCTGCAATGAGGCAGACACGCACCGGAGCTCAGCCTGCTCGTGGCTTCGGCTCCAACAGTGCTCCCACCACCAATCTCACTGTCCCTTAGAGATGGCTAGGGCTAAGCCTTCCACCTGCTCCTCACCCTTGCTTGCGGGTTTGGGAGCAGGGAGGCTACTTCTGCTCTGTAAAGCTGCTCCTTCTCACCAAGGGGCAGCCCCCCCCACGAGAGGGAAAATTGAGGGAGAAAGGAGGAAGCAGGACTGGAGCCAGAGGGAAGAAAAAAAGTGGCTATTTATTTTAGAAAGGCAACCAAACAAAAAACATCAAGAATTAGAAAAAGGAAAAACAAAGAAAAAATTCCTAGGTCTGCCTATTTGTGCTGGGCCTATCCCTAGGCCCAGAATCTCCTCAGCTGCTTGGAGACTGAAGTACTGGTGGAAGGGGGTGGTCCTTGCCTATTTATACCAGAGAGAGAAGAGCTGTGATGTCATTCAGTCTCCAAGGCTGCTGGAGGAGATTCTAAACTCTATGGTTCCGGGACTGGACTAGAGGGACGAAAAGGAACATGTGTTTATGCTTGTATAATCACTCTTATTATATAATTTTTAATATTTCACGTTTTTATTTTTGTGTTTTTATAATTATATAGTATATTGTTATATTATTTTACTATATTATTTTGTTGTCCTCCAGCACCCCCTGATGAAGGCAATCGCCGAAACGCGTTGGGGTTTTCAACTTTAATAAAGTGCACTGACCTCCATACCTGCTCGCTTTTTGTGTTCTTTGCACTTTTCATCCTTCTCATGGCTGATTCCACCACCATTGAATGGTGTGGTAATTGAGTTTTTTGAAAGCTAGGACAAGGTGGAACTCGATACATGGTATCGAGTCTTTGAGAATGAGGAGACATGGTTAAAGGTGCTTCCCACATTCTTAGCATAAGATCATGTAAGATCTCATGAATAGGCAGAGTAGCTGCCTCTTTGGGAGCCTTAGGGTATTGGGGGATTTCAAACTCCTTTGCCCTACACTCTTTTTCAAGAGCTACTGTGATGGAAAGGCCTCAGGCCACATCACGGATAAAGTCCTGAAAGGACATATCCTCTGGTGGAGACATTCTGTGCTGAGGAGAAGAGGAATCCTCGGGGAGAAGTACTCTGGCATTGGAAGAGTCTTCGGAGTCTTCAGTCTCATCCGAGGATTCAAAATATCTCCGATCCCGGTGATCGAGCAAAGCATGGTACCGGTATCGATCAAAGTCGGTATCGGGTTGTTCAAGTACCGATCTGTCGAAGCCGGAGAAAGACACATGACGCAGTATGTGTGGCATACCCGCCGATGTCGATGCAGTTGGTGTCGATACCGGTATCGGTGGAGGTGTCTGAAGTGGTTTCAATGGTACCGAAGACGTGAAAAGAGCCGCTAGACTGCATTCGATAGTAAGGAATCTCTGGTCTATTGATGCTGCCGATGCTTGGGTGTCGGTACCGGTAGAAGCGGCTGGGACCCCATAGCATGGCGCCAGTAGTTCTGCTGAGGTTGAGACCTCAAGAACATTCTGGAGCCCTGTTAATGCTTTGGAAGCCGAAGCCTCCCGCCGGGGCAGTTTTGCTGGTGAAAATTCAAGGGCAACGCCAGGGCCATCTCGATACTTAGGAGATCTACCCTTTGAGAACCGGCTAGATTTATGTTTAGCTACCTGAGATCCATGGGAGGAAGATGAAGCACTAGAGGACGTTGATGCAATAGAAAAGGGTGCTAAGTTTAGCAGCTCGGTTCTGCTGGCCTCTTTTTGACATCATTCCACAGGAGAGGCACTCTGAAATAGAGTGGTCAGGACCTAAACATTTGAGACACCAATCATGGGTGTCGGTGAAGGAAATGGTACCGCCACATTTAGAACATTACTTAAAATCTGAAGCAGGTTTTTCCATTTTTAAGGAAAAATTGGGCCTAGTGCCCAAAATGGCGCCTAGCACAAAGGGAAAAATGTTTCCGAAGTAAACTACTTCAGAAACTATAGCTTGTTTGGTTGGGGGGTTTTTTTAGAAGAAAGAACCAACTGGCGGTACCGGTATAGCGTTGAGGGAAGGCAGACACGAACACAAAAACAAAGATTAAAGACTAAATTTTCTGCGGTGACAGGGTACGCGACCTGTCGGCTCCGCAGAAAATGAAGAACTGGAGAGGGACAGTTGGAAAGGCGGGAGGGCAGCACGCAGATGCTGTGGGATGCTCCCAAAGGCTTTCCTATTAGACGGTGGGGAGCGTTCCCACGCAGGCTCCGTCGGTACCGATGATACCCATATGTGAAGACTACATTCCTGCTTGTTCCTGGAGATTACAGTATTAGAACGTGATGTGTTCAAAGATAGAACAAAATAAATATTTAACAAGAGGCTTTTATTTACAAACCAATGGATGCTGCCCACCCGACAGGCCGTGTTTCGTTTAATAAAACTTCATCAGGGGTAAAGGGCAACTAAAAACAAAAACATCCAATCAATACATTCAAATAATAAAACATATACTTAAGAAAAAGCATATAAAACAGTTAAAACCATAATAAACATGTCATAGATAAAAATATAAAAATATAAATAACCACTTGTACAGTTAAATGAATAAAAAACCAATTGTACAGTTAAATGAATAAAAAGAAAGAAAGGAAAATGTTGGAACGCTATATAAATAAAGGAAACTAAAACCAGAGCAAAACATGCATACCCATATGAGATTGGTGCAACAAATGTGGGCCAAAAGGAGAAGAGGACGACCATAAGTGGGCTCATATAAAAACATATCATAGCCATTTAAAATAATAAATATCTAAAAATTACATTAAAAACACTCAATAAATAAATAAATAAATGAATAACGTTGTTAATATGTGCCTCAGCCTGGTGCCTAACAGTGAGGAAACATGCTTGCTAATGTGTCAGCATACTGATACAAAAACTAAAACAAATACTTACTAACGAATCTCACATTGGCCAAGGCTACAAAAGACTCTTCTAGGCCATAAACTGAAGCAAAAACCAAAAGGAGCATTGAACGTATGGCATCAAAACACAGAAGAATTTAAAACCATCGTATAGTCAAACGCACTTACATGGCATGTCAAGCCTAACTAGGCGGCACAAATGGCAGGCACTGCAAACATGGCTCCACAGAACCGCTCTAAATCGCCACAGGAAAACTGAAAACCAACCATACATACGTGTAAATCTATGAAACAGCAAACAAAACTTACATAGAAACCACCAAGGGTTACCTACCACGTTATACCACAATGTCTCAAACACTTTCTACAATCGTGCAGAAACTGTGCGGCGTAAGGAAACCACTCGTACTAAAAACGCCAGCGCATGAGCATTTGAGAAAATAGGCGGAGCCCGACAATGACGTCGACTTGAAAAAACAAACAAAAAAACACAGAGGTGAAATGGAACGGCGATTTCAGATTAAAACAAGAAATAGTACTAATCTAAACGTAACCCAATCCATACAGTCACCTAAAAACATTCTTATGTAGACAATATATGTGGGATCATAAAAACTAAATAATAAATAATAAATAAGACGCCGTAAATAAACACAAGGGAATCCAACCCGTACATATCATCAAGCCCCCACTACGAGGGGACGTGGGCGGGGACGAGGCAGAGGTTTTTGGAATTAGGTTTGACTGTACAAGAGAAGTGTGTTTCCACCTTTAATGTCATCAATATTTCTGATTATCAATTGTCCGCAGAGGAAGTGTCCTTGCTCAATAAAGGGCTGTCCTTTGTCCCTACTAGGAACCCTGATAAGTTTGAGATAAATTTGGATCTCTATAAATTCTTCCGTAAGATTAGGATTAAACATTATTTTAATGCACAACCGGCTGGTTCTTCAGATGGTTCTGTTATTAGTAGAAAGTCCACTTGGTTTCCTCCGGCACCCACTGATCCTTTGATTATTGATTTTGAGAAAACGGTATTACGAGAAGTTCATCAAGTATGCACTAAGTTTACTTCTCCATATAGTAATCTTTCTAAGGGTGAAAGAAAGGCCATTACATCTTTACAAAAAAATAACACCATCATTATTAAACCAGCGGATACGGGTGGGGCTGTAGTGGTGATGAATAAACAGTTCTATATTGATGAAATAGAAAGACAATTAAAAGATCGCACCTTTTATGTCTGGTTAATGGAAGATCCTATAGTAGGTTTGAAAAGGAGGATAGATAATTTAGTCCAAACAGCCTTTGAGATAGGATATATAATGAAGAAAGAAAAAGATTTCCTTACTGTTTCATCACCAATCACACCCACCATCTATATCCTTCCTAAGATTCACAAGTCCCTTAGTTCGCCGCCTGGTAGGCCTATCGTTGCTGCTATTGGTTCCCTTTTAGAGCCCATATCCAAGTTTTTAGACATTTTTTTACGCCCTTTTATTACATCCATGTGGTCGTATGTTAGGGATTCTTCCCATGTTATTGAGATTCTGAATACATTTCAGAATTTGGATTCCGATGTGATTTTAGTCACCATGGATGTAGAGTCCCTTTACACTAATGTCCCTCAAGCAGAAGCTTTACTTATTCTTGAACAGTATTTGTCTCGGAGACAAACTAATAGACGGATTCCTACATATTTTTTGTTAGAGTTGGCCAAGATTGCCCTCTGTGAAAACTTTTTTTGTTTCAGGAAGCTGTACTATCAGCAAATCAAGGGTGTGGCGATGGGCTCCTCCATGGCCCCCGATATCACCAATCTCTATGTGTTTGAGTTTGAAGAGAAATATATTAAAGACAATCCATACAAAGAGAACATTACATTATGGGTGCGTTATATAGATGATGTCTTTATTTTGTGGAAAGGGTCGGAAGAGGTCTTGTCCCAATTCAATGTTTGGGTTAATGGGTTAGACAGCAATTTGAGATTTCAGCTTACATATGATTTTTTACGTATTCCTTATCTGGATCTCTTGATCCAGGTTGAGGATAATCGGCTAATTACATCTCTCTATAGAAAGCCCACAGATCGCAATACACTTCTACACTTCAACAGCTTTCACAATCCAGCTCTTAAAAGGAATTTACCAGTAGGCCAATTTCTTCGGGCAAAAAGGATTTGCACCAAGAATAGGGATTTTGAACTCCATGCCCACGATATGGAACATAGATTTCAGGGTAGGAATTATCCATCTAAGTACATTGCAGAGGCATATACTAGGGCACGGGTGTCCGATCGTGAATCTTTATTTATTCCTAAACAGCAGAAGGATAATATAGGAATGGTTTGTCCACTATTATACACCACACTTTCGCGTAATATTGTTAGGATTTTAAAGAAAGAGTGGTACTTGATTCAATCTTTAGAAGGCTTTGAAGATGTACCTCTCACGATAGCCCACAAGCGAAACGTCAATTTGAGGAATCTGCTTGTCCCCTCTGCCCTGACAGAACGTGCATTTGTTCCAAAAATTAAGGGTCACTACCAGTGCGGTCGTTGTTCTGTGTGTGTGCATGCTTTGTCCATTAAAGAATTTTTACATCCAGTTTCTCGGAGAAGATTTTTACTTAATGACTTTTCCAACTGTGAGACATCTCATGTCATATATGTTATTCAATGCCCCTGTAGTAAACTATGTAGGTAAGACCTTACGTAGTGTGCGGACCAGGATTATAGAGCACAGGAGTGCAATAAGGAGAGGTAATGTAGAAAAACCATTGGTAGAGCATTGGATACAACAAGCGCATAGGATTTCAGACATTAAGTTTTTTGTCATCAAGAAGGTGAAGATGAACTGGAGAGGTGGCGACATCAACAGAACAATCCTACAATTAGAACAGAGATACATTTTTATGTTGGACTCAATGACTCCCAATGGTCTCAATTTTGAACAAGATTTTTTGGTTTTTTTATGAAGTAGTATCTTTGGTAGTAGTTGAGGTCAGTTGGTATACATTTTCTGGTTGTTTTTGGGAGTTGATGGTTTGACACTTTTTAGTTTATTTTTGATCAGATTGCTGTATTAAAATTCCTTTTCCCTCCCCCCCCCCCCCCCCTTTTCCCTCTCTTTTTATATTGTGCACAATTTCACTTTTTATTGCGTATATTTCTCTTCCTGTGGGTAGAGTTTATTGTTTAGCAACCCTTCCCCCCTTTCTGCATACGGGTTGGATTCCCTTGTGTTTATTTACGGCGTCTTATTTATTATTTATTTATTATTTAGTTTTTATGATCCCACATATATTGTCTACATAAGAATGTTTTTAGGTGACTGTATGGATTGGGTTACGTTTAGATTAGTACTATTTCTTGTTTTAATCTGAAATCGCCGTTCCATTTCACCTCTGTGGGGTTTTTTGTTTTTTTTTTCAAGTCGACGTCATTGTCGGGCTCCGCCTATTTTTTCAAATGCTCATGCGCCGGCGTTTTTAGTACAAGTGGTTTCCCTACGCCGCACAGTTTCTGCACGATTGTAGAAAGTGTTTGAGACATTGTGGTATAACGTGGTAGGTAACCCTTGGTGGTTTCTATGTAAGTTTTGTTTGCTGTTTCATAGATTTACACGTATGTATGGTTGGTTTTCAGTTTTCCTGTGGCGATTTAGAGCGGTTCTGTGGAGCCATGTTTGCAGTGCCTGCCATTTGTGCCGCCTAGTTAGGCTTGACATGCCATGTAAGTGCGTTTGACTATACGATGGTTTTAAATTCTTCTATGTTTTGATGCCGTACGTTCAATGCTCCTTTTAGTTTTTGCTTCAGTTTATGGCCTAGAAGAGTCTTTTGTAGCCTTGGCCAATGTGAGATTCGTTAGTATTTGTTTTAGTTTTTGTATCAGTATGCTGACACATTAGCAAGCATGTTTCCTCACTGTTAGGCACCAGGCTGAGGCACATATTAACAACGTTATTCATTTATTTATTTATTTATTGAGTGTTTTTAATGTAATTTTTAGATATTTATTATTTTAAATGGCTATATGTTATGTTTTTATATGAGCCCACTTATGGTCTTCCTCTTCTCCTTTTGGCCCACATTTGTTGCACCAATCTCATATGGGTATGCATGTTTTGCTCTGGTTTTAGTTTCCTTTATTTATATAGCGTTCCAACATTTTCCTTTCTTTCTTTTTATTCATTTAACTGTACAATTGGTTTTTTATTCATTTAACTGTACAAGTGGTTATTTATATTTTTATCTATGACATGTTTATTATTGTTTTAACTGTTTTATATGCTTTTTCTTAAGTATATGTTTTATTATTTGAATGTATTGATTGGATGTTTTTGTTTTTAGTTGCCCTTTACCCCTGATGAAGTTTTATTAAACGAAACACGGCCTGTGTCGGGTGGGCAGCATCCATTGGTTTGTAAATAAAAGCCTCTTGTTAAATATTTATTTTGTTCTATCCTTGAACACATCACGTTCTTCTACTGTGACCTGTTGCTGACGTGACGTTTTGCTCTCAGTTGGACTGCATGTTCCTGGAGATTATAAATAATTCCTTTTTCCCCAAGATTTAGAAAAATTCCTAGACGTAAATACTTACAATTGCAGATCTCTCTGCAGATGTAGCAGTCCCCTTTTGTAGTCCTTGAAGGCTGCAGATCTCTCTCCAGAAATGGCAGTCTTCTTTTGTAGTCCTTCAAGACTACAAAAAAGGCACACATCAGGATGCTCTGCTAAGGACTTTCTATGAACAGACCACAAGCAGCATGCAAGGACCACCACCAGCTTCTTGAGAGATGGTATACACCACTGCTGTGGCACTTTCTGACAATACTCTGACTATTTTTCCCTCCAAAAGGGAGCAAAATATCTATAAAGACAGGCAGATCACTCTGGCTTTTAGTTTGTTGATCAATGAGACTGCTTTCTGAGGGGACCAGTAGCCTGAACAAACTGACCCAGACAATGTGCCTCCCAGCCCAGCAGGCTGGTATCCATGGGAACCATCACCCAACCGTGCCTCCAGAAGCATCCAGTCCATCAGAGGGTGCGTTTCTAGCCACCAGGCCAACTGCTTTTTCAACAACTGCTTACAGGGATACCAGTGAGTCAAAAGGTATACCGCAAGGGGATCCTGACCCAAGGTACCACTTCCAAGGTCGACACCATTGACCCCAGGAGCTGCAGGTAGTCCCAGACTCTGGGAGATGCCAGAGAACAAAAGCCCCTGAGGTGCAGCTGCAGCTTGTCCTACCTTTGCAGAGGAAGAAACCATCTTCCCAAGCAAGTGTTGAAGTGGGCACCAAGAAACACCAAATACTGGAAGGAAACTAGGCTGCTTTTGTGGTATATCACTCATCCAGCTTCTCCAACCATCACCATCACCATAGTCGAGTCTGCCATGGATTTCTCCATTGAGTCAGACTGAACTAGCAGCCTACCTGTGGTCTACAAAACCAAACTCCAGAACCTAAGGGACACAGACTCCTGCTGCTATAAGCTTCAGACTTGCTGATGTCTTTGAAGTGCAAGTGTATGGAGGCAGGAGATTATCTTTGTTTGGTCTACATGTGAAGAATCAGCTTTCCAGGCCTTTCTCAGCCTCAGAACCGCTAAGACTGGGAGAGACAAAATTGTACTACATACCACTTTCTACTGCATTTCAGCTTATCATGGGCCCTAATGTGCATAAGAGCACATCATGATGGCTGTTTCTTGATTTCCCAGTCACCCCAGAAGAACCTGTGCCTCAGTACGCCAACCAATCCCAGAGAAATACACATGCCAATATAGGAACTCAGCTCAAGCAATAAGAATGTTTTACACAGACCAAGAATTCTGCCTTTTGCAACAAGACATTTTTTTATTTTATTTAACATTTTTTATATACCGCCTTTCAGATTCTCAAGGCAGTTTACATGGAACAGAACTTCTTTACATAAAATGTTTTATTAGAACTATGTACAAAACTGTTAACAGTGATTACATTTAACAATTAACTATTTACAGCTCTGTCTGTGGTTATAGACAAGATTTTAGATGACTGGAGGGTTATGGAAATGCTCAGTGAATAATTGAGTCTTTAATAGCTTCCTGAAGTCTGTGGTGTCTATGGTGGCTCTCAGGAGGGGTGGGAGAGAGTTCCATAGCGAAGGAATGTAGAATCCAAATATTCTGTGTAGGGTTTTTCTGGGAGATGCCTGTGTGTGATGTGGTGCTTGCAAGGGAGTTTTGGTGCTGAGTTCTCCTTGATCTATTGTCAGGGGTTCTTCTGATTATGTTTTTTAAGCAGTTGCAGATTGGTCATGTTGAATCTTGAATGCCATCATTATGGCTTTATATTTTATTCGAGAGCTGATGGGGAGCCAGTGTAGAGATTCAAGTATGGGAGTGATCTGGTCATGCTTGCTGGATCTTGTGATTAGTCGGGCTGTTGCGTTTTGGGCTAGTTGTAAGGTTTGGATTGGGCGTTTGGGTAGGCCGTGTAGAATTAAGTTGAAATAATCAAAGCGCGGTGTAATTAGCGCCTGGCAGATGGACCGGAAGTGGTTCTGATCAAGTAAAGGTCTGAGGTTTTGTATGAGCTTCATTTTGTAATAGACCTTAGCAGTAGTCTTGATAATGTGGGACTGGAAGTTGAGCCTCTGGGTCAAGATGGATTCCCAGGTACTTTACCTCGTTTTTTACTGGGATGGATCTGTTTCCAATTGTTATGTTTTCTGGAGGTTTGAATGTGGGGTCCCTTGTGACTATAAGGGCTTCCGATTTTTTATAGTTGATCGAGGTTGCATAGGTTTAGCCATTCGGTTATTGCTCTATAAGAACTAACCCCACTCCAGTGAACAAAATTTAGACCATCAAAACACCTTCACTGATAAAGTCCCCAAAACTGGTTAAAATTATTTTTGTTGGAGCGTACCAAGGGAGGAGTGAATATTATCATCCACACCAGACGGTAAGCTTCTTTATTTGTTAATAGGTTCACCACCACAGTAATAGTATATATTAAATATGCCACTTATCTGAAAAACTTGTTGCAATTCTTATTATCTATGAAGTTGGTAAAAATGTTGCAAATCAAATAAAGCACAGTTACTTACCTGTAACAGGTGATCTCTGGGAACAGCAGGAATAAGTCTTCACAAATGGGTACGTCGGTACCGACGGAGTCCGCGTGGGAACGCTTCCCAGCGTCCAATCAGAAAGCCTTTGGAAGCATCCCAACACGCCTGCGTGCTGCCTTCCCGCCTTCCCAACTGCCTCTCTTCAGTTAAGTTTTAAAGCTGAGACAAAGAGAGAGAGAGAGCAAGGAAGGGAAAGATAGAGATAGAGAAATGCAACTCCTAGGGGAGGTGAGTGGGTTGTGAAGACTTATTCCTGCTGTTCCCAGAGATCACCTGTTACAGTAAGTAACTGTACTATCTCCAGGAACAAGCAGGAAAGAGTCTTCACATATGGGGACTCCCAAGCTCAGATGCCCGGAGGGAGTCCTAGCATGTTGCAAGTCTAGAACGAGCCATGCTATTCCTCAGGATCTCAGTCATCCTGGGGATGGAGGGAAAGAGTTGAATACAGAAAAGGAGCTGTGGAACAGCTGGCTAGAACAGGGCTTCAAAAGGGGAAGACCCTGTATCGAGGGCATTTAGTAGTAAAATATTGTAATCTGGGCCTCCCTTGTTGGCATTGCACAAGTGCACTGAGCTACATATGGATCTAATAGAAGAGCCAGTGAAAGTGCTCAAGTGGTACCTAACTGAGAAGTAGAGGTAATAAAGTAGAACAAAAACAAGTGGAGGTCAGAACCCTTCAGGGTGAGAAATAGCCCCAGGGGAAAAATGGGGTAGTATAAGAGGCAGAGCTTCAGCGGAAACGCAGAAGGTACTATGAAAGGAAGCTTAAGCTGTTTTGGTCCAAAAACAGTACAAATGTAGGACCAAGAGAAAAAATGAGTCTGACCCAACTGGACTGGGGTTGGAATCAGTCCATGTAGGGGAGAAAGGGTATGGAGACCCTTGTATCTGATAAGAAAATAAGAAAAGACTCAGGAGTGCTAAGCTTTAGAACAACTGAAGCTCCACAATGTCTTTCCTAAATGGGGTCAATTAGGAAAGAAAAAAGTACATGGAGAGCTTCAGGAGTACCTAACCTGAAACGGTTATGGTAAGGAAAAAGTTTGTTAATTACCACAGGAAGTGGTTATAGGTGTAGCCCCCTAAGTATGCTGGCACAGCATTGATAGGGGTAGTGCCCATCTGTCAGGATTATATAGGAATGTAAGGATATCTGAACCTAACAGACAGACAGATAGATAAGTAGATGGATACAGATCTATCTAAAATTATATCTCATATCTATCTATATCTATGTATATCTATATCTATATCTATATATATATATATATATAGTTAAATATATACACATATAGGGTATATACATATATCTATAAAGAGATATGTATGGGCAGAAGACACACAGATAGATATAGATAAGTATTTCTTTTTTTAGTGCCATCAAGTCAGTGTTGACTCATAGCGACCCAGCTACCTCTGGGTTTTCTTGGCAATGTATCACCGGAAGTAGATTGCCAGCCTTTTCTTCCGAGGCAATGGAGGGTAAAGTGACTTGCCCAAAGTCACAAGGAGTGCCAGTGGGAATCGAACCCTTGATCTTCTGGGTAATAGGCAGTTGCTCTAACCACTAGGCTACTCCTCCACTCCTAGATAAGTATATATATATATATATATTTATATATATATCTAGATGAATAGGCAGGCATGTAGACATGTCTCCAGGTATATGGATGGAGAGATGTCCATAGAACCCCATCCCCCCCTAGGGATCTAGGGAGAGAGGAAGATTCATCTGACAGCAAGAAGGTTGATACCTGCTTGAATAGATAAATAGAGGATCCTTTTTTCCTGGTTATGACTGGCAGAGTCAGAGGAAAGGTCTCTCTGACAAGAAGGCGGCTGAATTCTTTGCAGAATTTGAACTCTTGAATAACTAGGATGGCCTACGTGAAAATTACAGAGGATAACTTCAGTCTGCAGACAGGAAGTCCAGATATCTCCAGAATTCCAGTATGGAGAATGAATAGAGGATGCCTCTGGAGAAAGATACCCTAGTGATCCGCCTATGAGGGCAAGATGGGTATTAGGCGTCCTCTAGCTGCCATTGAAGAAATTTATCTCTGACGAGAAAACCCAAGGAGATATGGGCCAAGCCAGGGAATTGGCCCTCCTTTAGGCTTTCACGTAATGAAAGGCCTGAGGCTTATGCCTCAAAAGAGATTTAAGATGAGATGGAAAGGGTAGGGAATACCTGCCAGACATGAAACATGACTGGGGGACCCCCCCCCCCCACAACCATCTGGGGTTATCTGCTAGGCAAGATACTAATGCTCTCTAGCAAGGGCCCATAGTGCAAAGCTACTCTGTAGAGATGCAGAGAGCATGCTGCAGGTTGGTTAGAAGAAAAAACTGGCTGTGGAAAGCCAGCAGGTAACCAGCTATTCTGCCAAGAACAAGGGGGCAAAGAATAGAGTTAACCAACCAGACTGTGATAATAGGGTTTCCCAAACAAGGTTGATAACCTGTTTGGGACTTAGCACTGAGGCTAGGATTGCTAGTGGAGGGGAAGCCCTGTTTGTGTAGTGAACAAAACCAGTGGCTTAACCACTAGGAATTGCTGTATCTGCAGCAACTACCAGGGCAGCATGGAAAAATTATTTTCCCTCTTCCTTTTTTAGATTGGGAAAAAGAAACAGACATGGTAGGACTTCCTATTGTCTGATGAGCTGCCCTAAGGTAACAAGGGGGAAAACAACTCCAGAAGGGAGAATCCCCCGGTAGAACAGGTAAAGGACTATAGGGGCTTACCCGTGGAAAAGAGCCACTCTTACAAACCAAATGTTGTAGTAAGAGGGAGGTAAGATAGTTGCAAGAGACCGACTATGGAGGAAGTCTCTGACAGGTGAGATGATACATGCCAGTACAGAGAAACAACTGTCTATTGATAGTTGTTACCTCTCGTTCCTCCAAGAGGAAGAGGAAAATCTGTTAAGTATGGGCATGATCATCATAAAGACTCTTAGAGAAAAGATGTCTCATGAAGAGATATCTAGGTAGGTTAGGATAAATTTAGTGCAGATACAGCAAGTGAAAAGAAGCAGACTGCCACCCTAACCACCAACCAAGAGGGACAATGATCTATTTGAAACCCTGCGACTGCTGGGTTTGTTGACCCTGTTGAGTTTGTGGATTCTTCAGACCAGAGCGATGTTTCCCTTGTTTGGGAACATCTGTATGATGGGCAGATGATGGATAAAACCTTCTTCCCCTAGGGGAAGAAAGTTTGGTAGGACATTTCCTACCTACTGGGAAAGAAGGCGGCGTAGAACAGCCTCTGGAAACAGGAAAGTCAGTGGATAACTGAGTAACCTGGAGTAAAGACTCCTTGTTGAAGAGATTTTCTCCATTGCAAGGAGTATTTCCCAGTCTTTCTTGGGCCCATTTGTCCAAGTCTGAAGCTTGGAGCCAGGCTCTACGTCGTGCCCCTATAGCTATAGCAGAGGTCCTGCTAACAGACACAAAGGAGTCTAGGGTACCACGAATAAGAAACCTAGAGATATGTTGAGTATGACTAATCAGTGAGGAATAGTCTCTACATCTGGGTTCTTGAAGAAAAGGAGTCAAAAGATGTAATTGCTTTGTAACCTCCTCAAGAGATAGACCCATATAAAAAATATATGAGAGAATTCTTGCTGAAAGCATGGATGTCTGGAAGGTTTGACGTCCAAAGGCATCTAGTGTCTTAGACTCACGACCTGGCGGACAAGAACAGTGCTTTTTATTACTCTTCACTCGCCTCACTGCTGATTCTACCACAATGGAATGATAAGGAAGTTGAGTCTTTTGAAACCCTGGAGAGGGGGGCACCTGATATAGAAGATCAGTTGCTCTAGAAGGTGGGGGTACCTTTAAAGGAGCTTCCCACATTCGTAGGAGGAGATCCTACAAAGAATGATGCAAAGGAAGCATTATGATCTCCTTTGCTTTGCTAGGAACAGAGAAGTAAGAGTAGTTACTCACCTGTAACAGGTGTTCTCCAGGAGCAGCAGGAATCAGTCCTCACATATGGGTGACGTTGGCGCTGACGGAGCCCCCGTGCGGAGCATTTCCCCAGCTTTCAAAGAAAGCCTTTGGGAATTGCAGCGCGCATGCAGAGTCCCCTTCCCGCCCAAGGGTGCCATCTTGCTCAGTCTGATGACATAGCTAAAAGACAGCAAAAATAGCAAAAAATAAATCATATGACTGCAACTCCAAGGGGAGGAGGGAGGGTTGTGAGGACTGATTCCTGCTGCTCCTGGAGAACACCTGTTACAGTTGAGTAACTACTCTTTCTCCAGGACCAAGCAGGAAGTCAGTCCTCACATATGGGACTCCCCAGCTTAAGGCTACCAGAGACCCCAAGCTAAAAAAATGAGCTCCCTCTAGAGCGTCAGTACGTAAGGAAGGAATCTTCTCTGAAAACGCCCCCGACCGGTAGCCCAACATCAGGGCCAGAGGGAAGGAGTTGCCTAAACCCCAAAGAGATTATGGAGTACTACCTGTCCGAAAGCACTGTCCCTGTGGGACTCCCTCTCAAGGCAGTAATGGGACGCAAAAGTCTGGCTTGAAGACCAAGTAGCGGCCCGGCAGATGTTCTGCCAACAGAACAGAGCGGAGATGAGCCACTGACGCAGCCTTCTCCTTGACACGATGAGCCGTGACTCAACCCTCCTACGAGAGGCCGGCTGCCCCATAAGCCCAGGCGATACAGTCAGCAACCCATATGGACAAAGTACGCTTGGAGACAGGTAACCCCAACTTATTGGGGTCAAAAGAAATGAAGAGCTGACCAGCCCTCCGGTGCTCCCGCGTACGGTCAAGGTAGAAGGATAACGCCCTCCTACAGTCCAGGGTATGCAGGACTATCTCAGCCCGGCTGGCATGCGGTGGTGCGCTGAGAGAGCACTGAGGTGAACTCTGACAAAATTGGACTTAAGGCCTAGATTGGAGAGGTAAAGCAAATATTGCAAAACTACCGCTACCAAGCACGAGAAGGGATTCTCGCTGTGCTGAGCACACCATGCGGAGAATCTACGCCACTTAAGAGCGTAGGATTTCCGGGTGGATTGCCTTCTAGAGGCTAAGACTACGTCTTCCACCTCTCTAGGCAGTAGTAGGGGAGCCAGAACTACCCTTTCAGCAGCCAGGCCATCAGATGAAGGGACTGGAGGTTGGGGTGTAAGAGATCCCTGTTCTTGAGACAGGAGATCGTGTTGAATCCCCCGAGGAATAGGAGTGTCCACCGCCAGTTGCAGCAGAAGTGGGAACCACGGTTGCCTCGGCCACCTGGGGGCTATCAGAATCATGGAGGCCCCGTCCTTGAGTACTTTGAACAGTGTTCTGGACACTAGTGGCGTGAGAGGAAACTCATACAGTAGGCCTTTGGACCACGGGAGCAGAAACGCATCCGCTGCTACTCTGAGAGGATGCAGTTGTCTGGAACAGAATCTCGGGAGTTGCCGGTTCAGAGGACTGGCGAAAAGATCCATGGTGGGGAGGCCCCACCTCAGAAAGATCTGCTGAACCACCAATGGATTCAATCTTCATTCGTGTGGTTGCAGGATCCTGCTCAGTCTGTCCGCCAGGTAATTCTCTTGACCTGGGAGGTAGACTGCCGTGAGAAGGATTCCGTGATTGACAGCCCAGGAGCACAGCCGTTGTGCTTCCTGATAGAGAAGGAAGGAGCCTGTGCCTCCTTGCTTGTTCACGTAAAACATGGCAACTTGATTTTCTGTCTGGACCAGTAAAGACTGGTGAGACGTGAGATGGGAGAAGGCCCTCAGAGCTAAGTGTATCGCTCGCAGCTCCAGGAAATTTATCTGCTTTGCAGCCTCCCAAGGGGTCCAGAGACCCTGAGTACATGCCCCTTGGCAATGCGCTCCCCAACCTTGAAGAGAAGCATCGGTTGTCAGCATTTGAGAGTGCGGAGGGGTTTGAAAAAACACTCCGAGCACCAGATTTGGAAGATGAAGCCACCATTGCAGAGAGGAGGCAAGCAGCGTGGATATTCTTACTGAGTCTGCAAGGCTCCCTGTGGCCTGATGTCACTGAGTTCGAAGACTCCACTGAGCAGGCCGCATATGCAGGCGGGCATTGGGGGTTACATGAACCGTGGAAGCCATATGGCCGAGAAGTCTCAGGAATTGCCTGGTGGAGACCAGGGAATTGCTGCGAAACTGCCTGGCTAGATCCATTAATCTGTGGGCTCTGTCCATGGGCAGAAAAGCTTTCGCCTGAAGGGTGTCCAGCCTTGCTCCTATGAACGCCATGTTCTGGGACGGGAGCAAAGTGGACTTTGCGAAGTTTATGACAAACCCCAAGTGCTGAAGCAGAGCCACAGTGCGAAGGGTGGCGTGACTGGCCTCCTGTGAAGACTGGCCCCTTATGAGCCAGTCATCCAGGTATGGGAACACAAAAAGACCTTGAAGCCTTAGGTAGGCCGCCACCACCGCCAGGCACTTGGTGAACACCCTGGGGGGGAGGTTAGGCCAAAGAGTAGTACTCTGTACTGATAGTGGTTTCCTCCCACAACAAATCTGAGATATTGTCTGTGGTCTGGATGAATAAGGATGTCAGTATAAGCATCCTTTAGATCTAAAGAGCATAGCCAATCTCCCTGCTGGAGGTAGGGCAGCAGGATTCCAAGTGTAAGCATCTTGAACTTTTCCCTCTCCAGGAACTTGTTGAGGTTTCGCAAGTCCAGGATGGGTCTAAGGCCTCCTGTTCTTTTTGGTACCAGAAAGTACCTGGAATAAAAGCCGTGACCTCTCAGGTGGTGGGGCACTGGTTCCACAGACTGTTCCTTTAGCAGACTTGATAACTCCTGTAGGAGTAGGTCCCTGTGCAGAGGGGGTCTTGGAGGCTCCCCTGGAAAAAAGGAGGGAGGTACCTGGTGAAAATGAAGAAGATAGCCCTTTTGGACTATATGGAGCACCCAGGTATCCTGTGGGCAAAGAGGGCCAGCCGGCCTCCTGTGCTGATGTGAGCCAGCTGAGGAGGAGAGGCTATGCTTTCTGAGTCAAAAGCCCCCGCCCTGCTGAGCAGGAGCCAGTGTTGGTGGCTTGGGGGCCTTCTGCCTACGGGGCCCATGACACTGCCCCTTGGCCTGCTGACCCTGTTGGGAAGCTGCAGAGGCCTGATAAGGAGGGTATTGTTTATAGGCAGATGTCTTCCTCGGGTAAAAGGTCTTTTTTCCCGAAACATTCTTCTACTGAGAAGGAGCAGAGGTTTTTCTGGACAGCCTAGTCCGGGTCAGAGTCTCGGTCTCGAGTTCAGCAGCCTTTTCAGCCATGGGTTTGCCAAAAAAGGTTTTCACCTCGGCAGGGGACATCAACCAACTTGTCCTGTACCCATGGCTCGAGGTCAGATGACTGTAACCAAGCCTGTCGGCGGGCACCGATGCCGGCCCCGGCTACTCGGGCCAAAGCCTCGAAGCCATCGTAGGCTGCTCGAGAGATAAACTTCGAGCACTCTCGAATACCAGTGGACAAGGCCTGGAACCTCTGCAAAGGTTCCTCGGAGAGACCAGCAGAGAACCCGGCAATCTCCTTTGCCAGGTCTCGAAGGTACATGCCCATGTAGAGCTGGTATGTCTGGACATGGCAAGCAAGCATAGAGCCCTGGAAGCACTTCTTACCGAGGGCATTCAGGTTCCGGGCTTCCCGGCCGGGAGGCACCAAGGAGTGTATCTTCTGACTTTTCAGTCGATGCATGGCCGATTACACAACCATGGAGTGGTGCGGTAATTGTGCCTTTTGGAACCCGGGGCTCTTGTGGACTCAATAGATGGCATCGACCCGCTTGCTTAACACCGGCGTCGAGGCTGGGGTCTCCCACATGCGGAAGAGCAGCCGCTCCAGCATCGGAGGAACCGGAACAGTAAAGGCCTCCTTCGGGGGAGAGTCATACTGGAGGGCCTCGAGCTCCTCGGCTCGAGGCTCCTCCTCGGGATCCGCGGGGAATGCAAAGGCCTTGGCCATATCCCGCACGAAGTCCGAGAACCTGGTATCCTCCGGTGGGGATTGTCTCCGAGGTTCGGACTCCGGTGAGTCCGATGGGACACACCGAGTCCAAAAAGTGTCTAGTGACTCTTCATCCTCCGTCTCCCAGCCCGACTCCTCAGAGGAGGAATCGAGTGGTTCCAGTCGGGCGGGCACCGATGCCATCCACCCCGACGCCGAGTGTACCGGCGTCAACGACCTCAGTCCCGAATGGGAGGCCGAGGGAGACCGTGGCCGAGGATCGACTCGAGCTCGCATGGACTCGATGATCGGCTCGGCCTCCGGGGTCGACTTGGACGTTGATGTCCCGGTGGTCGGGGAAGATGCACCGGTGAAACCGGCAATCAGTGACCGCTGCTGCTCCATGAAGGCAGCCAAGCTGCTCTCCAAGGCCGTCAACCTGAGTCCGAGCTCAGGAGACTCAGCAGCCCCCGACTCGGGCCCCGACGGCGTCGGGCCCGACGTCGGCTCCCCTGAAGGAGAGTCCACGAGGACTACAGTACTCACGTGCCCAGGAGACTCCATCTCGAGACGAGGTTGTTTGGCAGGCCTCTCCAACTCAGAAGACCTGGGACAGCGGTTGGGGCTATGCGACCTGGCCCTCGAGGAACAAGGTGCATCCACCGACTCCGCCCTCGCGGGTTTTTTCTTCCTGCGCTGCTCCCGCAAAGGAGACCCCCGCTCAGAGGAACCCCGACACTGCTCGGGGCCGGAGTCCCGAGACGTCGAGGCCTCTGACGAGGTCCGGGCCCGTCCGGACGCAGAGTCAGAGAAGATTCTGTCCTTATGGTGCTGTCGACTCCTCAATGCCTTCGAGGACATTTTGCCACACGGACCACAGATCATCGGGTCATGATCGGGTCCGAGGCAGCGGAGGCAGCAGTCATGTGTGTCGGTAAGAGACATAAGTTTCTTACACCGATCACATTTTTTAAACCCGCTGGCAGCCATCGGGGGAAAAAGGGCCCCAGCGAGGTCGAAAGACAGGGCTGCCAGTGAAAAAGAAAAAATGGCACGAACGCTAGTCACGAAGGACAAAAAACAAAAAAAAAGAGAGAGTGGGCTCGATACTGGCGTATCGGGCCCAGGCGGGAAAAGGATCCGGTGTCGAACCGAAGGAGGAAGACAAAAAAGAGTAGTTACTTACCTGTAACAGGTTTTCTCCAGGAGCAGCAGGAATCAGTCCTCACTTATGGGTGTCATCGACGCCGATGAAGCCCCAGCGGAGCATTTCCCCAGCTTTCCATGAAAGCCTTTGGGAATGCTGGCACGCATGCGCGGTTCCCTTCCCGTCTAAAGGTGCCATCTTACCTCAGTCAAATGACATAGCTAAGAACAGCACACAAAAATGTAAAAATTAAACTATGTACAACTGCAACTCCAAGGGGAGGAGGGAGGGTAGTGAGGACTGATTCCTGCTGCTCCTGGAGAACACCTGTTACAGGTGAGTAACTACTCTTTCTCCAGGACCAAGCAGGAAGTCAGTCCTCACTTATGGGTGACTCCCCAGCTCTGGGCTACCAGGAACCCAGGCTGAACAAGAGAACTCCCTCTAGTCTCAGCAACACAGGAAAGGCTTTGCAAGAACACACCCTCCACAGGTAGCCCAACCAGAGGGCAGGAGGGCAGGAGTTGCCTAGACCTCAAAGAGATTCCGGAGTACTGCTTGGCCAAAAGCACTGTCTCTACGAGACTCCCTCTCCAGACAGTAGTGGGCTGCAAAAGTCTGGCTTGAAGACCAAGTAGCAGCCCTGCAGATGTCTTGCAATGGAACAGAGCGGAGGTGAGCCACTGATGCAGCCATTGCCCTCACACGGTGGGCCGTGACCCTACCCTGCAAAGGAAGGTCAGCTGCCTTGTAAGCCCAGATGATACAGTCAGCCACCCAGATGGACAAGGTATGCTTGGACACAGGCCTCCCCAAGTTATTGGGGTCAAAAGAGAGGAAGAGCTGAGAAGCCTTCCTGTGACCTTTCGTACATTCAAGGTAGAAGGATAAGGCCCTCCTACAGTCCAAGGTATGGAGAACTGTTTCAGCCTGACTTGCATGAGGCCTAGGGAAGAATGTTGGAAGAACCACCTCCTGGTTGAGGTGGAAAGAGGAGACAACCTTAGGAAGGAACTTAGGGTGAGTCCTGAGGACCACCCTGTTTTTATAGAAACTGATGTAAGGCCTATCACAGACCAAGGCTTGAAGCTCACTCGCTCTCCTAGCCGAAGTCAGGGCTATCAGAAAGAGAGTCTTCCATGAAAAGAAGCGTAGAGGGCAAGTAGCCATACGCTCAAAAGGTGGGCGAGTCAGTTGCTGCAAGACCACATTAAGCTCCCACTCAGGAGTAGGAGGACGTATGGGAGGTTTGAGCAGTAACAAGCCTCGGAGAAATCTGGACACTAAAGGGTGTACAGACAAGGAATGGCCCTCTACTAAGGAGTGGTGAGCTGCCAAAGCAGAGAGGTGTACCCGAACAGAGTTGGGCTTGAGACCTTGATTGGACAAGTGCAGCAGGTACTGAAGTACTACAGACACAGTACAGGAGAAAGGATCCTCAGCACGTAGCTGACACCACACAGAGAACCTTTTCCACTTGAGAGTGTAGGTCTTTCTAGTGGATTGTTTCGTGGAGGCGAGGAGAACGTCCTCAACCTCGGGAGGCAGGCTCCAGGGAACTAACACTACCCTTGCAGCCTCCAAGCCATCAGATTGAGAGCTTTGAGATTGGGATGCAGCAAGGAGCCCTGATTCTGAGAGAGAAGGTCCGGCTGCAATCCCAGAGGCAGAGACAGATCCACTGCCAGTTGAAGCAGGAGGGGAAACCAAGGCTGTCTTGGCCACCTGGGAGCTACCAAGAGGACTGAGTCCCTGTCTTGGAGAATCTTGAACAGTGTTCGGGCCACCAGAGGGGTGGGAGGAAACGCATAGAATAGGCCCTGAGTCCAGGGAATCAGAAAAGCATCTGCTGCTACTCTCAGAGGATGCGGTTGCCTGGAGCAGAACCTTGGCAGCTGGTTGATCAAGGGATTGGCAAACAGGTCTATGGAGGGAAGCCCCCATTTCAAGAAAATCTTTTGAACCATTAAAGGATATAGCTGCCACTCGTGTGGTTGCAGAATCCTGCTCAATCTGTCGGCCAGGGAATTCTCCTGGCCTGGAAGATAGACTGCTTTGAGGAGCATGTTGTGCTTCAGGGCAAAGGAACAGAGGTCCTGGGCCTCCTGGCAAAGGGGCTGGGAACCAGTTCCGCCCTGTTTGTTTACATAGAACATGGCTACCTGGTTGTCTGTCTGGATCAAGACAGACTGCTGTGCCAGGGAAGCAGCAAAGGCCTTGAGGGCCAAGCGAATAGCTCTGAGTTCTAGCAGATTGATCTGCTGGGACGCCTCCCAATGAGACCACAGGCCCTGGGTGCAATTGTCTAGGCAGTGCACACCCCAACCCTGCAGAGAGGCATCGGTGGTCAGTACCACTGTATGAGGTGGGATCTGAAAGGGCACCCCCACCAGCAGATTGGGGGGGTGTAACCACCAGTTGAGGGAGGTCAGGAACCGGTGGGACACTCTGATCCGGTCCCTGAGACTTCCTGAGGCTTGAGACCACCGAGTCCGAAGGCACCTCTGGGCAGGCCTCATGTTGAGCCTGGCATTTGGGGTCACCTGTACTGTCGACGCCATGTGGCCCAGAAGCCTGAGACAGAGTCTGGCGGAGACCAAGAACCTGTGCAGAAACTTGCTGGCAAGGTCCATGAGCCTTTGTGCTCGGTCCACTGGTAAGAATGCTCTTGCCAGATGAGAATCCAACCTTACCCCTATGAACTCCAAGTTCTGGGTGGGGAGCAAAGTGGACTTTGCGAAGTTGATGACAAAGCCCACCTTTTGGAGCAGGTCTATGGTTCTGTTGGTGGCCTGCTGGACCTCGAGAGACATCTGGCCTCTGATAAGCCAGTCGTCTAGGTAGGGAAACACAAAGATGCCCTGATTCCTCAGGTAGGCTGCCACCACTGCCAGGCACTTGGTGAAGACCCTGGGAGCGGAAGTCAGCCCAAAAGGCAGCACCCTGTACTGATAGTGGTTTCCTCCCACCATGAATCTGAGGTACTTTCTGTAGTCTGGATGAATGAGGATGTGAGTATAAGCATCTTTTAGATCTAAAGAGCATAGCCAATCTCCCTGCTGGAGGTAGGGTAGTCGAGTTCCAAGAGTAACCATCTTGAACTTTTCCTTTACCAGAAACTTGTTCAGGTTTCTGAGATCCAGAATGGGTCTAAGACCACCGGTTCTTTTTGGCACCAGGAAATATCTGGAGTAAAAACCGTGACCCTGGAAGTGGGGAGGCATAGGCTCCACCGCCTTGTCTAGTAATAGCCCTTGGAGTTCCTGGAGGAGAAGGGCAGTATGCAGGGGAGGCCTGAAAGGTTCCCCTGGAAAGTGTGGCGGAGGAAGTTGGTGAAAATGGAGGGCATATCCTCGATGGACTATGTCCAGAACCCAAATGTCCTGAGTAATCAGGGGCCAATGATGGGCGAACAAGGCTAGGCGGCCTCCTGTGCAGGGCTGGGACTGCATGGGAAGATTGGCTGTACTCAAGGAGTCAAAAACCTCCACCCTGTTGAGTGGGAGCAGGGGCCGGAGGCTTGGAGGCAGTCTGCCTACGGGGCCCATTACCCCGGCCCTTGGCTTGCTGACCTTCTGGGGCAGGTTGGGCAGTCTGATAATGTGGGTACTGTTTGTAGGCAGTGCCCTTCCTCGGGTAAAAGGGCTTTTTACCCGAGCCCTTCTTCTTATGAGAAGGGGCAGAGGTCTTCCTGGACAGCCTTGTCCGTGTGAGGTGCTCAGTCTCGAGCTGTGCGGCCTTCTTGGCCACAGGCTTGCCAAAAAGGTTGTTACCTCGACAAGGGACATCGACCAACTTGTCCTGAACCCATGGCTCGAGGTCTGATGACTACAGCCACGCCTGGCGTTGAGCCGCGATGCCGGCAGCCGCTACCCGGGCCGAAGCCTCGAAGCCATCGTAGGCGGCACGGGACATGAACTTCGAGCATTCCTGTATCCTCGAAGACAAGGACTTAAAACTCTGCAAGAGCTCCCTGGAGAGACCAGCAGAGAAATCAGCCAATTCCTTGGCCAGATCTCGTAAATACATGCTCATGTAGAGCTGGTAAGTCTGGACACGACAAGCAAGCAAGGAGCCCTGAAAACACTTTCTGCCGACTCCATCAAGGCTTCGGGCTTCCCTACCGGGAGGCACCGCAGAGTGCATCTTCTGACTTTTCAGACGATGCATGACCAATTCCACAACCATGGAATGGTGTGGCAGCTGTGCTTTCTGGAAGCCAGGACTCTTGCGGAGCCGATAAATGGAATCGACTCGCTTGCTCAAAACCGGCGCCGAGGCCGTTGCCTCCCACAACCGGAAGAGGAGCTGCTCCAACATCGGAGGAACCGGGACAGTAAAGGCCTCCTTCGGAGAAGAGTCATACCGTAGAGCATCAAGCTCTTCAGCTCGAGGCTCTTTCTCGGGGTCAGCCGGAATAGCCACGGCAGCGGCCATATCCCGGATAAACTCCGAGAACCTAGTATCCTCCGGAGGGGATCTACTCCGGGGCTCAGACTCAGGCGAGTCCGACGGGACACACCGAGTCTTAAAGGAGTCAGGAGACTCCTCATCTTCTGTCTCCCATGCAGACTCGTCCGACGTTGAATCAGGGTCCTACGCCGCGGGGCCCCTGGGCACCCGCCCCGACGCCGGAGGCACTGGCGTCAAGACCCTCAGTCCCGAACGGGAGGCCGAAGGAGACCTCGACCAAGGACGACCTCGAGCCGCAAGGGACTCGAGTATCAGCTCGGTCTCCGGGGTCGACTTGGACGTCGATGTCCCGGTGGTCGGGGCAGATGCGCCAGACAGGCTGGCTATCAATGCCCGCTGCTGGTTCATAAAGGCAGACATCCTGCTCTCCAAGGCTGTCAACCTGAGGCTCAGCTCAGGTGACGCAGCAGCCCCCGACTCGGGCCCCGGCAGCGCCGGGCTTGAAGTCGGTACTCTGGGAGGCGAGTCTTCGAGGACAACAGGACTTATGTGTCCAGCAGACTCCGGTTCCATACGAGGAACTTTGGTCGGCTTCTCCTGGTCCACGGGCCCGGGACGACGGTCGGGAGTCTTAGACCTGGATCTCGAGGGTCCAGGGACTTCCACCGACGACGCCTTCGCGAGCCGCTTCTTCCTCTTACGGTCCCTGTCAGGGGACCCCCTATCCGAGGAGCTCCAACGCCTCTCGGGATCGGAATCTCGAGATGTTGAAGACTCAGACGAGGTTCGGGCACGAGCAGAGGCCGAGTTGGAGAAAAGCCTTTCACTCTGCTGTTGACGACTTCGGAGGGCCTTGGAAGACATTTTTCCACATGGCACACACGATTTAGAATCGTGGTTCGGGCCAAGGCACCGAAGGCAGCAGTCGTGGGTGTCGGTGAGAGACATCTTCGTACACCGATCACACTTTTTAAAACCACTGGAAGACATGGGGGAAAGAAGGGACCCCGCGAGGTCAAAAGACCGGCCTTCCAGGGAAAAGAGAAGTTGAAGCGCGAACGCCTAGCCACTAAGGGCAAAAACCGAAAAAGAAAAAAAGAGGGTTCGATACCGGTGTACCGATCCCGGCGGGAGGGGAACCGACGTCGAATCCGAGAAAAATCAATGTTAGAAAGAAAAAATCTACTTTTAACCGGGAAAACAGGACACACGTCTGTTGGGCTTCACGAAAAAAAAAAAGAGGTAAGATGGCACCTTTAGGCGGGAAGGGAACCATGCATGCGTGCCAGCATTCCCAAAGGCTTTCATGGAAAGCTGGGGAAATGCTCCGCTGGGGCTTCATCGGCATCGATGACACCCATAAGTGAGGACTGACTTCCTGCTTGGTCCTGGAAAAACAGGGTAATCAACTTTTTCCTCGGCGAAAAACGAACTACATCCGTCGGGCTCCGCGGAAAAAAGAAGACTGAGCAAGATGGCACCCTTGGGCGGGAAGGGGACCGCGCAAGCGCGCTGCAATTCCTGAAGGCTTTCTGTGAAAGCTGGGGAAATGCTCCGCACGGGGGCTCCGTCGGCGCCGACGTCACCCATATGTGAGGACTGACTTCCTGCTTGGTCCTGGAGAATTCTGTATTCCCATGTGTAGGATCTTGTCCAGGAACAGTAATGGCAAGTGATTTTGCCATATCCAGGAGGAAAGTCTGGAAAGAAGGATCCCCAAAGGGAACTTCCCTTGGATAGGCTAGATCTAATGAAGAACTAGCATTGGCACCGAGGGATCTAGCTAGGTATATAGGAATAGAAGATCCTGAATGGTGCAGTATGGGATCCTTAGAAGGTGGTCGCTGGTACTGCAGGTCAGGACCAGCAACAGTCGGTAACAGGTCGTCCATGCTAGGGATCGATTCCAAACTCGGCATCGAGGGAAGCGAGCCTGACGAGAGAAACATGGAAGGTACCGACAACAAAGGTAATGTAGATATCGGTACCGACTTCGGTACCGTATCTGATACCGGTGGATGAAGGCCAGCCGGTGGCAACTCTAACGGTATCGGAGGAACCGAGAGTTGCGGATTCGAAGTATCGGAACCGAGCCTTCGGTACCGACGGGAGTCGGTACCAAGGCGAGTCGGTACCCAGTTCTCAAGACTGGAGATCGATTCCAGACTCAGCATCGAAGGAAGCGAGTCTATCAATGCACGTCTGGAGGGTACCGACGTCGGTACTAGTATCGGTGTTGGTACCGATACTGGAAAGTCGGTCTGAAGCGTATCCACCGGGCCCGTAGGTACCGAGGATGCCAGACGACGATCCTTGGTGAGGAATGTTTCATTCAACACCAGTGCCAATGCCGGGGTATCGGTACCGCTCGAAGCAGATGCCACCACCGGGCATGGCTCAGGTATGTTCTGTGAGGGGTGAACCTCAGGAACAACCTCAAACCCCACACAGGCTTTGGAGGCTGAAGACTCCCACCGGGGTTTTGAAGCCAGTGGATTCTCGAGGACAAGGCCGGAGGCATCTCTATGCTGTGCATGAGAATTGCCACTCGAGGACTGGCTAGTCTTAACAGACTGTTTTTGGGTTACCTGATCCTGTGGAAAAGAAGATATGGTCGGTGCCCTGAAGCTGGATGAGGACCGCGTGTCGAGGGGAACTCGATATTGAAAACTTCTCACAATACTATTGCCCGAGGGCTCCGAAGGAAAATGGTCAGGACCCAAGCAGGTTAGACACCAATTGTGAGTGTCTAAAAATAAAGTTGTACCGCCACAGTTTGTACATTTCTTGGGGAAAGTGGCTGGCGGTTCCATGAAGGAAATGGAGAGGCCTAGAAGGCCTGAGACACCGTGAGACACTAAGGAAGAAAAAATATTCCTTAAAAAGGAAAATTTTACAAGAAAAGAAAAAAGAAACACCGGCGGTACCGGTGGCGTCGGGGAAGGCAGCCGCGACCACAAGAAAACTAAAAAATAAAAGAATTTTCTGCGGTGACAGGAGGATGTCCTGCCGGCTCCGCAGAAAAACGAAAACTGAGGAGAGGAAGTTGGGAAGGCGGGAAGGCAGCACGCAGGCGTGTTGGGATGCTTCCAAAGGCTTTCTGATTGGACGCTGGGAAGCGTTCCTGCGCGGACTCCATCGGTACCGACGTACCCATATGTGAAGACTCATTCCTGCTTGTTCCTGGAGATAGTTGAAAACACGACGTGCACGTTTCGGGACTTATTCCCTCCCCATCTCAAGTGCCCTTTTCTTCCATGTTAGTATGCAACTGTGCAAAAAACGCCGTTCCGCGGCAGCTTTCGTAAGGACTCAAAACGTATGTAATTGGCTGACTCGCTGTCAATCTAAAGTGAACCCCCAATGAAATAAAGGGAACACCCCACTCACAGGAGAATCCCTAGTTTCATTGGCTAATCCAGACAAACCAGAGAACAATTCATAAGAGAAACCCTCATGACGTCATCCAGACAGTCCCACAATTCCAAAACCAACTTACATATCAAAGAAGACTGGCCCAGTCAATCTCCCAATTAAGTCCATTACAGTAGGTTGCATGGTGTTCAAAATGAATATCCAGTGTTGTTCAAGCCATTGAAGCCTGTTAATCCTGCACCTCCACGTGGATCGCAAGGGACCTGGTCTATAATCGTCCAAACCAGATCTTCAAACACATGATGGTGAATCAGGCAATGATATACCACAGGTGCTGATTGAACCTGCTGGCGAATACGGGACGCATGTTCCAAGTCTTATTTTAATGGGACGAATCATCCTTCCAACATACAACAAATTGCATGGGCATTGTAAAATATAGACCACATAAGAAGATAAACAATTCGCTGCCCAACGACGAGTATATGAATGGGTTGTGGTTGGGTGCTGCCATACGATACTGTCACTGAACAGTAATTGCAATTATTACAAGGTTCATGTCCCCTTGAAAGACTGTA
Source organism: Ichthyophis bannanicus (assembly GCA_033557465.1). Lineage (NCBI taxonomy): Eukaryota > Metazoa > Chordata > Amphibia > Gymnophiona > Ichthyophiidae > Ichthyophis > Ichthyophis bannanicus. The sequence goes on from CM066047.1 coordinate 149,655,349, forward strand.
ATGGCGTAACCGGTCTATCAATGGGTGAGGCAGATTTCATCAAATAATCACTTAAATTTGAGCCTCTCGAATAAGCTATCATCAGGGACTTATCAAAACACGAATGTAATTGCAACATTGACCAATGATTATGAAGAATTCGCACAATCTCAGAGCTACGATCAGTGTATGGTATAACTCCCACCACAGTCTCAGAGGTTTGTGATGTAGCTGTCAAAAAATCCTGATTTAATAACCACTCACGTTGAACATGGTATGCACAATGATAAGCCCTGTCAGGTAACCTCTACTAAGAAGCCGATGTTTTAAATCCAGGGCATGTCGTTTGAATTCACTCAAAGAAAAGCACAATCTGCGTAGCCTAAGAAATTGACCAAATGGCAGTCCCCTACAAATGGGACCTGGATGGAAGCTTCAAAATTTTAAAAGACTATTGCGTTGCATTGATTTTCTAAAAAGAATGGTTCTCAATTCACCCGCCTCCACAAAAATTATGTCCAAGAACTCAATTCTTTGTTGATGAATGTGTTCAGTAAAATGAATGTTAGGTTTAAGGGAATTAAGCCAGATGATAAAGTTCTGGAGTGATTCCAAATCTGACGTCCAATAGAAAAATGTCATCCAAAAACCTTTCCAAAAAATTACATGATCAAAATATGGTGACCCCATAATGTGCCTATCTTCCATGTCTGCCATGTATAACGCTGCTATAGAGGGTGCCACTGTCGCCCCCATCGCTATTCTGAAAATCTGTTGGAAGAAAACCCCCTCAGATAAAAAAATAATTCTTCGTCAAAACCAATCATATTAGTTGTAACAAAAAAGACTTAGGAAGTCTTACGGGGGCCAACCAAAATAGATCCTTTAATAATTCCACGGCTTCAGATTGATCAATGTTCGTATATAGGGCCGCATCATCTAAAGTTACTAGAAAAGTAGCAGTGGCAGGTAATAAGACTGAAGACAGCTGCTGTAAAAAATGCGTGGAATCACAAATAAAGGAGGACACCAGACATGCCTCTTGTTTCAAGAACACATCACAGAACTTAAACAGCGGTTCTAACAACGACCCCCGACAGGAAACTATCAGCCTGCCCAGGGGAGGATTTAACGATTCATGGATTTTTGGAACCATGTATATAATCGGGATTTTTGGATGTAGTACTAACAAAAATTTGTGCTCTTTTTGAGTAATCCAACCATGCTCCAAACCGGCACCCAAGACAGTCTTAATTTCATTCATCAAAACTGTGGTAGGGTCATCCGTAAGAATTTCATAAACGTGTCTATCTGCCAAATGGGAACGGAGAGATATATAATAATATTCAGAGGATTGGAGCACTAATGCGCCCCCTTTATCTGCTTTCCGAATCACTACTGAAGAATCTCGGGACAAATCTTGAAGAGAATTCCAACTAGCCTGATCCAAATTAGAATAATGTCTAAAGGAAGCTCCTTTTAATATCTTCAGATCTCTCATTACTAAAGATTGGTAAGTAGTTATGACAGGATCAAGAGTAGAGTCTGGTGGCATCCAACGTGAGGCGGGTTTCACTACTGATTCATCAATACTCGATGGTTTATCCTGAAAATAATGAATACCACAATTTTTGAAAAAAACGATATAAGGAAACCCGCATATGGAAAGAATCATATTGCGTTGTTGGTACAAATGATAAACCATAATTCAATGTCCATTCCTGCGTTGATGAAAGGGGTTGTCCCGTTAAATTTACTACAATGAAGGACGTTGTTTGGATCGCTGGCACATATTCGGAGGTTTCCATTGGTCGTCCTGATAAGGACCTCGGGTACGCCTACCTCGAAACTGCCCTGACCGAAAATCCTGACGTTCCCTAAGGGCGGGATTATTAGAACGATGGGTATCTAATGTATCAGTGCTGTCAGTGTCAGATGACATCTCAAATGTAACTTTCTTTTGCATTACTTCATTCTTTTCATACATCCAGTGATATACCTTTCCAGTCTCATAATCAGTTTTATCCCAAAGGAATTACTTCATTTTTAATTATTTTAAATAGTCAAAAAAAACTTTTGATCTGTCGATCTATTTCATTCATTTTCAACTTAAGAGGGTCTTCTCCCAACGAAGTCTTCAAAGAAGCCCGAGTTTCATCAAGTTGCTTTTGTATTATTTCCTCTTCTGTGATGTGTTCTTTGCACAGTTGCATACTAACATGGAAGAAAAGGGCACTTAAGACAGGGAATCAGTCCCGAAACGTGCACGTCGTGTTTTCAACTTTGATTTACAACAGTGTTACCAACTTCATAGATAATAAGAATTGCAACAATTTTTTCAGATAAGTGGCGTATTTAATATATACTATTACTGTGGTGGTGAACCTATTGACGAATAAAAAGAAGCTTACCGTCTGGTGTGGATGATAATAGTCACTCCTCCCTCGGTACGCTCCGACAAAAATAACTAACGAGTTTTGGGGACTTCATCAGATTCGGTTATTGCTGACATGCATGAAGAGATACTGGAGAAGTTAGGGCTCTTTGTGTCTAGGTTGGTGTATATCATTAGATCATCTGCGTATAGGTGGTAGTATATGTTGTAGTCTTGTAGAATTTTGCACACTGGCTGTAAGAAAAGGCTGAAGAGTAAGGCTAAAAGAGATGATCCTTGAGGAAGCCCTTGCTTTAAAGGGAAAGGGCGAGAAGTGTTGCCTTTTATTTTGACTTGAGATTTTCTGTCTGCTAAGAAGGAGTGAAACCATGCCAGAGGTGTGCCACTTACTATTTCACTTAGCCTGTCCAGTAGTATAGAGTGGGTGATTGAATCGAAAGCTGCTGTTATGTCTAGAAATAATAGGACAAAGTCCTTTTTGATATCTTCGAGCCCCTTGATTACTGTGTTCAGGAGGGATGTCAGTAAGGTTTTGACCCCGTGGTACTCTCTGAATCCTTGCTGTTAGATGTCGAGTGGGGCAGAGGCATCAACGTGGTCTTGCAGTTGGCGTTGGACTGCTTTCTCTATTAGTTTAGATAGGAGTGGAATGCTGGAGATAAGTTAGTAAGAGGCAGTGGAAGTTGGGTCAATTGTGTTATTCTTTAGTAGAGGTCTAATAGGCAAGATTTTCAGTCGAGGTGGCATGGTTCCTTGTGTTAGTGATGCGTTAACTATCTTGCAGAGTGTTGGAGCTAGTTCATGCGCCATTGTCTTTATCAAGGTAGTTGGGGGGCATGGATCTAGCAGAGAAGTGGATGTGTTTAGGGATTTGAGTAGGTTGATGCAAAAGTCTTCAATAACTGGATAAAAAGTGGACCAGCTGTTTGATTGGGTTTGGTCAGTCAAAGTTAGGGAGGGAAGATTTTGTGGTGTTTGTGGACAGGATAGTTTGATTTGAAGATAGGATGCATAGGTTTTGGGGGTTAGGGCATCTGTGTCTTGGTCTTGAGGGGTTTTTTGAAAGGGTTTTCACTATTGAGAATAGCTCCCTGGGTCGGTTTAAGGAGGTCATTATAATGTTGGTGTGATGTTTCCTCTTGTGCTTGAGAATTAGTTTGTTGTATTCATGTTGTTTTGCTGTATATTCTTGCTTATCTGATCGTGCTCTTGCTTTTCTCCATCGTCTTTCAAGTCTTCTCAAGGTGGTTTTTGCTTGTTTGCTTTCTGATGAGTACCATGGGGCTTTTTTCTCTCTTTTGGAAGTTCTCAGGTTTGATGGTGCGGAGGCAGCGTGGGAGATGGAGTGGTTCCAGTTCTGTATTAGAGATGTTAGGTCATAAGGGCTGCTTTCAAGTTGAGGGATTATTTGGTCTAGAAGGTTGTCCTTATTGAATTCTTTGAAGCGTCTTTGTGAGTTCATGTAGTGCTGTCTGGATTGTTGAGGGACAAGAGTAATGTTAAAGGTAATTGCGTAGTGGTCCGACCATGGCACGGGAGTTACCTGATGATTATCTGGGGAGTCCAAGATGTGGATGATAGAAGGTAAGAAGACTAGGTCCAGGGTTTTGCTAGCAGTGTGTGTCTGTGTTGATATAATCTGATAGAAATCCAAGGCGGTTAAGGCTTCCAGGAATGCTTTTGCGTGAGCTGCAGTTAAGGAGTTTAGGTTGAAGTCACCTAAGATTAAGGGTAGCTTGCCTTTGTTGGTATATCTGGTAGTTAACTCAATTATGATTGATAAGTCGTCAGGGTTGAAAGTGGGGGCTCGGTAAAATAGGCATATCATTATGTCTTTGCTTTCTAGAGTTATGGAGTTGAGACTGGGGGTAGAGAGCTTGTTGATGGTTTTTAGGTTTAGCTGTTTGTCAGCTAGAATGAGTGTACCCTTTGTTTGTCAGCTAAAATGAGTGCATGCCCTTCTCTGCCAAAGAAACTCTCACCCAAGGGTGGTCCACTATCACCATGGGATAGGCCAAGACTCTAGCAGGGACCTCCAGTGTTCCGTTTTCTCTTCTAATACACAAAGCAGCTTGCCCTTCAAAGGCAAAAGGCTGTATAATGAGCAAATATCCTGCCTTCTCAGATCCTGGTTGTTTTTGGAATCTGACTTGGACCCTGGACCTGCTCCAGTTTTCAGGCGTGCTGTAAGCATTGGTCTTTGTTTACCTTTTGGCTGATGGTGTTTAGATAGTTAGAGAGCCTCATTCTGTTCTTTCAGAAGTACAAAGTAGCCCACCTGATTTTTGGTGATTAGTCGTGATTTATTAGGGCTTTTGTAAGAAACACTACTAGTTGCTGCTATGAAATATCTCCTCATTTCCGGTTGTATTACATTGAAACAGTTTATAAGATTGCTATTTTTCAGTCATATTATACGTAACTCATCTTGCTTTGTTAACCTGTTGACAAGTGACAAAACCCAAAAGGGTTTGGTGCAAACACTCCTAGGCATAATTAGTAAGCTATATAGTTCTCTGTTTTCACTACATGATGGTCTCCATCCTTATAACAGGTTGAAGGACCTCTACGCTGTTTACCGAATAACCTGCTTGCACAGGAAGGCTACCACCACCACCACGACCTTTCAAAACATACAAAGCACCACAGCCAGGCTAAAAGGCAAAGTACAAAACTGAAACAAATGGCCCAGGATGGAGCAAAATAGGAACTGCTATTGTTGCTCCCACATCATAATATGGACGTACACTTTGAAGAGGTTCAATGAGGCTAGAAACTCCCCTAGCTTGACAGACACCATGACTGACCCGTGGGTCTTCATGCAGATGTGGAACTCTCTTAACTAGGCATTGACAGCTTTTAGGTGCATAATAGTTTAAAAGGACCTGCGATTTTGGATGCCACAAAGTAAACTGAGTATCACCTCTGACCTTGCAACTATACGAGGTGCAGAAGTCTTTCCTCAACTGTCACTCTCTTGGTTAAGGAGCCACATGGAAATTCCACAAAGACACCCTGAAAGTTCTCTGCAAACTACAGCACACGGAACCATTGCTCTGACATGATGCAGTTACATTCTGAGATAAACAGATGGAGATGCTCCAAATACCTGACCCTTGGAAGAAATCTGCTAGATCTCACTGCAAGGATTTACCAGATCCTGAGGAGGCATCTGCTGAATCCTAAGATTGCTGGGTTCCACAAAAGGCATGACCATTCCTGGATTTAGACTGATAGGAGGAATAGGCCATATTGAACTCTTTCTCAGTTCGAAACTGCTGCTATACTCCCTTATGAGCCATATGTGAGGAATCTTCTAAAACCTCTGGGCCCTTTTTTCAGGAAGCCTCCAAGTGAATCTTTCTAAGGTCTTTAACCAGCTCCTGGTATGTCCTCCCCAAAGCGAAATCCACCCTTAAAAGGGGATCTTGCTCAGTCACAGCTTGGACATGGCATTGACAAATTCTGGAGACCGAGCCACCTTCAGGCAGCCACAGACTTAGAAAGGTTCCTGATCAAGTCATAGAGGGCATCCACCACAAACAATGCTCCAGACTCTAATCTCACTTCTTTTGGGCTGGAAGAACATTGGAGTCACCACACCTGCAAAAAGCACTGAGTATCCAAGGCTGAAGCCATTAAGACATTCTTGAGGACGGATTCAACACTTCCATCTTGAGTCTCCTTCAATACAGTGCCACCCTTCCACTAGAATGGTCGTGCACTTTGTAACCACTGTAACCAGGGAATTCATCTTAGGGACCCAGAAAAGCAGTTCCATCTCCGCTTGGGGTAGAGAAAGCGTAGTTACTCACCTGTAACAGGAGATCTCCGGGAACAGCAGGAATTTAGTCTTCACATATGGGTATCGTCAGTACCGACGGAGCCTGCACGGGAACGCTCCCCACCGCCCAATAGGAAAGCTTTTGGGCACATCCCACAGCACCTGCATGCTGCCTTCCCATCTTTCCAACTGTCCCTCTCCAGTTAAGTTTATAGCTGAGACAAAAGAGAGAGAGAGAGAGAGAGAGAGAGAGATACAACTCCTAGGAGAGGTGGGCGGGTTGTGAAAACTAAATTCCTGCTGTTCCCGGAAATCACCTGTTACAGGTGAGTAATTACGCTATCTCCAGGAACAAGCAGGAATGTAGTCTTCACATATGAGGACTCCCTAGCTGGAGATGCCAGGGAGATGGTCCCAGGAAGTTGTTAGCCCTTGTGAAAGGGCCATACTCCCCCCCCCCCCCCCTGGATCTTTGGCATCCTACCAGGGATGGTGGGTAGGAGTTGATTAAGTCTGAAAAAGGTGTTGAACAGCCTGGCCAAACAAGGCAACCCGGCAGGAGTCCTTGTCAAAGCAGTAGTGGGCTGTGAAGGTATGTACCGAAGCCCAAGTAACTGCTCGACAGATGTTGTCGATAGACACAGAGTGAAGATGAGCCATTGAGGATGCCATGGCTCTCACAATGTGAGCTGTAACATGGCCTTCAAGAGGAAGGTTCTTACTCTCATAGGCAAAGGATATGCACTGAGCAATCCAGTTAAATAGAGTTCTTTTGGAAACTGGAAGCCACAAATGACTAGGATCAAGAGCAACAAAGAGTTGAGAAGATTTTCTATGTTGCTGTGTCCTTTGCAAGTAAAAAGCCAAAGCTCTTTTACAGTCCAAGGTATGAAGGTTCCTTTCTGCACTGGAGGCATGAGGCCTTGGAAAGAATAAAGGAAGGTAAACCGCTTGGTTTAAATGGAAAGGCGAAACCAACTTTGGCATTAAGTGTGAATGAGTCCTAAGAACTACCTTATGGTGGGAACCTTGTATAAGGAGGATCAGCCACTAACGCTTGCAATTCACTGATGCGACATGCTGATGTGATTGCAATGAGGAAGATGACTTTCCAGGAAAGAAATTTCAAAGATGTAGAGGCTAATGGCTCAAAGGGCGGTTTCATGAGCTGCCTGAGTAGCAGATTTAAGTCCCATGCCACCGGTGGTAGCTTAAAGGGAGGCTTTGTTAAAAGAAGGCCTCTCATAAATCTCGCTATGAGAGGATGAGAGGAAATAGGTTGTCCACTTAGAGGCTTGTAAAGAAGCTGCAATAGCACTAAGACAGACTCTTACTGAATTTGTCTTGAAACTGCATTTGATAAATGAAGGAGATACTCCAGTATCAATTCCAGAGGTATCGCAAGAGGGTTAAGACCCTTCTGAGCACCATATGGTAAACATTTTCCACTTATAGGCATACGAGCGTCTTCTGGAGGGATTCCTAGAAGCATGAAGGATATCTTACCTGTTGGGGAAGATTAAGATCCTGAAGTTCTAGGCTTTCAGCAACCAGGCCCTGAGATGCAGAGACTGGGAATTCGGATGCCAGAGCATCCCATCCTCTTGGGAGAGAAGATCTGGAGCAGATCCCAATTCCAGAGGCGGAGCTTGAGAGATATGTAGGAGCAGAGGGTACCACGTTTGCCGTGGCCAACGTGGAGTTATGAGGATCATATGACCTCTGTCTCTCTGAAGCTTGAATAGGGTTTGGGGAATGAGAGGAATGGGTGGAAAGGCATATAGGAAACTCCTGACCACAGTGAAGGAGGAAGGTGTCCCTTGCCTGACAACATTGAGACAGAATTCTGGAACAGAACCGGGGAGGTTAAGCATTCAGCGGACCTTTAAAGAGGTCTATGTCCGGGGTTCCCCAAATCTGAAATATTTGGGCAACCTGGTCTGCATGGAGAGACCATTTGTGTGGAAGCCGAACTTGACTGAGTTTGTCTGCCCAAGAGTTTTGAATGACTGGAAGATACACTGCAAGGAGAAGAATCTGATGCTCTCTGGCGAGGGCACAGTCACAAAGCTTCGTTGCATAGCGAAAGAGAACCTGTTCTGTCCTGCTTGTTCACATAGAAAGCACAGTTACTTACCTGTAACAGGCAATCTCTGGGAACGGCAGGAATAAGTCTTCACATATGGGTACATCGGTACTGACGGAGCCTGCGCGGGAACGCTCCCCACCGTCCAAAAAGAAAGCTTTTGGGAGCATCCCACGTGCAGGCGCGCTGCCTTCCCACCCATTTACTTATCTCTCATCAGTTGGTTTGTAGCTGAGACCGAAGGAGGGAAGTAGACAAATTGGAGAGAAAAAAGAGAGAGAGAGAAAACAACTCCTAGGGGAGGTGGGTGGGTTGTGAAGACTTATTCCTGCTGTTCCCAGAGATCACCTGTTACAGGTAAGTAACTGTGCTATCTCCAGGAACAAGCAGGAATGAGTCTTCACATATGGGGACTCCGAAGCTAAGATGCCTGGAGGAGGCCCCAGCATGTTGCAAATCTTAAGATGGGCCATGCTTATCCCCTCAAAACCTCAGGCATCCCAGGGATGGAGGGTAGAAGTTGAACTAGAAAAGAAAAAAATGATGCTGTGGAAAAGCTTGACTAAACAAGGTATCCAGAGGGCAGTCCTTGTGTAAATCATAAATATTAGAAAAAATATTGAATCCCCATTTTCTAATGTGGATCTCACTCAAAAATATTGCAAAAATATTTGTTGAGGGTAATATGGGTCTGTGGTTGAAAGCCAGTACATTATCCTCAAAGATATTCCCTCAAAATGAAGAGGAGGGAAAAAAATAAATTTTGCAATACAGGAAGAGATGAGAAGCCCCCATGGCCAGAACTAACCCCAGAAGAGTACTGGGGAAGTTCAATGAGGTTGGATTTTGAGAAATAGCTAAAGCTTCTGTAAAGTCCAAAAAATTGAACTTTTTGTCCTTGGAGCAGAATAAGGTCCTAGGAAAGAGTGGAGATAATCTGACTGGTTTGGATGAAAAGGCAGAAATACCCTTTGCAGAAAAAAGGGTATAGGTCTTTAAGACCCCCTTTATTCCAATGAAAGACAAAGACATTTGTACTAGGCGTTGAGCCTGCAACTTCTTGACGATCTTTCAAAGTCAGATGTTCTAGAGAGACTGACGCAATAACAAGAAGGATTAAGACCTACTTGAGAATATTGATGGAGAATCTCTGTCTGGTTAAATATGGAAGAACTATAGAGAAGTTTAGTGGAAACTGGTATTATGTTCTTCACTTACAGGGATAGGACTAGACTTCTTGAAAAGATCTAGCCCCTGAAATAACCAGGTCTCGAGACGTACGTGAATGAGTGCAGAGGAGATCCTTAGTCTTCAGACAGCAAGTCTGGATCCTTCTAATCTCAAATAGTAGCTGGAGAAAAGAACGCAATATAACGGGATACCATGGTTGCCTTTTTATGAGGGCAATATGACTATCATGCGTTTTCTTGTTCAACATAAGCTACAATGAAGTATAGAAATTAGAAGGAAAGTAGTGAATAAGGACCAACTGCAGTGAAAAAAAATGTATCCCTGTTGTGGAAGTTCCAGTGAGATGTGGAACAAACCAGGGAATTGTGCAATTTTCTACGCTTTCACGTGGTCTAAACCCTGGTTACCTCTTCTTAAAAGGACATTTTAAGGAATATGGTAAGAGTAGAAAAAAACCCACAGTCATGTAGGAGCATGACTGGCAGAGTCTACCAGCTGAAGCCCTTCTTAACTATCTGACCGCTACCTATTAGGAGTAGCTCTGAGGCTCTCTGGCAAAGGCCCACCATTGCAGAGCTTTGCTGTAGAATTGCAGAGAGCATGTTGTAGGTTGCTGAGATCTGGCTGTTGAATTGCCAGTGTGCAACCTAATCTATTCTGTTGGAGCCAAAGAGAATTGAAGGTGGCCAAGAATAGTAGACAGGCCTGATGCCTGCAACAATAAATAGTCCAAATGAGTTCTGGACCTTTTTTGGAATTATCTGTTAAGGCAGCATAAAAAGTTAGGTCCTATAGATTGGAGAGGACCAACAGATACAATTTGGAGTAGTGATACCCAACTTCTGTCTGAAAAGCTGCCTTAAAAAGATATCTGAGAAGAAGATGAACCAAAAAAGGGGGAGAAAACTCTGTATGGAAACTACTTACTGGAGTAGGTATTGAAGAAAATCCTATGGCTTAGAGAATAAGCCCTCCAGTTGATTAGTAGTACTCTTAGAGACTGAATGTCTGGGCTAAGAGGGATAGAAAGTAATAGAGTTGAGAAGACTTACAATTTGGTACGTCTTTGAAGAGATAGGGTCCCCTTGCAGTTAAAAATACGAAATTTCCTCGTACAGTAAACTGACAAGGTGAAGGGTATAGTTCACCCTGTTAGTTGTTAGTCCTCTTTTTGTTTTAAAAGGATGAACCTGTTATCTCTGGGATATGATAGTCCCGAATAGCTCTTAGAGCTAGAAGGATAGATTTCTCTTGTAGCAATGGGATGGGACCAGATGGGATACACTCTAGAATACTGAGGGAACTTGGGGACGTTCTAGCAACTCCACTGACTGACCTTTTCAATGCCTCGTTGGAGTCGGGAGTGGTGCCAAAGGACTGGAGAGAGGCTCATGTGGTGCCTTTACACAAAAGCGGAAGTAAGGATGTGGTTGAAAACTACAGGCCGGTTAGTTTAACTTTGGTGGTGAGTAAATTATTGGAAACGCTGCTGAAAGAGAAAATAGTGAGGTTTCTGGAGTCCAGCGGATTACAGGATCCGAGGCAGCATGGATTCACCAGAGGCAGGTCTTGTCAGACAAATCTGATTGATTTCTTTGACTGGGTGACCAGGGAGTTGGACCAAGGGAGAGCTCTAGATGTGGTGTATTTAGATTTCAGTAAAGCCTTTGACATCTTCCTCACAGGCGACTTATAAACAAACTGAGCACCCTAGGGATGGACCCTAAAGTTACTGCTTGGGTTAGAAATTGGTTGGGTGGGAGGCGACAAAGAGTACAAGTAAATGGAGCGCACTCTGAGGAGAAGGATGTTACCAGTGGTGTGCCCCAGGGATCTGTCCTTGGTCCGATTCTTTTTAATATCTTTGTTAGTGATATAGCGGAAGGGCTGTCGGGTAAGGTTTGCCTCTTTGCGGATGATACCAAAATCTGCAATAGAGTAGACACCCAGGAAGGTGTAGGTAACATGAGGAGGGATCTAGCTACGCTTGAAGAATGGTCTAGAATTTGGCAGCTGGGATTTAATGTTAAAAAATGTAAGGTCATGCATTTGGGCTGCAACAATCCAAGGGAGCAATACAGTATAGGAGGTGAAGTACTTTTGTCCACTAAAGAATGACTTGGTATGATACTACCCATACCATATAACATAATGTTCATTGTAAACCGCACTTGATACTTGTGAAAGAGCGGTATAGAAATAATTGTTAAATAAATAAAATAAAGAAGAGCGGGACCTAGGCGTGGTTGTGTCTGATGATCTTAAAGTAGCTAAACAGGTAGAAAAGGCGACGGCAAAAGCTAGAAGGATGCTTGGCTGCATACGGAGAGGAATGGCTAGCAGAAAAAAGGAGGTGATAATGCCTCTGTATAAGTCTTTGGTGCGACCTCATTTGGAGTATAGTGTGCAATTCTGGAGACCGCACCTTCAAAAGGATGTGAACAGGATGGAGTCGGTGCAGAGGGTGGCTTACTAAAACGATTAGTGGGCTTCATTATAAAGCATATGAGGACAGACTTAAGGATCTTAATATGTACACCTTAGAGGAAAGGTGGGATAGAGGTGATATGATTGAGATGTTTAAATACCTCCGTGGTATAAATGTTCAGGGAGAGAGCCTCTTTCAATTGAAAGCAAGTTCTGCTACGAGGGGACATGGAATGAGGGTGAAGGGAGATAGATTCAGGAGTGATATGCGGAAATATTTCTTTACAGAAAGAGTAGTGGATCCATGGAATAGTCTCCCAGTGGAGGTGGTAGAGATGAGGACAGTAACTGAATTAAAAAAAGCATGGGACAAACACAGAGGATCTCCAAAGGTAAAAAGTGGACTGTTGTAGTTGTTATGGAAGGACAGACTAGATAGGCCATGTGGTCTTTTTCTGTCATCATGTTTCTATGTTTCTAAGAGATTCATGCCCAGAGTCGATGATTGAGTCAATGTATGACTGATATCTCAGCATGGATGAGATGAATTTTAGATGCTTCTGTTGAAAAGAAGTAGGCTCAAAAGTTCTAAACCTCACAGAGAAAAAGTGAATAAAATATCAGAAACCCTGCGATTGCTGGGTTTGCTGAGCCTGTTGAGGTTTTGATTCTCTTAGCCTGGTGTGATGTTGCCCATCTTTGGAAACATCTGCGTAATGGGCAGAAGATGGATAAAACTTTTTCCCCTAGGAGAATAAAGCTTTTTAGGAGATTTTTTATTAGCTGGGAAAGAGGAAGGTTTTGACAATCCTCTGAAAGCAACAGCATCAGTGCTTAACTGATTAGCTTGAAATAAAGTCTCCTTGTTGAAGAGATTTTCACCAGTACAAGGAGTATTTCCCAGCCTTTCCTGAACCCATCTGTCCAAGTCTGAAGCTTGGAGCCAGGCTATGCGTCGTGCTCCTATGGCTATAGCAGAAGTTCTGCTAATAGACTCAAAACAGTACAGGGAAGCACGATTAAGGAACCTAGAGATATTTTGAGCATGATTGACTAATAAGAAATAGTCTGTTCTTTTATGCTCTGGAAGAAAAGGGTTCAAAAACTAAGTTCTTTGTGACCTCTTCAAGAAATAATCCCATATAGAAAATATATAAGATAATTCTTGCTGAAAGCATGGATGCCTGGAAGCATCGACGTCCAAAGGCATCTAAAGTCCTAGACTCACGACCTGTCGGATAAGAAGAGAGCTTTTTTGCACTCTTAATACGCCTCATTGCTGATTCTACAACAATAGAACGATGAAGAAGTTGAGTCTTTTGAAAACCTGGAGAAGGTGGCACCTTGTACATAGTGTCAAGGGTCTTAGAATGTGGGGATACCGTTAAAGGAGTTTCCCACATTCTTAGTAGTAGATCTTGTAAGATCTGATGCAAAGGAAGCATGATCACCTCCTTTGGAATGCAGGGGAATTGCAGTGTCTCTGAATCCCCCGGTAGGGATTCTTTACCAGGTATAGAAATGGCAAGTAATTTTGCCATATCAAGCAGAAAAGCTTGAAAAGAAATCTCCCCTGAGGAGGACCCTCTAAAATGAGGATTAAAGCATAGTTACTCACCCGTAACAGGTGATCCCCAGGAACAGTAGGAATTTAGTCATCACATATGGGTATCGTTGGTACCGACGGAGCCCACACGGGAACGTTCCCCAGCGTCCAATCAGAACGCTTTTGGGAGCATCCCACAGCGCCTGCGTGCTGCCTTCCCGCCTTTCCCAACGGCCTCTCTCCAGTTGAGTCTTAAAGCTGAGATAAAGAGAGAGAGAGGGAAAGGAAAGAGATAGAGAGATACAATAACAACAAACAGAGCCTTTACAATTTATGCACCTAGAGCATGGAATGCCCTCCCCACCTATATACGAAACATCACCCACCTAACCCAATTCAGGAAAGCATTAAAGCACCACCTGTTCACCACATACTACCCTGAATCCAGCCTCAGTATTCATACATGTTGCCCCTCAGACAATCACGCACCACACCTAAACAATCAGACTCAGTATGAAAAAGGCTAACCTACCGATCCTTCAAGAGTAATAAGATGTAGATAGACCCTGCTTGAAAAAGGTAATAGTGTAAATACAATGTAGATAGTTTCCCCAGTTGTTTCCATGTTGATTTCCCTGTTTATTGTAAAGTTTACAACTCAGAATGCCTGTGTTGTATAGTTGACGTTGAATGTAAACCGCACTGATCTGAAAAGCGCGGTATAGAAGAACTGTTAAATAAATAAATAAATAAAATAAATAACTCCTAGGGGAGGTGGATGGGTTGTGAGGACTAAATTCCTGCTGTTCCCGGAGATCACCTGTTACAGGTGAGTAACTATGCTATCTCCAGGAACAAGCAGGAATGTAGTCATCACATATGGGGACTCCCTAGCTTTAGGTGCCAGGGAGAGACCCCAGAAGTTGTGTGTCCCTGAAAAGGGCTCCATGGATCTCTGGCATCCAACCACGGATGGTGGGCAGGAGTTGATTAGGTATGGAACAGGTGTTTGAGAACAGCCTGACCAAACAAGGCATCCCGGCAGGAGTCCTTGTTCAAGCAGTAATGGGCTGTGAAGATATGAACTGAGGCCCAAGTGGCTGCTCGATAGATGTCGTCAATAGACACAGAGTGCAGATGAGCCATGAAGCTGCCACGGCTCTCACATTGTGAGCTGTGACATGGCCCTCCAGAGAAAGGTTCTTACTCTGATAGGCGAAAGAAATACACTGAGCAATCCAGTAAGATAGTGTTCTCTTGGAGACTGGAAGTCCCAATTGAGAAGGATCAAAAGCAACAGAGTTGAGAGGACTTTCTATGTTGCTGTGTTCTTTGAAAATAAAAAGCTAGAGCTCTTTTACAGTCCAAGGTATGAAGATTCCTTTCTGCATTTGATGCATGAGGTCCTGGGAAAAAGACAGGTAGGTAGACCTCTTGGTTTAGATGAAAAGGCGAGAGCACCTTAGGCATAAAGTGTGGATGAGTCCTAAGGACTACCTTGTCATGATGGAACCTTGTATAGGGTGGATTAGCTACTAGCGCTTGCAACTCACTAATGCGGCATGCTGATGTGATTGCAATGAGAAAGATAAATGTCCAAGAAAGGAATTTTAAGGAGGTGGTAGCTAAAGGTTCGAAAGGTGGCTTCATGAGCTGCCCAAGAACCAGGTTTAAGTCCCATGCCACCGGAGGTAGTCTAATGGGAGGCTTAGTTAGAAGGAGGCCTCTCATAAATCTTGCTATAAGAGGATGAGAGGAAATAGGCTGTCCATTTAGAGGTTTAAGAGAAGATGAAATAGCACTCAAATGGACTCTTACTGAATTGTTGAAGAGATTTTGTTGAATTACTGAATAAATGACCTGGAAAGTGGAACGACGAGTGAGGTTATCAAATTTGCATATGACACAAAACTACTTAAAGTTGTTAAAACCCAAGAGGATTGTGGAAAATTGCAAGAGGTTCTTGATAAATTAGAAGACTGGGCATCAAAACGGCAGATGAAATTTAATGTGGACAAGTGCAAAGTTATGCACCTAGGGAAGAACAACCCAAACTATGGTTACACAATGCAAGGTTCCACATTAGGAACCACCACCCAGGAAAAAGATTTAGGCGTCATTGTGGATAACATGTTAAAACCCTCGGCCAACTGTGCAGCGGCGGCCAAGAGAGCAAATAGAATGCTAGGTATCATAAGGAAGGGAATGGAAAATAAAACAAAAGATATTATAATGCCTCTATCGTTCCATGGTGAGAACGCACCTTGAATATTGTGTGCAATTCTGGTCGCCGTATCTTAATAAGGATGTAGAGTTATTAGAAAAGGTTCAGAGAAGAGCCACCAAAATGGTAAAGGGGATGGAAGCATACTCCTATGAAGAAAGGCTAAAAAAGGTTAGGGCTCTTTAACCTGGAAAAGAGACGGCTGAGGGGAGATATGATAGAAGTAGTCTATAAATTAATGAACGGAGTGGAACGGGTAAACGTAGATCGATTGTTTACCTTATCAGAATATAGAAAGACTAGGGGACATGCAATGAAGCTACAGGGTAAATTATTTAAAGCCTAATAAAAGAAAATTTTTCACTCAACGTGTAATCAAACTCTGGAATTTGTTACCGGAGGATGTAGTAAAGGCTGTTAGTGTAGCTGGGTTTAAAAAAGGTTTGGACAAGTTCCTGGAGGAAAGGTCCATAAACCATTATTAAGAAGGGACCCAGGATATCAATGCTTGACCCAGTACAAGCATTGCGGAACCTGTGTCTTTTGGGGAAACTGCTAGGTACGTATGACCTAGATTGGCCACTGTTGGAAACAGGATACTGGCTTGATGGACCTTGGTCTGACCCAGTATGGCATATCTTATGTTCTTATGTTCTTATATGTTCTTATGAATTTGTCTTAAGGTCTGCATTAGATAAATGGAGGAGATACTCCAGCAAAGATTGCAGAGGTATCACAAGGGGGTAAAGAACCTTTTCCACTTGAAAGCATAAGAGCGTCTAGTGGAAGGTTTTCTGGAAGTATAAAGAACATCTTTCACTTGCTGAGAAAGATTAAGATCTTGGAGATCTAGGCCTTCAGCAACCAAGCCCTGAGATGCAGAGACTGGGGATTGGTATGCCATAACATTCCGTTCTCCTGAGATAGGAGATCTGGAGCAGACCCTAACTCCAGGGAGGGAGCTTGAGAGAGATGTAGAAGCAGAGAGTACCACACTTGCTGTGGCCAATGTGGTGCTATGAGAATCATGTGGCCTCTCTCTGTCTGAAGCTTGAAGAGGGTTTTGGGAATTAGGGGAATGGGTGGAAAGGCATACAGGAAGTCTTGACCCTAGTAAAGGAGGAAAGCATCCCTGGCCTGAGTCCCCTGAGCCAGAGTTCTGGAACAGAACCGGGGAAGTTTGGCATTCCACGGACTTACAAAGAGGTCTATGTCCGGGGTTCCCCAAAATTGAAATATCCTGGTCACCTGGTCTGCATGCAGAGACCACTCATGTGGAAGCAGAACTCAACTGAGTCTGTCCGCCCAAGAGTTTTGAATGCCTGGAAGATATATTGCCAGCAGATGAATCTGATGCTCTCTGGCGAGAGCCCATAGTCGCAAAGCTTCGTTGCAAAGCGACAGAGCACGTTCCCCCCTGCTTGTTCACATAGAACATGGCTACTGATTGTCCGTATGAATGAGGACTGTCTTGTAGCTGAGCAGGGAGTGGAACACTCGCAGAGTGAGGAAAATTGCTCTGAGTACCAAGAGATTGATATGTAGACAACTCTCTTGTGCAGACCAGGTACCCTGGGTAGAGAAGTCTTGCAGATGAGCTCCCCAACCCTTTGGAGAAGCATCTGTTGTGAGAGTTGCTTATGGCAAAGGTTGTTGAAAGGTGGACCCCAGCAACAGGTTTTGAGTGGACCTCCACCATTGGAAGGACAAAATGAGGCAATTTGTGTTTGCTATTTTGTCTGACAGACACCCTGATGCCTGGGTCCATTGGGTGGATAAAGTCCACTGAGCTGCTCTCATGTGGAGGCGAGCATATGGAACCACATGCACGGTGGATGCCATGTGGCCTAGCAATTGCAACATTTCGCGAGCAGTTAGATGAGGCTTTAGCACTGCTTGAGAAGCTAACTGCACCAAGCGAGGGCAACGGGCCTAGGGAAGATAGGAGCTTTCCTGGATACCACGAGGGCAAGGGCCTATGAACTCTAAAGACTGAGAGGGAGTTAGACTGGATTTTGGGATGTTTATTACCAGTCCTAAATACTGAAGGATACGCATTGTGCAGGACAGAGCGGTCTTGGCCTCTGACTGTGTTGGAGCTCGAATGAGCCAGTCATCCAAATAAAGGAAGATGAATATTCCTCGAGTGCGGAGAAATGCTGCTACCACAGCCATGCATTTCGTGAACACCCTTGGTGGTGAGGCCAGACCAAAAGGAAGTACCCTGTATTGGTAGTGCTTTCCTTGAAAAAGGAACCGAAGGAACCTTCTGTGGGTTGGATGGATGAGGACATGGGTGTACGCATCCTTGCGATCTAGAGAACAAAGCCAATCCTGACTCTGAAGGTATGGTAGCAGAGCTCCGAGAGAAATCATTTTGAATTTCTCCTTGACAAGGAATTTGTTCAATTCTCTGAGATCTAAGATAGGTCTGTAACCCCCTGTTTTCTTTGGAATAAGAAAATAAGGGGAATAGAACCCTCTGCCCTGTTGATGAAGAGGTGCTTCTTCTATTGCCCCTTGGGCAAGAAGGATGGCAACCTCCTGACCTAACAGGTTGATGAGAGAGGTTGGAGAATTGAACTGCTTCACTATTGTGTGAGGGGGCATGCTTGAAAAATGAAGTTTGTACCCCTCCTTTATGATGGAGAGTGTCCAATGCTCTGCTGTTATTTGCCCCCCATCTGGGGGCAAAATGACACAACCTTCCTGGAATGGTGGAGGGTTATGGTCCCTCCAGAACCAGAAAGGCTAAGTACTCTAGCTGAAAGTCAAAGGCCTTGAGGCTGAGGCTGCTGGGCCGGTGGAGGCCTAGCAGCCTTTGCTTTCTTCTGTTTGGGTGGTTGCTGACGTTTGCTTGAAAACTGACCTGCAGAAGATGCCTGCTGACTATAAGCAGGATAAAATCTTTTCTTTTTAGAAAAAGATGTTTTCTTGAACAACTTCTTTCTAACAGGATCAGCAGTGGACTTGGATAGTCTATCCAAGGTGGAATTTTCAGCATCCATTTCATTGGCTTTTTCCTGCCAATCTTTACCAAACAGGTTCTTACCAGAACAAGGGATATTTCCCAATTTATCTTGAACCCTGAGCTCTAAATCAGATGCCTGGAGCCAAGCAATTCTACGTGCACCTATGGCGATAGCCGAGGTTCTGCTTATACACTCAAAGCAGTCAAAGGCTGCACGGTTGGAGAATTTAGAAACATCTTGGGCATGTTTGACCCAAGTGAGAAAGTCCTGTCTTTTATCCTCAGTAATGAAAGGACTTAAAGTCTGTAAATTATCTGTGACCTCCTTTAGGAACATTCCCATGTAGAGACTATAGGAACTGATTCTTGCAGCAAGCATGGAAGCTTGGAAGACTCTACGTCCAAAAGCATCCAGGGTTCTGCACTCATGTCCTGGAGGATTAGAGGCATGTCTTTTTTATTTTTATTTTTATTTTATTTACATTCTCTTATATACCGCGCTATTCTGCATCAGTGCGGTTTACATTGAACAAACTGAAATTACATTGAACAGGGTATTATAACTTGGAGATAACTATTTTACAGGGAACATGGGCTATGGAGGGTTAAGTGGCTTGCCCAAGACCAGAAGGAGCACCTGTGGGACTAGAAACCCCAGTCCTTCCGGCCCAAGGTTGCTGTCCTCTAGTGGGATTTGAACCACCGACCTTCCGGCCTGACGTACCTTGCCCCAACCACTAGGCTACTCCTCCACTTTTTTTTTTGTACTTCTGATCATTTTCATAGCTGACTCCAACACAATAGAGTGGTGAGGAAGCTGAGTTATGGAAGGACAAGGAGGGACTCGATACATAGTATCTAATCTACGCGAATGAGGAGTGGTGGTAAGAGGTGTTTCCCACATCCTCAACATGAGATCATATAGAATCTCATGAATGGGTAAGGTAGCTGCCTCTTTAGGACTTTTGGGATATTGTAAAATTTCCTTGGCCCTTGGCTCTATTTCAGGGGCCACAGTAATGGACAGGCCCCGAGCCACCTCTCTGATGAAGTCTTGGAAGGACATGTCCTCTGGAGGAGACATCCGGCGTTTAGGGGAGGACGACTCCTCTGGAAGAAGCATCACTGCATCGACAGAACTTTCAGAATCCTCAGATTCTTCTGAGGACTCGAAGTATCGTCTGTCCGGATGCTCCTGTAGAGCCCGATACCTGTACCGACCAAGGTCGGTACCGGGAATAACCGGTACCAGAGAATCGGTACCGGAGGGCATCGTAGGACAGGGTACCAGCAGAGCAGACACCGATGTAGATGTCGATGCTATCAGTACCGGTACTGATACCGATGCCATTGCCGGTACCGGTGAAATCGTCTGTCGCGGTACCAAGGGCATCAATACCGGAAGGAAAGCCGCCAGACTGCCTTCCATAGTCAGAATTCTCTGCTCCATGGACGCCGCCAATGCCTGGATGTCAGTACCAGTGGAGACCACCGGTACCCCAGAGCATGGTACCAGGAGATCTGTCAAGGCCGAGCCATCTAGAACATCCTGGAACCCCAATGATGCTTTGGAAGCCGAAGCCTCCTGCCGGGGTAATTTTGCCGGTGCAGAATCCGATGGCAACGCCAGAGGCATCTCGATGCTTAGAAGGAGATCTACCCTTCGAGGACCGGCTGGATTTATGTTTAGTTACCTGAGATCTACGGGAGGAAGAAGCAGCCCTGGAAGACGTCGATGCCACCAAAGCTGCATCAGAGGGAAACAGGGTACTGAGCTTGGCAGCCCGGTTCTGCCGATCTCTTTTAGACATCATGGCACAGGACACACAATCCGTGATGGAGTGGTCAGGACCTAAACATTTTAACACCATTCATGGGTGTCGGTGACGGAAATGGTACCGCCACACTTGGTGCACTTTTTAAAACCTGAGGCAGATTTTTCCATGTTAAGGAAAACAGTTTTGGGCCTAAAGCCCAAAAAAAAGGCGCGTGCACCTGAAGAAAACAAAAAAAGTTGTTGTTTTTTTTTACAGAAATAAGAAAAGAAAGACCGGTGGTACCGGTATAGCATCGAAGAAGGCAAACGCGACCACAAAATGAAAGAAAGAAAAAAAGAAATTCTTCTGAGGTGACAGGAACACGACCTGCTTGCTCCGCGGAAAAAGAAGAACTGGAGAGAGGCAGTTGGGAAAGGCGGGAAGGCAGCACGCAGTTGCTGTGGGATGCTCCCAAAAGCGTTCTGATTGGATGCTGGGGAGCGTTCCCGCGCAGGCTCGGTTGGTACCGACGATACCCATATGTGATGACTACATTCCTGCTTGTTCCTGGAGATAGGCTAGACTTGTTGAAAAATCAGCCTTGGTACCGATGGATTCATCCCAGTCATCGGGATCGGAAGACTTGAAAGGATGAGGCATCGGATTTTCTTTAAAGCGATGTCTTCGGTACCGCCCAAGGTCGGTACTGAGACGAATCGGTACCGAATCCTCCATGCTAGAGATCGATTCCAGGCTCAGCATCGTAGGAAGCAAGTCTGTTGAAGCAAGCATGGACGGTACCGACACCGATGTCGATACCAGTACCGAAGCCGATACCGATACTCGAGGAACGGTCTGCAGCAACTCTAGCAGTACCGAAGTAGCCGAGAGTGCTAGACTACGTTCATCGGTGAGGAGTGTTTCATCCATCACCATAGCCAATGCCGGGGTGTCGGTACCGCTCAAAGCGGCCACAACCACCGAGCATGGCCCAGGTGTGTTCATCGAGGTAAGAACCCCGGGAACAACCTGGAGCCCCGTTAATGCTTTGGAGCCTGAAGACTCCTGCCAGGGCTTTATCGCCAAGATGTCCTCAAGGGCAAGGCTGGAGCCATCTCGATGCTGAGAAGGAGATCTACCACTCGAGGACTGGCTAGTCTTTACAGGCTTTTGTTTGGTTACCTGATCCTGTGAAGAAGAAGATATTCTAGCTGGTGACATCGAGTGCGATGTGAACCCGGGTATCGAGTTGTGCTCGATACTGAAGACTTCTTCTCTTTGAGCTCCAGCAGGAGACACACTCCAGAGGGCAATGGTCAGGACCTAAACATTATAGACACCAAGTATGAGTGTCTGAAAATATATCTGTACCGCCACACTGAGCATTTCTTAAAGATAGTGGCTGGCTTTTCTATAATGGAAGGATAGAGGCCTAGTGGCCTAGAAACCGTCAGGCACTAAACAGGAAAAACTTTCTAAGAAAAGAAGAAATTCTTCAGAAAAAAGTAAGAAAAGCACCGGCGGTACCGGTGGCATTGAGGGAAGGCAGACGCGACCACAAAAAACTAAGAATAAAAAGAAGAATTTTCTGCAATGACAGGAATACGTCCTGCCGGCTCCGTGGAAAGCACAGTTACTTACCTGTAACAGGTGATCTCTGGGAACAGCAGGAATAAGTCTTCACATATGGGTACGTCGGTACCGACAGAGCCTGCGCGGGAAAGCTCCCCAGCATCCAATCAGAAAGCTTTTGGGAACATCCCTCAGCGCCTGCATGCTGCCCTCCCGCCTTTCCGTCTCTCCTCAGTTGAATTTTATAGCTGAGACAAAGAAAGAGAGAGAGGAAAGGAAAGATATGAGAGATACAACTCCTAGGGGAGGTGGGTGGGTTGTGAAGACTTATTCCTGCTGTTCCCAGAGATCACCTGTTAAAGGTAAGTAACTGTGCTATCTCCAGGAACAAGCAGGAATGAGTCTTCACATATGGGGACTCCCAAGCTAAGATGCCTGGAGCCCTAGCATGTTGGAGATTGAAACATGTTACACCTCATATGGCCAGGCATCCTGAGGGAGGGTAGGAGTTGAAAAGAGAGGAGCTGTAGGAAACAGCTGACCTAAGATAGGACTACAGGCAAGGAGTCCTTGTATGTATGATAATCATCATGAAATATATTGACATGAACAATCACAATATGGACCTCACCTACTGAATTGCAGGAAGTAGAGAGCCTGACGGAATCTACTGGGGATCCAGTAGAGGAATCTTCAAGGTGACCTCACTGAAGTGAAGGTGAAGGTCAAAATCTGGAAGTAACAGGTGACCCCAGGATTCAACTGGGGTAGTACAAAAACGGTAGGTCTTTAGTGGGAAACTTTATGGAAAAAGCTGAAAACTCTTTTGGCTACAGAGTTAATCATAGTTAGGAGCAAAAGAGGAAGACTGACCGATTTGGACAACTGGCCTAGTCCTTGAGGGAAGAAGGGGTATGGGAGAAACCCCGTATTCCCAAGAAAGGACAGATGTCTGAGGAGTTGAAAACCTCAGACCTACTGAAGATCCACGTCTTCCCTAACTGATGAGAGGTAGGAAGATATTGGAGTATGGAGCTTCAGGGATACCTGAACCTAGGGTTATGGTAAAAGCTGTCAGTACCACAGCAGTGGTTGTGTGCATAATAGTCTAAACATACTGTGGAATAGAATGAACATGTGCAAGCCCACTGTCTGGAACATACAGGAAGGAAAAAACCTTTATGAGCACAGACAGTTAGAGAGTTAAGTATGTAAATACATATCTACCTATAAGGAAGTATCTCGACAGATACACACATATATTTATGTATATATGTATATGTGTAGATATATATATATACACATATGTTTATGGCGAGATCCAGGGGGCATAACATATGCACACATGGCTGACAGACATATGTATCTAAAGAATGTATATAGACGTATGTACATATATGAATATATAGGTTTAAAGATAAATGTCTGCAATTAAGCAGACAGAGATATGTCTATACAAACCTTCACATGGGAGATGTGAAGAGGAACGATTCATCTAATAACAAGAAGGTGGAACCTACTTGAGAAGATATAGAGAATCTGTTCCCTCTGGTTAAGATGGAGCAGGAATGCTATCCAGTGAAATAACCAGGATGGTTGCGTGAAAAAACAGAGGATAATATCAGTCTGTAAACAGCAAGTCCTGAGTCCGGTAGAACTCTAACATGGTGAATGGACAGAAAACGCATAAGATGAGATACCAGGTTGACCCACTTGACGGACAAGGGGGGGTATCATGCGTTGTTTAGTTAAATATGTGCTGTCCATGAGGGATTAGAATACCATGAGGACAAGCTGCAAGGAAAAAGAGTATATTTCCTGTAGGAATTGGGTAACTCATTAGACTGTCACGTAGGGAAGGCTTATGTCCTTTATTAAAAGGAAATAGAAGGGTGTAAAGAACCCTCAGAGTCATGAGGAATGACTGAGGAAGCCTTTTCAACCATATAGGATAGTAATTAGAGAAAAATCCCCATGCTCTCTAGCAAGGGCCCATAGTGGAAAGCTTCTCTGTAGGATTGCAGAGAGCATTATGTAGGAGAATTGGGAAATAAAACTGGCTGTTGGAGAAAAACAGCTGTCACTTCAACTATGCTGCCAACTCCAGGGATTTGGAGATGGCAGAAAAGAAGCGATAAGGATTATCCAAGACAGATGAAGCACTATCTTGGAAGCACTAACAGGCTAGACAAAAAGTAGTGGAAGACAAGACTGGAACTTGAAGAAAAGTACCAGTAGTCCAATCACTGGAACTCCTGCATGGGCAGCTGCTGAATAGAACAGCAGAGAGAATCTTTCTGTTTTCAACAGAGAGAAAAGACAGAACAAGAGGAGGAAATCCTGTTCCTGTCTGATGAGCTGCCCAAATGAAAGAAGGGAGGTTACTCCAGAGAAAAAACTCCACACTGGAAAGGAAAGGAAGACTAGAAAGGCTAAGAAAGCCTTCCAGTGGTATGGTACCACTCTTACAGGGGAAACCCTGGAAAAGAGGGTAAAGAAAAATAGGAGCTGAAGGGTGACTTGCCATATGGTAAGTCTGTAGAAGGAAAAAATTCATGTTGGTACAGAAAAACTATCATAGGATAGTTGGTAAACTTCTCTTCATGGCAGGAAGAGGAGGAAAACCCTGTGACCCATAGACATGAATATCCTGACAGCTCAGCATACCTAAGAGCAAGTGGATGTCCTGGAAACAGGAATCCATGTGTAGAGTTTAAAATGAAAAAACAGTGAAAAAACGTCTGCTGAGAAGAAGTGAACTGTAGGTTATAAAGAGATTAATTAGAACCCTATGGCAGGGTTAATTTTCCTGGCTTGAGTTTGGATTCTTCAGACCAGGGCGAGGTTTCCCCTGCTTGGGAACATCTGTATGATGGGCAGGAGAATAATAAAACCTTCTTTTAGGGAAAGAAGGTTTGGTAGGGCATTTCCTACCTACTGGGGAAGGAGAAGGCTTAGGATAGCTCTCAGAAACAGGGAAGTCAGTGGAGCACTGAGCAACCTGACGTAAAGACTCCTTACTGAAGAGATTTTCTCCAGTACAAGGAGTATTACCCAGTCTTTGTTGTGCCCATCTGTTCAAGTCTGAAGCTTGGAGCCAGGCTGTACGTCGTGCTCCTATGGCTATAGCAGAGGTTCTGCTAACAGACTCAAAGGAGTCTAGGGAAGCACGAGAAAGAAACCAAGAGATATTTTGGCTATGACTAAGAAGTAAGGAATAGTCTGCAGCCTTGGGCTCTGATGGAAAAGGAGTCAAAAGAGATAATTTCTTTGTGACCTCCTGAAGGGATAGACTCATATAAAAAATATAAGAGAGAGAATCCTTGTTGCCAGCATAGATGTTTGGAAGGTTTGACGTCCAAAGGCATCCAGTGCTCTAGATTCACGACCTGGCGGGTAAGAAGAAGGCGTCTTCTTGCTTTTTACCTTCCTCATTGCTGATTCCACTACAATGGAATGATGGGGAAGTTGAGTCTTTTGAAAGCTTGGAGAGGGGGGCACCTGATACAGAAGATCAGTTGCTGTAGAAGGTGAGGAAACCCTTAAAGGTGTTTCCCATATTCTCAGAAGAAGATCCTGCAAAGAATGATGTAAAGGAAGCATTATATTTTCCTTTTCCCCAGAAGAAACTTGTGTAGGATCATAGCCAGGGATAGGAATAGCAAGGAATGTTGCCATGTCAAGAAGAAATTTCTGATAAGAAGGATCTCCAATGGGAACCATCCCTGGACAGGCTAACGTTGAAGAACTAGCCTGGGCACCGGAGGATGTATTTGTCCGGTGCAGAAAAGGATCCCCAATGGATGGATACTGGTACTGGCAGTTATGACCTGAGACAGTCAGTACTGCATCGTCCATGCTAGGTATCGATTCCAAACTAGGTATAGAAAGGAGCGATCCTGGTGAAAAAGGCATGGAAGGAGCTGGTCCCGATGTTACTGCAGGTACCAGCATCGATACCGATACCGGTAGCTGTGCCGGAATCGAAGGCGATATCGACATCGAAGCAGTCATCGGAGGCTGCTCAAGCGGTACCGAGGTAACCAAACACCCTTGGTGAGTATCCTCAGAGAGCCGGTTCCTCCTTGCTTGTTTATGTAAAACATGGCTACCTGATTGTCCGTTTGAATGAGGACTGTCTGGTAGCTGAGGAGGGTATGAAAGACCTTGAGAGCTAAGAACACTGCTTGAAGCTCCAAGTGATTGATATGAAGAGAGGTCTCCTGTGGAGACCAAGTACTTTGGGTGGAGAGGTCCTGCAGATGAGCTCCCCAACCTGTTTGGGAGGCATCTGTTGTGAGGATTGTTTGGGGCAACAAAGGTTGGAAGGGGGACCCCAGCAACAGATTTTGAGTGGACATCCACCATTGGAGAGACCAAAGGAGACATTTGGAGTTTGCTATTTGGTCTGAGAGAGCTCCTGAGGCTTGAGTCCACTGGGTGGACAAAGTCCATTGAGCTGCTCTCATGTGTAGGCGAGCATAGGGGACCACATGTACTGTGGAAGCCATGTGGCCTAGCAGTTGTAGCATCTCCCTGGCAGTTAAGTGGCTCTTTGACTGAAAATGGGAGGCTAGCTGCACTAGACATTGGCCATGGGCCTGAGGAAGGTAGGCCCTTGCAGTGGTGGTATCCAACCAGGCCCCTATGAATTCCAGGGACTGAGTAGGGATGAGCTGGGACTTTGGGAGGTTTACCACAAGTCCCAGATACTGCAGAATGCGTCTTGTGCGGTCCAGGGAAATCTGGGCTTCTGACTGAGATGGAGCTCTGATGAGCCAGTTGTCCAGATATGGGAAGACAAAGACTCCCAGAGTGCGCAGAAATGCAGCAACTATTGCCATGCATTTGGTGAACACTCTTGGAGCAGAGGCCAGACCGAAAGGAAGGACTCTGTATTGGTAATGTTTTCCCTGGAACAGAAAACGTAGGAATTTTCTGTAGGATGGATGGATGAGTATATGGGTGTACGCATCCTTGAGATCTAGAGAACAAAGCCAATCCTGACTCTGTAGGTATGGAAGGAGAGTGCCTAAAGAGAGCATCTTGAACTTCTCCTTGTACAGAAATTTGTTCAATTCTCGGAGATCTAGAATAGGTCTGTATCCCCCTGTTTTCTTTGGGATGAGAAAGTAGGGGAAGTAAAAATCTGACCCCTGTTGAAGAAGAGGAACTTCTTCTATGGCCCTCTGGGCCAGAAGGGAGGTTACCTCCTGATCCAGAAGGTCGAGGAGAGATGTGGGAGAATTGAAATGTCTCACCATGGTGTAGGGAGGAAGGTCTGAGAAATGAAGTTTGTAGCCCTCTCTGATGATGGAGAGGATCCACTGCTCTGATGTGATTTGCTCCCATCTGGGAGCAAAATGAGCCAACCTTCCTGGAATGGTGAGAGGTTCTGGCTGTTGTAGAGCCAGAAAGGTTAAGTTCTCTAGCACTAAGTCAAAACCCCTGAGGGGCTTGGGACTGCTGGGTTGCAGCAGCCCCTGCAGGTTTAGGCCTAGCCTGTTTGGGTTGCTGACGCTTAGTAGCAAAGCGACCTGCAGAAGACTGTTGACCAGAAGTGGAAGGAAATCTGCCCTTCTTGTAAAAAGACTTTTTCTTGGCTGGAGTGGAGGTAGACTTAGAAAGTCTATCAAGAGCAGCATTTTCTGCATCCATTTGAGTGGCTTTAATCTGCCACTCTTTGCCAAATAGGTTTTCACCTGTACAGGGTAGATTTCCTAAACCATCTTGAACCCAGGGTTCTAGATCAGAAGCCTGGAGCCAAGCAATTCTACGAGCAGCTATAGCAATTCCTGAGGCTCTGCTGGCAACCTCAAAGGAATCAAAGGCTGCTCTGTTGGAAAACTTTGAGATGTCTTGCGTATGCTTAAGCCAAAGAAGGAATTCCTCCCTTTTATCCTCTGGAATAAAAGGGAGAAAGTTGTGCAGCTTTTCTGCAACCTCCTTCAGAAACATACCCATATAAAGGCTGTATGAATTGATTCTGGCAGTAAGCATGCTAGCTTGGAAGATCTTTCTACCAAAAGCATCCAAGATCCTGCATTCTCTTCCTGGAGGAGTAGAAGAGTGTCTTTTGGTACTCTTTATTCTCTTCATAGCTGACTGCACCACAATAGAATGGTGAGGAAGCTGAGTTTTTTGAAAACCAGGAGAAGGAGGGACGTGGTACATAGTGTCCAATCTACGAGAATGAGGAGAAAGGGTGAGAGGAGTCTCACACAATTCAAGCAAATGTTCTTGGAGAATTTCATGAATTGGCAAGGTGACTGCCTCTCTGGGAACCTTAGAGTATCCCAAAATGTCTAATTTTTTTGCTCTAGGTTCTTTTTCAGAGGTTACTGAAATAGAGAGTCCTTTAGCTACTTCCATGATGAAGTCTTGAAAGGACAAATCCTCTGGAGGAGACATTCTCCTCTTTGGAGAAGAGGGCTCCTCAGGAAGAGCAAGAGATACTTCAGGAGAGTCATCCGATGAATCGGAATCATCAGAAGACTGGAAGACTGTTGGCTTCCAGGGATCGATACGCGTATCGACCGGTATCGACATCGGGCATACCCGGAACCGGATCGGTATCGGGAAAAGAACCGGAACCGGTATCCTGGTCGATGTGGATGCCCTGGGTACCGGTATCGATTGTGGTACCGGAACCGAGGTCAGTACCGCTTGCTGCGGTACCGTGGGCGTCGCAGCCTTAATGAAAGCCATTATGGCCTGCTGCATGGATTGAACTGTATGATCCATGGACGCCACGACTGCCTGGATGTCGGTACCGTAAGAGTGTGCCGGTACCCCAGAGCAGTCTAACAGGTGATCAGTCGAGGCCGTGCCATCGATGTCAACCTGTAACCCCATAGGAGGAGCTTTGGAAGCCAGAGCTTCCCGCCGGGGTTGTTTGGCTGGGGCAGGGTCCTCAGGGTCAAGCCCGGGGGCATCTCAGTACTTAGAGGGAGATTTGCCCTTTGAGGACCTGCCAGAGGAATGTTTGGTTACCTGAGATCCATCAGGAGAGGAAGACCTGGAAGATGTCGATGCTGGAGTATCTGTGGAAAACAGCATATGAAACTTGGCTGCTCGGTTCTGTAAGCCACGTTTAGACATCAGGGAACAGGACTGGCAATCCGGAATGGAGTGGTCAGGCCCCAAACATTTAAGACACCATTCATGTGTGTCGGTAACAGAGATGGTACCGCTACACTTGGTGCATTTTTTAAAACCAGAAGCTGGTTTTTCCATGAGGGAAAATTGTTCTCTAGGCCTAGGGGCCTAAAGAGAGAAAATTTCACCAAGTAGTGAAAAGAAAATTTTTTTTTTTTTTGAAAAGTAAAAAGAAAAAAGACCGGCGGTACCGGTCCGGTAGTCGGGGAAGGCAGACACGCAGCCAAAGAAACAAATTAAAATAAGAACTTCTTCAGCGGTGACAGGAACACGACCTGCTGGCTCCGCGGAAAAGAAGAACTGAGGAGAGTTGGTGAGAAAGGTGGGAAGGCAGCGCGCATGCGCTGTGGGAGGCTCCCAAAAGCTTTCTTCTGGGAAGCTGGGGAGCTTTCCCGCGCAGGCTCCGTCGGTACCGACGTACCCATATGTGAGGACTTCTTCCTGCTTGCTCCTGGAGATAGAGGTAAATTCCTGTGTGTTTTGGAAAGGGAATTTATTGCCACATAAGCTTGTAAAGGAAGCTGTGTTTCATGCCTGATTATCAGCTGTGTTAGAACTCTGCAACAGCAAGAAAGCTAATTGGCTGCTTTAGGAGTTTGTGCTTTGCTCCTTTTTTATATGAAAAGCCTGCTAAGAGTTTTGTGGACATTTTGAATGCTTATTTCACATTCACCTGGAAGTGTAGCCCAGAGAATTGAGGCTGAGTGAAGATAAACTGCCATAGGAGAATTAACCTTGGTTTCTTTGTGCTATGATTAACAAAGGACTATAAGAAAAGGACTACTTTTCTTATAGTCCTTTGTTAATCATAGCACAAAAGACTACTCTTCAAAGGACTACTCTTCAGCGCATCGATCTCCCAGGAGGGAGAAAAGCTGCTTCCTCCACCTCCAGCAGCGGCGTCACAGCCACGTGCTGCCCTCTTTTATTTAAGAAGGAAGCATCAGCGGCACACCCACGCCTTGCGGGCCCGCGCCTGAGGGCCTCGCCAGAGGACCCTTTGGCACGGCCCTTAGGCAACAGCCCTCACTGAGATGAGCAAGAAACTTCAAGGATTCGTCATCATCACCATAATTACCTGAAGTTTGAGCTCCGCCTCAGTTGAGCTCACTCTCACCAGTAACACAGCCTTTTTGGAAATCCACGGCAGGGAACTAACTGATCAATCAGAGGTAACCAGAACACATATTTCATCTCTTATCTCTCTTCCACATAATTGCTATTAATTGCCGATATTGATGCTTGCTGATATTAGGATTCTATGCTTGCTGTCATTTGGTAATATTATCCAACGTTTTTGCTGATTGTGATTGACACCATATTTATATCATAGTATATTGTACTACGTGCTGCATATTATATATTATAGTATATTTACACTAATTGCTACACTGTATTACACTATCTCACTAATCTCAAATCTACGCCTGTTTAACAATGGAACTAGGAAGATTATTAACACTCACCTTAAACATACTGATGTTTGCTCTAGGGTTCCTACTTTCTCACTCTCTCCCCATTCACTCTCTAACCCCAGCTATAAACATTCCTAAACCTGCACACACTCACATCATCCCATACAGACCCAGACATGTTGCCCAAAAATATGATATCAGACACCCCTCCATGGGTAGATCACGCATCCATCAGCATACCTCTATGTTCAAAGGTTGATCAATGTGAACTTAATACCAATAGATAACCCCAAGAAAAACATTACCCAGACAACTCAACTAAAATGAATACTCATCAATGCCAGGTCAATTAGAAATAAAATCCCAATTATGATTGACCTCATTTTGGACGAAACACCTCATCTTCTTTGTATAACTGAAACTTAGCTAAATGAGTCTGATTCAGTTCTTCTTAATCAACTGAAAGTGCATGGTTATACTATAATTAACTGTAATAGAGACCGAAAAAGAGGTGGAGGAGTACTCATAATAGCGAAAGCTAACCTTAATCTTTCATCTACCTTACTAGATAAGCACGATGGAATAGATATCCCTAAAATAGAAAGTCACACCATGGCTATTTGCCTTATATATAGATCCCCCACACTTGATATGCAGAGCTTAGACATTATCCTTGAGCTTGCGCGTAACTCTTCTTTGAAGAAACCTTCTGTTATCTTAGGAGATCTTAACCTTGCCTCCCTACCAAATATCCAGAAACTATCCTTCCTTGAAGCAATGGATGAAATGGGATTTAAACAAATAATTACTCACCCTACTCACTGCAAAGGTAACACCCTTGATTTAATATTCCTCCCATTACACTAAGCACAGTTACTTACCTTTAACAGGTGATCTCTGGGAACAGCAGGAATAAGTCTTCACATATGGGTACGTTGGTACCGACGGAGTCTGCGCAGGAACGCTTCCCAGCGTCCAATCAAGAGCTTTTGGAAGCATCCCAGCACGCCTGTGTGCTGCCTTCCCGCCTTTCCCAACTGCCTCTCCTCAGTTAAGTTTTAAAGCTGAGACAAAGAGAAAGAGAGAGGAAAGGAAAGATAGAGATACAACTCCTGGGGAGGTGGGAGGGTTGTGAAGACTTATTCTTGCTGTTCCCAGAGATCACCTGTTACAGGTAAGTAACTGTGCTATCTCCAGGAACAAGCAGGAATGAGTCTTCACATATGGGTACTCCCAAGTTGAGATGCATGGAGTCCCAGCATGTCATAGGTTGGAACATGCTATCTCCCAGAACACCAGGCATCCTGAGGATGGAGGGTATGAGTTGAAGAAAGAAGGATGCTGTGGAACAGCTAACCTAGCATAGGACTGCAGAGAAGGAGTCCATGTGTGGATGATGATGGTCATCAATAATATTGCAAAGGATATTGCAATATGGACCTCCCCTGACAGGATTTCACAGAAGTATGGAGGTTCATGGATCTACTGGGAACCTAGTAGAGGAACCTTGAAGAGGACCTCACTGTAAGTGTAGGAAAACCAATGGAGGTCAGAATCCTGAAAGGTAACAGGTAACCCCAGTAGGAAAACTGGGGTAGTCCAAAAACAGTGGACCTTCAGCGGAAGGCTTTATGACAAAAAAACCTAGCTCTTTTGGAGGCAGAGTGAGACACTCTTAGGTGCAAAAAGAGAAAGGCTAACCAATTTGGACAAACAGGCACAGTCCTTGTGGGGAGAAAGGTGTGGGAACTCCTTGTATCCCAAAAAGAGAGGACAAATGCCTGAGGCGTTAAAGCTTGTGATTAACTGAAGATCCACAATGTCTCTCCTAACTGGGGTAAGCTAGAGATACTGGGCACGGAGAGCTTCAGAGGTACCTAAACCGTTAGGAGTGGTCTAGTGGTTAGGACAAGGTACTTCAGGCCGGAGGTTCAAGTCCCACCTGGGGACAGCAATCTCAGGCCGGAGGGACTGGTATTTCTAGTCCTACAGGCACTCCTTGTCGTCTTGGGCAAGCCACTTAACCCTCCATTGCCCATGTTCCCTGTAAGTATTAGCATATGTGTGTCATATCCCCTTGTGTTAAATGTATCCCCCAATTGACCGCTTTGACCCGGTGAAAAGCGGGATATAAATACAGCTAAATAAATAAATAAATGGTATAAAAATTGTTGAGTACCACAGGAGTGGTTGTGTGTGTAGAACCCCAAACTTGCTAGGTAGCATAGGTACGGGTAAAGCCCCTCTGTCAGAATCATATAGCTATATGAGGATAGACAGTGAGATAGATAAGTATGTGGATACATATCTATCTATAATAAAATATCTCAACAGATACATATGATAGATAGACAGACATATAAGAATATATCTATAGTGAGATATGGCAGGGCATAAAATACACACAAAAAATAAATATGGATATGTAGGCCTACATATGAGTGTCTGCAATTAAACAGACAGCGATATGCCTACAGCACAGTGATCACATAGGATATGTGGAGAGGAAAGAGTCATCTAATAACAAGGAGATGGAACTTACTTGAGAAGACATATAGAGAATCTGTTCCTCCTGGTCATGATCTGCAAAAATGCTAGTTAGTGAAAAATAACCAGGACTGTTACGTGAAAAACAAAGGACAATGTCAATGTGCAGCCAGCAAGTCCCGAGTCTTCCAGGACTCTAGCATGGTAAGTAGACAGAAGACGCCTAGAGATGAGATACCATGTTGACCTGCTTAAGGGCAAAGGTATCATGCGTTCTTACCATGAGGACGAGCATATCCCCAATTGGGAATACTATGGACCAAAGCAGAGAACTGGCAACTCCTTGAGCTTTCACATAAGAGAAGGCCTATGTCCTTTATATCAAAAAAGGAGATAGTAAAAGAAGGGAGAACCTTCTAGTCATGGGAGACATAACTGAAAAACCTTTTCTAACCAGCTAGGATAGCTGTTGGAGAAAAAAAAAACCATGCTCTCTAGCAAGGGCCCATAGTGGAAAGCTTCTCTGTAGATTGCAGAGAGCATGAAGCAGGAGAATGAGGAGACAGAACTGGCTGCTAGAGAGCCAGTATCTCTGCCAACTATGCTGCCAAACCCAGGGAGATGGAGAGGGCAGAATAGAAGACAATCTAGAAAGCTTGTAGTGAGATGATCTCCAAGAGATATGAAGCACTGACTTGGAGCCACTACCAAGACTAGACAGAATGTTAGTGGAGGACAATCTGGTTGTTTGTGAACAAGAACCAGTGGTCCAAACATTAAGGCTCCTGCATAGGCAGTTGCTAGCAAGACAGCAGAAAGAATCTTACTGTTCAAAAACAGAAAGGACAGAATAGGAGTAGGAAACTCTGGACATGACTGATAAGCTGCCCCAAAGCAAAATTGAAAAGAGGAGGCAACTCAGAGAGGAAAACGCCGCACTGGAAAGTGAGAAAAGTAGAGAGGCTGAAGAAAAAGCCTCCCAGTAAGTAACTCCCTCTTACAGGGGAAAAACTTGGTAAGAGGGTGAAGAGAATGGAGCTGAAGACTTACGAAGTAGGACGTCTATAGAAATGAAAAATACATGCTGGCACAGGAACTATCATTTGATAGTGGTTAGACCTCTTTCCCTAGCAGGAA
Source organism: Ichthyophis bannanicus (assembly GCA_033557465.1). Lineage (NCBI taxonomy): Eukaryota > Metazoa > Chordata > Amphibia > Gymnophiona > Ichthyophiidae > Ichthyophis > Ichthyophis bannanicus. The sequence continues at coordinate 149,689,478 of CM066047.1, forward strand.
AAAGAGGAGAAACCTGTGACCTATAGGTATGAATATCCTGACAGCTCATAGAAATATAGAAAAAATTGATATCTTTTGGAAATGGATCCATGTGTAGGGGTTAGAATGAAGCAGGGGGTTGCCTCCATTGAGAAGAAGCAACTGTAGATGCTAACCCCAAGAGTCACAAGCATCTGATGATTGATCAGAAACCCTGCAGATGCTGGGTTTGCAGAGACTGGTGAGAGGTTGGATTCTTCAGACCAGGACGATGCCTCCCCTGTTGGGGAACATCTGTATGATGGGCAAGTGATGAATAAAACCTTCTTCTCCTGTGGGAAGAAAGTTTGGTAGGAGATTTTCTACCTAGTGGGACAGAAGAAGGTGTAGAACAACCCTTAGGAACAGGTAAATCAGTGGATAACTGAGTAACCTGACGTAAAGACTCCTTGTTGAAAAGATTTTCCCCAGTGCAAGGAGTATGTCCCAGACGTCGTCGTGCCCATTTGTCCAAGTCTGAAGCTTGGAGCCAGGCTGTACGTTGTACCCCTATAGCAATAGCAGAGGTTCTGCTAACAGTCTCAAAAGAGTCTAGAGAAGCACGAGAAAGAAACCAAGAAATATTCTGGATATGCTTAAGCAGTGAAGAATAGTCTTTACTCCTAGAATCTGGAAGGAAAGGAGTCAAAAGATTTAACTGCTTTGTGACCTCCTCAAGAGAAAGACTCATATAAAAATATATGAGAGAATTCTTGCAGAAAGGGATAGATATCTGGAAGGTTTGACGTCCAAAGGCATCTAGTGTCTTAGACTCACGACCTGGCGGATAAGAAGAGTGCTTTTTCTTACCCTTTACCCGCCTCATTGCTGATTCCACTACTATGGAATGATGAGTAAGTTGAGTCTTTTGAAACCCTGGAGAGGGGGGCACCTGATATTAAAGATCAGTTGCCCTGGGAGGTGGGGGTACCCTTAAAGGTGTTTCCCACATTCCTAGAAGGAGATCCTGCAAGGAATGATGCAAAGGAAGCATTATGTTGTCCTTTGTTTTGGTAAAAACAGAGGCTTGTGCAGGATCATGTCCTGGAATAGGAATGGCAAGGGATCTTGCTATATCCTGGAGGAAACTCTGAAAAGAGGGATCCCAAACAGGAATCTCCCCTGGACAGGGTAGAGCTAAAGAACTAGCCTGAGCATCCACAGAGTTATCCAAATATATAGGAATAGAAGATCCTGAAGAGTGCAGTGTAGAATGCTTAAAAGATGGTTGCTGGTACTGGCTGTCAGGAGCAGCCACCATCCTTACCACATTGTCCATGCCAGGTATCGACTCCAAGCTTGGTATAGAATGGAGTGATCCTGTTGAAAAAAGCATGGCAGGAGTTCGCCACGATGCTACTGTGGGTACCGGTACCGATGTCGGAGTCGAGCCCGACAAAGACATCGGAGCAGTCATCGGTGGCAGGTCAATCGGTACCGAGGTAACCGGAAACCTCCGGCCGATATCCTCGGTACCGAAGCACCGGTATCGATCGGTGTCGGTACCAAAATCTATTGGTACCCAGTCTTCTAGACTAGAGATCGATTCCAAACTCGGCATCGAGGGCAAAGAGCCTGATAAGCGAAGCATGGAAGGCACAGACTATGAAGTTAATGAAGACATCGGTACCAACTTCGGTACCGTGTCTGATACCAGTGAAGGAAGGGCAACCAGTGGCAACTCAATCGGCGTCGGGGGAACCGAGAGTTGCGGATCCGAATCATCGGAACCGAGCCTTCGGTACCGTCGAGAGCTGGTACCAAGGCAAGTCGGTACCCAGTCCTCCAGACTGGAGATCGATTCCAGACTCTGCATCGATGGAAGCGAGGCTATCGATGCACATCTGGAGGGTACCGACGTCGGTTGAAGTATCGGTGTTGGTACCAATAATGGAAAGTCAATCTGGAGGGTATCCAGCGATCCCGAAGGTACCGAGGACGCCAGATGACGATCCCTGATGAGGATTGTTTCATCCAACACCAGTGCCGACGCCGGGGTATCAGTACCGCTCGAAGCAGATGCCACCACCGTACACGGCTTAGGTATGTTCTGTGGGGGGTGAACCCCAGGAACAACCTGAAACCCCTTATAGACTGTTTGTGGGTTACCTGATCCTGTGTAGAAGAAGAAGGGGACGGTGCCCCGAAGTTGGAGGGCAACCGTGTATCGAGGGAGTCTCGATGTTGAAAACCTCTTCTTACCAAACTGTTGTCAGGACCCAAGCAGGTTAGACACCGACTTCGAGGGTCTAAAAATAAAGTTGTACCGCCACAGTCTGAACATTTCTTGGAGAAAGTGTCTGGCGGTTCCATGAAGGAAAAAGAAGAGGCCTAAAAGGCCTAAGAGACCGTGGGACACTATGAAGAAAATTATCCCGTGGAAAAGGAAAATTTTACAAGAAAAGAAAAGAAAACACCGGCGGTACCGGTGGCGTCGGGAAGACAGCCGCGACCACAAGTAAACTAAAAAATAAAACCAAAAATTTTCTGCGGTGACAGGACGACGTCCTGCCGGCTCCGTGGAAAAGCGAAAACTGAGGAGAGGCAGTTGGGAAAGGCGGGAAGGCAGCATGCAGGCATGCTGGGATGCTTCCAAAAGCTCTTGATTGGACGCTGGGAAGCGTTCCCGCGCAGACTCCGTCGGTACCGGCATACCCATATGTGAAGACTCATTCCTGCTTGTTCCTGGAGATCACACTATTACCTCAATTTAATCCACCCACCACAACTCAGGTACCATGGTCGGATCATTTCATGATACATATCTCTCTCCCTTTCCAACTCCCTAACACAGCACATACCAATACCAAACACACAGAGCAAAGATTCTGCCAATTTAACAAGGAAACCTTCCTGGAATCAATCTGTACAAAGTTAGACTGACTCAAACAATCCCAATGAACTTGTATCAATTTGGAACTCTGTTATAGGGGCAGAAGCGAAATCTCTGCCTTCAAATAAAAGACTAAGAAGAAATTCATCTGAGAAATGGTACACTTCAAAACTTGCTATTCTAAAGAAAAACCTCAGGAAATTGTAAGCTAAATGGCGTAAGGCAAAAACCCCAGAACTAAGGGTACAATACTTCATAAATCTCAAGACTTATAAGGAAGCTATAAACACCACAAAAAGGCTACATCACGCAAAAACATTATCAAAAGCCATCAACCGACCTAGGGAACTCTGAGATTATTAAATCCCTATCTAAAATTCCTGAATACACCTCGAACAAAACGCTAATAGACCCCCAACTCCTGGCAAATCATTTTGCCAGCAAGCTTAAACAGAGTACCCGTCCAAATACGACCCTGACACCTACCACAGCAAATAACATCACCGAATGGAGCTCATTTCACATAGTTTCAATCAAACAACCTCTAGATACCATATCAAACCTCAATACTACCACCTCGTTACTTGATCCTTGCCCAGTGACATGGATTACAGCTGCAAAATCTGAACTTGCCCCATACATATTGAAAGTTGTAAACCAATCTCTACTTCAAGGCTTTATGCCAGACGACCTCAAGTATACAGCAATTCGACCTCTACTAAAAAATAAAACCCTTAACAGCAACGACCCCTCTTCGTATCGCCCCATTGCCAGTATACCTTTGCTAGCTAAAATCATTGAGAAGGTATACAATTGCAGGATCATATCAATACAAACTCCCCTTTAGATGAGCACCAGTACGGTTTCCGCCCTTATCACGGGGTAGAAACTTTACTTATATCCCTTTTTGACTCAATAATCTAAGGCCGGGGTCTCAAACACGCGGCCCGCGGGCCGCATGCGGCCCGCGAGAGTACTTTGTGCGGCCCGCGACGGAGAGGAAACAAAATCAAAACAAACCCCTGGCTTCTGCTGCTGCCGCTGCCGCCATGGCAGTGGCAGAATCAACTGTCCCGCGGCCCCTTCCCGTCTGCCCGGCAGAGCCCTCAGCTGTCAGCTCCATAATTAATACACAATGGCTAGATCAAGACATGTTTTTATAGAGCTGCAAATCGGGACACCTATTTGAAACTTAAACTTAAACCTAAACATTAAAAGAGTGGGAAACGGATTTGTGTGATCATGAGACGTCAAATGTTTCATCCAGAGCGCAGACTAAGATAGGTTCGTGTTTGCTCAAACTGAAATTTTTGAAAATCCTTAAATCGTAATCTCATTCTGCCTCCCAGTAAACGGGGGGGATTCTTGGGTTTTCGTGAAAATTGAATAATCAATTTTGAACAAGGGAAAACTTTAACTTGTGCTTTGCCAAAGCACTAAGGACAGAAGGCAGGCTCCCGATGACAAACAGTACTAAAACGCCACCCTCACCCACGCATTCTCGGCTCCTGACAGGAGGTAGTTAGTCGAGGGCGGTTCCAATCCAAAATAAGTATATTGCACTACCCTCCCCCCACAAGTGGCTTTTCAGGAAGCAAGTGCTAATTGCCTCGGCCCGGCTCACCCCAGCGCAGGAAATCTGCGACGTTCTTGTCCCGGCGAAGTGGCGGGGAGCTGTTGCATTCCTGATATAGACAGAGCAGCACATCCAGCAGGCTCTCTATGCTCAGCCACTCCTCTTCGGCCGTTCCCCGCTGTACTACCAGCCGCTCGAGTTCGCGCAACCGTTCCTCGGCTGCCATGCTCAGAGGGTGCCTGCCTCCGAGAGCTGCTGCAGTCTGCGCCATCTTCTGCGAACGGTCTGCCGGAGACAGCCTCTCTCGCTGATAAGTTCGTGCGTGCACTGCTCTCACAGGCTCCTGGGATTGAACCACAAGAGATCTCGTGCCGGGGAATCACCTGGGACAGAATAGGGGAGCACGCCCGCACGCCCTGTGGTGACTAATCAGGGAATGTGGCCAATCTCCGCGTGGCCCCGCCCTCTTCCGCAGCTGGACAGGTGAGGGCGAGGCGCACGCTATCAGGAAGTGCCAAGAGTCATACACGTATGGATGGATAGATAGCAACAGAGTAGATTGCGTGTGCACCTTTACTGCTACATAGGTACAATCACAGAGATCTTCAGTTTCTGATTTGTTCTTCATCTGCTATTAATATTTATGAATTCTAGATAGTGTTCTAAGCAATTCTGTATAGCAAGGTACTGATTATTTTAGATTTTATTTTTTGTATGCTTATTTATATTATTCTTTTTTTTCACTAACAAAGGTACTAAGCCGATTGTATTGAATGTTTTATTTATTTATGTACTTTGATAATTAATGCAAAGATGGGTTACAACAAATTAGAATTTAAAATGTGTACAAAAAATAGATTATGCCACCCACTGTCTGTATACATATGCATCTTTTATGTTGCTATACTTCAGCCTCTATGCCTCTTGCGTAGAGACATTCACACTTGTAACCAACGGATACATAAATGCCCACATCTCATTCATGTGTATATATATTTATACATCACCCCTACAGTTAACATAAGTTCCTACATATCTGCAGGCCTACATAGATAGTCCCCGCATCTCATATATACAGACATCAAGTATTCACACACCATTGCCACACCTCTTAAATATGCATGTGGTGATGAGTGTTGTTTTGACACATTTGGGAAAAGCAGTATATCAAGTATACCATTAAACCATATCGCCCTCATACTGCTTGCGTACACATGCTTATTTATTTTTAATACTTGATTTATCACCTACCATCAAAAACATCTATGTGAAGTTGTTGTTGTTGTTGCCATTAAGTGCCATTGACCCAATGGCAATCCCAGGGGTAGCTCAAGACAATCTGCTGCCTGAGGCGACAGATAAGAGCGCGTGCACACCCCCTCCCCCCCTCCCCCCCTCCCCCTGTGCATCATTAATGTTTGCGCTTTGTTTAGTACAAGAGGAAATTAATTTATAGTTTTATTTCTACAGTGTTGTTGTACATTCCAAGTTTGGCTTTTGGGGTTCCCAGTTTAATTATTGTCTTCCTGTTTCTAAATCTTTTAGTCTTTCTTTATCCATACTCATTAAGAGGCATGTTTAGTAAAAGTTAGTGTATGGTAACATTATGCAAATATTTATGCAAATGAGGCCCCTTATGCAAATGAGGCCCCGCGTCTTATGCGGCCCCCGGGTTACTTTACAAGTCCTCATTTGGCCCTCAAAGCAATTTGAGTTTGAGACCCCTGATCTAAGGCATGGATAATGCTAAGCAGGCTTTCTTGCTTATTTTTCTTGATATTTCCTCAGCCTTCGACAGTGTGAGTCACAACACCCTCTTATCCAGACTATCACAATTAGGCTTAAAAGATAAAACACTTATCTGGTTTAAATCTTACATAACTAACTGTTTAAATCTTACATAACTAACCGTTCAGATAGATCATTCCCCTTCTCTACCATTCCCACAAGAGCAAGGTATCCCACAAGGATCCTCTCTCTCTGCCTTACTTTTTAACTTTTATCTCCAACATATCTGCACAATCTTTAAACGCCACAAGCTAAACTATTTCATCTATGCAGACATCATGTTGTTCGCCCCTTGTGACATAGATAACCCTAATTATGACAAAATCGCTACTTGTCTCTCTGAAGCTGAACAGTGGCTTCGCTCAATTCATATGGATATTAATTTTCAAAAGACTGAAGCACTTTTTGTATCCAGAAACTCTCATTTCACCCCCCCCCCCACCTGTTCTCAACCTGATGGACATCACCCTACCAGTCAAATCTGAAGTAAAATACCTCGGAGTTATCCTGGAACAGACTCTAAGCATGACACATCACATAAAACAGGCCGCTAAAGCACAGTTACTTACCTGTAACAGGTGATCTCTGGGAACAGCAGGAATTAGTCCTCACATATGGGTACGTCGGAACCGACGGAGCCCGCGCGGGAAAGCTCCCCAGCTTCCTAGAATGGAAGCTTTTGGGACCTCCCACTGCACATGCGCGCTGCCTTCCCGCCTTCCTGAACAGCTCTCCTCAGTTTCGAGTTTATAGCTGAGACAATAGAGAGAGGACAGGAAGACAGATAGATAGAAGATACAACTCCTAGGGGAGGTGGGTGGGTTGTGAGGACTAATTCCTGCTGTTCCCAGAGATCACCTGTTACAGGTAAGTAACTGTGCTATCTCCAGGAACAAGCAGGAATAAGTCCTCACATATGGGGACTCCCTAGCTGAGATGCCTGGGAGATCCCCCTCCAAGGGTTCGCCATCTTCGTATGGATCTCAGGCATCCATCCTGGGAAGGTGGGCAGGAGTTGTCTAAGAATGGAACAGGTGTTTGAGGACAGCCTGGCCAAACAAGGCATCCCGGCGGGAGTCCTTGTCCAAACAGTAATGGGCTGTAAAGGTATGAACCGAGGCCCAGGTAGCGGCTCGACAGATCTGATCAATGGAAACAGAGTGCAGATGAGCCATAGAAGTTGCCATGGCTCTCACATTGTGAGCTGTGACATGGCCTTCCAGAGAAATGTTTTTACTCTGGTAAGCAAAGGAAATACACTGAGCAATCCAATTGGAAAGTGTACGCTTGGAGACTGGAAGTCCCAAATGTGAAGGATCAAAAGCCACGAAAAGTTGAGAAGACTTTCGATGTGGCTGAGTCCTATTAAGGTAAAAGGCTAGAGCTCTTTTACAATCCAGAGTATGAAGGTTCCTCTCTGCACTGGATGCATGAGGAGCCGGAAAAAAGACCGGTAGATATACCTCTTGATTAAGATGAAAAGGCGAGACCACTTTGGGCATAAAGTGGGGATTCGTCCTAAGGACCACCTTGTCATGATGAAATCTTGTATAAGGTGGATTAGCCACTAGAGCCTGCAGTTCGCTGATGCGGCGAGCGGAAGTGACTGCAATTAGGAATAGTACCTTCCAGGAAAGAAATTTCAAGGAGGTAGAAAATAACGGCTCAAAAGGTGGCTTCATAAGCTGACCAAGCACTAGATTCAAATCCCATGCGACCGGGGGGGGTCTGATGGGAGGTTTAGTGAGAGTCAGGCCTCTCATGAATCTTGCAACAAGAGGATGAGAGGAGATAGGTTGTCCATTTATAGGTTTCAGGGATGCTGAAATAGCACTTAAATGGACTCTTACAGAATTCGTCTTAAGGCCTGCATTGGAAAGATGCAGGAGATAGTCTAAGAGGGAATTCAAAGGAAGTGCCAGAGGGTCAAGGCCCTGCTGAGCACACCAAATGGAAAAACGTTTCCATTTGAAAGCATAAGACCGCCTCGTGGAAGGTTTCCTAGAGGCATGAAGGATATCTTTCACAGGTTGAGAAAGATTAAAGTCTTGAAGACTTAAGCCTTCAGTAACCAAGCTCGGAGATGTAGGGATTTGGGGTTTGGGTGCCACAAAGTCCCCTCCTCCTGAGACAGAAGGTCTGGTGCAGCTCCTAAGTCCAGGGAGGATCCCTGGGAGAGCTGTAGAAGCAGAGGGAACCACACTTGGCGTGGCCAGCGTGGAGCTATGAGGATCATAGAGCCGTGATCTCTCTGGAGTTTGAACAGAGTCTTGGGAATCAGCGGAATGGGTGGAAAGGCATATAGGAACGCCTGACCCCAATGGAGAAGAAAGGCGTCCGTGGCCTGAGCTTCCTGACACGGAGTCCTGGAACAGAACCGGGGAAGTTTGGCATTCCACGGACTTGCAAAGAGGTCTATGTCCGGGGTCCCCCATTCCTGAAAGATTCTGCTTATCTGGTCCACGTGTAGGGACCACTCGTGTGGCAGCAGAACTCGACTGAGCCTGTCTGCTCGAGAGTTTTGAACTCCTGGAAGATACACTGCTAGCAGATGAATTTGGTGCTCTCTGGCGAAGGCCCATAATCTGAGAGCTTCGTTGCAAAGCGACAGAGAGCCCGTCCCTCCTTGTTTGTTTATGTAAAACATGGCCACCTGATTGTCTGTCTGAACCAGGACAGTCAGGTTGGCAAGGAGGGTATAGAAGACCTTGAGGGCAAGGTAAATTGCTCGCAGTTCCAGGAGGTTGATATGAAGGGTGGCCTCCTGTGGAGACCAAGTGCCCTGAGTGGAGAGAGTTAGCAGATGGGCTCCCCACCCCAATTGGGAGGCATCTGTTGTGAGGGTTGCTTGGGGTAGCAAGGGCTGAAAGGGAGCCCCCAACAACAGATTCTTGGTGGATATCCACCAATGGAGGGACCAAGACAGACGGTTTGAGGTTTGTATTTGGTCTGAGAGTGCTCCGGACGCCTGAGTCCACTGGGTGGCCAGGGTCCATTGAGCTGCTCTCATATGAAGACGAGCATAGGGCACCACATGTACTGTGGAGGCCATATGGCCCAGGAGGCGTAGCATTTCCCTGGCTGTCAAGTGAGTACTGGACTGGGCTTGGGAGGCCAAGCTCAGCAGACGCTGACCCCGAACCAGTGGAAGGTAGGCTCTTGCAGTGGTGGTGTCCAACTGGGCCCCTATGAATTCTAGAGACTGAGTAGGGCTGAGTTGAGACTTGGGAAGGTTTACCACCAGTCCCAGATACTGCAGAAGGCTCCTTGTGCGGTCTAGGGAAATCTGGGCCTGCGACTGAGTTGGAGCTCGAATGAGCCAGTCGTCCAGATATGGGAATACGAAAATCCCCATGCTTCTGAGAAATGCGGCTACGACTGCCATGCATTTGGTAAAGACTCTTGGGGCAGAGGCAAGACCGAAGGGAAGTACTCTGTATTGGTAATGACTTCCCCTGAACAGAAAGCGAAGATATTTTCTGTGGGATGGATGGATGAGTAGATGTGTATACGCATCCTGCAGGTCTAGAGAACAAAGCCAGTCCTGACTCTGAAGGTATGGAAGGAGAATGCCCAAAGAGAGCATTTTGAATTTCTCCTTGTACAGAAATTTGTTCAATTCTCTCAGATCTAGGATTGGTCTGAATCCCCCTGTCTTCTTTGGAATGAGAAAATAGGGGGAGTAGAAACCTGACCCTTGTTGATGAAGAGGAACCTCTTCTATGGCCCCTTGGGCAAGCAGAGAAGAGATCTCCCGACCCAACAGGGCTAGGAGAGGAGATGGAGAATTGAAGGGTCTCACCATGTGATGAGGAGGAAGGTTGGAGAAATGAAGTTTGTAACCCTCTCGGATGATAGAGAGGGTCCATTGCTCTGTTGTGATTTGTTCCCATCTGGGAGCAAAGTGAGCTAACCTTCCAGGTATGGTGAGAGGTTCTGGTTGGTCCAGAACCAGGAATGGCAAGTTCTCTAGGGGCAAGTCAAAACCCCTGAGGGGGTGGAGCCTGTTGAGCTGCAGTAGCTGCTGCAGGCTTTGCTCTTGCTTGTTTCGTTTGCTGACGTTTAGCCGCAAAACGAGGTTGAGAAGATTGCTGGCCAGTATTGGAAGCATATCTGATCTTCTTATAATAAGGCCTCTTGAAAGACTTCTTCTTAGTGGGAGTAGAAGTGGACTTAGAAAGTCTCTCTAAGGTGGCATTTTCAGCGTCCATTTGAGTGGCTTTAACTTGCCACTCTGCACCGAATAAGTTCTCACCTGTACAGGGCAGATTCCGTAAGCCATCTAGAACCCAGGGTTCCAGATCAGAAGCCTGGAGCCAAGCCAGACGTCTGGCTGCAATAGCAATGCCAGAAGCTCTGCTGGCTCCCTCGAAGGAATCAAAGGCAGCTCTGTTGGAGAACTTAGAAACATCTGAAAGTTGTTTCACTACAGAAAGGAAGTCCTCCTGTTTATCCTCAGGGATAAAGGGGGCAAAATGCCGCACTTTCTTGGCAAGTTCCCCTAGGAACATGCCCATATAGAGGCTGTAGGAATTAATCCTGGCTATAAGCATACTAGCCTGGAAGATTTTCCTACCAAAAGAGTCCAGTGTCTTACATTCCCTTCCTGGAGGTGTAGAAGAGTGCCTTTTAGTACTCTTGATCTTTTTCATTGCAGACTTTACCACAATGGAGTGGTGAGGCAATTGAGTTTTCTGAAAACCAGGAGAAGGAGGGACCCGATACATGGTGTCCAACCTACGGGAATAAGGAGACAGAGTTAAAGGGTTCTCCCAGAAATCCATCAATTGTTCCTGAAGGATTTCATGGATAGGCAGGGTAACTGCTTCTTTAGGAGACTTAGAGTATCCTAAAATATCCAATCTTTTTGACCTTGGTTCCCTTTCAGAGGAGGTAGTGATAGAAAGGCCTTTAGCCATTTCTAAAATAAAGTCCTGAAAGGACAAATCCTCTGGAGGAGACATTCTCCTTTTTGGAGAAGAAGGTTCCTCAGGAAGGTCAAGGGAGAGCTCTGCAGACTCATCAGAGGAATCGGTGTATTCTCTAGTTTCCTCCAACGCACGATACGCATACCGATCGGTATCGACATCGGGCGTACCGGGTATGGAAGCGGTATGGAGCGAAAGCCCATACGGTACCGATTTGCGTTTAGAAGAGGAAGGCCTGGGTTCCGGCATGGCGGACGATACCGGAACCGGGCCCGGAACCGCTGGAAGCGGTACCGATGGCGTTGCAGCTTTAATGAAAGCCATGACGGCCTGCTGCATGGATTGGACAGTATTGCCCATAGACGCCACGGCTGCCTGGATGTCGGTACCGGTACGCGGTCTAAAGAAACAAAACAAAAAACTACAATTTCTTCAGCGGTGACAGGATACACGACCTGCTGGCTCCGCGGAAAAAGAGAAACTGAGGAGAGCTGTTCAGGAAGGCGGGAAGGCAGCGCGCATGTGCAGTGGGAGGTCCCAAAAGCTTCCATTCTAGGAAGCTGGGGAGCTTTCCCGCGCGGGCTCCGTCGGTTCCGACGTACCCATATGTGAGGACTTATTCCTGCTTGTTCCTGGAGATAACTATATTCTTTAAACTCAGAACCATTTAGCAACTCAGACCCCTCACTGACATTAGTGATTTCAGAACAGTCGTCCAGGCTCTTATAATGCCAAATTTAGATTTCTGTAACGGATTACTCCAAGGTACATCTAAAAAGAATCTACACATCCTTCAAAAGGCCCAGAATGTCACTGCTCGGATCATTTTTAAAGCCAAACTATCCGACCACATCTCCCCAATTCTATATGCTCTCCACTGGCTACCTATTGCCAGTAGGATTCAATATAAAACACTAGTCACTATTTTTAAGCTCATTAATGACCTAGCCCCTTCACATCTATCAACATTAATTCAGACCCCCTCAGAAAACAGAATAAGGAGAAGAACAAACCTCAACATGCTTCTAATGCCCGACGCTGTGAGAAAATCGAAGCAACAATCAATACCGCCTTCTCTTACTATGCACCCAGTCAATGGAACAAGCTACCACTCAACCTGAGAGAGATTAAAGACCTTATTCCTTTCAGGAAGGAGCTTAAAACTTACCTTTTCAGCCAACACTTTCACAACTTACAGCCCACAACCGAGAATATTTCACAAGAATACACGACTCAACACACACAAGTTTACCCTACCTAACACAAGACTCACTCTCCATTGCTTGTCATCACTGACAACCCTGATACATTGTCCCTTCTGAATGATACTATTATAGATAATTTCTCTGCCTTTTATAGTCTTTCATACTGTACTCTCATCTGGAAATAAGGAATAATTCCATATTGTACTTTCATCTGTAAATAAGGAATAATTTGCTCAAACATGTAAATAGTTTATTATGTTTTATTCTATGTTAGTTCTTATGTGCTTAAAATGTTCTATGTAATTTAAGTTTAATGTTTTTACATGTTCTTTGTAAACCGCCTCTGATCTCTGGAAGGGGAGGTATAGAAAAGCGCACAAATAAAGAAAGAAAGAAAGAAAAGGGGCACACTTATCTGTGAAAAGACTAAGCTTCTACATTTAAGAGGACTTTGAAAGCCATTGTTGAGTTCTGTTTGTTTTTGCCACCAGTTTGCTGAACCTTAAGCAAAAGCCTATAATTTATCCTGTTAATGAAACCTTGAACCTGATCTGTTCTCTTGTGTTTAAAATAAACTTTTTCTGTCATAAGCCTTATCCTCGGTTTGTCTCAACTACAATCCTTTTTACTTGAAGCATAAATATAGCTGATAGAGGAAGGATACATCAACCACCACGCCCTCAACAACTAGAGACTAGTGGTTTTGGCGTTGTGCTTGTGACAGTGGCGTTAGTTGTTCGGATTTTGCCATTAAGGATTTACAAAAAGGATAATTGCAACAAGGTACACAGCACGCACGGCTGCTGGAAACGGTACACAGCACGCACGGCTGCTGGAAACTTCACGTAGAGTTCACGAGTGGAATCTCCATAAAGACACCCTTTGGAAGCAGTAGTCAACACCTGAGTCAGGTAAAGCGTGCCCAGGTGGGGGTTGGCTCGGATAAAAAGTAAAAGGGAAAAGTGAATGCTTTGGAGACAAAAGGGGACAAGGAGGCTGTTGAGTGGTGCCGCCCTTGGTGTCTTGTTTTTTTCTTTTCAGGTATCCTCAAAGATGGAGTTCAAAGAGTTATTCCAATGGATGGCAGCGCAGTTCCAGCGCCAGCAAGAATTGGCACAACAAGCTCAGGAGAGTGTAGCTGCAGCTATCAAAGAGCAGCAGAAACCTGTCTTGGACTTAGTAGCTGCCCTGATTGCATCGCAGAAGCAAGAAAATGGAGGAGAGCCGGTACCAGCAGGACCATCATCACTTCCAATGGACAGGCTGGTAGGCCCACTCTCAAGTGGGGCCTTTAATTTTGGAAAACTCATCTGAGGATGATATAGATGACTTTCTAGAATCATTTGAAAGAGTAGCGCAAGCTATGGGATGGCCAGTTAGCCAGTGAGCAGTGCGATTAGCGACCTCTTCAACAGGGGAAGCACTGGCTGCTTATAGGGCTATTCCAGCTGCCCAAGCTCTGGATTATGATATTGTAAAAGTGGCTATTAGAGACCGGTTGGGGTTGACTAAAAGTGTATATCAACGGATGTTCCGAGCCACAGTCCTTAAGGCTGGAGAGACTCCAAAGGCATTAAGCCAAAGGATTTGGGGCCTGGCATTAAAGTGGCTAACCCCAGAGGAGAAAAATGTGGATGTGATTCAAGATATGATAGTATTAGAACAATTTATGGCAGCAGTGCCAATGGAAATTCAGTCATTTCTGATTCAACAAAACCGTCAAACCACAGAGGAGGCAACTCTGTTGACCGAGCGTTACAGGGAAGCTGAGTTAGTGCGTCAGCCAAGAGGGGGAGCTATAAAAGTGAAGGCTGAAGCCAGTTTTGGTATATCAGAAATGACACAAGAAAATAAAACAGGCTTTCTGAAAAATTGTATGCCTGCTCAGAAAGAAAAATGGGCTCAAAAGAAATGCTTTCGCTGTGGAGAATTAGGACACTTACAGAGAGGATGTAAGGCTCGTACTGGGTTGGTTGGTACAAGTGTGAAACCTCTGGGGGAGGGATTTCTCCTGAGTGTGCATATACAGGGAATCCCTATCAATGCTTTACTTGACTCTGGGGCTGACCAAAGTGTGACATCTAAGAAGCTTTGGCAGGCCATTGAGGCTCAAGCAAAGAATGTCCAGAGGAGACCTGAAGGTCAGGTCCAGATCAGTTGCATCCACGGGGCTGCTTCTTGTTATCCCAAGTATACACTGGAAGTAAAAGGATTAGGGGTACAGAAAAGCATTCCTGTGGCTGTGGTACCAAAGCTTCCCCACGACCTAGTACTAGGAAGGGATTGGCCCCAGTTCAGAAAAGGACTGGAGAAGGGCCTTGAGCAAAAGGCAGGGGGGATGGTAACAGTGGTCCCTGGCCCTTTGTTTGGGAATCCCAGTAAACAGATTGAAAAGCCCCCAGGAGGAGTTCTCCAGGAGAAACAGAAGTTTGTACTGAGATATTGTAAAGTTTCTGCAAAAGCCACGAGTCCTAGGAGGGCGTCCCTGCAAGCCGCGGAATATGACTTGTGTAGTGCTGTCAATGAAGTAGTGCCCAGACAGGGCAGGGCTCTCATTGATACAGGCCTACAACTTGAGATCCCCATTGGCTGTTATGGACAAATAGCCCCTCGCTCAGGCCTAGCATTAAAACACTTCTTGGATGTGGGTGCAGGAGTGATTGATCCTGACTACAGACTTACTCCAAACAACAGATTAAGAAGAACCACATCCTGCAATACCATCCTCCTTCCAAAAGCCATCACAAAATGCAACAAATCCACTAGAAAGCGTGCCTTTGCCTTATTCGCCCCTTCTTGCTGGAACTCCCTCCCAACAGAAATCCGCAGCATAAATAACCTCCCCCAGTTCAGAAAAGCCCTCAAACTGCAATTATTTATACAACACTTTGGTAACTCCGACAGCATCACCTAGACAGTACCACATGATCTTATAGTCTAACAAGCCAACGCTGTCTAACCAATTTCCGATGAAAACTCGTCACCTCCCCCATCTATCCCCCTTAGGGCCTGTATCATAAACTTAGATGTGATGCAATCCCTGTGTATATAATGTATAAAGTTCACCTGTTACCCTTGTTTAAATCTCCCTTTGTTTGCTATGTATAAAGTTCACCTGTTATCCATGTTTAAACTCCCTGTTCTATGTAAGTTCAATGTATGGCTGTTCCTCATTGTACAAACTTGTTTATTGTAAACCGTGCTGATGCTGAATAGTGCGGTATAGAAAAACCTTAAATAAATAAATAAACCTTAAATAAACTTTGATAAGGAAGACTTTCATGTGTGGATCGGAGACCGGACTGCCCAGCTTCTGTGTGAGAGGGTGGGGTTTCCCCCACTGGAAGAGGTACCTAGGCTGACACCCACAGAACGAGGAGCCTGTGGTTTTGGATCCACTGGATGAGCCAAGATGGAGGGCCTGACAGCTACCTCGGAGGAGAGAAGGGAGGAAGCTGAGATGGAGGAGTTGGGTCCACAAGTAGCCGAGTGGAAGAAACCTCAGGAGCCACAGGTGGGTGAAGAGTTGTCCTTGATCCAGGAGGCAGGAGTTGGCCAATCTGTTACAGCGGTTTCCAGATGTCCTGACACCGGTCCCTGGCGAAACCCAATTGGTTACCCATGAAGTTATAACTACACCAGGGAAGGTGATTCGCCAGCGGCCATACAGGTTGCCAGAGGCTAAGAAACAAGACGTAATTGCACAGGTACGTGAAATGGTAGAAATGGTAAAAATGGAAGTCATCGAGGAGTCCAGAAGCCCATGGTGCAGTCCAATAGTGCTTGTTCCAAAGCCAGATGGTACTTTGTGATTCTGCACTGACTTCAGACAAGTAAATGCCATGTCGGTGTTTGATGCATACCCAATGCCCAGGATAGAAGAGCTACTGGATAACTTGGGGCAAGCCCAGTTTGACAACATTGGATATGACAAAAGGGTATTGGCAGATTCCCCTAAGCAGGGAGTCTCGCTCAAAGACCGCTTTCAGCACCCCAATAGGGTTGTTTCAATTTAAGAGAAAGCCCTTCGAACTCCATGGTGCCGCCGTGACTTGCCAGAGACTGGTAGATCAAGTCCTATGGCCGCACCAAGATTATGCTGCAGCATATATGGAAGACATTGTTATCTACAGTCACACCTGGGAAGAGCACCTTGCAAGAATTGAAGCTGTCTTACAGTCAATGAGGCAGGCGGGCCTCACATTAAATCCAAGCAAATGTGCCTTCACCAGGCGAGAGGTCAAGTACCGAGGGCACATGATAGGACGCGGACAGGTCAAGCCTGTAATCAACAAGGTTGATAGCGTCAGGAATTTCCCCAGGCCAATAACAAAGAAACACCTGAGAAGTTTTCTGGGCCTGGTGGGCTACTATAGGAGATTCCTACCCCGCTTTGCAGAGGAGAGTGCCATATTCACGGATATGTTAAAGAAAAATTGTCCAAACCGCCTTAATTGGACACCAGAAGCTGAGAGGGCCTTTAACCTATTGAAAGAGATGTTTTGCACAGCTCCAGTATTGTCTGGAGTGGACTTCACACAACCTTTCATAGTACAAACTGATGCCTCAGAAGCAGGTTTAGGTGCTGTCCTATCTCAGAAATACAAAGGAGAAGAACACTCAGTAATGTTTCTGAGTAAAAAGTTATCCCCGGCGGAGCGCAAGTATTCCACCATTGAGAAGGAGTGTCTTGCCATTAAGTGGGCAGTGGACGCATTCAGATTCTATCTTACAGGGAGAAAGTTCTTGCTTATCACAGACCATGCACCCTTGAAGTGGCTTCAACAAATGAAAAGCCACAATGCAAGACTCACTAGGTGGTACAAGGCTCTGCAAGCGTTTGACTTCCAAGTGGAGCATCGAGCGGGAAGACTTCATCAAAATGCGGATGCCTTATCCCGAATTACAGACTGTTTGGAGGAACCCCAATCACCTCCAACAGCCAGTAATATCTTAAGCAGGGAGGTATGTGGCAAGGTCAGCCATCCAGAGCATGGGGGAGGTGAAAAGCATAAACAATTTACCTTAATCAAGGGGCCTCTGTTAGGTGTGCAGGGTCAGAAGGCCAGAGCCACGTTTCAAAAGCAGAAAACCCCCAGCTGGAATAGGTTTCAGGAAATGCTTGATAGAGTAAGAGGGGGAGATTGCAAGCACGAGAACCAAAGCCCTTACTCTAACAAGTGCACTGATTATTCTAAGTTCAGAAGGCAGGGAAATTACAAACAGCTGGGAGAGAAAGAGGTGGGGTCGGATCCCAGTGAGTATAAACCCTGGTTAGATTATGGAGGAAGCAGAAGAAGCAGCGGAGGATGCAAGAGAAGCAGCAGATGCAGCAGATGGGGAGAGGAAAAGAGTCCAGAGCAGCAAGGATGATGGAATGCTGGAGAAGCCAGAGCAGGTGCTAACTCCTGGAGAAGGGCTGAGCTACCCAAAGCTGAGAGAGCTGTTTTCCCTGAAACAGGTTGGCAACAGGGGTGGAAGCCAGGAATTGGAGAAGCTTTCAGACCACCAGAGAGATTGTCAGCTGAGTTGTCTGATCAAGTGAGTGAGTCAGAGCCCATGCAATTGGGAGAACCAGAGCCAGAGGTGGGGGAAGAAGATATATTTATGGATTGTTCTTTATGTCAAGCTTTAGAATTGAAATGTTGAAGAAAAGCCAGCCTGGAAAGACTTGTTCCTCTTGCAAAGGTAATCTTAAAGCATAAGCAGTAAAGAGGTAAATTCCTGTATGTTTTGGAAAGGGAATTTACTGCCACATAAGCTTGTAAAGGAAGCTGTGTTTCATGCCTGATTATCAGCTGTGTTAAAACTCTGCAACAGCAAGAAAGCTAATTGGCTGCTTTAAGAGTTTGTGCTTTGCTCCTGTTTTATATGAAAAGCCTGCTAAGAGTTTTGTGGACATTTTTGAATGCTCATTTCATATTCAACTGGAAGTGCAGCCCAGAAAATTGAGGCTGAGTGAAGATAAACTGCCATAGGAGAATTAGCCTTGTTTTCTTTGTGCTATGATTAACTAAGGACTATAAGAAAAGGGGCACACTTATCTGTGAAAAGGCTAAGCTTCTACATTTAAGAGGACTTTGAAAGCCATTGTTGAGTTCTGTTTGTTTTTGCCACCAGTTTTCTGAACCTTAAGCAAAAGTCTATAATTTATCCTGTTAATGGAACCTTGAACCTGATCTGTTCTCTTGTGTTTAAAATAAACTTTTTCTGTCATAAGCCTTATCCTCGGTTTGTCTCAACTACAATCTTTTTTACTTGAAGCATAAATATAGCTGATAGAGGAAGGATACATCAACCACCACGCCCTCAACAACTAGAGACTAGTGGTTTTGGCGTTGTGCTTGTGACAAAAGTAAAGCTCACAGAAGGTTTGTATGTACAACAAAGGAGAGAGAAAAGTATCAACCCGCTCCCATATGTGCACATATTTTAAACAATGGTTTTCCAGCCCCTGTGGCCACAGTGGTTGATTCACATCTCGGGTATCAGGAGACACTTTATGCACCCATCACACTCTCTCCCCCAATTACACCCCCCCTCTCCCCCCACCGGCTGTATAGAGTGGGAGCCCAGTATACTGTAGTAGGAGTGTTTTCAGGTTATTATATAAATCAGCAGCTGTCCCTGCTCAAGGTTTATCTTTATTGTAGTACTTGATATACCTCCCAAGCAAAGCATCAGAACGGTGTACAATTAATAGGACTGCAGACAAAGAAAGAAAGGAACACCATTGCTTAGACAGGAAAGCAACAGATGGAGAGACAAACAGAAAATAAGAGGAAAGATGAATCAGACAGAGATGGAAGAGGGGATGGAGGATCGACTAAGGGAGAAAAGCCCTAGGGGTTGAGGAGAGGGAAGTCAAAGGCAAGGTGGAATAGGTGGGTCTTGAGCATAGTCTTGAACCGAAGAAATGAGAGTTCAGTGCAGAGGATATGTGATAGGCAATATAGATCCCAGCAGTTCTCTAGGCCACTCACAGCTATCATCTAGTAGGGTAGCTCAGCACTCTACTACGCAGTCTGGGATGTAGCATTTCAATGTATGGTTCCCATATGGTCAGGAAGGTCTCCCACTGTTGCCCCCGCTCCCTTAGGTGTTCTCATTCAAATAGCATGAGGTGATAGACAGTCAGTTTCCAAGTTCTCAGGCAGGGGACCCTGTGTCCAACCAGGAGCAAAGAGTACCCTTACATGCTAATAGAGAAAGGCATATCCATTGAGATTCCACTCCTCACCAATCTGTGTCCCCACTGTCCATATGCCCCACATCTAAAACTGCCTGCTGTGGAGTAAGGAGCATGGTATCTCTTAGGGCCTTGCTGAGGAAGCATCAGACCTGCGTCCAAAATTGAGTTATCACCAGGAATGTCCAGAACATATGCCCTAACATCGCAGGAGATGTTTGGCACTGGATATATATTTGCACCCACTCCAGCTTGCAATGAATTAAGCTGCAAGAGTTCTATACGGAGTATCAAGGATGGACCACATTACACCAATCCTGAAGAAACTCCACTGGTTACCTATACATATACATGCCAGACTTCATTACAAGATCCTAGTAATGACATTCAAGGCCTTAAACAATCAACCTCCCACATCCATCACTGAGTTAATACACCTTACACCCCCTAACAGACTCAGAAGATCCACAACGGTGAACACCCTGATAATCCCAAAAGAAACAACGAAATGCACACAGGCAACATCTAACAGGGCCTTCATGATCTATGCTCCTAGAGTTTGGAATGCCCTCCCTACAGCCATGCGAGTCATCACTAACCTGACTCAATTCAGGAAGGCACTGAAACATAACTTGTTCTTACGACACTACCCAGAATCCAGCGGCAAAAACCAGACTGCAAACACTCTCACCAGTCACCTCAACCCTCCTAGCAACACACCCAACAGCCAAAGGGGCAGCCAGCCCCATCTGTCCATTCTTGAGTAGACTACAGTTGTAAAGTATAGTCATTAATGTAAATAAATTGTAGAAAGTTACCCCAGGTACGCCCCTGTTTTAGTCCCTGTTTATTGTAAATACAATGCAGCACGACTGCTTTGTATAATGTTCTGTTGAATGTACACCGCACTGATTTGAATAGAGCGGTATAGAAGAGATAAATAAATAAATATTTTCAGAGGACTCCACAAGTCCCACTCAGTATGCCCGGTCTGGTGCAAAATGAAGTTGTTTAATAACATGAAACACAGTCTCTTGGAGATCTGCATTAACAACAAGCTCCAGCATCCAAGCAAGTGCTCAAAGGAGGTCAGCCCCCAAAAGGCAAACGCACAACTCTGCTCCCCAAGAATGTGCTAGCCTCCCCAAGTCTGGTGGAGGGTCTAGGTCCATCTAAGCCCTGCAGATGTATGATATCTGTGCTTGCCCTTCACAACCCGTCATCAGTATCTCTTCTACCTCCGAGAGAATACTACTCCTTAATGTCTCTCATGGCAGGGACCATATATAACGCACTTGCAAATAGGGGAATATCACTGCCAATCTTAAAGCAAATTTTTCCTTCAGGATGGAGAAAGATAGCATTATTCCCCCTCCCCCCCCCCCCCCCCCCCGATAGCACATATTCTTCCCTCTCCAGCCCTTTGGTTTCCCACAGAGGAGACATGGCATGACACTCGAAGGTCACTTGTGCTTTCTACACAGAACACTCCATTCCCGATAGGTTGAAGTTATTATTGCATTATTAGGGAAGGCAGCAGTAAGTTGTGCAGAGATCATGTGGAAGACATATCGAAGGAAGAGCAGTCTCACCAACACTACTTCTGCCTCCAGGGGGGTATACTCATCCATTCCATACAACCAGTCCTACAAGTGTCAATCCACACAAGCTAGGTTGCAACTAAGTATATCAGGGAGGCCTAACCCTCCCTGTGTCCACGATAATTTCAATGCAGCCAACCATAGCTGCGATCGTTTCTCCCACCAAGCGATCCAACCATTTCTGGTCTGCAGGTCACAGGAACAACGTGAGCAACTGCATAATGTACAGCCATCATTGGAATACCATCATTTTAAACAAACTGATCCGACTACTCAGTGACAACAGCATATTCTTCTAGCATCCAACCATTGCCTTTAAGTCCTTGAAAAGGACTTGAACACTAAAGTCATATAACTGACCAGGCTCTGCAGTGATCCATATCCCCAAGTATTTAAAGTGTCCCTCTGCCCCATTTTAGTAGGAACTCACCAAGCCACTCCTGTCTAAGGGAGGGACCGGAAGGGCCCTCAGACTTGCCCAGATTTAGCTTTAAGCCTGCAACAGTGCCATACAGACAGAATTCCTGAAGCAACAGTTCTAAGGCATCAATCAGGTTTCCTAAACATACCATGTCATCCGTAAAGGCAAATATCCGAAAGTCTTCCTTTCCTATATGTATGCCGCCTTCTGAGGGGCATGCATGTGGAGGCGCTCCAGAAGGGGTTCTAACTATAATACAAATATAAGTAGGGAGAGCGGGCACCCCTGCTTGGTGCCTCTTTCCAGGGTAAATATCGACATTGGGTGCCCAATGTTCAGCACAGAGCCGCAGGGATACAAAAGGCAGACCACATCTACAAAATATCCTACAATACCAAACCTCTCCATCACCAGCTACATATAATCCCATTGGGCCATATCAAACGCTTTTTCTGCATCGAAACCGATTAGTAGGGTCGGTAATTGTCACTGGATGGTTTTATATTGAGCTACCAAGATCTTGCGCACATTCCAGGCAATGTTTTGGCCCTGCACGAACCTTACCTGTGACTCCCCGATCAACTGGGGCAATAAAGGGACCAGATGATCCGCCATTATCTTAGCTAAAATTTTTTATATCAACATTCAACAATGATATTGGCTTACAAGAGCTAGGCAAGGAAGTGTCCTTCCCGGGTTTTGGAATTACTATTATAATAGCCTGGTTTGGTTAATAGGGGAAATCGCTGCAACGGACAAGACCGGAGAAATATTCCACCATGGGTATTGCCACCTTGTCCGTAAGCAGCTGTAAAAATTCACTGCGACAGACATTGGGCCCTTGTGCATGCCTTTTCTGCAATTTGTTAATGCACTGCTGAACCTCTTGGGCCATCATCAAAATATTTAGCTTTGTAACCTACTCCCACAGTTCGATGCAGCAAGGCCAATTCTTTAAGAAATTTTGCAGCTGTGGCCACATCCAGGGTTCGGCCCAATACAAACCCATATATAACTCTAAAAATGCACTCCAGTTCTTGTTGAGTGGTCTGGAGACTACCCGTGTTATCTTGGAGTGTGCCAATCTACTGCAGTCCCCACCTCGGACTTCACTAAGGTTGCCAACAGCTTCCCAGCCTTGTTACCGTGTCGATAGAGTGGGTAGCAGAAGTAGAACATAGACTTCTATACCCACTGCTGTACGAGAAAGCACACTTACTTACCTGTAACAGGTGATCTCTGGGAACAGCGGGAATAAGTCTTCACATATGGGTACGTCGGTACCGACGGAGCCTGCGCGGGAACGCTCCCCAGCGTCCAATCAGAAAGCCTTTGGGAGCATCCCACAGCGCCTGCGTGCTGCTTTCCCGCCTTTCGAACTGTCTCTCCTCAGTTGAGTTTCATAGCTGAGACAAAGAGAGAGAGAAAGACGAAAGGAGATAGATAGAGAGATACAACTCCTAGGGGAGGTGGGTGGGTTGTGAAGACTTATTCCTGCTGTTCCCAGAGATCACCTGTTACAGGTAAGTAACTGTGCTATCTCCAGGAACAAGCAGGAATGAGTCTTCACATATGGGGACTCCCTAGCTATAGATGCCAGGGGGAGATCCCATAAAATGCGTGTCCGTGGAACAGGACTGCACTTCCCACACATGGATCTCTGGCATCCCATGAGGGATGGTGGGTAGGAGTTGAAAAGAGAGGAGCTGTAGGAAAAACAGCTAACCTAAGGACTACAGGAGAGGAGTCCTTGGTATATATGATAAGAGTAAATTAGACTTACCTGCTAATTGTTGTTCCTTGCGGAACTCTAGTCCAGTCCCGGAACCATAGAGTTGTGAACCTCCACCAGCAGCTTTGGAGACTGAATATCTTCATCTCTTTGATCATCCAGCTATATGCAGCCCCAAGGACCACCCACACATCAGTACCTATTGACAAAGCATACTAAGCAGAGCAACAAATAAGTAGATATAACCATACAGTGGAAAAAAGGATCCTGACCCTAAAGATCCCACTACTAGCGAAAATCTTTTTTTTTTTTTGTATTTCTTATGAACAATCTCCCGCCTACGGGAAGGCGGACCAGAACAGCCGTGGCGACCCCTGCGCAAAGCACAAGCAACAAGAGGCGCCACCACTCACCCTCCAAATTGGCCCCGAAAGGGAACTAAGGCGTGCCGCAAGCAGAGGAGCTCTGACCGAAAGCATAGAGAACAGAAACCCTGGCAGACTCCTATAATGACTATCTTCTTGGCTGGCAGCGAGAACCGAGAGACAGGGAGGGATCCGGGACTGGACTAGAGTTCCGCGAGGAACAACAATTAGCAGGTAAGTCTAATTTACTCTTCCTTAGCGTCTCTCTAGTCCAGTCCCGGAACCATAGAGGATGTAACAGAGCAGTATATCTCAACGGGAGGGCCTCGCTAGTCCAGCCTGAAGCACCCGAGAGCCAAACCGCGCATCCGACGCCGCCTGCACATCCAGACGATAGTGCTTAGCAAAGGTGTGCAAGGACGACCACGTCGCCGCCCGACAAATATCCACCGCCGGCACCAAGCTAACTTCTGCCCAAGACGCCGCCTGCGCCCTAGTCGAGTGAGCCCGAAGCCCGGCAGGAACCATCTTGCCGTGTAAAAGGTATGCCGACAAAATCGCCTCTTTCAACCAGCGGGAAATGGAAGACAGACACCGCTTCCCCCTTGCGCGGACCGCCAAAGGCGACAAATAAACGATCGGACTTACGGAAGGACGCCGTTTCCCGCAAATACCGGCGAAGCGCTCGACGGACATCCAACGCGTGCAAGGAGTTATCCGCGTGCTTACCGCGTTCCTTGGCAAACACCGGGAGAGACACCACTTGATTCATGTGAAACGCCGAAACTACCTTAGGCAAAAACGCGGGAACCGGTCGCAATACCACCTTGTCGGCCGAGAAAGACAGATAGGGTTCCCTACACGAAAGAGCCTGCAACTCCAAAATCCTGCGAGCTGACGAGATCGCCACCAGAAACACCGTCTTCAACGTCAAGTCCTTCAACGAAGCTTGCGCCAAGGGTTCAAACGGCGAAGCCACCAGAGACCTCAACACCAAATTCAAGTCCCACGAGGGAACTAAAGCCCTGCACGGAGGACGCATAAGCAACACCGCTCGCAAGAAGCGCTTCACATCAGCATGGGACCCCAATAGTTGACCCTGAACCTTGCCTCGAAAACACGCAAGAGCTGCAAGTTGTACCCTCAAGGAACTGGCTGCCAGGCCCTTGTCCACCCCTGCTTGCAAGAAGGAGAGGATCTGAGGAACGGAGGTCCGCAAAGGCCGCAATTCGCAATCCGCACACCAGCTCTCAAAAATACGCCAGACCCGGACATACGCTAGCGACGTGGACCGACGCTGTGCCCGCAACAAGGTAGCAATGACCTCCGGAGAATAACCTTTGGCTCTCATTCGTGCCCTCTCAATAGCCATGCCGCAAGCGAGAATCGAGCCACCTGAGGCATCTGCAGCGGCCCCTGCCGAAGGAGATCCGGCCGAGGAGGAAGCAGGCACAGATCGGCCACACTCAACCGCACCAGATCCGCATACCAAGGCCGACGAGGCCAGTCCGGGGCAATCAGAACCACAGGACCCGGATGCCGCTCGATCCGCTGTACCAGGCGACCCACCAGAGCCCACGGAGGAAAGACAGAGCAGCCCGTACCTTGGCCACCTTTGTGCCAATGCATCGAGGCCTTCCGACATGCGTTCCCAACGCCTGCAGAAGAACCGTTCGACCTGCGCGGACTCGAAGGTCGCCATGAGGTCCATTATCGGCAGACCCCAATGACGGACCAGCAACGCAAATACCTCGGGATGTAGAGACCACTCTCCGGGGTCTACTCTGCGACGACTCAGAAAGTCCGCCTCCACATTGTGAACCCCCGCGACATGCTGGGCCGACAGACATTGAAGATGCCGCTCTGCCCATTCTAGAAGCAGATCCGCCTCCGCTTCCAACGCCGCGCTGCCTGTGCCTCCCCGGCGATTTATGTAGGCTACCGTGGAGGCATTGTCGGACAGCACCCTGACCGCCGCTCCCTGCAGCCAAACCTGAAACGCAGTCAGAGCCAACCACACGGCTCTCATTTCCAGACGGTTGATGGACCACTGGCTCTCCCGCGAGGACCACTGGCCCTGAGCAATCTGACCCTCGCAATGAGCCCCCCAGCTGCTCAAACTGGCATCCGTCATCAGCAGACGCCAGACGGGAGACTCCAAGGGCATACCGTTCGCCAGAGAGCGCCGACGCAACCACCAGCGAAGGCTGCGCCGAACCCCCAAGGGGCAAACTAACTGACGAGCTAGCGAGTCGGACTGATGACACCATCGACGCAGCAGCGCCCTTGCCCACGGAACTACTTCGATGGTCGCCGCCATCGTGCCGAGAAGCTGAAGGTATTGCCAAGCCGAGGATGACCGTCTCGCTAGAAACTGCTCCACCAGCCGCCTCAGGGCCCGCGCTCTGTGCACTGGGAGAAAAACCTTCCTGTCGCCGGTCTCGAAACGCTCCCCCAAATACTCCAAGGTCTGCGAGGGAAGAAGGCTGCTCTTCGCCCGATTGACCACCCAGCCTAACGACTGCAAAATCTGTACGACCCGCGCCGTCGCTCGGCGACTCTCCTCCCTCGACTTCGCCCGGATCAACCAGTCGTCGAGATAGGGATGCACGAGGACACCCTCCTTCCGCAGGAACGCCGCTACCACCACCATGATCTTCGTGAAGACCCGTGGCGCAGTCGCGAGGCCGAAGGGCATGGCTTGAAACTGAAAATGGCCCATCGGCAGTGCAAACCGCAGAAATCTTTGATGTTCCCAACGAATGGGAATGTGCAAATAGGCCTCCGTAAGGTCTAGGGACGTTAGGAATTCCCCCTCGCGGACCGCTGCTATGACCAAGCGCAGTGTTTCCATGCGAAAATGCGACACCCGAAGGCACCGATTCACTCTCTTTAAATCCAGGATTGGTCGAAAGGTGCCCTCCTTTTTCGGCACCACGAAGTAGATGGAGTATCGACCGGACCCTAACTGCCCCCCCCCCCCCCCGGCACAGGGGCGACTGCTCGGAGCCGAAGCAGCCGGGAAAGTGTATCTGATACGGCTCTTCGTTTCCAGGGAGTGCTGCACGGGGACATAACGAAGGAATCTAGCACCGGTCGATGCAGCTCGAGCGCATATCCCTCTCGTATCACTTCTAACACCCACTGAACGGATGTGATAGCGGCCCAGGCAGGGTAGAAATCCCGTAGTCTGCCCCCTACAGGGATCACTGCCACTGGAGCCGTCCTCGCTTCATTGTGACTTTTTGGGGACCTGCGCCTGGAAGGAGCCAAAACCTCTACCTGCCCCCTGAAATCCGCGGAAACTCTGTCCGCGCCCCGGGTATCTGGAACGCTGGGACTGACCCAAGCGGGAGGCACAAAATCTCCGAAAGGACTGCTGAGACCCCCGGAAGGTGAAGGTCGGCTTCCCCTGCTTGGGCTTATCCTCCGGAAGCCAACCCCCCTTAGAATCCCCGAGATCTTTTACCAACCTATCCAAGTCCTCTCCAAATAACTGCCTGCCCTTAAACGGCAGCTTACTAAGGCGAGCTTTAGAAGAACCATCAGCCGCCCAATTGCGTAACCAAAGAGAATGACGCGCCGCTACCACCGACGCCCTGCCGTTAGCCAACCCCCTAATGAAGTCATAGTGGATATCCGCCAAATAAGCGGCACCAGACTCCAATCTGGACACCGCGGCCTCCTGTTCCGCCGACTGGGGCCCCTGCAACTGCTGAGACCAGCGGAGGCAGCCGCGCGCCACCGAGGCCCCTGCCACCGCCGCCTGCATTGACAGGGCAGAAACATCAAACGCCTGTCTCAACAAGCTCTCGACCTTTCTATCCTGCGTGTCCTTCAACGCCGCAGCACCTTCCACCGGGATAGTAGTCCGTTTAGTAACCGCGGAAACTGCCGCGTTCACCTTCGGCGAACGAAAAAGCTCTCTATCAGCCTCCGATAGAGGATACAACTTAGGCAACAGTCTAGCCCCGCGCAAGGCGGATTCTGAACTGTTCCACTCCTCCTGGATCATAGCCTTAAAAACCCTATGGAGCGGAAAGACTCTGTGGGAAGTGCGTACCGCCTGCATCAAGGGATCCTCCAACTGGTCCTCCGCAGCGGAATCTTCCACGGGTATGTTCAATACTTTGAGGGTTTCGGCAATCAGTGCCGGAAGTTCCTCTTTACGAAATACACGCACTATTCTACTACTCTGCTCGTCGTCAAACAACTCGCCGTCTTCTAAATCTTCCGCAGACTCTAGCCCGAGAGCCTCCCCCAGCCCCTCGTGGGACTCATCCCCAGGAGGCGCAGAATCCGCAACACTCGGGGGCCGGCTCTTCTTTTGTGGACCGGTGACTCCCTCTACTGAAAGTGGGCGCTTCAGCCCACGGCGGGGCGGGACCGAACCTCCACCCGCCGGCTGCAAGAGAGCCAGAGCCTCCTGCATGAGAGAGAAAAAGGCGGGTGGAATTCCCAGGGATCCCTCCTGGATGCCCCCCAACAAACAGGCGATCTGGCACCTCAGAAATCCCCGGATCAAGGACCGTCTCTGCAAGCCTTGATGTTACTTCTGTAGAGACAGGAGGGAGATCCGCACTGGAGCCCTCCAGAGGATCCTCCAGGACAGCACCCACAGCAGAACAAGTGGCACAGACTCTGGCTTGCAAATTACTACTTCTACGAATGCCACAAACCAGACACCGAGGACTAGGAGGCATGCCTATGCACACAGCCCTCTACCAGCAAAGCAGAGACACCTTGCTGAAGCAAACAGAGCAGAAAAAAAAAAAAATCGCAATTTTAAAAGTGCTCAAAAACGCTCCAAATCGCAGGATTAGATAGAGCTGGGGTCAATTAGCTGATATCTGACCAAAAATTTCAAAAGCAAAGCTCCTATCCCTAAAAAAAACACGAAGAAAAAATGACTTTAAAAATCCAAGATGGACGCCGGGCCCGATCCCGCCAAAAAAAGGACTATAAAAAGTACCCAAAAGGTCTAAACAAACTCCCCAGAGCTGATTCCAGGCTACCCCAAGGCCTCTATCACTGCCTTTAGAAATAAAAAGCCCCAAACTCTACTCACCCACACACAGGAGAGGAGGGGGGGTCAAAACTCTGTGAGTGCTGTCCAGCGTGCCTGTCACAAGCTCTGAGTAGCAGTTATCAGAGCCAACATCAGAGTTAATAACCGCTCAGGGCAGCTCGGGGAACCCCTAAATCAGTTAGGGGACCCTCAGAGCCTACTGCTGTATTTAATTGCTGCAGTTAATTGCCTTCAACCTTCTCCTCACCCACCAAGAGGGTTCGGTAGAAAGGAGACCTGTGTCCTTTGCAGCTCCCCTGCTTGTTTGACCTATGGGGAGACTGACAGAGAGAAAGAGAAAAAAACAGATCAGATAAAAGCAGAAGGGACACAGCCAAAGAATTCCTCCACAGCAGCAGCCCAGCACCTAAACCTAGAAAATAATAAAACACTAAAGCTCTGCTTATTTGTTCCTAAGGAGCCCAGTTCTGGGCTCTGACTTCCAAGCTGCTTGGAGACTGAGATACTGATGTGTGGGCGGTCCTTGGGGCTGCATATAGCTGGATGATCAAAGAGATGAAGATATTCAGTCTCCAAAGCTGCTGGTGGAGGTTCACAACTCTATGGTTCCGGGACTGGACTAGAGAGACGCTAAGGAATTACTATTAAAAATATTGAAAGAGCAATCACAATATGGATCTTACCTACTGGATTGCAGGAAGTAGAGAGGCTGATGGAGTCTACTGGAGATTCAGTAGAGGAATCCTCAAGGTGACCTCACGGCAGTGAAGGTGAAGGTCCAAATCTGGACTTGGCAGGTGACCCAATTGTCAACTGGGGTAGTATAAGAACAGCAGGTCTTCAGTGGAAAGCTTTATGGGAAAAAGCTGAAAACTCTTTTAGCTACAGAGTCATTAAAATTTAGGAGTAAAAGAGGAAGACTGACCGATTTTGACAACTAGCCCAGTCCTGGAGGGAAGAAGGGGTATGGAAAAAAACCCGTATTCCCAAGGAGGACAGATGTGTGAAGGGCTGAAACCTCAGAACTACTGAAGATCTACATTGTCTTTCCTAGCTGGTGAGAGATAGGAAAGATATTGAAGCATGTTCTGGCCTTGTCTCTCCTGCTTTTATTGCTTTTCTGTCTAGGAATTGTATTTCCTTTCTATTGCATTGGCTTCGGCCTTTTTTTTTAAAAATTGGATTTTATTGTACACCGCTTTGCTTGCCACTGAAAGGCGTTTTTTATCAAGTGAAATAAAACATAAAACAAACATAAACATGATGCTTCAGGGATAGAGAGACCTAGAGTAAAGTGGAAGCTGTCTGTACCACAGTAGTGGTTGTGTGCATAACACCCCCAACATACTGAGGGACAGTATGAACATATGCAAGTCTGGAACCTCTAAGAAGGTAAAAACCTTTATAGCATAGACAGTTAGGGAGATAAGTATGTAAATACATATCTACTTATAAAGAAGCATCTCGACAGATATACACATATATATATATATATAGGGGCATAACATATGCACACACACCTTACAGACATATGTATCTATAGAAAGATATAGAGATATATACATGACATGTATGCCTGAAGATACATGTCTGCAACTAAGCAGATAGAGATATGCCCATAAGAACATTCACATGGGAGATGTGAAGGAGAAAGATTCATCTAATAACAAGGTGGAACCTACTTGAGAAGATATATAGAGAATCTATTCCTCCAGGCCAAGAAGGTGCAGGAATGCTATCCAGTGAAATAACCAGGATGGTTGCGTGAAAAAACAGAGGATAATATCAGTCTGTAAACAGCAAGTCCTGAGTCTTGCAGAACTCGGACATGGTAAATGGACAGAAAACGCATAGGAGGAGATACCAGGATGACCCACTGGAGGGACACAGGGGTATCATGCGTTACTAGTAGAATATGTGCTGTCCATAAAGGAGTACGATACCATGAGGACAAGCTGTAAGGAAAAAAGAGCATATTCCTGCAGGATTGGAAAACTCTTTGGACATTCACGCAGAAAAGGCTTATATCCTGTATATAAAAGAAGACAACAGGGTGTGGGAGAACCCTCAGAGTCATGGAAAATGACTGATAAGCCTTTTCCACCATACAGAATAGTCATCAGAGACAAAATCCTATGCTCTCTAGCAAGGGCCCATAGTAGAAAGCTTCTCTGAAGATTGCAGAGAGCATTACTGTTGCCAGTAGCTAACACATATTTAATACTGTCGTCATTACCCTGCCTAAACTGAAAATCTCCTCAAAACCGCACAATACTGCTGTATCTTAATACTTGATTCCATATACTGTTTTCAGTAGCTAATTAATACTACTTGATTCTTATATTGTTGTCAGTAACCTGCATTTTTACAGTCATCAGAAGTTCCAACATGAACTATAAAAAAATGCTATTGTTTACCTTGAATCTCACCTTATACATTGTCAGCCTACTACTCTCTCTCTACCCCCTACCTGCTAATGCCTTCACCCCACCTTTGAACCTCCCAGAGTTCTCTTACATTCATTTAAACTGCCGAATCAGAGGCGGGCCCGCGCCTGAGGGCCTCGCAAGAGGGCCCTTTGGCGTGGCCCTTAGGAGTGGCACGAAGAGAGAAAATATATTTAGATTCTAGAGCTCACTAGTTTAGTCAAAAATAAAAGTTTCCTGTGAGAAGTACTCGAAGTAGAGATAAACTTTAAATTACCTGTTCAATCAAAGTGAAAAGTGAAATATTGGCCATTGTCAGTTGGTGTTGGAACGTTTGACGGCTCAGAGAAGTGCACAGCGAGTTATTAACATTGGGATACAGAGATCAACATACTGCACTATGAGACATTAACGATGAGATAAAGGGATCAACTAAATGAAACACACTGGTGCTTTTCCTGTGTGAAGTGTCTGGAGAAGAGAGAAAGTTTATTAATTTGCAGTAAAATACCTGTTCAATCAAAGTGAGAAGTGACGTTTTGGCCTTCCCTTATCTAACAGAGACTGTGTAACATCAGTTGTTTCGATCAGCATTTAAACCGCCGTTAACGCAAGAGGTAAATGCAACGATTAAAACAACATCTTTCAGAAGATAAGGTATTTTCCTCTCTCTTAACATTTCCCTTTAACAAAACAATATGTACCAAACATTGGTTGTTCCTTTTGGCTTCTTTCTCATTTACTTTCTACCTTCTAACCCCTACTTTCTGCTCCCTTACTATGTACCATTGTTGATTCAGCCAACTTTCTATTTCCTTCAGCCACAATGCTCTCAAACTTTCTCTCACAACTTTCACATCTCACGAAAGAAAAAACTCAAAAATCACAACCTTTCAAACTTCATTCTAAAAAATATCACATGATTTCATTGCCTTTAGAGTATATAAATATTGAGCTTATTAATGCAAGATCTGTATGTAACAAAATTCACACAATAATTGATCTTATACAGGATCACCATCCAGACATTCTTTGCATAACAGAATCGTGGCTCCATTTAACTGATAATGTGCTAATTAATCAGCTGGTTTCAGAAAGTTATATAGCTTACAATTGCCCACGATCTCGTAAGCGTGGAGGAGGAGTTTTAATAATTGCAAAGAAGTTCCTAAATTTCAAAACACATAGCTTTTCAGACACTCCTCATAGTAACACAATTAGCATTAAGAACAAATACATGTCACTTTGCCTTACTTATAGAGCACCAAGAGCCCCGCCTGAAGAATTAGCTTCAATACTTGAAACTGTTTGTGCCATTTCTGCTATTAACAAATCCACAATTCTATTAGGTGACTTTAACCTTAAGTCCACTAACATTAATGATGCAGAAGCATTCCTTCAAGCTATGTCCTCTCTTAATTTCTCCCAAATCATTGATGTCCCAACACACATTCACGGCTCTACACCTGATCTGATCTTCGCAAACAACGAGCTAATATCAACAGGCTCATTATCAATTCCTACAGTTATAACAGTTCCATGGTCAGACCACTACCTAATTAAGATAAGGTTACTTTTACGGAATAATTGGTGCAACAAGCATGATTTGAACTCTCAAGTACAGAGGCGATTCAAAAAATTGGACAAAGATAATTTTTTAAAGGACACATTAGAACATCTCAATTCTGAGTCAAACAATATTGAAGCTCAAGTTATTAATTGGAACAACATTTTATCTAGTGCTGCCACATCACCCTTCAGTACAAAGAATGTACAATACAAAAAAAAACAAAGCAAACCTTGGTTCTCTGCTCACCTTCGAAAATTGAAAAGAAACCTCAGAAAGCTAGAACGGAAATGGCGGAAATCTAAGGCAACAAATATACTGAAGTTGTACTTAGAAATGCAAAGTCATTATATGGATCATATCAATCATGCTAAAAAGGAATTCCATACAAATATTATTAACACTTCTTTAAATAAACCCAGAGAATTATTTGAAATAGTCAAGATACTTACAAAAGAGAAATTAACAGATGAAGATGTACAAATTGATCCACAAAAATTTGCAGATTATATCAAGGAAAAATTTCACTCTGTTAAAACAATAATTGACAATACCACAAATTCACAAGTTTCTCAGTCTAAAATTTGGGAAAAATTTTACTCTCCTTCAAATGAACAAATTTCTCAAATTATTTCAGCAATTAATACAAGCACCGCTCCCACAGACCCTTGCCCTGTTTCTTGGGTCAAAGCTTCCAAATCAAGCTTAATACCATACATAAACAATATTGTGATTAATTCTCTTTCCCAAGGTCTTATGCCTACACAACTAAAGCAAGCGACAGTTAGACCTATTCCAAAGAAAACATCTCTTGAAAAAACTAATCCTGCTGCTTACCGACCAATTTCAAGTTTACCATTTCTGGCAAAAATCATAGAGAAAGCAGTTCAACAGCAATTACAAGATCACATCGATAATCATGCACCCCTGGATAATAACCAGCATGGTTTCCGTCCTAATCACGGTGTTGAAACTCTATTGATTTATCTTTTTGACAATATCCTTCGTGTTATAGATAACAAAAAAAAAGGCATTCTACTGATCTTTGTAGACATTTCATCAGCATTTGACACAGTTAACCACCGAATTCTCATTGAGAGACTACGAATGATTGGTATTCATGGTGTTGCTCTCAATCGTACCTTTCTGACAGAGAGATTAGAGTAAAAGTAGGATGTAATACTTCACAATCTATAAAGTTACTGCAAGGAGTCCCTCAAGGTTCCGCCCTCTCTTCTCTTCTTTTTAATATCTACATTCAACCAATTTGTGATATAATAAAGGCTTACAATATACAATACACTATTTATGCAGATGACATTTTAATTTTTATGCCTTTTTCAATTGACAACCCTGTATATTCCGATATTTCACTTTGTTTAACTGAAATGACAAGATGGTGTAAGAAGAATAATTTTTCAATCAATTACAGCAAAACAGAGGCCCTCATAATTACTCGTAACCTTGAATTCATACATCCACCAAACATTACAGTTGATAACACAACTATTCCAATTAAAACGGAAGTAAAATATCTTGGTATTACTCTAGACAGTGAGTTAAATCTCAAATCACATATTAATAAAATAAAGAATTCGTACTTCAGAATGCGTATCATAAGGAGACTAAAACCACTTCTTGCATATGATCTATTTCGTACTGTATGTCAAGCGCTAATAACTCCTTTGCTTGATTTTTGTAATCCAATATTCCTTGGTTTAACACTGCAAGCCTTGAAACCCCTTCAATTGGCTCAGAATACTGCAGCACAAATTATTTCTGGAACCTCTATTTTTGAACACATCACGCCAGTCATGAAGGATCTTCACTGGCTACCAATCCAATCACGTATCAAATATAAAACAATTATCAACATCTTTAAAATAAAGCATCATATATCAGCCAATAGTCTTTACTCCCTCATTCTTCCTGACTCCAGCTCTCGTCCAAGAAGAAAGGGTACATCTCACAGATTAAGTTCTTCAAGTAACTTCAAAAATATGCGCAAGGATACTACAGAGAGAGCATTCTCATTAGCTGCCCCAATATTATGGAACTCTCTTCCAGATGAGTTAAGATCATCAACTGAACTCAAAGACTTTCGAAAGCAATTAAAAACGTTGCTTTTTATTGAACATTATGGGCCTATTACGTAATTTTATGATTTACCTACCCACTGCTAAATATTTAAATAAGTGTTATTGTTATATATTACTTAATTTTTAAAATTTGTAATTAGCACACGTACATTGTAATGATTATTGTGCTGTATGACCATATGTTGCTATGTTTGTATTTTTCCCTCTACTCACTAGATGTTTTGTTTGTTTTGTTCTTTCACCGCCTTGATTATATGATAAGGCGATATATAAATACAGTTAAATAAATAAATAAATAAATAAATGTTATCCCTCATCGTCAGAGACATAACACTCACCAACTATTCTTAGGAAATTCTAAGATAAATCATCACAGACTGATTCAGATAAAGACATACTCTAAAACCAACCACATAAATGCAGGCAATGCTTTCACACGCTTATCCTTCAACCTCATCAATGCTAGGTCAGTTAGAAATAAAACACCTATCATAACAGATCTAATTAATACAGAAAACCCAGACCTACTATGCATTACTGAGACATGGTTAACAGAATCCGACTCAGTCCTGTTAAATCAATTAAAAGTGCCAGGATACTCCATCTTCACCTGCAATAGGAAACATATAAGAGGAGGAGGTGTTCTTATATTAGCTAAATCTAATCTCGGGTTATCCCCTACTTTATGTGAAAACCCTGATGACACAAATATACTCAAAATTGAAAATAAGGACATAGCAATCTGCTTGATATACAGACCTCCGACTGCAAGTAATCAAAATGTTGACACCATACTAGAATCAGCTTGCAATTCTATAATAAGGAAACCCCTCATCTTGCTAGGTGATTTCAATCTGCCATCTCTCTCTAACAATCAAGAAACATCTTTCTTAGAAGCGATGGAAGAGATGGGCTTCAAGCAAACAGTTAACCAACCAACTCATACTAAAGGAAACACTCTCGACCTAATATTCATCCCTACCCATTATACAACCACATCTCATTATGTCTCACCTTCCACATCGCAAGTCCCTTGGTCTGACCACTATCTGATTAGGTTCTCTTTCCACCTCCCACAACACACCAAAGCACCCCTTGTCAATCTACAACAAGGTCAAAGATTTCGACCATTCAACAGAGAAGAGTTTCTTGAATCAGTACTCCCTAGATTGGATCCTTATATCTATAACCTTGATGACGCAATATCAAGCTGGAATTCCATTATTGGATCCGCATCAGAACCATATTCAGCGAAGATTCGCCATAAAATGAGAAAAAATGAAAAATGGTATACTATTGAACTTGCAATTCTGAAGAAAGGTCTTAGAAAAATGGAATCTACTTGGAGAAGGAAAAAAACTCACGAACTCAGAATACAATATTTCTCACTACTCAAAGATTACAAGGATGCGATTAATAATGCTAAAAAACAATATCACTCTAAAACTTTATCTAAAGCTATTAATCGTCCTAGAGAACTATTTGAGATTGTCAAATCGTTAACCAAATCCCCATCCAACAATTCTCACAAAATTTGTATTAACCCGCAAATACTTGCTGATCACTTTGCAAATAAACTCAAACTTAACAGCCATTTCACCCCACCTAGCCTATCTCTTTCAGATAATAACCAACTGGAATGGAAAGCCTTCCATCCTATTACCAACAAGCTCCTTCTTCAGACAATCTCCAACCTAAATACTACAACCTCTCTTCTTGATCCTTGTCCAGTGACTTGGATAAAAACAACAAAAACAGAACTTGCCTCAGACTTACTGAACATAGTAAACCAATCTCTTCAACAAGGACGTATAGCAGATGTCCTCAAAAGGTCAGCAATCCGACAGCTGTTAAAAAACAAAGCACTAGACAGCAACGACCCAACTTCATATCGTCCCATTGCAAGTATTCCATTCCTTGCCAAGATTATTGAAAAGATTGTGCAAACACAGCTGCAAGATTATATAGACTCATCAGCTCCATTAGATGATCATCAATATGGATTTCGCCCATATCATGGTGTAGAAACACTCCTAACAGCACTATTTGATACAATCATCAGAGGTATCAATAATACCAAGCGAGCCTTCATTCTCATATTCATTGATATTTCCTCGGCCTTTGACACTGTAAACCATATCACGCTCATTTCAAGACTTTCTCAAATAGGCATCAAAGATAAAACCCTTGAATGGTTCATATCCTATTTTACTAACCGGACCCAATATGTGCAAATAGATCGAAATGCCTCATCCCCATTTCCACAAGAACAGGGCATCCCTCAAGGCTCTGCCCTTTCGGCTCTTTTGTTTAATCTCTATCTTCAACCCATCTGTTCCATATTTAAACGCTTCAAAATCAACTACCACATCTACGCGGACGACATCATGTTATACTCGCCATTTGATGTGTCCAACCCGGATTATAGCAACATCTGTCGTTGCCTCACTGAAGCTGAGCTGTGGCTGAAATCAATGAATATGAATATTAATTTTAAAAAAACAGAAGTTTTATTCATAACAAGAAACACAAGCTTCACTCCCCCACTTGAAATCAACATTGGAAAAAACTCTCTCCCAGTCAAAGATGAGATCAAATATTTGGGAGTCACTCTGGATAAGACCCTCAGCCTCACCAAACATATAAAACAATCTGTAAAAACAATATATTTCAAATTAAGGACAATCCAACAACTTAGACCATTGATAGATAACACTGATTTCAGAACCATAGTACAAACACTTATTACACCACATTTAGACTACTGTAATGGTATTCTTCAAGGGACCTCTAAGAAAAATATTCACACACTTCAATTAGCCCAAAATGTCACCGCAAGGATTATCTATAAAGCGAAACTTTCAGATCATATATCTCTGATTCTCTACGCTCTCCATTGGTTACCCGTCTCATGCAGAATCATCTACAAGTCCTTAGTCAATACATTTAAGATCTTTAATAATATAGCTCCATCCTTCTTATCTACGCTCATCAACATCCCACATGAAAATAGATCAAGACGAAGAATAAACCTTCACACGTTACAAGTCCCTGATTCTATTCGAAAGACAAGTCAGAAGACAAGCAACACAGCTTTCTCATACTTCGCCCCTACGTTATGGAACAACCTCCCGGGAGTCTGAAATCAGAGAAATCAAGGACCTTCAATTATTTAGAAAAAATCTAAAAACCCATCTATTTACTCTGCACTACAATAACCTCCACATTAAAGATAATCCTAACACAGAGAAAACCACCGATCATCAGTCACTCACTGACCCTACCTAGACAAGGCATAAAATCTTTCCCACACATTCACATTGCTCACCTAGTTAAGCTTACTCTTTGAAAGCAAGTACTTGTCGCTAATGTGAATAACTGTAATTAAATGTAAATATATCCCTTTACTGTTGATATACTGTTGGTAGCCTGTTATCTCATTGTATTTTTTTGAGTTACATTTAATAGTTGAATGTTCATTGTTCTAAATCTGTTCTATGTAAAATAATAGTACTCTATTATTAAAGTTTATGTTACTTGTAAACCGCCACTGATCGCTGGAAGTGGCGGTATAGAAAAGATGTATAAATAAATTATGCAGGAGAATTAGGAGATAAAACTGACTGTAGGGCAGCTGTGCTGCCAAATTCAAGAAGTGGAGATGGCAAGAAAATAATTTTATTTATTTATTTTATTTAGCTGCATTTATATCCCGCTTTTCACCGGGTCAAAGCGGTTGGGGGATACATCTAACACGAGGGGATATGACACATACACTAATACTTACAGGGAACATTGGCAATGGAGGGTTAAGTGGCTTGCCCAAGACCACAAGGAGCACCTGTGGGACTAGAAACCCCAGTTCTTCCGGCCCAAGGTTGCTGTCCTCTAGTGGGATTTGAACCACCTACCTTCCGGCCTGTTGTACCTTGCCCCAACCACTAGGCTACGCCTCCCTCAAGAAGATAATGTGAGAAGCCTGAAGTGATTAGGAGTATCCAAGATAGATGAAGCACTATCTTGGAATCACTACTAAGGCTAGACAGAAAGTAGTGGAAGACAGACTGGAAACTTGTGGAAAAGTACCAGTAGTTCAATCACTGGAACTCCTGCATAGGCAGCTGCTGAAAGAGACCGCAGAGAGAATCTTCCTGTGTAAAACAGAGAGAACAGAC
Organism: Ichthyophis bannanicus; assembly: GCA_033557465.1. Lineage (NCBI taxonomy): Eukaryota > Metazoa > Chordata > Amphibia > Gymnophiona > Ichthyophiidae > Ichthyophis > Ichthyophis bannanicus. The sequence continues at coordinate 149,728,430 of CM066047.1, forward strand.
AAAGGGAGAGGAGAAATTCCTGTCCCTGTCTGATGAGCTGCCCAGAGAAAAGAAGGGAATTTATTCAAGGAAAACACTCTACACTGGAATGAAAGGCTAGAGAAGCTCTGCAATATGGTACCACGCATTCAAGGGAAACCCTGGATGAGAGGGTAGAGAAACAGGAGCTGAAGGGTGACTTACCATATGGTAAGTCTGCTGAAGGAATATGTGTTCATGTTAGGACAGAAAGCTATCATGGGAAAGTTGTTAACTTCTCTTCTTGGTAGGAAGAAGAGGAGAAATCTGTAACCCATACACATGAATATCCTGACAGCTCAGCATATCTAGGAGGAAAAAGATGTCCTGAAGAAAGGAAACCATGTGTAGAGCTTTGAAAGAAAAAACAGTGAACAAATTTCTGCTAAGAAGAAGTTAACTGTAGGTTGCAACCTTCAGGAACCTATGGTTGCTGGGTTTGTTCAGCCTGGCTAGAGTTTGGATTCTTCAGACCAGGACGAAGTGTCCCCTGCTTGGGAACATCTGGGTGATGGGCAGGAGAAGAGTGAAACCTTCTTTTCTTAGGGAAAGAAGGTTTGGTAGGACATATCCTACCTCCTGGGGAAGGAGAAAGCTTAGGATGGTCCCCAGAACCAGGGAAGTCAGTGGAGCGATGAGCAACCTGACGTAAAACCTCCCTATTGAAGAGATTTTCTCCAGTACAAGGAGAATTACCCAGTCTGTGTTGTGCCCATCTGCTCAAGTCTGAAGCCTGGAGCCAGGCTCTACGTCGTGCTCCTATGGCTATAGCAGAGGTTCTGCTAACAGACTCAAAAGAGTGTAGAGAAGCACGAGAAAGAAACCAAGAGAGATTCTGGCTATGACTAAGAAGTAAGGAATAGTCTGCAGCCTTGGGCTCTGATAGAAAAGGAGTCAAAAGAGAATTTCTGTGTGACCTCCTGGAGAGATAGACTCATATAGAAAATATAAGAGATAATCCTTGTTGCCAGCATGGATGTTTGGAAGGTCTGATGTCCAAAAGCATCCAGTGCTCTAGATGCACGACCTGGCGGATAAGAAGAATGCTTTTTCTTGCTTCTCACCTTCCTCATTGCTGATTCCACTACAATGGAATGATGAGGAAGTTGAGTCTTTTGAAACCCTGGAGAGGGGGGGCACCTGATACAGAACATCAGTTGCTGTAGAAGGCGAGGAAACCCTCAAAGGTGTTTCCCATATTCTGAGCAGAAGATTCTGCAAAGAATGATGTAAAGGAAGCATTATATTTTCCTTTTCTGCAGAAGAGCCTGGAGTAGGATCACAGCCAGAGATAGGAATAGCAAGGAAAGTTGCCATGTCAAGGAGAAATTTCTGAAAAGAAGGATCTCCAATGGGAACCATCCCTGAAGAGGGTAAAGTAGAAGTAGCAGCTTGGGCACCAGAGGATGTACTGGTCTGGTGCAGAAAAAGATCCCCACTAGAGGGATAGTGGCACTGGCAGTCACGATTTGAGACCGGCAGTATTGCATCGTCCATGCTAGGTATCGACTCCAAACTAGGCATAGAGAGGAGCGATGGAGAAAAAAGCATGGAAGTGGCTGGTCTCGATGTAACTGCAGGAACCGACACCGATACAGACACCGGTATCTGTGCCGGAATCGGAGGTGATAACGCCATCGAAGCAGTCATCGGAGGCTGCTCAAACGGTACCGAGGGAATCAGAAACCCTTGGTGAATATGCTCGGTACTGTGCATCCGGAATCGAGACACGTCGGTTCCGAGACGCATCGGTACCCAGTCTTCTAGACTAGATATGGATTCCAGACTCGGTATCGAAGGGAGCGAGTCTATCGATGCATGTTTGGAGGGTACCGACATCGGAGGTGGTATCGGCGATGCTGTCGATACCGGAAAGTCAATCTGGGACACCAGATGACGATCCTTGGCTAAGAGTGAATCACTCAACACCGGTGCCGATGCCGGGTTATCGGTACTGCTCGAAGCGGATGCCACCACCGAGCATGGCTCAGAGTCGGGAAAGTCAATCTGGGATGTATCGATCGGTCCCGAAGGTACCGAGGATGAAGATGACGATCCCTGGTGAAGAGTTGGTCACTCAACACTGGTGCCGATGCCGGGGTATCGGTACCGCTCAAAGCAGATGCCACCACCGAGCATGGCTCAGGTATGTTCTGTGAGGGGTGAGCCCCAGGAACAACCTGAAACCCCTGAAATGCTTTGGAGCCCGAAGACTCCCGCCAGGGTTTTAATGCCAATGGGGTCTTGAGAGTAAGTCCGGGGCCGTCAGCATGCTTGGCATGAGACTTACCACTCAAGTTTTGGCTAGTCTTAACAGACTGTTTGTGGGTTACCTGATCCTGTAGAGAAGAAATGGCCGATGCCCTCACCGAGGGAGGGAAAACGGTATCGAGGGAAACTCGAAATAGGGAACTTCTCACAGTATTGTAGCCTGAATTTTCAGGGGAAAAAGGGGCAGGACCCAAACAGGTTAGACACCAGAGGTTGGAGTCCAAAAAGAAAACTGCATTTCCACAGTTAAAGTACTTCTTAGGAGAAGGCGGCTCCATGATGGAGAGGCCTTGCAGGCCCAAAAACATTTAAGACAGAAACTGAGGGAAAACTCTCCCTGAGTTTGAGAAAAAGAAAAGAAAAAACCCACCAGCGGTACCGGTGGCGGCGGGAAAACAGCCGCGACCACAAGGAAACAAGAATGAAAGAATTAAAGAAAAAAGTTTCTGCAGTGACAGGAGGACGTCCTGCCGGCTCTGCGGAAAAACGAAAACTGAGGAGAGAGTTCGAAAGGCGGGAAGGCAGCACGCAGGCGCTGTGGGATGCTCCCAAAAGCTTTCCTTTCTGGGAAGCTGGGGAGCGTTCCCGCGCAGGCTCCATCGGTACCGACGTACCCATATGTGAAGACTCATTCCTGCTTGTTCCTGGAGATCAACCTGAAACCCCTGAAAGGCTTTGGAGACCGAAGACTCCCGCCGGGGTTTTGAAGCCAATAGGGTCTTGAGAGCAAGGCCGGAGCCGTCATCATGTTTGGCATGAGACCTACCAGTCAAGGATTGGCTAGTCTTAACAGACTGTTTGTGGGTTACCTGATCCTGTAGAGAAGAATTGGTCGGTGCCCTGACACTGGAAGGGAACTCGGTATCGAGGGAAACTCGAAATGGAAAATTTCTTCTCATAAAATTGTAGCACAATGGCTCCGGAGGAAAAGGGTCAGGACCCAAACAAGTTAGACACCAGTTGTTGGAGTCTAAAAAGAAAACTGTATTACCACAGTTAAGGCACATCTTAGGAGAAGGCGGCTCCATGATGGAGAGGCCTCACAGGCCCAAAAAATTTAAGACAGAAACTGAGGGAAAACTTTCCCTGAGTTTGAGAAAAGAAAAGAGAAAACCCACCGGCGGTACCGGTGTAGGCGAGAAAAAACAGCCGCGACCACAAGAATTAAAGAATTAAAAAAGAATTAAAGAAATTTTCTGCGGTGACAGGAGTACGTCCTGCCGGCTCCGCGGAAAAATGAAAACTGAGGAGAGACAGTTTGAAAGGCGGGAAGGCAGCACGCAGGTGCTGTGGGATGCTCCCAAAGGCTTTCTGATTGGACGCTGTGGAGCGTTCCCGCGCAGACTCCGTCAGTACCGACGTACCCATATGTGAAGACTCATTCCTGCTTGTTCCTGGAGATTATTGAGTTCAGCTTGAAGAGCTGAAATGGCTGATTGCTGATCCCTCATGGGATTCATGGTGTAGCGGCACCAGGCCTCCCAAAGATCCCATTCTAAATGGACCAAGCAATGGGTTTGTGCCTTCTTACTGCAACAATAGCCAATGATATGCCCCCAGAGGACGGCTTTAGCAGTTTTCAAATACAGGACCGGAATGTCTTTTTGTACTGAGTTGTGATCCTCGTATTCGGCCCAGCATGCATGTAAGAAAACCTGGAATGCCTCATCTTCAGTTACATACAATGGTAAATCACCATGGGCTGGCTGCAGAGGTCCCCCCACACTCCAAATTGAGCCAAACCAGGATAATCAAAAACCACTATAGGTCCAGTTTCCACCCTTTGAACCCGATTCAATAATTTGGCAGCCACTAAAATGTAATCTGTGTCAGATCCAGTGCTGTGAGCCCTGAAGATATGAATGTAATCCTGTTCAAGGGGGTGTGAGACCCTCCAGGCATAAGATCATATCCGTCGCAGAGCTCCAAAGTTCTGAGACTGTCGAAGGTCGTCCCCCCCCTCCGATTTATACGATCCAGGGCTCTATCTAAGACAATTAAAGTCCCCCCCCCTCCCCAAGATGAGCCAAGTGGGATCGCCCTCTGTGATCCGTCATACCACACTGTGGTAGAAACGTTTCTCATACATATTCGGGCCATACATATTTCCCAACATGAGTGGTTGTCCATGTAGTGTTACCTGAAGAAATATGAAGCGTACCACTGGGTCTGCGTGCACCACCTCAACTTTCAAGTCTACCTTTTAACTGACAAGAATGACGATCTCTGCTTTATGGTCCTGGGATGATTCTCCATACACATCCCCCACCCACCACCGTTTAAGTTAGTTATGCTCGGACTCAGTTAAATGTGTCTCCTGAAGAAGAGCTATGTCAGCACATTTAACCCTAAGCATCTTCAGAGTTTTGTGCCATTTGATAGGGTTATCTATCAAACATACATTCCAGGATATTATAAGTATTGCTTTACCCATAAGAACATAACATAAGAACATAAGATATGCCATATTGGGTCAGACCAAGGTCCATCAAGCCCAGTATCCTGTTTCCAACAGTGGCCAATCTAGGTCATATCTACCTAGCAGTTTCCCCAAGAGACACAGGATCCACAATGCTTGTACTGGGTCAAGCATTGATATCCTGGGTCCCTTCTTAATAATGGATTATGGACCTTCCCTCCAGGAACTTGTCCAAACCTTTTTTAAACCCAGCTACACTAACAGCCTTTACTACATCCTCCGGTAACAAATTCCAGAGTTTGATTACACCTTGAGTGAAAAAATATTTTCTTTTATTAGTCTTAAATAGTTTACCCTGTAGCTTCATTGCATGTTCCCTAGTCTTTCTATATTCTGATAAGGTAAACAATCGATCTACATTTACCTGTTCCACTCCGTTCATTAATTTATAGACTTCTATCATATCTCCCCTCAGCCGTCTCTTTTCTAGGTTAAAGAGCCCTAACCTTTTTAGCCTTTCTTCATAGGAGTATCCTGCCATCCCCTTTACCATTTTGGTGGCTCTTCTCTGAACCTTTTCTAAAATTGCTATATCCTTTTTAAGATATGGCGACCAGAATTGCACACAATATTCAAGGTGCGGTCTCACCATGGAACGATATAGAGGCATTATATCATCTTTTGTTTTATTTTCCATTCCTTTCCTTATCATACCTAGCATTCTATTTGCTCTCTTGGCCGCCGCTGCACACTGGGCCGAGGGTTTTAACATGGTATCCACAATGACGCCTAAATCGTTTTCCTGGGTGGTGGTTCCTAATGTGGAACCTTGCATTGTGTAACCATAGTTTGGGTTGTTCTTCACTAGGTGCATAACCTTGCACTTGTCCACATTAAATTTCATCTGCCATTTTGATGCCCAGTCTTCCAATTTATCAAGATCCTCTTGCGATTTTCCACAATCCTCTTGGGTTTTAACAACTTTAAATAGTTTTGTGTCATCTGCAAATTTGATAACCTCACTCGTTATTCCACTTTCCAGGTCATTTATGAATATGTCAAAAAGCAGCGGACCCAGCACAGATCCCTGGGGTACACCACTATTCACCTTTCTCCATTGGGAAAATTGGCCATTTAGCCCTACCCTCTGCTTTCTATCTTTTAACCAGTTCCTGATCCACAATAGTACACTACCTCCTATCCCATGACTCTTTAGTTTTGCCAAAAGTCTCTGATGAGGGACCTTGTCAAAGGCTTTCTGAAAGTCCAGATACACAATATCAACCGACTCACCTTTGTCCACCTGATTATTCACTCCTTCAAAAAAACATAACAGATTAGTAAGACAAGATCTTCCTTGTCTAAAGCCATGTTGGCTGTCTCCCATTAGGTCATGACTATCTACATGCTGAGTAATTTTATTCTTTATGATGGTTTCTACCATTTTTCCCGGTACTGACGTCAGGCTCACCGGTCTGTAGTTTCCCGGATCACCCCTGGAACCCTTTTTAAAAATTGGTGTTGCTTTGGCGATCCTCCAGTCTTCAGGTATTAGAGATGATTTTAATGATAGTTCACAGATTACTAATAGCATGTCTGCAATCTCATATTTCAGTTCTTTCAACACCCTTGGATGTATACCATCCGGTCCAGGTGATTTGCTACTCTTCAGTTTATCTAATAGTTGTAATACATCTTCCCGATGTATCGATATTTCCTTCAATTCTTCCGCACCTTTAAATACCACCTGTTGGGAAAGGTTGAGATCCTGAAGATTTAAGCTCTCAGCAACCAGGCCGTGAGATGCAGGGACTGGGGATTCGGGTGCCATAGTGTCCCGCTCTCCTGGGAAAGGAGATCTCAAGCACAGAGTCAACTCCAGAGGTGCAGCTTGAGAGAGGTGTAGAAGCAGGGGATACCACGTTTGGCGTAGCCACTGTGGCGCTATGAGGATCATACGACCTCTGTCTCTCTGAAGCGTGAAAAGAGTTTTGGGAATGAGGGGAATGGGTGGGAAGGCATAGAAGAAGTCCTGACCCCAGTGGAGGAGGAAGGCATCCCTTACCTGGCAATTGTGAGCCAGAATCCTAGAACAGAACGGGGATATTTGGCATTCAGTGGACTTGCAAAGAGGTCTATGTCTGGAGTCCCCCAGATGTGAAATATCTTTGTCACCTGGTCTGGGTGGAGAGACCATTCATGAGGCAGCAATACTTGGCTGAGTTTGTCTGCCCAAAGGTTTTGAATGCCTGGAAGATATATCACGAGAAGGTGGATCTGATGCTCTCTGGCGACGGCCCAAAGTCGTAATGCTTCGTTGCATAACGACAGAGCCTGTTCCTCCCTGCTTGTTCACATAGATCATGGCTACTTGATTGTCCGTTTGGACTAGGACTGTCTTGTAGCTGAGCTGGGCATGGAATACTCAAAGAGCTAAATAGATTGCTCTTAATTCCAGGAGGTTTATGTGAAGACAAGCCTCCTGTGGAGTCCAGGTACCCTGGGTAGAGAGATGATGCAGGTGTGCTCTCCAAACCACCTGTGATGCATCTGTTAGGGTGGCCTGGAATAGGGATTTCTGGAAAGGAGACCCCACTGAAAGATTCTCCAGTGATTGGCACTATTGAAGGGACTAGATCAGCCGATGAGAGTTTGCTATCTTGTCTGACAAACGTCCTGTGGCCTGTGACCAAGGTGTGGATAGGGTCCACTGGGCTGCTCGCATGTGGAGGCAAGCATAGGGAATTACATGGACCTTGGATGCCATGTGTCCCAGTAACTGTAGCAGTTCTCGAGCAGTTAGGGAGGATTTTCCCTCTGCTTGAGAAGCTAGTTCCACTATGCGAAGACACCAGGCCTGTGGAAGGAAAGCCCTTGACTGTCTGGTATCTAGACAGGCTCCTATGAACTCCAGAGACTGGGAAGGAACAAGTTGGGATTTTGGGAAGTTTATTAGCAATCCCAAATATTGGAGGATTTGCATTGTGCGAGACAGTGCAGAGCTGGCCTCTGCAACCATGGGGGCTCAAATGAGCCAGTCGTCCAAGTAAGGGAAGATGAAAATCCCTAGGGTTCGCAAGAATGCAGCTACTACTGCCATGCATTTCGTGAATACTCTTGGTGCGGAAGCCAGACCAAAGGGAAGAACCCTGTATTGGAAGTGATCTTGCTTGAAAAGGAATCGTAAGAACTTCCTGTGATCTGGATGGATCAGAATGTGAGTATATGCATCCTTTAAGTCTAGAGAGCAAAGCCAATCCTGACTTTAAAGGTATGGCAGAAGAGTTCCTAGAGAAATAATTTTGAACTTCTCTCGGAACAGGTATTTGTTCAATTCTCTGAGGTCTAGAATGGGTCTGTGTCCCCGTTTTCTTTGAATAAGAAAATAGGGGGAGTAGAACCCTGTACCCTGCTGGAGAATGGGTATCTCCTCTCTTGCCCCTTGGGCAAGAAGTGTTGAGACCTCGTGATCCAGATTGTCTGCAGATGTCTGGGAATTGAATTGCCTTAAGATTGTAGGAGGGGGCATGCTGTGAAAATGAAGCCTGTACCCCTCTCCTACAATAGATAGAGACCAATTTTCTGCTGTTATTTGGTGCCATCTGTTGGCAAAATGACACAGCTTGCCTGGAATATTTAGGGGTTCTGGACCCCTCAGAGGCAGAAAGGCCAAGCTCTCTAGGAAGGAGTCAAAGCCCTTGAGGGGGCTGAACCTGCGGGGCTGGTTGAGCTCTCGAGCCTTTTGGCTTCTTCTGCTGTTTGAATTGCTGTTCTGGTCCCTTTTGGGCAACTTGACTGTGAGCTTGGCTTTGCTGGGTATAGGATGGATTAAAACTTCCTCTTTTGCTGAAATAGGGTTTCTTATAGGGGTTTGTTCTGGCTGGAGGGGCTGTAGATTTTGACAATATATCTAAGGTGATATTGTCAGCATCTATCTCATTAGCCTTTTCCTGCCAATTTTTGCCAAAGAGATTATCTCCTGTGCAAGGGATGTTGCCTAATCTATCCTGTACCCAAATCTCTGATGCCTGAACCAGGCAATCCGTCGTGCACCAATGGCAATAGCAGAGGTTCTGCTGATACATTCAAAGCAGTCAAAGGCTGCACGATTGACGAAGTTGGAGACATCTTGAGCATGCCTGACAAGCGTAAGGAAGTATTGTCATCTGTCATCTGGGAGAAGGGGGCTCATAAGCTCCAAATCTCCTGTGACCTCTTTGAGGAACATACCCATATATAAAATATATGAGCTGATCCTAGCTGAAAGCATGGAAGCTTGAAAGGTTCGACGCCCAAAAGCATCCAGAGTCCTGTATTCATGACCTGGAGGATTAGATGCATGCCTCTTTACACTTTTTCATCATACGCATGGCTGACTCCACTACCATGGAATGGTGTGGCAGCCGAGTCTTTTGAAATCCAGGACATGGTGGAACTCGATACATGGTATCAAGCCTCCTAGAATGAGGAGATGTGGTCAAAGGTCTCTTTCACATTTTGAGCATCAAATCATGAAGAATTTCATAATGGGCAGAGTGGCTGCCTCCTTTGGAGCTTTAGGATATTTGAGAATTTCCAATTCCTTTACTCTAGGTTCCCTTTCAGGAACTACCGTGATTGAAAGGCCTTTGGCAACATCACGAATAAAATCCTGAAAGGACATGTCCTCTGGAAGCGACATTCTGCGCTGGGGAGAAGAGTCTTCCGGGAGAAAAACTCTGATACCAGCAGAATTATCAGAGTCATCGGAATTGGAGGATTGAGGGATTTGAGGTTGGGATGTAAGAGGGACCCTGATCCTGAGTCAGAAGTCGGGTTGCAGCCCCAGAGGAAGGGGAGCATCCACCACCAACTGCAGAAGAGGGAACCACGGCCACCTGGGGCTATCAGGATCACCGTGGCTCGGTTCTGGGTTGTGAACAGAGTCCGGGCCACCAGAGGTGTGGGAGGAAACGTATACAGCAGGCCTTCGGACCAGGAGATCAGGAATGCATCTGCCGCTGCCCTCAGAGGATGCGGTTGTCTGGAACAGAACTTGGATAGTTGCCTGTTCAGCGGACTGGCAAAAAGATCCATGGTTGGAAGTCCCCACTTCAGAAAGATCTGTTGGACTACCTGAGGATCTAACTGTCACTCGTGAGGCTGCAGGAGTCTGCTTAGTCTGTCCGCCAGGTAGTTTTCCTGGCCTGGGAGGTAGACTGCCCTGAGGGTCATACTCTGATTGATAGCCCAGGAGCAGAGAGCTTGTGCTTCCAGGCACAGGAGTCGGGATCCTGTGCCTCCCTGCTTGTTTACGTAGAACATAGCCACCTGGTTGTCCGTCGGAACTAGGACAGACTGGTGAGAGAGGACCCGAGAGAAAGTCCGTAAGGCTAGTCGAATGGCTCGCAATTCCAACAGGTTGATCTGTTGGGAGGCCTCCCACAGAGACCACAGGCCTTGGATGCAGGTCCCCTGACAATGTGCCCCCCAGCCTTGCAGGGAAGCATCGGTTGTCAGTACCTGAGTGTGTGGGGAGGCTCGAAAAGGAACTCCCCCGACCAGGTTTGGGAGATGACTCCACCAGCGTAGGGAGTCCACCAAGGGTTTGGACACCTTTATCCTGTCTGACAACTTCCCTGTGGCCTGTACTCACTGTGCCCTGAGGCACCACTGAGCCGGCCTCATGTGCAGACGGGCATTTGGGGTGACATGCACTGTGGAAGCCATGTGACCTAAGAGCCGAAGGAAGGGTCTGGCAGAGACCAGAGAGTTCACCTGAAACTGGCCGGCCAACTTCATCAGCCTGTGAGCTCTGTCCACAGGCAAATAGGCCTTTGCATGGATGGTATCCAACCTTGCCCCTATGAACTCCAGGTCTTGTGAGGGGACTAAAGTGGACTTTGGGAAGTTTATAACGAACCCCAGGTGCTGAAGCAGGGATATGGTTCTGAAGGTGGCCTGCCTGGCCTCTTGTGGAGACTGGCCCCTGATAAGCCAGTCGTCCAGGTAAGGGAACACAAAGATCCCCTGGTTCCTGAGGTAGGCCGCAACCACCGCCAGGCACTTTGTAAAAACCCAGGGGGCGGAGGTGAGGCCAAAGGAAAGCACTCTGTACTGGAAGTGGTTCCCTCCCACCACAAATCTGAGGTATTGCCTGTGATTTGCATGGATGAGGATGTGAGTATAAGCATCCTTTAGGTTTAAGGAGCATAGCCAATCTCCCTGCTGGAGGTAGGGCAGTAAGATTTGTGATAAGGAAGCTTATCATAGTTCAGGAAGGAGCTATAATAGAGGTGAATTGGCTCTGAACAAGCAACCTGTCTTTTCTGGTAGAAATAATAAAACAGAATGTTCTCATAAAAGACTACCAGTCCCAGAATGCACCATGTTTCCAACAGCCACTAGAAGAGCTGAAGTGGGAAAACGTGTGTTCAATCAGGAGAACTATGAGGTAATCCCCAAGCACTCATCTCCAAGGGCAGGGCTTGATTCAGCACAGCTGCGCTGTGCTAGGGTGGAGCAGCCCTCTAAACAGGTTAAAAGTAAAGCCTATTCTACACAGCAGAATCATCAGAATCTTCATGATCATCATCATCTTCAGCAGGAGCAGAGGCAGAAGAAGCCAGAGCCCACGGACAGAGAGAGCAAGAAGCAACTTGGAAGAAAGAAGAGGAAAGCATCTTGGAGGTCTAGGAGTCCATAGCAGTACGTGTACTGGGAGGCATTCCAGAGGCAAGCATACTCCATTGGACTGGAGGAAACCAGAGGAGTGGGGTTACAGAGCCAGGAATCCCCGGACGGCACCTGTGAGGGAGACGGCTGCATTTGGAAGGGGCCCTAAGACCAGTGCAAGAAGGTATGTGAAGAGAGACCCAGTGTCCAGGGATCTTGATTGGAAGGCTGGACATAAAAACTGGACTACATACTGGCCAGGATATTGGGAGAGGAACCCTAACAGCAATGGAAGCTCAGGTATTAACACTGATCTATACCCTAGCTATTCACTTGGAAGACAGCAAGGAAACAAGTATTGTTCTGAGAATGCTCCATTAAGAAATTCCTCTGTGCCAATCCATGATATTGAATCTATGATAGTTGAAGAAGAGGGGGATGTTGTAAATGAGCAGTGTGAATACATGGATTGCTCTCTGTCTAAACTTCTGTGGTAATATGCTGTCACAAAATACAACCACCATCACAAAGAAATATAAACTTGTTCTTTGATCTACTCAGAAAAGCTTCTGAGTAGGATTTGAGCCACGTAATAGAAAGTAAACCAGCCAAGAGGTTTGCAGCTGGGTAATTGTTAGCAATTGAGCCTTGCCTAATTGCCTGTGAGCTCTGAAGGGACACTTCGGGGTGTGTGTGTGAAGATACAAGAAGTTGTCCCTGAAAAAGAACAGTTTTTTCTTACTTTGTGGGTTTTGTTTATTTTTTGAAGCACTGCTAAAAAGATATTAGCAGGAGCCCACAGAAAAGACCTTTCTGTTCCCATCAAGGTCTTTATGATTTGATTTGATTGCTTAAGAAGTTCAGTTGTTGTTTTTCCTGATTTTGTTTTTCTAAGTATAATACTGAAAGCAAGTATCCTTTCTGTGCTACCAAGCAAATCTGTGTTGGGAGAAATCACCCCATAAATAAAATATATTTTCTTTGCTTTACACTCGAGCAAGCACAACTAATTTATTGTGAACGGCTGATTCTGGTATGAATGGACTACATTTCCCACAATCCTTTGCAAGTCATATTAATATTTGCCTTTGCCAAGACTGTGGACATTCTCACCCAGCGCCCCCGTTTACAGTTTCCAAGGATAAGCATCTTGAACTTTTCTCTCTCCAGAAACTTGTTCATATTTCTCAGGTCTAGGATGGGCCTGAGGCCTCCTGTTCTCTTTGGTACCAGGAAGTACCTCGAGTAGAAGACTTGCTCTTCCAGGTGGTGAGGCACCGGTTCCACCGCCTGGTCCTGTAGCAGGCCTTTCAACTCCTGAAGGAGTAAGTTTGTGTGCAGAGGGGGTCTTGCAGGCTCCCCTGGAAAGTAGACGGGAGGTAACTGGGTGAAGTGGAGCAGATAGCCCCTCTCGACGATGCTTAATGCCCAAGTATCCCCTGTGATGGCTGGCCACCTGTCTGCGTACAGGGTTAGCCGACCTCCTGTGCCCTGGAGAGGAGAGGAGGAGAGGCTATGCTGGCATAGTCAAAAACTCCCTCCCTGCTGAGCGGGAGCCGGAGAAGGAGGCTTGGGAGCCTTCTGTCTACGGGGCCCATGACCCTGCCCCTTGGCCTGCTGGCCCTGTTGGGGTGCTGCAGAGGCCTGGTAATGAGGGTAGGTTTTGTAGGCAGTGGTCCTCCTCGGGTAAAAGGCCTTTTTTCCCCGAGCCCTTCTTCTTCTGAGAAGGGGCAGAGGTTTTCCTGGACAGCCTCGTCTGGGTAAGAGTCTCGGTCTCGGGTTCTGCAGCCTTTTCAGCCATGGGCTTGCCAAAGAGGTTTTGACCCTGACAAGGGACATCGACCAACTTGTCCTGCACCCATGGCTCGAGGTCCGAGGATTGAAGCCAGGCCTGGCGGCGTGCACCAATGTCAGGCCCTGCTACTTGGGCCGGAGCCTCAAATCCATCATAGGCTGCTCAAGAGATAAACTTCGAGCACTCTCGAATACCAGACGACAAGGCCTTGAACCTCTGCAAAGGTTCCTCGGATAGACCAGCAGAAAACACGGCAATCTCCTTTGCCAGGTCTCGAAGGTACATGCCCATATACAGCTGGTAGGTCTGGACACGGCAAACAAGCATAGAGCCCTAGAAGCACTTTCTACCAAGGGCATCCAGATTCCGGGCTTCCCTGCCGGGAGGCACCGAGGAGTGCATCTTCTGACTCTTCAGGCGATGCATGGCCGATTCCACAACCATGGAGTGGTGCGGTAGCTGTGCCTTTTGGAACCCAGGGCTCTTGCGGACTCGACAGATAGAATCGACCCGCTTGCTTAAAACCAGCATTGAGGCCGGCACCTCCCACATGCGGAAGAGCAACCGCTCCAGCATCGGAGGAACCGTCACAGTAAAGGCCTCCTTGGGAGGAGAGTCATACTGCAGGGCCTCGAGCTCCTCGGCTCAAGGCTCCTCCTCGGGGTCCGCCGGGAAGGCCAAGGCTTTGGCCATGTCCCGTACAAAATCCGAGAACCGGGTATCCTCTGGGGGGGACCTTGTCCGAGGCTTGGACCCAGTGAGTCCGAAGGGACGCACGAAGTCCGGAAGGTGTCCGGGGACTCCTCTTCCTCAGTCTCCCACGCCTATTCCTCCTCCGAGGAATTGAGCAGCTCTGAGTGGGCGGGCACAGATGCCATCAGCCCCGACGCCGAGGGTACAGGCGTCGACGACCTCGGTCCCGAACAGGAGGCCAAGGGTGACCTCAGCCAAGGATTGACTCGAGTTTGCATGGTCTCGAGGATCGGCTCGGCCTCTGGGGTCGACTTGGACGTCAAGGTCCTGGTGGTCAGGGCAGATGCGCCTGTGAGGCCGGCGATCAGCACCCACTGCTGCCCCATGAAGGCAGACAATCTGCTCTCCAAGGCCGTCAACCTGAGTCCAAGCTCAGGAGACCCAGCAGCCTCCGACTCGGGCCCCGACGGCGTTGGGCCCAACATCGGCTCCCCCGGAGGAGAGTCCACAAGGACTACAGTATTCACATGACTCGGGGCCTCCGACTCCACACGAGGATGCTTTGCAGGCCTCTCCGACTCCGAAGACTCGGGACGGCGATCGGGGCTATGCGACCTGGTCCTCGAGGAGCCAAGAGCGGCCACCGATGCCGCCCTCACGGGTTTCTTCTTCCTTCAGTGCTCCCTAGAGGGGGACTCCCTCTCAGAGTAGCCCCGATGATGCTCGGGGTCAGACTCCCGAGACGTCAAGGCCTCTGACAAAGTCCGGACCTGTCCAGACGCTGAGTCGGAGAAGATCCTCTTCACGCCGGTGCTGACAGTTCCGCAATGCCTTTGAGGACATTTTGCCACAGGGACTACAGACCTTAGGATCATGATCAGGTCCCAGGCATTGGAGGCAACAGTCATGTGTGTCGGTGAGAGACATCAGCTTCTTGCTCCGATCACACTTCTTAAAGCCACTGGCAGCCATCGGGGGGAAAAGGGCCCCTGCAAGATCAAAAAATCGGGCTGCCAAGGAAAAGAAAAATGGCGCGAATGCAGTCTCTAAGGACAAAAACCGAAATTAGAGATCCGGGCTCGGCACCGGTGTACCAAGTCCAGGTGGGAAAGGAACCGACGTCGAACCGAAGAAAATAACTCATCAACGCAGGAAATCCACGTTTTCCACAGGTGACAGGGACATACGTCCGTAGGGCTCCGTGGAAAAAGGAAGACTGAGCAAGATGGCACCTTTGGGCGGGAAGGGGACCACACATGCGTGGCTGCATTCCCAAAGGCTTTCTTTGAAAGCTGGGAAATGCTCTGCATGGGGGCTCCGTCAGCACCGACGTCATCCATATGTGAGAACTGACTTCCAGCTTGGTCCTGGAGAATCTTGTATATGGTGGGCTCTGCCACCAGGGCTTGAAGCTCGCTTACTCTACGAGCAGATGTGAGAGCTACCAGGAAGGAAACCTTCCATGAAAGATACCATGACAAGTAGCTAGAGGCTCAAATGGCAGCCTGGTGAGTTGTGAGCACCACGTTGATGACATATTTCACCGCCGGGGAGTAGACGGGGGGACGTAGACAACAGAAGGCCCCGGAGGAACCGAGAGACTAGGAGCTGACCTGAGGGGCTTCCCCTTGATAGAGAGGTGATGTGTGGTGATCGCGCTCAGGTGCACTCTGAGTTTGACACTAGCCCCGCTTGTGGCAGATGCAGTAAGTACTGGAGCACTAGTTTCACTAGGTTGGAAGATGAATTCTCCCGCCTCTTCACACCATACTGAGAATCTTCACCATTTAAAGGAGTAAGCTTCCTCCTCGACTTCTTGTGTGAGGTTGAAAGGGGCCAAAGCTACCAATTCAGTGGCCATGCTGTTAGCATCAGAGACCCCAGATTGGGGTGCAGGAAGGAGCCTTCTCTGGAGATAGAAGGTCCAGTGCATGGCCCAGCGGGACCGGGAGTGTCACCGACAGGGAGAGCAGCAGTGGGAACCAAGGCTGTCTGGGCCACCTGGGGGCAATTAGTATCAGTGCCATGCCCTCGTGCTGGACCTTGAATAGGGTCTTAGCAATCAGAGGGGGAGTCGGTGGAAAGGCATAGAGGAGACCTTCCATCCACAGGATCAGGTAGGCATCTGCCACTCCCCTGCAGGTGCGGTTGCCATGAGCAAAAGCAGGACAACAGCCATAATGCTACTCTGGGGTTCAGGTGCCACTTGTGAGGCTGGAGCACCTGCTCAGTCTCCCCACCAGGAGGTTGCCCTGGCCTGGGAAACAGACTGCCTGCAGGAGCATGTTGCTGCAAGATGCAAATGAAAGGAGAACCACCATCTCCTGAGAGAGGGAGTATGACCCCGTGCCCCCCTGCTTGTCAATGTAGAACATGGTGACTTGGTTGTCCACTCGTATCAGCACCAGCTGGTGTCACAGGCGGTGGCGAAACGTCTGTAGGGCCAGTAAGATTCCCCCGAGGTCCAAAAGATTGATCAGTAGCAGGGATTCCACCTGGGACCAGCGACCTTGAATGTGAGGGTCCTCACAATGAGCCCCCAAACTGAGGAGGGAGATGTCCATGGTCAAGACCTCTAAGGAATGGGTGGCTGGAAAGGCATTCCAGTTCGGTTGTGGCGGAGAAGTTGCCACCAGCCAAGGAACTCTGCCAGCTGGTGGGTCACCCTGACTGTCCTGCACTTTGCCTGTGGCTTGCGTGCACTGGGAGCAGAGGCATCATTTAGCTGCCCACATGCGTAAGCAGGCTAGCAGGTTCATGTGGACTGTGGAGGCCACGTGGCCCAGAAGGAAGGAGATGGGCTGGCTCCGATCGAAGGTACTGCACTTCTGCAGCTAGCTCGAGGCCTTCTGTCCTTTCCCTGGGAAGAAAGGCCTTGGCTTGCAGGGTGTCCAGCTGAGCACCTATGAATTCCAGTCTCTGGGCTGGAGTGAGATGAGATTTGGCGTAGTTGATAATAAATCCCAGATGCTGCAGCAGGAGGGTTGCGCACACTGTGGCCTGATGAGCCTCTGCGGCCATGCTGCCCCTGATAAGCCAGTTATCTAGGTAGGGGAAGACAAAGGCCCCTTGCAGACGTAGGTGAGCAGCGACCACTGCTAGGCATTTTTTGGAGACCCTTGGCGAGGAAGCCAGGCTGAAGGGTAGCACCCTGTACTGGTAGTGTCCTCCTCCTACCATGAAAGCGTAGTTACTCACCTGTAACAGGTGTTCTCCAGGAGCAGCAGGAATCAGTCCTCACATATGGGTGACGTCGGCGCCGACGGAGCCCTCGCGGAGCAATTTTCCCCAGCTTTCAAAGAAAGCCTTTGGGAATTGCAGCGCGCATGCGCGGTCGCCTTCCCGCCCAAGGGTGCCATCTTAGCCAGTCTGATGACATAGCTAAAAGACAGCATAAAAATTTGCAAAAAAACTTAAGCAGATGATTGCAACTCCACGGGGAGGAGGGAGGGTTGTGAGGACTGATTCCTGCTGCTCCTGGAGAACACCTGTTACAGGTGAGTAACTACGCTTTCTCCAGGACCAAGCAGGAAGTCAGTCCTCACATATGGGACTCCCAAGCTTAAGGCTACCGGAGACCCTAAGCACAAAAATGAGCTCCCTCTAGCTCAGCGGCACAGAAGGAAGGAATCTTCACTGAATTATCACCCACCGGTAGCCCCCATCCGGGATGGAGGGTAGGAGTTGCTCAAACCTCAAAGAGATTTCGGAGGACTGCCTGTCCGAAAGCACTGTCCCTGCGGGACTCCCTCTCGAGACAGTAATGGACCGCAAAAGTCTGGCTCGAAGACCAAGTAGCGGCCCGGCAGATGTCTGCCAGCGGAACAGAGCGGAGGTAAGCCACTGACGTAGCCTTCGCCCGAACACAATGAGCCGTGACTCGACTTTCTAAGGAGAGTCCGGCTGCCCCATAAGCCCAAGCGATACAGGCAGCAACCCAGATGGACAGAGTACGCTTGGAGACCGGGAGCCCCAATTTATTGGGGTCAAAAGACACAAAAAGCTGAGCAGCTTTACGGTGCTCCCGCGTACGGTCAAGGTAGAAGTTTAATGCCCTTCTACAGTCCAGGGTATGCAGGACTCGTTCAGCTCGGCTGGAGTGAGGCCTGGGAAAGAAGGTTGGAAGTACCACCTCCTGATTGATGTGAAAAGGGGAGACAACTTTTGGAAGAAATTTTGGGTGAGTCCGTAGGACTACCCTATTTTTGTAGAACCGAGTGAAGGGAGGATCAGACACGAGGGCCTGCAATTCACTTACGCGTCTAGCGGAAGTGAGGGCTATCAGGAATAAGGTTTTCCACGAAAGAAAACGCAGAGAACAGGTAGCCATCGGTTCAAAAGGCGGACAGGTGATCCGCTGTAAAACCACATTCAGATCCCAGTCAGGTGCTGGCGGGCGCAGAGGTGGTTTAAGTAGAAGGAGACCTCGGAGAAACCGTGCTACGAGAGGGTCGCTGGAAAGAGGTCTGCCGTCCACCGGCACATGGTGTGCTGAAAGAGCACTGAGGTGGACTTTGACAGAGTTGGACTTAAGTCCCAGATTAGAGAGGTAGAGCAGGTACTGCAAGATCACTGACACCGAGCAGGAGAAGGGATCCTGAGACTGCTGTACACACCAAACGGAAAAGCAACGCCATTTAAGGGCGTAGCATTTGCGGGTAGAAGGTCGCCGAGAAGCTAGGACGACCTCTTCCACCTCTGTCGGCAGGAGAAGGGGAGCGAGGACTACCCTTTCAGCCGCCAGGCCATTAGGTTGAGAGATCTGAGGTTGGGGTGTAGCAGAGACCCCTGATCCTGTGTTAGGAGATCCGGTTGAAACCCCAGAGGGAACGGATCCTCTACCGCTAATTGCAACAGGAGTGGGAACCACGGCTGTCTGGGCCAGCGAGGAGCCACCAGGATCATGGAAGCTTTGTCCCGGAGAACCTTGAATAGAGTTCGAGAGACTAGCGCAATGGGAGGAAAAGCATAGAGAAGGCTTTCCGACCATGAGAGTAGAAAAGCATCTGCCGCTACCCGAAGGGGATGTGGCTGACGAGAGCAGAAGCGAGGAAGTTGCCGGTTGAGAGGACTGGCAAAGAGATCCATCGTGGGGAGGCCCCACTTCAGAAAGAGTTTCTGAACTACCAAGGGATCCAGACGCCACTCGTGCGGCTGCAGTATCCTGCTGAGTTTGTCCGCCAGGCAATTTTCTTGGCCTGGGAGATAAACTGCCTTGAGAAGAATGCCGTGACTGACGGCCCAAGAGCAGAGCTTCTGAGCTTCTCGGCAGAGAAGGAAGGAGCCCGTGCCCCCCCTGCTTGTTCACGTAGAACATGGCAACTTGATTGTCCGTCTGGACAAGGACGGACTGGTGAGAAGTCAGGTGGGAGAAAGCCTTGAGCGCCAGACGGATTGCTCTGAGCTCCAGGAAGTTGATCTGTTGAGCAGACTCCCACGCGGTCCAGAGACCTTGAGTACATGCCCCCTGGCAATGTGCTCCCCAACCCAGGAGGGAAGCATCGGTCGTCAGCACTTGAGCCGGCTGAGGCGACTGAAACGGCATTCCGAGCACCAGGTTCGGCCGATGAAGCCACCACTGTAGGGAAGAGGCCAGCGGCCCGGAGATGCGCACTAAGTCGGCTAGTCCGCCGGTGGCCTGTTGCCACTGCTTGCGAAGGCACCATTGAGCAGGCCGCATATTCAGGTGAGCATTGGGGGTCACGTGGACGGTGGAAGCCATATGGCCGATTAGTCTCAGGAAGCGCCTGGCGGAGACCAGGGACTGGCTGCGAAAACGGCCGGCTAGGTCCATGAGCCGTTGAGCCCTGTCGAGAGGCAGGAAAGCTCGAGCCTGAGGAGTGTGCAGTCTTGCGCCGATGAACTCGAGATCCTGTGAGGGGAGCAAAGTGGACTTTGCGAAGTTTATGACAAAGCCCAAGTACTGCAGAAGAGTCACCGTGCGGTGTGTGTGGCGTTGGTGACTGCCGGAGAGGACGACGCTCTGATGAGCCAGTCGTCGAGGTACGGAAAGACATAGAGGCCGTGAAGCCTGAGATAGGCCGCTACCACCGCGAGACATTTTGTGAAGACTCGCGGTGCGGAGGATAGGCCAAAGGGCAGTACTCTGTATTGGTAGTGATTTCCTGCCACCACAAACCTTAGGTATTGGCGGTGGCTTGGGTGGATGAGGATGTGCGTGTAGGCATCCTTTAGATCTAAGGAGCATAGCCAATCTCCCTGCTGGAGGTAGGGCAGAAGGATTCCAAGGGTAAGCATCTTGAACTTTTCCCGCACGAGGAACTTGTTGAGGTTGCGCAAGTCCAGGATGGGTCTGAGGCCTCCTGTCCTTTTTGGTATCAGAAAATACCTGGAATAAAAGCCTTGACCTCTCAGGTGGTGGGGCACCGGTTCCACAGCCTGTTCCTGAAGAAGACTTGCTAACTCCTGAAGGAGTAAGTCCCTGTGCAGAGGGAGTCGAGGAGGTTCTCCCGGAAAATAAGAGGGAGGGACCTGATGAAAGTGGAGAAGATATCCTTCTCGCACGACTTGAAGCACCCAGGCATCTGAAGTGATGTTGGACCACCTGTGGGCGAAGTGAACCAGCCGGCCTCCGGTGCTGGGAGGAACCGGCTGAGGGGGAGAGGCTATGCTGAGAAAGTCAAAAACCCCCACCCTGCTGAGCAGGGGCTGGTGGTGCAGGCTTGGGGGCTTGCTGCCTACGGGACCCGTTACCCCGTCCCTTGGCCTGCTGACCCTGTTGGGGAGCTGCGGGGGCCTGATATTGAGGGTAGTGTTTATAGGCAGCCGCCTTCCTCGGGTAAAAGGACTTCTTTCCCGAGCCCTTCTTTTTCTGGGAAGGGGCGGAGGTCTTCCTAGAAAGCCTGGTCCTGGTGAGAGTCTCCGTCTCGATTTGTGCAGCCTTTTCAGCCATGGGCTTGCCAAAGAGGTTCTCACCTCTGCAGGGGACATCGACCAACTTGTCCTGCACCCAAGGTTCAAGGTCAGACGACTGAAGCCAAGCCTGTCGGCGGGCACCGATGCCAGCTGCGGCCACACGAGCCGATGCTTCAAAGCCATCATAGGCTGCTCGGGACATGAATTTGGAGCATTCCCGAATACCAGTTGTCAAGGCTAGGAACCTCCGCAAAGGTTCCTCGGACAGTCCAGCGGAGAATCCGGCTAGCTCTTTAGCCAGGTCTCGGAGATACATGCCCATGTATAGCTGGTAGGTCTGGACACGACATGCCAGCATAGAGCCCTGGAAACACTTCTTACCAAGGCCATCCAGGTTACGGGCCTCCCTGCCAGGAGGCACCGAGGAGTGCATTTTTTGGCTCTTAAGCCTATGCATGGCCGATTCCACTACCATGGAATGGTGTGGCAGCTGTGCTTTTTGGAAGCCAGGACTCTTGCGGACTCGAAAGATGGAATCGACCCGCTTGCTCAATACCGGCGACGAGGCCGGACTCTCCCACATGTGGAAGAGTAGTCGTTCCAGCATGGGAGGCACCGGTACAGTAAAGTGCTCCCGGGCGGGAGAGTCGTACTGAAGGGCGTCGAGCTCTTCGGCTCGAGGCTCCTCCTCGGGATCCGCAGGGAAGGCCAAAGCCTTGGCCATATCCCTGACGAAGTCCGAGAACCGGGCATCCTCCGGAGGGGACTGTTTCCGAGGTTCGGACTCAGGTGAGTCCGAGGGGACACACCGAGTCCGAAAGGAATCAGGTGACTCCTCCTCTTCAGACTCCCAGGCCGACTCCGAGGAGTAATCGGTGGGGTCGGCTCGGGCAGGCGGAGGCGTCGGCCGCCCCGACGCCGAGGGAGTCGGCGGCGACGACCTCGGTCCCGAACGGGAGGCCGAGGGTGACCTCGACCGAGGATCGACTCGAGTTCGCATGGACTCGAGGATCGGCTCGGTCTCCGGGGTCGACTTAGACGTCGACGTCCCGGCGGTCGGGGCAGCGGCGCCAGCGAGGCTAGCGAGGCTAGCGATCAGTGCCCGTTGCTGGTCCATGAAGGCAGATAGTCTGCTCTCCAAGGCCGTCAACCTGAGTCCAACCTCAGGTGACCCAGCAGCCCCCGATTCGGGCCCCGACGGCGTCGGGCCCGACGTCGGACCTCTCGGAGGAGAGTCCAGAAGGACCACAGGACTTACCCGAGCAGGCAACTCCGACTCCAGGCGAGGTCGCTTCGGGAGGTGCTCCTTCTCCAAAGACCCGGGACGGCTGTCGGGGCTATGCGACCTGGCCCTCGCGGAGCCAGGAGCGTCCACCGACGCCGCCCTCACGGGTTTTGTCTTCCGTCGATGGTCTCCGGAGGGAGAACCCCTGTCGGAGGAGCTTCGGCGATGGTCAGAGCTGGAGCCTCTGGATGCCGAGGCCTCCGACGAGGTCCGGGTACGGCTGGGGTCAGCGAAGATTCTATCCCGCTGATGCCGCCGACTCCTCAACGCTTTGGAGGACATTTTGCCACAGGCTCCACAGATCATTTCTTCATGATCCGGGCCCAGGCAGCGGAGGCAATTATCGTGTGTGTCAGTGAGTGACATATTTCTGTCACACTGACCACACCGCTTGAAACCACTGGCAGCCATCGGGGGAAAAAGGGGAAAACGACCGGCGTCGAACCGAAGTGAAAAAAAGAGAAAAACTCACGAAAATCAACTTTTTTAGCGGGGATACGACGGGTACGTCTGTAGGGCTCCGCGGAAAAAAGAAGACTGGCTAAGATGGCACCCTTGGGCGGGAAGGCGACCGCGCATGCGCGCTGCAATTCCCAAAGGCTTTCTTTGAAAGCTGGGGAAAATTGCTCCGCGAGGGCTCCGTCGGCGCCGACGTCACCCATATGTGAGGACTGACTTCCTGCTTGGTCCTGGAGAATCTTAGGTACTATGTGTGGGAGGGATGGATTAGGATGTGTGTGTAAGCATCCTTTACGTCCAAGGAGCAAAGCCAATCTCCCTGGTGGAGGTAAGGCAGTAGTGTTCCAAGGGAGAGCATCTTGAACTTCTCCCACACCAGAAACTTGTTTAAGTCTTACAGGTCTAGGACAGGCCTGAGGCCCCCAGTCCTCTTTGGGACAAGAAAGTACCTGGAGTAGAAGCCCTTACCCACAGGTATCTGGGCACAAGTTCTACTACTTTGTCCTTGAGAAGACCTGAGAGCTCTGAGTAGCAGGGTCTGGTTAAGGAGAAGACTCACCGGCTCTACAGGAAGGAACCTTGGTGGATCTGCTGCAGGTGGAGAAGAAATCCTTCCCTGACTACCTGTAGTACCCAGAGGTCCAAAGTGATTGAGGCCCATCTGTAGGCAAAGAGCACCAGGTGCCCCTGTGGGCTAGTGAAGGTATTCTGGGGGAAGGCAGGCCCTGCCCTGGGAGTCAAAAGCTCCCCTCCAGGCTGGGGGTAGCTAGGGCCTCGCAATTAGCTGTTTTTGCCTTCTGAGCCCCGTGTCCCTGCATCTTGGGATGAGAACCTTGCTGATGGCCAGAGTAGGGCTGGAACTGATGACCCTTGTAAAGGCACCATTTTTCCCTCGGGAAAAGGGTTCTTTTCCCCAAATTTTTGTGTAGAAATATGAGGTCTTCTTAGAGAGCTTCTGACAGGTCACAGATTGCCTCAATCTCAGCAAATTTGTTAGCCATGGGTTTGCCAAAGAGGTTCTCATTGGTACAGGGGACATTGAGTAGTTTGTTCTGAACCAACTGCTCGAGGTCGGAGGATTGTTGAAAGGCCTGGCACTAGACCCCGATGCCGGCAGCCGCAATTTCATCCACCGACTCGAAGCGGTCATAGGCAACCCAGGAAAAAAAATTGGAGCAATCTCTCACTCCTGAGGTCACGGACGGGAACCATTGGAGGGGTTCCTCGACGAGCCCAGCTGCAAACCCCAACAGCTCTTTGACCAGTGCCTTTACATACATACCTATGTAAGCCTGGATCCTGAAACCCAGCATCAAGCCTTGATAGCATTTGCGCCCAAGGGTGTCGAGGGCTCGGGCCTCCCTACTGGGAGTAATGGAGAAGTGGGTTTTCTGGCTCTTGAGCTTTGGCATGGTCGACTCAATGACCATGGAGTTATGCAGCAGCTGTAGTCTGTGAAAACCTGGCCGTTTCCAGACATGGTACATAGTGTCAAGCTGACAGCTGACTATAGGAACCGATGCCAGTGTCTCCCATATTCAGAGAAGAAGCCTCAAGGATCTGCTGTATGGGCACTGTGAGGGTTTCTCTAGATGAAGTCTCATACTAGATAATCTCCAACTCCTCGGTGTGCACCGAGGGAGCCTTGGTCATATCCCTGACAAAGTCAAGGAAGGCCACATCCTCGGGAGGAGAATGGTATCAAGGCGCAGGGGAAGACGGGTCTGAGGGAATGTATCAGTGCCTTCTGGTGTCCAGGGACGCCTCATCCACCGTCTCCCACTCGAAACTGAGTGGTGACAAGGAATCAGAGGTCCTGCGAATCCTTGTGTCGGGGCCGGTGCCACAGGGGTATCCAAGACAGACACTGGCCGGCGAGGATCTGATACCTGATGAACAGGACCGGGATATCGACTGGGCTGAAGACTCTCGAGGCCGGGGGCGCTCAATGCTCGGCCCAACAACTAGGGACTCCCTCATAGTTGAGAGCTCGGTCATAGGGGCAAATGAGTCATAGGAACCTGCCATCATTGCCTGCTGCAGGGCAAGGATAGCAGCGATGGTCTGCTCCAGGGCGCTATTCTGGTTTCTAAGCCAGAAGGCTCCGCAGCTTTTGGCGTGGGCACTGAGGATTTCGAGCCCAGCGCCGGAACTCTAAGGACTGTGTCCTCAACAAGGACTATGGTCTGAGAAACCTCACATGGTCTCCGCCAGCCAAGGAATCATTCTTGAGAACCTTGGTGATGAACTTCCTAGAGTCGCCTGAGTCCCTCCATGGGGTTCAACTGGGTTTCTGGCTTCAATGACTCCTTCTCCAGCTCCGGGGTCTTCTAGGAGGAACTGCAGCCATGGGACACAAAGGACTCCTAGGCATCGCAAGATACTCTGGGCTGGGAGCACTGTGCAGAGGAGACAGGTGCCAAATCAGATCTAGGGAACAACTTTTCCTGCAACTGCGACCTTTTCTTGTTGGTTTTGGCTGACATGACCGGAAACAAGTCACAGGAGGTACTGTCATGGTCTGGGCCCAGGCAGCGCAAGCAGCAGCCATGTGTGTCAGTAATGGACACGGTTTGACTGCAGCGGTCACACTCTTGGAACCCTTCAGAAGACATGGTGGGAAATACCTGGATGGGGTCAATGACTCCCAGGCGAAACAAGGCACTAACACCGGTCAAAAGAGACCTCAAGAAGAAAAAAAAAAAAAAGAGGCAAAGAACAGCGCTGGAAGGCGCAAACTCGAGGCAGGAAGAGGAACCGGTACACCTACCAGAAAACTAACTTTTATCACAGTTTTGTTAAAGATTTCATCTTGGAAACAGGACATAGGTCCGTTGGGCTCCGCAGAAAAAAAGGAAACTGAGCAAGATGGCAACCTTGCGCGGGAAAGGGACCACGAATGGGTGATGGCATCTCCCAAAAGCTTTCTTTGAAAGCTGGGGAGATGCTTCCACAAGGACTCCATCGGCACGTATGTCACCCATATGAGAGGGCTGACTTCCTGCTTATTCCTGGAGAATGTACATTAACAAGTTTAAGTTACAATGCAAACTACTTTGACTAAATAAAGCGAAATAAAAAAACCCGTTAAATAAATGTTAATGCTAGTCATGAATTTGGTTAATACAGCCAAAACTAAGAGGTACTTACTTTTTTATTTCTTTTTAAGATTGACATTATCTGGTCTAACTGCCTGAAAAAAATTGTAACTCACCCTCTTTACAGTGTTCTTCACAGTTGGGACGGGCAGGCGAGGCAGGGAAGTCTGGAAGCTATACAGCATTGGCTTGCACCCAGAGAAAAGCTTCACCAACCGCTAGAAAGAAAAAAAAGCACACAGCCTAAGAACATAAGATACGCCATAGTAGGTCAGACCAAGGTCCATCAAGCCCATTATCCTCTTTCCAACAGAGACCAATCTAGATCACAAGAACCTAGCACTTTCCCCAAAAGACACAGGTTCCACAATGATTGTAGAGGGGCAAGCAATGGATATTTTGGGTCCACTTTAATAATGGTTAAGGACCTTTCCTTCAGGAACTTGTCAAAACCTTTTTTTAAACCCAGCTACACTAAAGCATAGTTACTCACCTGCAACAGGTGTTCTCCAGGGACAGCAGGAATCAGTCCTCACTTATGGGTGACGCAGAACAATTCCCCAGCTTTCAAAGAAAGCCTTTGGGATTGCTGCCATGCATGCGTGGTCCTCTTCCTGCCCAAGTGTGCCATCTTGCTCAGTCAAGACCCTTAGTTTGAACCCTACCAAGCAGATGGCAAAGGAAAGATAAAAATCCAGCAACTCATCAGGGGAATTGGGAGTGTAGTGAGGACTGATTCCTGCTGTCCCTGGAGAAAGCATAGTTACTCACCTGTAACAGGTGATCTCCGGGAACAGCAGGAATTTAGTCCTCACATACGGGTATCGTCGGTACCGACAAAGCCTGCGAGGGAACGCTCCCCAGAGTCCAATTAGAAAGCTTTTGGGAGCATCCCACAGCGCCTGCATGCTGCCTTCCCGCCTTTCCCAAATGCCTCTCTCCAGTTGAGTTTTAAAGCTGAGACAGAGAGAGAGAGGGAAAGGGAAAGAGATAGAGAGATACAATTCCTAGGGGAGGTGGGTGGGTTCTGAGGACTAAATTCCTGCTGTTCCCGGAGATCACCTGTTACAGGTGAGTAACTATGCTATCTCCAGGAACAAGCAGGAATGTAGTCATCACATATGGGGACTCCCTAGCTTTAGATGCCAGGGAGAGACCCCAGAAGTTGTGTGTCACTGAACCAGGGCTCCACTTTCTCCCATGGATCTCTGGAATCCAACAGGGATGGCGGGTAGGAGTTGATTAGGTATGTAACAGGTCTTGAAGAACAGCCTGACCAAACAAGGCATCCTGGCGGGAGTCCTTGTCCAAGCAGTAATGGGCTGTGAAGGTATGAATAGAGGCCCAGGTGGCTGCTCGACAGATGTCGTCAATAGACACTGAGTGCAGATGACCCATTGAAGCTGCCATGGCTCTCACATTGTGGAGCTATGACATGGCCCTCCAGAGGAAGATTCTTACCTGATAGGCAAAGGAAATACACTGAGCAATCCAGTTAGATAGTGTTCTCTTGGAGATTCTAAGTCCAAAATGAGAAGAATCAAAAGCAACAAAGAGTTGAGAGGACTTTCTAAGTTGCTGTGTTCTTTGTAGGTAAAAGGCTAAAGCTCTTTTACAGTCCAAAGTATGGAGGTTCCTTTCTGCATTTGATGCATGAGACCTTGGAAAGAACACAAGTAGGTACACCGCTTTGTTTAGATGAAAAGGCGAGACCACCTTTGGCATAAAACGTGGATGAGTCCTAAGGACTACCTTGTCATGATGGAACCTTGTATAAGGTGGATCAGCCACCAATGCCAGCAATTCACTGATGCGATGTGCTGATGTGATTGCAATGAGAAAGATAACCTTCCAAGAAAGGAATTTCAAGGAGGTAGGTAGCTAAGGGTTCAAAAGGTGGCTTCATGAGCTGACCAAGAACCAAATTTAAGTCCCATGCCACAGGAGATGGCTTAACGGGAGGCTTAGTTAGCAGAAGGCCTCTCATAAATCTTGATATAAAGAGGATGGGAGGAACTAGGTTGTCCATTTAGAGGCTTGAAGGAAGCTGCAATAGCAATCAAATGGACCCTCACTGAGTCAGTCTTAAAGTCCTGCATTGGATAAATGAAGGAGGTACTCCAGTAATGATTCCAGTGGAATGGCAATGGGGTTAAGACCCTTCTGCGAACACCATATGGTAAACCTTTTCCACTTGAAAGCATAAGAGCGTCTTGTGGAAGGTTTCCTGGAAGCATAAAGGATATCCCTTATTTGCTGAGGGAGGTTAAGATCATGGAGATCTAGGCCTTCAGCAACCAAGCCCTCAGATGCAGAGACTGGGGATTGGGATGCCATAACATTCCGTCCTCCTGAGATAGGAGATCTGGAGCAGACCCTAACTCCAGGGAGGGAGCTTGAGAGAGATGTAGAAGCAGAGGGAACCACACTTGTCGTGGCCAATGTGGAGCTATGAGAATCATGCAGCCTCTGTCTCTCTGAAGCTTGAATAGGGTTTTGGGAATTAGGGGAATGGGTGGAAAGGCGTACAGGAAGTCTTGAACCCAGTAAAGGAGGAAAGCATCCCTGGCCTGAGCCCCCTGAGCCGGAATTCTGGAACAGAACCGGGGAAGTTTGGCATTCCACGGACTTGCAAAGAGGTCTATGTCCGGGGTTCCCCAAAGTTGAAAAATCTTGGCCACCTGGTCTGCATGCAGAGACCACTCGTGTCAAAGCAGAACTCGACTCTAGTCTGTCTGCCCAACAGTTTTGTATGCCCGGAAGATACACTGCCAGAAGATGAATCTGATGCTCTCTGGCGAGGGCCCATAGTCACAAAGCTTCATTGCAAAGCGACAGAGAGCCTGTTCCCCCCTGCTTGTTCACGTAGAACATGGCTACTTGATTGTCCGTATGAATGAGGACTGTCTTGCAGCTGAGCAGGGTGTGGAACAATCGAAGTGCAAGGAAGATTGCTCTGAGCTCCAAGAGATTGATGTGTAGACGAGTCTCCTGTGGAGACCAGGTGCCTTGGGTGGAGAGGTCTTGCAGATGAGCTCCCCAACCCATCGGGGAAGCATCTGTTGTGAGAGTTGTCTGGGGTAAGGGTTGTTGAAAAGGGGAACCCAGCAGCAGGCTTTGAGTGGACTTCCACCACTGGAGGGACAAAATAAGGCGACCTGTGTTTGATATTTTGTCTGACAGGCATCCTGATGCCTGGGACCACTGAGCGGATAAAGTCCACTGGGCTGCCCTCATATGAAGGCGAGCATAGGGAACCACATGCACAGTAGATGCCATGTGGCCTAGTAGTTGTAGCATTTCTCGGGCAGTGAGATGGGGCTTTAGCACTGCTTGAGAAGCTAACTGCACCATGCAAAGGCAATGGCCCTGGGGAGATAGGCCCTTGACTTTCTGGTATCCAAAGCTCCTATGAATTCTAAAGACTGAGTGGGAGTTAGACTGGATTTTGGGATGTTTATCACCAGACCCAAATACTGAAGGATACGCATTGTGCAGGATAGAGAAGTCCTGGCCTTTGACTCTGTTGGAGCTCGAATGAGCTAGTCATCTAAGTAGGGGAAGACGAATATCCCTAGATTGCGGAGAAATGCTGCTACCACAGCCATGCATTTCTTGAAACCCTTGGTGCTGAGGCCAGGCCGAATAGAAGCACCCTGTATTGGTAGTGCTTTTCTTGAAAAAGGAACCGAAGGAACTTTCTGTGAGTTGGATGGATGAGAACATGGGTGTACGCATCCTTGAGATCTAGAAAACAAAGCCAATCCTGACTCTGAAGGTATGGCAGCAGAGTTCCAAGAGAAATCATCTTGAATTTCTTTGACAAGGAATTTGTTCAATTCCCTGAGGTCCAAGATAGGTCTGTATCCCCCTGTTTTCTTTGGGATAAGGAAATAGGGGGAGTAAAACCCTGTACCCTGCTGATGGATGGGTACTTCTTCTATTGCCCCTTGGGCAAGAAGCATAGTGACCTCCTAACCTAACAGGTTGATGAGAGAGGTCGGAGAATTGAACTGCCTCATCATTGTGGGAGGGGGCATGCTTGAAAAATGAAGCTTGTACCCATCTTTTATGATGGAGAGTGTCCAATGCTCTGCTGTTATTTGCCCCCATCTGGGGGCAAAGTGACACAACCTTCCTGGAATGGTGGAAGGCTCTGGTCCAATGAGAGCCAGGAAGGCTAAGTTCTCTAGCTGAAAGTCAAAGGCCTTGTGGAGGCTGAAACTGCTGGGACGGCTGAAGCTTAGCAGTCTTTGCTTTTCTTTGTTTGGGTGGTTGCTGACCTTTCCTGACAAGCTGACCTGTAGAATGTCCCTGCTGAGAATAAGCAGGATAATACTTTTTCTTTTTAGGAAAGAATGGTTTCTAAAAAGATTTTTCTTGCAGGATCAGCTGTGGACTTGGACAATCTATCCAAGGTGGAGTTGTCAGCACCCAATTCACTGGCCTTTTCCTGCCAATCTTTACCAAACAGGTTCTCGCCAGTACAAGGAATATTTCCCAGTTTATCTTGTACCCAGAGCTCCAGATCAGATGCCTGGAGCCAAGCAATTCTACGTGCACCTATGGCAATGCCTGAGGTTCTGCTTATGCACTCAAAACAGTCAAAAGCTGCACGGTTGACAAATTTAGAAACATGTTGGGCATGTTTGACCAACGTGAGAAAATCCTGTCTTCTATCCTCAGGAAGAAGAGGACTCAAAGCCTCTAAACCACCTGGAAGCATGGAAGCTTGGAAGACACGACGTCCAAAAGCATCCAAAGTTCTGCACTCACGTCCTGGAGGACTAGAGGCATGCCTCTTTGCACTCTTGATCCTCCTCATAGCTGATTCCACTACAATAGAGTGGTGAGGAAGCTGAGTTTTCTGGAAACCAGGACAAGGAGGTACTCGATACAGAGTATCCAGTCTACGAGAATGAGGAGAGGTGGTAAGAGGTGTCTCCCACATTCTTAACATGAGATTATGCAAGATCTCATGGATGGGCAAGGTAGCTGACTCCTTAGGAGTCTTAGGATATTGCAAAATTTCCAACTCCTTTGCTCTGGGCTCTGTTTCAGGTGCCACAGTAATGGACAGACCTCGAGCCACCTCCCTGATGAAATCCTGAAAGGAAATGTCCTCTAGAGGAGACATCCTACGTTTAGGGGAGGAAGGCTCCTCTGGGAGAAGTATTCCCACATCGACAGAACTGTCAGAATCCTCAGATTCCTCTGAGGACTCAAAGTACCTTCTATCAGGATGCTCTTGAAGAGTCTGATACCCGTACCGACCAAAGTCGGTACCGGAGTATCGGTACCGGAAGGCATCGGATGACTAGGTGCCGGCAATGCCGACACTGATGTCGATGCTATCAGTACCGGTACCGATACCGGTGCTGGAGTCGGTGCCGGTACCGGTTGAAATGTCTGACGCAGTTCCGAGGGCATCGATGCTGCAAGGAGAGCCGCCAGACTGCGCTCAATAGCCAGGACTCTCTGGTCTATCGACGCTGCCAATGTCTGGATGTCGGTATCGGAGAAGACTGCCGGTACCTCAGAGCATGGCATCAGTAGTTCTGCCGAGGTCGAGGCCTCGAGAACATCCTGGAGCCCTGATAATGCTTTGGAAGCTGAAGCCTCCCACCGGGGCAATTTTGCCGGTGCAGAATCCTCAAGGGCAACGCCAGAGGCATCTCGATGCTTAGAAGGAGATCTATCCTTTGAGGACCGGCTAGACTTATGTTTAGTTACCTGAGATCCACGGAGGAAGACGAAGCCCTGGAAACGTTGATGCCACCGAAGCTGCATCAGAGGAAAACAGGGTACTGAGCTTGGCGGCTCGGTTCTGTCGACCTCTCTGGGACATCATGGCACAGGCCATACACTCCGAGATGGAATAGTAAGGACCTAAACATTTCAGACACCACTCATGGGTGTCGGTGATGGAGATGGTACCGCCACACTTAGTGCACTTTTTAAAACCCAAGGAGGGTTTTTCCATTATGGAAAAAATCTTGGGCCTAAGGCACAAAATGGCGCGTGCACCTGGAAAAAATGGGAAAGTACTAAGGAATTTTTTTTTTTTTTTTAAGGAAAGAAAGAAATAAAACCTGGCGGTACCGGTAAAGCATCGAGGAAGGCAGATGCGACCACAAAAGAAAGAAATTTTCTGCGGTGACAGGAACACAACCTGCTGGCTCCGCGGAAAGGCAGTTGGGAAAGGCGGGAAGGCAGCATGCAGGCGCTGTGGGATGCTCCCAAAAGCTTTCTAATTGGAAGCTGGGGAGCATTCCCGCGCAGGCTCTGTCGGTACCGATGATACCCATGTGTGATGACTACATTCCTGCTTGTTCCTGGAGATCACCTGTTACAGGTCAGTAACTACGCTTTCTCCAGTAACAAGCAGAAAGTCAGTCCTCACTTATGGGACTCCCCAGCTACAGGCCTGTAACCAAAAAATGCCTCCGCGAGGCCGTGAGCAGAAGCCAATGTCCGGAAGACCCCAAGTCCTCAGGTCCATAAGGCGAAAACCTCGGTAGTCGTCGAGAAGGGTCGGAGGGCAGGAGTTGCTTATACCCCAAACAGATTACGGAGTACAGCCTGGCCGAAGGCGCCTTCCCGGCAGGACTCCCTCTCCAGGCAGTAGTGAGAGGTGAAAGTGTTCGCAAAGGCCCAGGTCACAACCCGGCAGATAGCAGCACTGAGCGCAGCGAAGCCGCCTTCGCTCGGATGCTGTTTTCGGTGACCCGTCAAGCCAGCGGGGTGCACCTGTCTTTGCATGAGCGAAGGCAATGCAGACCACCACACAAATAGAGAGGGTATGCTTTGTGACTGCCTGCCCCAAGCGATTGGGATCGTAGGTCATGAAAAGTCAGCCAGATTTGCAATGAGGCTGGGTGCGCTGCAGATAGAAGGCAAGAGCCCTCTTGCAATCGAGTGTATGCAAAACAGCTGATGCCTGGTCGGCATGGGGTCTCGGGAAGAAGGTCAGCAAGACTATCTCCTGATTGAGATGAAAATCTGAGACAACCTTCGGCAGGAACTTGGGGTAGGTATGGAGGACCACTCTGTTCCTATAGAACCTAGTGTAAGGGGCTTCAGCCATGAGAGCCTGGAGTTCCCTGACTCGGCGGGCCAAGGTCAAAGCCACCAGGAAGACTACCTTCCAGGATAGGTGCCAAAGCGAACATGTCGCCATCAGCTCAAAGAGTGAATTCGTAAGCTGCATGAGCACTACATTCAGATCCCACTCTGCCTGGTGAGATCGGATGGGAGATTTGGGCAGCAAGAGGCCCCGCATGAAGCGTGAGACCAAGGGCTGCTCTTAGAGGGGTCTGCCCTCTATGGGGAAGTGATATGCCGAGATAGCGCTCAGGTGTACCCTGATCAAGTTTGACTTCAGCTCCTCCTTCGAAAGATGGAGAAGGTACTGGAGGACCCACCAAGTGGGACATGAGAAAGGGTCGATCTGGAGCTTGGAGCACCAGACCAAGAAGCGTTGCCTCTTGAAGGCATAAGCTCATCTCAGACTCCTTCCTCGATGCAAGGAGGACCTCCTCTACCTCCTCTGGTAGGTCTAGCATGGCTAGGGTGACCCATTCAGCCGCCAGACTGCGAGGGACAACGAGGTCAGGTTCGGGTGCAACACCTGCCCCTCCTCCTGCATTAGCAGGCCTGGGGCACAGCCCAGGGGGATCAGACGCTCGGACGCGAGCCGAAGCAAGAGTGGGAACTATGGTTGCTGAGGCCATGAGGGAGCGACAAGTATCATTGACGCTCATTCCCGCTGAGCCTTGTGGAGGATCCTCGCAATGAGAGGAGTGGGAGGGAACGCATAGAGCAGCCCAGAGGCCCAGCTCAGAAGGCACGCATCTCGTGCCTCCCTGCTCAGATGCGGGACTGGGCCGCAAAACCGGGGAAGCTGAGTGTTCCCTGGGATGAGGAACAGGTCCACAACAGGGTCCCACACGAATGTAACAGCCAGTTGGCCACCTCTGGGTCCAGCCACCATTTGTGAGGGCGAAGGATCCTGCTGAGTTTGTCCGCAAGGATGTTCTTGTGGCCCGGGAGATAGACCTCTCGAAGGGTCATCCCTCGATGGAAAGCGAAGGAGCAGAGGACTGCTTCCCAGCAGAGGCGGCATGATCCTCTGCCCCCCTCCTTGTTGATGTAGAACATTGCCACTCAATTGTTGGTCTGCACGAGTGCCAACTTTCCTCGGAGGTGGTCCTCAAAGGGCCCATCAGACTGCCCAAAACTCAAGCAAGTTGACCTGCTGTTGAGACTCTTCAGGTGACAATAACCCCTGTGTGCACAGTGAACCGCAGTGGGCTCCCCATCCCAGTAGGGAAGCATCCATTGTCAGCACTAGTTCATGCTAAGGAGGTTGGAAGGGCAGTCCTCTGAGAAGTTTGCGGGGGTTCTGCCACCAGTTTAAAGACCTGCGAAGGTTGTGGGAGAACTGTATGGGGTCCCTGAGGTGACCAGAGACCAAGCTCCACTGAGTGCTGAGGCACCACTGGGCTGTCCGCATGTGCATGCGGGCATGTAGAACTACATGGACGGTGGAGGCCATGTGCCCTAGGAGCCGCAGCATAGTCCGCGTCATGACCCAAGCATTGCCCTAGACCTGGGCCGCCAAGGCTCGGATGTGGGCTGCATGGTCTCCCGGTAGAAAGGCGATCACCTGTTGAGTGTCGAGGCGTGCGCCGATAAACTCCAAGGCCTGTGCCGGTTCGAGATGGGACTTGGGGTAGTTGACCAAAAATCCCAGACACCCGAGAAGGAGAATCGTGCGAGATGCCGCAATGCGAGGTTCCCCAGCCGGGGGCCCAGTGAAGTGCCAGTTGTCAAGGTAAGGAAAGACCAGCACGCCCTGACGTCAGAGAGGTAGCGGCCGCGGAGAGGCACTTCGTGAAGACCCGGGGAGCAGATTAGAGTCCGAAGGAAAGCACATTGTATTGGTAATGCTTGCCTTGCACCCTGAAGCGCAGGAATTTCCTGTGCTGGGGGTGAATTAGAATGTGGACGTAAGCGTCCTTGAGATCCAAGGAGCACAGCCAGTCGCCTTGCTGGAGGAAGGGCAGGATGCCAAGAAATATCATTTTGAACTTCTCCCACACCAGAAACTTGTTTAGTTTATGGAGGTTGAGGATGAGCCGTAGATCCCCCATCTTCTTCAGGACGAGGAAGTACTGGGAATAGAAGCCCCGACCTCAGAGGTGCATCAGTACCCTCTCAACCGTTTGCTGGGTGAGGAGGTTGTCTAACTCCCGCTGTAGGAAGGTCTGGTACGCAGGGAGTTGAGAAGGCTCTGCGGGGGAGAAGGGAGGGGGAAGCCTGTCCAGCCGGAGATGGTAGCCGTCCTGGATTAGTCAGTGGACCCAGGTGTCCAATGCGATGGACGCCCACAACTGAGGGGCAAAGGAGGACAGGCGTCCCCCTACCAGTTGCGGCGCTTCCAGGGGCAAAAGGTTATGTTGCTGGCATCAAAATCCCTGGGCCGGCTGAGGCAGAGCCAGGGTTTGGGCCTTGGGCCCTTTCGGTTTGCGATGACCGTGGGGGCCCAGACTTTTCCCAGCAATACACAAAAAGCAAGAGTAGAGGATGAGCACACATCCTCTACTCTTGCCTTTTGTGTATTGCTGGTTGTTTTTTGCAAAAGGTTCTTGCTCCTTTTGTGCTCGCCCAGACTTTTCCCTGCATCAGTGGTCGGTGGAGAAGTAGGTGGGTACGGTGGGTAGCCTCGGTAGGGTAGACCCTTCCGTGGAAAGAACGGCTTCTTAGCCTGTTTCTTCTGAGGAAGAGAGGTGGTCTTGCACAAGAGGTGGGTACGGATGACGAACTCAGTATCAATCTCGGAGGCCTTGTTCTCCATCGGTTTACATTAGAACTGTTCACCAAGGCATGGTATATCTAGGAGCTTTTCCTGGACTAATTGGTCTATGTCCTTAGACTGGAGCCATGCCTGGCACCAGGCCCCAATGCCAGTGACCACCACTCGAACTGAGGACTCAAATCTGTCCACAAGGCCCGCAGAGAAGCCTCCAAGTTCCTTGGCTAGGTCACATAAAAACACGCCCATGTATAATTGGTATGCCTGGAATGCAGCATGAGAGCATGCACCCTTGATAAGCTTTACGGCCTAGGGCGTTGAGGGCTCTCGATTCCCTGCCCGGTGAAACCAAGAATGTGACTTCAGGCTCTTTTGTTTTTTCATGGCTGACTACACCACCATGGAGATGTGGGTGAGTTGGGTTTTGCTGGACCCTGTACATAGCATCGAGACACTTGCTCACGATGGGGACCAATGCAGGAATCTCCCACATGACAAGTAGCAGCCAGGACAAAATGGGAGGAACCGGGACAGCAAGCGATTCCAGAGGGGACTCGTACTGTAGGATATCAAGTTCTTCAGCTCAAGGTTCCTCCTGTGCCTGGGTAGCCAGGTTGAGAGGCTGTGCCATATCCCACACATGAACACCAAAAAGGAGGTGTCCTCGGGTGGTGAACGCCGCTGAAGAGAGGGCGGGGATGAGTCCGACGGGAGGTCCTAATGGGTATGGGTCTCAGGATACGTATCCCCATCTGACTCCCAGCCCGAAAAATCGGAGGAAGAGTCCGATTCCAGCTGGTCGCTTCGCCCGGAGACCGAGGCATGTTTGGAGCAAGAGGCCCTGGAGGATCTCGCCCCCGAGGAACTGAAGGTGAGACTGACGACGAGAACCTTCAAGAGACCCATGGCTCTCTAGGGTTTTCAGGGTGGATTTTGGTATCCTCTCAAGGGAACCTCAGTCTCTAGGTGAAGAACAGCAAAGCTGGATACAAGCGCCTGCTGGGAAGCTATGAATGCAGAAACGAGCGTGGGGCCTTGCGAGCGTGTCCTTGCGACGTTGACACCAGGGTCACCGGATTGGGCATCGAGGGGGTCCTCACCGGGATGACCCTCAGGAGACCTGGCACCATCACCTGGGGCCTCCGAGTCTGCTAGCAGTACCTTACGAGGTCACTCCTTGTCCGACTCTTGGGAACGCCAAGGGGAGTGTTGGGAGCCCTCGACAGTGACTTCGAGGACGCCTTCTTATGCTGCTCCACTTCAGGGAACCCCTGGTCAGAGTGCCATCCTGAGTGCAGAACCGAGGTGGGAGACTCCACCGGCGGAGAGACGACAGAAGGTGCCACCGGGGATTCCGAGGCAGCCTTCCAGAAAAAGTCTTCGGACTTCTGCTTATGACTGAGAAGAGCCTTGGAGGACATTTTCTTGCAAAGCGAAGAGAGCTCTGGATCATGGTCAGCTCCAAGACACCGTAGACAACAGTCATGGGTGTTCGTAAGCAACATGTTCTTGGAGCATCTATCGCATTTTTTTAAACCGGTGGCCATCAGGGCAAAAAGGGCCCCTGCAAGGTTGAAGACCCACGCGGCAAGTGGTTGGGGGAAAAAAGGGCGCGAAGCCCACCAACAACAAAAGTTAAGGAAAAAAGTGTTCCCTTTGATCAAAAAGATAGGAGCAAGAGGGAGGACCAGTAGAGGACCAGTACAACCAGAAAACAGTACGCCAGAGGCCCAAAAAGAAAACACTTTTTCCAAGGGACGAGGACGTGCGTCCGAAGGGCTCCGCGGAAAAAGGGTGACTGAGCAAGATGGCAACCTTGGGCGGGAAGAGGACCATGAATGCGTGGCAGCAATCCCAAAGACTTTCTTTGAAAGCTGGAGAATTGCTCCGCACGGGCTCCGTTGGTGCCGATGTCACCCATAAGGGAGGGCTGACTTCCTGCTTATTCCTGGAAAACAGCTTTTACAACATCCTCCGGTAACAAATTCCAGAGTTTGATTACACATTGAGTGAAAAAATATTCTCAATTATTAGTCTTAAAATAGGTTACCCTGTAGCTTCATTGCATGCCCCCTGGTCTTTCTATATTTTGATGGCATAAACAATCTACGTTTACCCTTTCCACTCCATTCATTAATTTATACACCTTTATCATATCACCCCCTCAGCCATCTCTTTTCCAGGTTGAAGAGCCCTAACCTTTTTAGCCTCTCTTCATAGAGGTATCCTTCCATCCCTTTTACCATTTTGGTGGCTCTTCTTGGTACCTTTTCTAATAATGCCATATCCTTTTTAAAGATACGGCAACCAGAATTGCACACAATATTCAAGGTTCGGTTGCACCATTGAACGATACAGAGGCATTACAATATCCTTTGTTTATTCTCCATTCCTTATGATACCTAGCATTCTATTTGCTCTCTTGGACACCACTGCACACTGGGCGGAGAGTTTTAACGTGTCATTCACAATGAAGCCTAAATCTTTTTCCTCGGTGGTGGTTCCTAATGTGGAACCTTGCATCATGTAACCATAGTCTGGGTTGTTCTTTCCTAGTTGCATAACTTTGCACTTATCCACATTAAAGCACAGTTACTTACCTGTAACAGGTGATCTCTGGGAACAGCAGGAATTAGTCCTCACATATGGGTACATCGGTACCGACGGAGCCTGCGCGGGAACGCTCCCCAGCTTCCCAAAAAGGAAAGCTTTTGGGAGCATCCCACAGCGCATGTGCGCTGCCTTCCCGCCTTTCCTAACCAACTCTCCTCAGTTCGAGTTTAAAGCTGAGACAATAGAGAAAGAGAGGAAAGGAAAGAGAGATACAACTCCTAGGGGAGGTGGGAGGATTGTGAGGACTAATTCCTGCTGTTCCCAGAGATCACCTGTTACAGGTAAGTAACTGTGCTATCTCCAGGAACAAGCAGGAATAAGTCCTCACATATGGGGACTCCTAGCTAAGATGCCTGGGAGATCCCCAAGGGTATGAGACCCTGAAAGGTTCCTCGTCTTCCTATGGATCTCAGGCATCCATTCAGGGAAGGAGGGCAGGAGTTGTTCAAGAATAGAACAGGTGTCTGAGGACAGCCTGACCAAACAAGGCATCCCAGCGGGAGTCCTTGTCCAAACAGTAATGGGCTGTGAAGGTATGAACCGAGGCCCAGGTGGCTGCTCGACAGATCTGATCAATGGACACAGAATGAAGATGAGCCATAGAGGTGGCCATGGCTCTCACATTGTGAGCTGTGACATGGCCCTCCAGAGAAAGGTTCTTGCTCTGGTAAGCAAAAGAAATACACTGAGCAATCCAATTGGACAGTGTTCTTTTGGAGACTGGAAGTCCCAAATGGGAAGGATCAAAAGCAACAAAAAGCTGGGAAGACTTTCTATGTTGCTGTGTCCTGTGCAAGTAAAAGGCAAGAGCTCTTTTACAATCTAGAGTATGAAGGTTCCTCTCTGCACTGGATGCATGAGAAGCTGGAAAAAAGACAGGTAAATATACCTCTTGATTAAGATGAAAAGGTGAGACCCCTTTAGGCATAAAGTGAGGATTTGTCCTAAGGACTACCTTATCATGATGGAACCTTGTATAAGGTGGGTTAGCCACTAAGGCCTGCAGTTCACTGATGCGGCGAGCAGAAGTGATTGCAATAAGGAAAATAACCTTCTAGGAAAGAAATTTCAAGGAGGTAGTGGCTAAGGGTCTAAAGCGTGGCTTCATAAGCTGACCAAGAACCAAGTTTAAGTCCCATGCCACCAGAGGAGGTCGAATGGGAGGTTTAGTTAAAGTTAGGCCTCTCATGAATCTTGCAATAAGAGGATGAGAGGAAATAGGTTGTCCATTGAGAGGCTTAAGGGATGCCGCAATAGCACTCAAATGGACTCTTACTGAATTCGTTTTAAGGCCTGCATTGGAGAGATGCAGGAGATATTCAGAGAATTTAAAGGTAGTGCTAGAGGGTCAAGACCCTTTTCAGCACACCAAATGGAAAACCTTTTCCACTTAAAAGAGTAGGAACGCCTAGTGGAAGGTTTTCTGGAAGCATGAAGGATATCCTTCACTTGCTGAGAAAGATTGAAGTCTTGAAGGTCTAGGCCTTCAGTAACCAAGCTCTGAGGTGAAGGGACTTGGGTGCCACAAAGTCCCCTCCTCTTGAGACAGAAGGTCTGGAGCAGCTCCCAAGTCCAGGGAGGGGGCTTGGGAGAAATGCAGAAGTAGAGGGTACCACACCTGGCGGGGCCAGCGTGGAGCTATGAGGATCATAGATCCTTGATCCCTCTGAAGTTTGAACAGAGTCTTGGGAATCAAAGGAATGGGTGGAAAGGCATACAGGAAGTCCTGACCCCAATGAAGGAGGAAGGCATCCTTGGCCAGAGCTCCCTGACACGAAATTCTGGAACAGAACTGGGGAAGTTTGGCATTCCACGGACTTGCAAAGAGGTCTATGTCCGGGGTTCCCCATTCCTGAAAGATTCTGAGTACCTGATCCATGTGCAGGGACCATTCGTGTGGAAGCAGAACTCGACTGAGTCTGTCT
Organism: Ichthyophis bannanicus; assembly: GCA_033557465.1. Lineage (NCBI taxonomy): Eukaryota > Metazoa > Chordata > Amphibia > Gymnophiona > Ichthyophiidae > Ichthyophis > Ichthyophis bannanicus. The sequence goes on from CM066047.1 coordinate 149,768,353, forward strand.
GCCCAAGAGTTTTGGATTCCTGGGAGGTATACTGCCAGGAGATGGATTTGATGCTCTCTGGCGAAGGCCCATAATCTTAGAGCTTCGTTGCAAAGCGACAGAGAGCCAGTTCCTCTTTGTTTGTTTATGTAAAACATTGCTACTTGATTGTCCGTATGAATGAGGACTGTCTTGTAGTTGAGGAGGGTATGAAAGACCTTGAGAGCTAGAAAAACTGCTCGAAGCTCCAAGTGGTTGTTATGAAGAGCGGTCTCCTGTGGGGACCAAGTGCCTTGAGTGGAGAGGTCTTGAAGATGGGCTCCCCAACCTGTTTGGGAGGCATCTGTTGTGAGGGTTGCTTGGGGCAACAGTGGTTGGAAGGGGGACCCCAGCAACAGATTTTGAGTGGACATCCACCATTGGAGAGACCAAAAGAGACGTTTGGAGGTTGCTATTTGGTCTGAGAGAGCTCCTGATGCTTGAGTCCGCTGTGTGGACAAAGTCCACTGAGCTGCTCTCATGTGTAGGCGAGCATAGGGTACCACATGCACTGTGGAAGCCATGTGGCCTAGTAGTTGTAGCATCTCCCGGGCAGTTAAGTGACTCTTTGACTGAATCTGGGAGGCTAAGTGTACTAGATGTTGGCAACGGGCCTGAGGAAGGTAGGCCCTTGCAGTAGTGGTATCCAACCAGGCCCCTATGAATTCTAGGGATTGAGTAGGAGTGAGCTGAGACTTTGGGAGGTTTACCACAAGTCCCAGATACTGCAGAATGCGCCTTGTGCGGTTCAGGGAAATCTGGGCCTGTGACTGAGATGGAGCTCGGATGAGCCAGTCGTCCAGGTATGGGAAGACAAATATTCCCAGAGTGCGTAGAAATGCTGCAACTATTGCCATGCATTTGGTGAACACTCTTGGAGCAGAGGCTAGACCGAAAGGAAGCACTCTGTATTGGTAATGTTTTCCCTGGAACAGAAAATGTAGGAATTTTCTGTGAGATGGATGGATGAGTATATTAGTGTACGCATCCTTGAGATCTAGAGAACAAAGCCAATCCTGACTCTGCAGGTATGGAAGGAGAGTGCCTAGAAAAAGCATCTTGAACTTCTCCCTGCATAGGAATTTGTTCAATTCTCTGAGATCTAGAATGGGTCTGTATCCCCCTGTTTTCTTTGGAATGAGAAAATAGGGGGAGTAAAACTCTGACCCCTGTTGAAGAAGCGGAACTTCTTCTATGGCCCTCTGGGCCAGAAGGGCCGTCACCTCCTGATCCAGAATGTCGAGGGATGTGGGAGAATTGAAGTGTCTCACCATGGTGTGGGGAGGAAGGTCTGAGAAATGAAGTTTGTAGCCCTCTCTTATGATGGAGAGGGTCCACTGCTCTGATGTGATTTGCTCCCATCTGGGAGCAAAATGAGCTAACCTTCCTGGAATGGTGAGAGGCTCTGGTTGTTGTAGAGCCAGAAAGGTTAAGTTCTCTAGTATCAAGTCAAAAACCCTGAGGGGGTTGGGACTGCTGGGTTGTAGCAGCCCCTGCAGGTTTAGGCCTGGCCTGTTTAGGTTGCTGACGCTTAGTAGCAAAGCGACCTGTAGAAGATTGTTGGCCAGAAGTGGAAGGAAATCTGCCCTTTTTGTAAAAAGACTTTTTGAAAGATTTTTTCTTGGCCGGAGTGGAGGTAGACTTAGAAAGTCTATCCAGAGCAGCATTTTCTGCATCCATTTGAGTGGCTTTAATTTGCCACTCCTTGCCAAATAGATTTTCACCTGTACAGGGCAGATTTCCTAAGCCATCCTGAACCCAGGGTTCTAAATCAGAAGCCTGAAGCCAAGCAATTCTGCGAGCAGCTATAGCAATGCCTGAGGCTCTGCTGGCACCTTCAAAGGAGTCAAAGGCTGCCCTGTTGGAAAACTTTGAAATGTCTTGAGTATGCTTAAGCCAAAGGAGGAACTCATCCCTTTTATCCTTCAGAAACATACCCATATAAAGGCTATATGAATTGATTCTGGCAATAAGCAGCCTTGAAAGACAAATTGATCTCCAAAAAAGAATATGCTTTTTTGAATCCAATAGAGCCGACAATCTCAAAATTTTATCTAGTTCCTAAGATACACAAGGATTTAATGAAACCCCCGGGTCGCCCAATAGTGTCCACGCGAGGATCTGTATTAGAACCTTTGTCAATGCATTTGGACTCATATTTGAGACCGTTGATGACGTCGATTTCATCTTATATAAAGGATTCCACTCATTTTCTTACCATTTTGCATGAATCAGAACACTTGGCGATGATGGCTGGAGTGATTTTAGCAACCTTCGACGTAACGTCTCTATACATCGTGATCCCTCAAAAGCAAGCGCATTTGGTAGTGATGGAAGCACTTAAAGCTCGAGGAGATTTATCGGCCTCTTCATTGGCTTTTTTATCCACAATAGCGGAAATAACGTTGTTTAATAATTTTTTCAGTTTTGAGAAACAACTGTATCATCAAATTTCTGGAGTGGCCATGGGGGCCACCTGTGCCCCTTCCGTGGCCAATTTATATATGCAGAGTTTTGAGTGTCGATGGATTCAAAACTGTCCTTATCAAGAGTCACTGAAAATTTGGAAGCGCTATATAGATGATATTTTTGTCATTTGGCAGGGGGATAGATCTTCCCTACAAAGATTTTTGGAATGGTTAAATTCATGTGAACATAATCTGAACTTTACCATGACATGTCATGAGACTCAGATTTCGTTTTTGGACGTATTAGTGACAAAGACACAGACAGGCTGGCAAACCTCTATTTATCGGAAGGCTACTGATAAAAACACCCTTTTACATTATTCAAGTGCCCATCCGAGACAACTACGTAACAGTCTGTCTTTTTCTCAGTTTATCCGCTACCGACGAAATTGTAGCACTATCAGAGAATTTCAACAACAAACAGTTCAATTACGCCAGAATTTTTCTCAACGGGGCTATCCGAGAAAAATAGTTAGAGAGGCATACACTAGAGCACGTTTTATTAATCGTGATCTACTTTTATACCCCTCACATCAGGAGCCGCCTGGGATGGATAGTGTTAACTTGATAACAACATATTCTCCTTTAAGTAAGCAGTTACAGTCTAGTCTGAATAGACATAAGAACATTTTGACCACTATACCAGGCTTACAAAATTATCACACCCGCTGTGTATGGCAACGTCAAAAAAAATCTCAAGAATATCCTCAGTCCAACAGTCTTGAGACCATCTGAAATATTAAGTTTGGAAGTCCATGGCCATAAGTCTTGTGGCGATTGCTCAATCTGCTCTGTTACTCAAGAATGTGATAGTTTTTATCATAACGGGCAAGTTTACAAGCTACGAACCAATACTTCCTGTGCATCTACACATGTAGTTTATTGTATAAAATGTCCCTGTTCCATGTTGTATATCGGCAAAACTAATCGTGCGTTTCGAACTCGCATGAGTGAACATCGAAGTAAATTGAAGTGTAAACGCTTGGAGGCTCCCATAGTGGAGCATTGCTTGTCTCTGCATCATGTTTTTGAAGATTTACGATGCTTTTGTGTGACGCAAGTGCAACAACCACAACAGGGCCGCACTAGAGATGAAACATTACTATATGTAGAACAACGTTGGATACACTTATTACAGACAGTTACTCCATTGGGTTTAAATGCCCGTATAGAGTGGGAATCTTGTATATGATGTCGTCACTGTGATGCTTCATTCATGATTGGTTTCCCTGATTTAAGAGGCGCATGCGCGGCGTCTTTCACAACCGCCTAGCAGTTCAGCATGTTCATGCGGATAGAACGCCAGCGCATAACATTGAAAAGTGAGTAAGAAACTTCCTTACATGAGAATGTAAAGTGTTGAGAGCACTAATGACGAAAGTAAAGTTCATAAGCACTGTTCTTTATTTTCAGAGCTTAGCATTTCCCCTGAAGAACCCTTGATTGGAAAAACACTTAGCGCTCGATAGCGTTAGGAAAGAGTTAAACTACTCAATATTAAACAAAATTAAGCAATTGTTGCTGAAAAAGAACTATACAACTCAACATCAAACAAAGCTAAGCAATTTTTGTTATTGTCTGTTATTGAATGAGACATTCTCAATACATCCTTTTGAAAATATATAAAAAATAAGGTGGCTATAATTTGGTGGTCGTTGATGTGAAAGTGAGGGTAATGAGTCAGAGTTTCTGACTTCAGCCCTGAGATACTGAGACCACGTAGCTGCCGATAAAAATTTCATTATATAAGTCTCATATTCATAATCATTTGCAGTCTTTATTTAGAACATACACTACTTTCCAGTTGGAATACAGAGTCTTTTTGATATTTACTTCCCATTAAGCCATGACTATCTACATGTTAAGTAATTTCGTACTTTCTGATGGTTTCCAGCATTTTTCCCGGTACTGACATCAGGCTCAGCAGTCTGTAGTTTCCCCTGGAACCCTTTTTTAAAAATTGGCGTTACATTGGCCATCCTCCAATCTTCACGTATTACAGATGATTTTAATGATAGTTCATAGATTACTAATAGTAAGGTCTGCAATCTCACATTTCAGTTCTTTCAACACCCTTGGATGTATACCATCCGGTCCAGGTGATTTGCTACTCTTCATTTTATCAAATAGTTGTAATACGTCTTCCCGGTGTATCAATCTTTCTTAAACCCATGACTTAAAGAACAAGTAGCACCATATTGCAACAACAGAGATAAAAAGATTCTGCCACAAGACAATGTAAAAGACAGATATGGTATCATGGTACAATACTGCTGACATAGCACCAAAGTGAAACACCAATGAAAGAAGAACAGTGATACAATATAATGCCAGTAGCAAATGTCATTGTTGTGGTACAAAATTAATGATATTTCCACTACTGTGGTACAATACTCATTACACTGACCTGCCAATATCATACACCAAGGGGACCTTAAGAGAGACTGCAGAAGTACAATGCCTGTCTCTTTCTCACAGAAGGTAATTAACTCAGTCAAAAATCCAATAGATCCTCCAAAATGGCTTCTATAAGGAGACGTCTATTAAAACTTGCTTCAAACTTCTATTAAAACAAAGTGCTGTCAAGACTCAACAGGCAGATTTACTGGCTTATAAAGCTTATGCCAAACGCACCTTATCAAAATTACTCTTTTAGATATACGCCCGAATGATGAAATATATACTATAAACAAACGTTCGCAACTCTAAACTACTTCCTCTTCGCAATACAACTTTGTTATTTCAGAAATGCTCATGTTACTTAGCTTAAGAAATTATAGATGTCAACAGAGAAGTCAATAATGCTGTTTGTACTGAGTAGTGTGGAACCTAACGGAATTGTCCCTTGAAAAAGCTGTTGTGTGCGGCGAAACCAGCAGCCGGGGTTGGTATCAGTATCTGCATAGCTGATGAAGTCAGACTTTAATGCTATTGACTGCTCTGTTGACATTAATTACTTAAGCTAAATAACATGAGCATTTCTGAAATAGTCAAGTTGTATTGTGAAGAGGAAATAGTTTAGTGTTTTAATATAAAAACAAAATGTTGCATTTCATTGTTTGGGCATGTGTCTAAAAGTGCAATGACAATGGTAAGGTGCGATTTGGCATTCATTTTAAAAGCCAGTAAATACGCCAGATGAGCTCTTGACGATGCTTTGGTTCAAAATAAGTTTGAAACAAGTTTAATAAAGACATCTCTTTATAGATGCCATTTTGGAGGGTCCTATTGGATTTTTGTTTTTTAGTGACTGAATTTTGCTACCATGTGGGTATTTTTTTCTATTGATTAACTCACTCTAATCATACCACTGAAGAATGGTCTAGAATTTGGCAGCTGAGATTTAATGTTAAAAAATGCAAAGTCATGCATTTGGGCAGCCACAATCCAAGGAAGCAATATAGTATGGGGGGGGGGGGGGGTGGAGGTGGAAGTACTTCTGTCCACAAAAGAAAAGAGGGATCTAGGCGTGATTGTGTCTGATGATCTTAAAATAGCTAAACAGGTTGAAAAGGCAACGGCAAAAGCTAGAAGGATGCTTGTATGCATAGGGAGAGGAATGGCCAGCAGAAGGAAGGAGGTGATAGTGTCTCTGTATAAGTCTTTGGTGCGATCTCATTTGGAGCATTGTGTGCAATTCTGGAGACCGCATCTTCAAAGGGATATAAACAGATTGGAGTCGGTACAGAGGGTAGCTACTAAAATGGTTAGCAGTCTTCGTTATAAAGCATATGAGGACAGACTTAAGGATCTTAATATGCATACTTTAGAGGAAAGGCAGGACAGAGGTGTGATTGAAGCATTTAAATACCTCCATGGCATAAACGCACAGGAAAAGAGCCTCTTTCGATTGAAAGCAAGCTCTACTATGATGGGACATAGGATGAGGGTAAAAGAGGATAGACTCAGGAGTAATATGCAAAAATATTTCTTTATGGAAAGAGTGGTAGATGCGTATTATAGTCTCCCAGTGGAAGTGGTAGAGATGAGGACAGTATCTGAATTCAAAAAAGCATGGGACGATCACATAGGATCTCTAAAGGAAAAAAAAGGGACTTCTGCAATAGTTAAGGAAAGGCTGATTAGATAGGCCATGTGGTCTTTTTCTGCCATCTGTTTCTATATCAAAACAGAGTGGCAAATCCTGTTAAATAAAGACAACCCATGCTCATATTTAAGTGGGTGATTTCTGTCTTAAGCTCGACTATCATCTTTTCATCTGTTAAAGTTTATTTTGCATATTATTTTATGATCAGTCCAACTGAGGAATGGAGATTCCTGTGTCTTTTGCTACCTTCCTCCTCTTCTTTTGAGTCACAATTTGATTTTAATTTTTGTGTTATTCTGTAATCCACCTAGATAGAGTAGTTACTCACCTGTAACAGGTGTTCTCCAGGAGCAGCAGGAATCAGTCCTCACATATGGGTGACGTCAGCAACGACGGAGCCCCCGTGTGGAGCATTTCCCCAGCTTTCAAAGAAAGCCTTTGGGAATGCAGCACGCATGAGCGGTCCCCTTCCCACCCAAAGGGTGCCATCTTGCTCAGTCTGATGACATAGCTAAAAGACAGCAAAAACAACAAAAATAAACATATGACTGCAACTCCAAGGGGAGGAGGGAGGGTTGTGAGGACTGATTCCTGCTGCACCTGGAGAACACCTGTTACAGGTGAGTAACTACTCTTTCTCCAGGACCAAGCAGGAAGTCAGTCCTCACATATGGGACTCCCCAGCTTAAGGCGACCGGAGACCCAAGCTGAAAAAAAATGAGCTCCCTCTAGAGCCCCAGCATGTGAGAAAGGAATCTTCTCTGAGAACGCACCAGAACTGTAGCCCAGCACCAGGGCCGGAGGGTAGGAGTTGCCTAAATCCCAAAGAGATTATGGAGTACCGCCTGTCCGAAAGCACTGTCCCTGTGGGACTCCATCTCAAAGCAGTAGTGGGCCGCAAAAGTCTGGCTTGAAGACCAAGTAGTGGCCCAGCAGATGTCTGCCAAAAGAACAGAGCGGAGAGGAGACACTGACGCAGCCTTCGCCCTGACACGGTGAGCCGTAACTCGACCCTACAAGGAGAGGCCGGCTGCCCTCTAAGCCCAGGCAATACAGTCGGCTACCCATATGGACGAAGTACGCTTGGAGACAGGTAACACCAACTTATTGGGGTCAAAAGAGACGAAGAGCTGAACAGCCCTCCGGTGCTCCCGCGTATGGTCAAGGTAGAAGGACAACGCACTCCTACAGTCCAGAGTATGCAAGACCATCTCAGCCCGGCTGGCATGAGGCCTGGGAAAGAAAGTTGGAAGAACCACCTCCTGATTGAGGTGGAAGGAGGAGACAATCTTTGGAAGGAACTTAGGGTGAGTCCATAAGACTACTCTGTTCCTATAGAACCTAGCATATGGTGCATCTGATACTAGGGCCTGAAGCTCACTCACTCGCCTTGCTGTGGTAAGAGCTACCAGAAACAACGCTTTCCAGGAGAGAAAGCGCAAAGGGCAAGTAGCCATAGGCTGAAATGGTGGGCAAGTAAGCCGTTGCAAGACCACATTTAAATCCCATTCAGGGGCAGGTAGACGCACTGAAGGCTTAAGCAAAATCAGGCCTCTGAGGAAGCGAGCCACCAAAGGATGGCTGCAGAGAGACTGACCCTCCACCGGTGAGTGGTGTGCTGAAAGAGCACTAAGATGAACTCTAACAGAATTGGACTTAAGTCCTAGGTTGGACAGGTGAAGCAAATATTGCAGCACCACTGGTACCAGGCATGAGAAAGGATCATCCTTGTGTTGAGTACACCAGGTAGAGAATCTATGCCACTTAAGGGCATAAGACTTTCAGGTGGACTGACTCCTCGAGGCCAAGACTATGTCCTCCACTTCCCAAGGCAGTAGTAAGGGTGCTAGAACTACCCTTTCAGCAGCCAGGCCATCAGATTGAGGGACTGGAGATTGGGGTGTAAAAGAGATCCCTGCTCCTGAGACAGGAGATCTGGTTGCATCCCCAGAGGAAGAGAAGCGTCCACCGCTAGTTGCAAAAGAAGAGGGAACCACAACTGTCGGGGCCATCTGGGGGCCACCAGAATTACCGAGGCCCTCTCCCGGAGCACTTTGAACAGTGTCTGGGGCACTAGAGGCGTGGGAGGAAAGGCATATAGGAGGCCTGTAGACCACGGAATGAGAAACGCATCCGCTGCTCATCTGAGAAGATGCGGTTGTCTGGAGCAGAACCTGGGACGTTGACGGTTCAGAGGACTGGCAAAGAGATCTATGGTTGGAAGACCCCATCTCAGGAAGATCTGTTGAACCACTAAAGGATTCAACTGCCATTCGTGTGGCTGCAGGATCCTGCTCAATCTGTCCGCCAGGTGATTCTCCTGATCTGTAAGATAGACCACTTTGAGAAGAATGCAGTGATTGACTGCCCAGGAGCACAGTTTCTGCGCTTCCTGACATAGAAGGCGGGACCCTGTGCCCCCTTGTTTGTTCACATAGAACATAGCAACTTGATTGTCCGTCTGAATTAAGACGGACTGGTGAGAGATGAGATGAGAGAAAGTTCACAGGGCTAAGCGGATAGCTCTCAGTTCTAAGAGACTGATCTGCTGTGCGGCCTCCCAAGGAGACCACAGGCCTTGAGTACACGCTCCCTGGCAATGTGCACCCCAACCTTGAAGAGAAGCATCGGTTGTCAGCACCTGAGAGTGTGGAGGTGTCTGAAAAAACACCCCTTGCACCAGATTCGGAAGATGAAGCCACCACTGTAGAGAAGACTCTAGCAGTTTGGACACCCTCACTCTGTCCGTGAGGTTTCCTGTGGCTTGGTGCCACTGAGTTCTGAGGCCCCATTGAGTCGGACTCATGTGTAGATGGGCATTTGGAGTTACATGGACCGTGGAAGCCATGTGGCCTAAGAGCCTCAGGAAATGTCTGGCAGAGACCAGAGAATTGCTGTGAAACTGACTGGCCAGATCCATCAACCTGTGGGCCCTTGTCCATGGGTAAAAAGGCCTTTGCCTGAAGGGTGTCCAGTCTTGCTCCTATGAACTCCATGTTCTGTGAGGGGTGCAAAGTGGACTTTGCGAAGTTTATAACAAACCCCAGATGCTGAAGCAGAGCGACAGTGCAAAGGGTGGCTTGATTGGCCTCCTGTGGGGATTGACCCCTGATGAGCCAGTCGTCCAGGTATGGAAAGACAAAGAGTCCTGGAACACTGAGGTAGGCCACCACCACCAGGCACTTGGTAAATACCTGGGGGCGGAGGTCAGGCCAAAAGGCAGTACTCTGTACTGATAATGGTTTCCTGCCACTACAAATCTGAGATATTGTCTGTGGTCTGGATAAATGAGGATGTGAGTATAAGCATCCTTTAAATCTAAGGAGCATAGCCAATCTCCCTGATGGAGGTAGGGCAGCAGGATTCCAAGGGTAAGCATATTGAACTTTTCCCTCTCCAGGAACTTGTTTAGATTCCGCAAGTCTAGGATGGGTCGTAAGCCTCCCATTCTTTTTGGTACCAAAAAGTACCTGGAATAGAAGCCTTGACCCCTCAGGTGGTGGGGCACCAGTTCCACTGCCTGTTCCTTTACAAGACTTGCTAACTCCTGCAGAGGTCCCTGTGCAAAGGAAGTCTTGGAGGCTCCCCTGGAAAATAGGAGGGGGGTACCTGGTGGAAGTGGAAGAGATATCCCTTCTGTACTATACTTAGCACCCAGGTGTCCCTTGTTACGGTTGGCTACCTGTGGGCATACAGGGCCAGCCAGCCTCCTGTGCTGATAAGGGCCAGCTAAGGAGGAGAGGCTATGCCACTGGAGTCAAAACCCCGATCCCTGCTGTGCAGGAGCCGGAGCTGGTGGCTTGGGGGTTTTCTGCCTACGGGGCCCATGTCCCTGCCCCCTGGCCTGCTGACCCTGTTGGGGAGCTACAGAGGCCTGAAAATGAGGGTATGTTTTATAGGCAGATGACTTCCTCGGGTAAAAGGTCTTTTTCCACGAGCCCTTCTTTTTCTGAGAAGGGGCAGAGGTTTTTCTGGACAGCCTTGTCCGGGTAAGAGTCTATCTCGGGTTCTGCAGCCTTTTCAGCCATGGGCTTGCCAAAGAGGTTTTCACCTTGGCAGGGGACATCGACCAACTTGTCCTGCACCCATGGCTTGAGGTCCGATAACTGTAGCCAGGCCTGACGGCATGTACTGATGCCGGCCGCGGCTACTAGGGCCAAAGTTTCAAAGCCATCACAGGCTGCTTGAGAGATAAACTTCAAGCACTCTCAAATACCGATGACAGTGCGTTGAACCTCTGCAAAGGTTCCTCGGAGAGACCAGCAGAGAACCCGGCAATCTCCTTTGCCAGGTCTCGAAGGTACATGCAAATGTACAGCTGGTAGGTCTGGACACGGCAAGCAAGCATAGAGCCCTGGAAGCACTTCTTACCGAGAGCATCCAGGTTCTGGGCCTCCCAGCCGGGAGGCACTGAGGAGTGCATCTTCTGACTTTTCAGATGATGCATGGCCGATTCCACAACCATGGAGTGGTGCGGTAATTGTGCCTTTTGGAACCCGGGGGTCTTGCGGACTTGATAGATAGAACTGACCCACTTGCTCAAAACCGGCATCGAGGCCGGCGCCTCCCACATGCGGAAGAGCAACCATTCTAGCATCGGAGGAGCCGGTACAGTAAAGGCCTCCTTTGGAGTAGAGTCATACTGTAGGGCCTTGAGCTCCTCGGCTCGAGGCGCCTCCTCGGGATCCGTGGGTAATGCAAAGGCCTTGGCCATATCCCGCACGAAGTCAGAACTGGGTATCCTCCGGGGGGAGGGGACCTTCTCCGAGGCTCGGACTCCAGCGACTCCGATGGGACACACCGAGTCCGAAAGGTGTCGGATGACTCCTCATCCTCCTTTTCCCAGGCGGACCCCTCAGAGGAGGAATCAAGCGGCTCCGGTCGGGAAAGCACCCATGCCATCCGCCCCGACAACGAGGGTACCAGCGTCGACGACCTCGGTCCCGAACAGGAGGCCCAGGGAGACCTTGGCCGAGGATTGACTCGAGAGCACATGGACTCGACGATCAGCTCGGCCTCCGGGGTCGACTTGAGATCTAGAGAACAAAGCCAATCCCGACTCTGAAGGTATGGCAGCAGAGTTCCCAGAGAAATTTTGAATTTCTCTTTGAAAAGGAATTTGTTCAATTCTCTGAGGTCTAAAATAGATCCGTGCCCCCCTGTTTTCTTTGGGATAAGGAAATAGGGGGAGTAAAACCCTGTACCCTGTTGAGGAATGGGTACCTCTTCTATTGCCCCTTGGGCAAGAAGCATAGTGACCTCTTGATCTAACAGGTTGTTGAGAGAGGTCTGAGAATTGAACTGTCTTATCATTGTGGGAGGGGGCATGCAAAGAAAGTGAAGCTTGTACCCCTCTTTTATAATGGAGAGAGTCCAATCTTCTGCTGTTATCTGCCCCCATCTGGGGGCAAAATGACACAATCTTCCTGGAATGGTGGAAGACCAGATGCCCTGGGTGGAGAGATCTTGTAGATGAGCTCCCCAACCCTTTGGGGAGGCATCTGTTGTGAGGGTTGCTTGGGGTAGCAACTGTTGAAAGGGGGACCCCAGCAACAGATTTTGAGTGGACTTCCACCACTGGAGGGACCAAAAAAGGCGATTGAAGGTTGCTATTTTGTCTGACAGGCATCCAAATGCCTGGGTCCATTGGGTGGATAGAGTCCACTGAGCTGCCCTCATGTGCAGGCGAGCATAGAGTGCTAGGAATATTCTGTGTGTTGGATGGATGAGGACATGAGTGTACGCATCCTTGAGATCTAGAGAACAAAGCCAGTCCTGACTCTGAAGGTATGGAAGCAGAGCCCCCAGAGAAATCATTTTGAATTTCTCCTTGAATAGAAACTTGTTCAATTCTCTGAGATCTAATATGGGTCTGTAGCCCTCTGTTTTCTTTGGGATAAGAAAATAAGGGGAGTAGAACCCTGAGCCCTGTTGAAGGAGAGGTACTTCTTCTATTGCCCCTTGGGCAAGAAGGGTAGCAATCTCCTGACCTAGAAGGTTGAGAAGAGATGTTGGAGAATTGAACTGTTTCACCATGGTGTGAGGAGGAAGGTTTAAGAAGTGAAGCTTGTATCCTTCCTTTATAATGGAGAGGGTCCATTGCTCTGCTGTGATTTGCTCCCATCTGGGAGCAAAATAAGTCAACCTTCCTGGAATGGTGAGGGGCTCTGGGTTTCCCAGAGCTAGAAAAGCTAAGTTCTCTAGTTGCAAGTCAAAGGCCCTGAGGAGGTTGAGGCTGCTGGGCTGTGGTAGGCCTGGCAACCTTGGACTTGGCCTGTTTAGGTGGTTGCTGACGCTTTGCAGCAAAATGACCTGCAGAAGATGTCTGCCCATGAGCAGGATAATATCTTCCCTTTTTAGAAAAGATGTCTTTTTGAACAATCTTTTCTTAACAGGGGCAGAGGTAGACTTTGAAAGTCGATCCAAAGCAGAGTTCTCAGCATCCATCTGAGTGACCTTTGCTTGCCAATCCCTGCCAAACAGGTTTTCACCTGTACAAGGAAGGTTTCCCAACTCGTCTTGGACCCAGAGTTCCAAATCAGAGGCTTGTAACCAAGCAATTCTGCGTGCACCTATGGCAATAGCCGTGGCTCTGCTTACACACTCAAAAGAATCAAAGGCTGCACGGTTGGAGAATTTGGAAACACCTTGAGCATGTTTGAGCCAAGTGAGAAATTCCTGCCTTTTATCTTCTGAAATAAAAGGAGCTAAAGTCTGCAGATGATCTGTGACTTCTTTTAGAAACATCCCCATATAGAGACTATAGGAGTTGATTCTGGCAGCAAGCATATTGGCCTGGAAAATCCTTCGGCCAAAAGCATCTAGAGTCCTACATTCACGTCCTGGAGGGTTAGATGAGTGTCTCTTTGCACTCTATTTTCTTCATAGCAGACTCAACCACAATAGAGTGGTGAGGAAGCTGAGTCTTATGAAAACCAGGACAGGGAGGGACACGGTACATGGTGTCTAACCTGCGAGAATGAGGAGAGGTGGTGAGAGGAGTCTCCCACATGCCCAACATGAGATCATGCTGTTTGTAGTTAATGTAAGGTAATGTAATGTAAGTTATGTACTGTGTTCCCTGTTTGTACTCCTAGTGTTTTGTTGTGATGTAATGATAATGCAATGCATGTTTCCCTCACCTTTGTTTAACTCTGTGCTGTATTAACCGCTTTGATTGAAGGAAAAGGCGGGATACAAAACATGTTAAATAAATAAATAAATAAATAAATCTCATGAATAGGTAGGGTAGCTGCTTCCTTAGGAGCCTTAGAATATTACAAAATATCTAATTGCCTGGCTCTAGGCTCTGACTCAGAGGCCACTGTGATGGAGAGGCCTCTAGCCACTTCCCTAATGAAGTCTTGAAAAGACAAGTCCTCTGGAGGAGACATTCTTCGTTTTGGAGAATCAGACTCCTGAGGAAGAAGCACCGGTGCATCGACAGAAGCCTCCGACTCAGAGTCTTTGGAGGAATCGAAGAATCGCCTGTCTGGATGCTCCTGTAAAGCCCGATACACGTACCGAGTGGTATCGACATCGGGAGTAAGCGGTACCAATTCGGTACCGATGGGCATCATAGGATAGGGTACCGTTGCAGCCGACACCGAAGCTGATGTCGATGCAATCGGTACCGGTACCGGGAATGGTGCCGATGCCAGAGTCAGTACCGGCAACGGGGATTGTTGCAGTGCCGAAGGCGTTGAAGCCTGCATAAACACCGTAAGGGTGCGCTGAATGGACAGAATTTTCTGATCCAACGACGCCACCAGAGTCTGGATGTCGGTACCAGTGGAGGCCACCGGTACCCCAGAACACGGCAACAGGTGATCGGTCGAGGCCGAGCCATCGATGTCAACCTGTGACCCCATAGATAATGCTTTGGATGCCAGAACTTCCTGCCGGGGTAATTTTGCTGGAGCGGAATCCTCGAGGACAAGCCCGGAGGCATCTCGATGCTTAGAGGGAGATTTGCCCTTCGAGGGCCAGCTAGATTTATGTTTGGTTACCTGAGATCCATGGGAGGAAGAAGCAGCCCTGGAAGACGTCGATGCCACCGAGGCTGCATCAGAGGGAAACAGGGTACTGAGCTTGGCTCCTCGATTCTGCCGACCCCTTTTAGACATCATTCATGGGTGTCGGTGACAGAAATAGTACCACCACATTTTGTGCACTTTTTGAAGCGGGCTTCTCCATGAGGAGAAAATATTTAGGCCTAAGGCCCAAACTAAAAATGCACAGCTGAAAGAATAAAAGTTTTTTTTTTTTTTAAGAAGAAGAAGAAGAAGAAAGAAAAGAAAAGACCGGCGGTACCGGTCTGAAGTCGAAGGCAGACACGACACAGAAAAATAAAGAAAAAAATAAAGAACTTCTTCTGTGGTGACAGGAACACGACCTGCTGGCTCCGTGGAAAAGAACTGGAGAGAGGTGGTTAGGAAAGGCGGGAAGGCAGCGCGCAGGCACTGTGGGATGCTCCCAAAAGCTTTTTTACTGGACGCTGGGGAGCGTTCCCGCGCAGGCTCCGTCGGTACCGACGATACCCATATGTGAAGACTCATTCCTGCTTGTTCCTGGAGATCTCGTGATCCAACAGATTGTCTGCAGATGTCTGGGAATTGAACTGCCTTAAGATTGTAATAACATAAGAACATAAGATATGCCATACTGGGTCAGACCAAGGTCCATCAAGCCCAGTATCCTGTTTCCAACAGTGGCCAATCTAGGTCATACGTACTGTGATGAGGAGAGTATGGCTGAGCCCATGGAATTGGAAGAAAATCAGACATTTACCTTAAAAGAAAGAGACAAGCAAGGAATCAGTAGCTCTCAAACTGCAGGCAGAGGAAAAAAAACACGCAGCTACTGAGGACAGGACACACCCAAGCTCTGCTAATCTGAGGGCAGGCTTGGAATCTAATGAGGGACACCTGGGTGAAGGGGAGTGCACGGTAGTTCAGAGACACTCTTATAAACCCAGGGAAACATTGGTAGAGAGAGAGAACAGAGAGAACAGGAACAGCAGGAGTAGTGCCAGGACGAGGCAGCACACGCAGCAACACCCTGGAAAGGGAGACCCAGGGAAGCAGCACACTGGAAGGAAGGATACAGGAACCCAGCACTCGAGAGAGCTGACCAAGGAGAACACTGGAGAATTCAGTGGGGAGAGAAGCACCAGAGAAAGGCCCAGAGAGTTCACCGTGGAGGAGAACGGTGGAGACTTCCGGGAGAATCTCAGAGGTGAAAGCCCTAGTCAGAAGGAAAGCCAGGATTGCAGGGAAACGGCAATTGGTTTTAAAACTATGAGAGCTGTGCCAGAGAGAAGTGCTGACAAGGGTCAGGCTGCAGTGCCATCCGTTCCTGAACTAGCTAAAGAGATGCAACTTTCAAAAAGGAGTGTGAATAAAAAGGTAGCCAAAAGTGCCGCGAGCCAGTTAGAGGCATTGTGTCATTTGATGCAAGGAAAGAATCTCCACGTTCCTGGTGGAAACCCTGTGCATAAGGAAAAGCCTCAGTGGAGAAAGATTCTAGAACTTTTAGAGAATATTAAGCCTGAAGTTTTTCATGCTGGCTTAGAGCCAGGTTTACCGGACACAGGTCCTGAGGAAATGCAGATAGACTATTATGAATCTGATGAGGAGTCTGAAGATTCAGTAATGGACTGTTCTCTGTGCCAGAAGGCAGAATAAAAAGTTCCTGGATAAAAGAAGGAAAAAGCCTATAACCTGAATGTCCTAGAAGGCAGTGTGAAAACAGGGAGAAAAGTGTTTAGCCAGGAATTCTCAAGAACCCTGCTGCTGAAGAGAGGATATTTCCTTTTGGGTTTGAAGAGAAGAGAAACCTTGCTTGATTGCTGAATGGTTTGAAAACCAGCGACACATGTTAAAAAGCTACATAAAGCAGTTTCATTGCTTTGTTTGGTAAAAAAAAAATACATATAGATTATTGTTTGGAGAAAGAATCCTGTTTTGCGTTGAGCCTTAATGCTCTTTAGAAAAAGAAATAAATTCCTGTGTTTTGCCTTGTAAACCCTCCGTCAACACACTACTTGTTTTTTTCTAAACACAACTACAAATCCCAGCAGCCCCGGCGCTGGATGAGGAAGAAAACTCTTTAAAGGACTAACAAGTGCAGCCCTAGGCTTATAGGCTGTTGCCTGGGCCAGGGGCCACACAGTACCTAGCAGTTTCCCCAGGTTCCATAATGCTTGTATTGGGTCAAGCATTGATATCCTGAGTCCCTTTTAATAATGGTTTATGGACCTTTCCTCCAGGAACTTGTCCATACCTTTTTTAAACCCAGCTACACTAACAGCTCTTACTACATCCTCCGGTAACAAATTCCAGAGTTTGATTCCACGTTGAGTGGAAAAATATTTTCTCTTATTTGTCTTAAATAGTTTACCCTGTAGCTTCATTACATGTCCCCTAGTCTTTCTATATTCTGATAGCGTAAACAATCGATCTACGCTTACCCGTTCCACTCCATTCATTAATTTAAAGACCCTCTATCATATCTCCCCTCAGCCGTCTCTTTTCCAGGTTAAAGAGCCCTAACCTTTGTAACCGTTGTAGCCTCTCTTCATAGGAGTAGCCTTCCATCCCCTTTACCATTTTGGTGGCTCTTCTCTGAACCTTTTCTAATACCGCTATATCCTTTTTAACATACGGCAACCAGAATTGCACACAATATTCAAGATGCAGTCATACCATGGAACAATATAGAGGCATTATAATATCCTTTGTTTTATTTTCCATTCCTTTCCTTATGATACCTAAAATTCTATTTGCTTTCTTGGCTGCCGCTGCACACTGCACACTAGCAAACTGTAGGAGGGGGCATGCTGTGAAAATGAAGCCTGTACTCCTCTCCAACAATGGAAAGTCCAATTTTCTGCTGTTATTTGGTGCCATCTGTTGCCAAAATGACACAGCCTGCCTGGAATATTTAGAGGTTCTGGACCCCTCAGAGACAGGAAGGCCAAGTTCTCTATAAAGGAGTCAAAGCCCTTGATGGGGCTGAACTGCAGAGCTGGTTGAGCTCTCGGGCCTTTTGGCTTCTTCTGCTGTTTGAATTGCTGCTGTTATCCCTTTTGGACAACTTGACTGTGAGCTTTTCTTTGCTGGGTATAGGATGGATAACACTTCCTCTTTTTGCTGAAAGAGGGTTTCTTATAGGGTTTCTTTCTGGCTGGAGTGGCAGTAGATTTTGACAATCTACCTAAGGTGATAATGTCAGTATCTATCTCATTAGCCTTTTTCTGCCAATTTTTGCCAAAGAGATTTTCTCCTGTGCAAGGGATGTTGCCTAATTTATCCTGTACCCAAATCTCCAAGTCTGATGCCTGAAGCCAGGCAATCTGTCGTGCACCAATGGCAATAGCAGAGGTTCTGCTGATACATTCAAAGCAGTCAAAGGCTGCATGATTGACAAACTTGGAGACATCTTGGGCATGCCTGACAAGCGTAAGGAAGTCTTGTCCGTCATCTGGGAGAAGTGGGCTCATAAGCTCCAAATCTCCTGTGACCTCCTTGAGGAGCATACCCATATATAAGATATATGAGCTGATCCTAACTGTAAGCATGGAAGCTTGAAAGGTTCGACGCCCAAAAGCATCCAGAGTCCTGCATTCACGACCTGGAGGATTAGATGCATGTCTTTGCACTTTTCATCCTACGCATGGCTGACTCCACTACCTTGGAATGGTGTGGCAGCTGAGTCTTTTGAAATCCAGGACATAGTGGAACTCGATACATGGTATCAAGCCTCCTAGAATGAGGAGATGTGGTCAAAGATGTCTCCCACATTCAGAGCATCAAATCAGGAAAAATTTCATGAATGGTCAGAGTGGCTGCCTCCTTTGGAGCCTTAGGATATTTGAGAATTTCCAATTCCTTTGCAGGAGCTACCATGATTGAAAGGCCTTTGGCAATATCACGAATAAAATCCTGAAAGGACATGTCCTCTGGAGGCGATATTCTGCGTTGGGGAGAAGAAGAGTCTTCTGGAAGAAAAACTCTGGTACCAGCAGAATTATCAGAATCATTGGAATCGGAGGATTCGAAGTATCTCTGATCACGATGTTCATGTAAGGCACGGTCCCGGTATCGATCAAACGGTACCGAGTTGATCCGGTACCGATCATTCGATGCCAGGCAAAGACGGCATAGGAATAATTCCCACCGGGTACCGTACCATCGCTGCTGGTACTGGTATCTGTGCCGGCACCGGTGCCCGATGAACCATCGGTGTCAACGGTACCACAGCTGTAAGGAGAGCTGCAATACTGCGCTTGATAGCAAGAAATCTCTGGTCTATCGACGTTGCCGATGCCTGGGTGTCGGTACCGATGAAGGCAGCCGGGACCCCTGAGCATGGTGCCAGTAGTTCTGTCGAGGCCGAGGCCTCGAGAACATCCTGGATCCCTGTTGATGCTTTGGAGGCTGAAGCCTCCCGCCGGGGCTGTTTTGTTGGTGTGGTTCCCTCAAGGGCAATGCCAATAGCCTCTCGATGCTTTGCAGGAGAGCTACCCTTTGAGGACCGGCTTATTTTTAGTTACATGAGATCTAGGGGAGGAAGAAGAAGCTCTTGAAGATGTTGATGCAATGGACCTGGCATCCGAAGAAAGAGGGTACCGAGCTTTGCAGCCCGGATCCGTCTTCCTCTTTTAGTCATTCCCATACAAGAGAGACACTCAGACGGAGAATGTTAAGGGCCTAAACATTCAGTACACCAGTAATCGGTGTCGGTGACGGAAATGGTACTGCCACAATTAGTGCATTTTGTTTTTTAAACCACTAGCTGCTACAACCATGGAGTGGGGCGGTAGCTGTGCAATTTTTGAATCCGGGGCTCTTGCGGACTTGATAGATGGAATCGACCTGCTTGCTTAGAACCGGCATCGAGGCCAGCGCCTCCCACATGCGTAAGAGCAACCGCTCCAGCATCAGAGGAACCGGTACAGTAAAGGCCTCCTTGGGAGGAGAGTCATACTGCAGGGCCTCGAGCTACTCGGATCAATGCTCCTCCTCGGGGTCCGCCAGGAAGGACAAGACATTCGCCATGTCCCGTACGAAATCCGAGAACCGGGTATCCTCTGGGGGGGAGGGACCTGGTCCCAGGCTTGGATCCCAGTGAGTCTGACAGGATGCACAGAGTCCGGAAGGTGTCCGGGGACTCCTCTTCCTCAGTCTCCCACGCCGATTCCTCCGAGGAAGAATCGAGCGGCTCCGAGTGGGCGGGCACCGACGCCATCTGCCCCGATGCCGAGGGTACCGGTGTCAACAACCTTGGTCCCGAACGGGAGGCCGAGGATCAACTCGAGTTCGCATAGTCTCGAGGATTGGCTCGGCCTCCGGGGTCGACTTGGACTTCGAGGTCCCGGTGGTCGGGGCAGATGCGCCAGTGAGGCCGGCGATCAGCACCCACTGCTGCTCCATGAAGGCAGACAATCTGCTCTCCAAGGCCGTCAACCTGAGTCCAAGCTCAGGAGACCCAGCAGCCACTGACTCGGGCCCCGACGGCGGCTCCCCGGAGGAGAGTCCACGAGGACTATAGTACTCACGTGACTCTGGGCCTCCGACTCTACACGAGGATACTTTGCAGGCCTCTCTGACTCTGAAAACCTGGGACGGCGATCGGGGCTATGCGACCTGGCCCTCGAGGGGCCAAAAGCGTCCACCGATGACACCCTTGAGGGTTTCTTCTTCCTTCAGTGCTCCCTCGAGGAAGACTCCCTTTCAGAGGAGCCCCGACAATGCTCGGGGTCAGACTCCCGAGACGTCGATGCCTCTGATGAAGTCCGGACTCGTCCAGACGCAGAGTCGGAGAAGATCCTCTCACGCTGGTGCTGACGGCTCCTCAATGCCTTCGAGGACATTTTGCCACAGGGACTACAGACCTTAGGATCATGGTCAGGCCCCAGGCACCGGAGGCAGCTGTCATGTGTGTCGGTGAGAGACATCAGTTTCTTGCACCGATCACACTTCTTAAAGCCACTGGCAGCCATCGGGGGAAAAAGGGCCCCTGCAAGATCAAAAAATCTGGCTGCCAGGGAAAAGAAAAATTGGCGCAAATGCAGTCTCTAAGGACAAAAACCGAAAAAAGAGATCCGGGCTCGGCACCGGTGTACCGAGTCCAGGCGGGAAAGGGAACCGACGTCGAACTGAAGAAAAATACTCATCTCAACGCAGGAAAATCCACTTTTTCCACTGGTGACAAGGACACACGTCCTTAGGGCTCCGCGGATAAAAGAAGACTGAGCAAGATGGCACCTTTGGATGGGAAGGGGACCGTGCATGCGTGGCTGCATTCCCAAAGGCTTTCTTTGAAAGCTAGGGTAATGCTCCGCATGGGGGCTCCGTCGGCGCCGACGTCACCCATATTTGAGGACTGACTTCCTGCTTGATCACGGAGAACCCAAATTACCCCTGCCTACCAACAGCCAGATTAATATGAATAAATACAGCCTCTAAAATGCTGGAAGGACGAGGAAGGGGAGATGGTCAATAAGATTAACAGGGAGGGGGCCTGGGTCGGGATGATAAAGATATAGCATGGCATGGCAGAGATAAGATAGAGAAGATGGGAGAAAATACAAGATAGTGGTGGACTGTGGATCTCAACATCAGTGACTGACTCCTGGAGAATGGCAGGTGAGGAATGGAGGGGGGGGAGGGGGGATGGGGGGGAAAGTGGTAGCCACACAGGTGGGTGAGGACGGAGAAAGGGTAGGAAAAGGGTCCACCAAGAGATTCAAAAAGGAGGGAAAACAGGCTAATATGGGAAGCACATGAGGGGCTGACCTATAGACTGAGGTCTTGGGGAGTCCTGGGCTGAGGGGACGCCCTAAGAAAATATGAAATTTTTGTCTCGAATAGAGGTATCCAGAGGTTTGAGGGAATGTGAATTAAATTGGAACATATGTGGGGTAGCTAGCCCCATTAAAAGGTAGGTAGGCTTTGGGGGCCCTGCGGAGACACTGAGGGGAGATTATAATGCTTCAGGAAACCCATCAATCTGGAGGAGACTAAATCGAATGAAGGGGGACAAACTCAACAGGTCTATGAGGCATCTGCGCAGGGATGCAAAGGGGGTGTTGCTATACTCATCACAAAGGGTGTGGGGTTCCGGTCCATCCAGGAAGTCACGGACCCGAAGGGCCACTATGTCCTGGTTGGAGGGGGAACTGAAGGGACGGGGAGTGATTTTTGGAGCAGTTTATGCCCCAAACATAGTTGACCCTAAATTCTTTGCAGAGTTGGCTGCAAAAATTGAGGGCTTGCCGGATCACCCATTGATTTTGGGCAGCAACTGGAATGGAATTCTAGACCCCAACCTAGATACCACGAGAGGGGCAGGACGTGGAAGGATTTATGTGTTCTGACACTTAAGCTGCTTTTTTAAACCCCTTACATCTCGATGTCTGGCGTATCCTGCACCTCCCATGAACATGACTATACACACATCTCCAGGGCACACAACACTATTGCCCATATAGATGCCATAGTTTGTACACTCTCTTCCAACATACTGAGACAGAGGTCCAAACAAGATTTCAGATAGCAGGTGGGATGGGAACATCGCCTATGGAACCGTGGTCCTACTGCGGTAAACAAAGCACAGTTCCAAGCTACCCAGGCAGCATTAAATACATTGCTACATCAGCAAGCTAAAAAGTGTGTAGTATAAGTATCGCCTATACCAATATGGATATAAGCCAGGGAGGCTAGTTTCAAGATGTCTGGGCGGGAACTGGGGACCCCACTACATAGCCGGGATCAGAGATAAGATAGGCGTATTGTGCAAGGACACCAAGGGAACTGGAGAAGTTTTGAGGAGTTCTATGGAGCCCTCTTTGGAAAGAATGAGGCATCGCCTGCGCAAATTCAGTCCTATTTGAGGCAGGTGGAGCTCGCCTGTCTCGCCCACACTCACCAGGAGAGCTTGGGAGCCCCGGTCTCGACTGATGAGGTGTATAGGGTCATAAACAGGGTGGCGCTATGTAGGGCCCTGGATCCAGACAGATACAGAGGAGAACACTACAAAATCTTGTCAACTGAGTTAGAAAACCCACTGGTGGATATATTTAATGTTTGGCTGGCGTCTTGAAAGTTAACTTACAACGTTAACACAGCACGTATAGTGGTATTACCCAAACTAGGTAAGAACCCGCATCTAGCAGAGTCCTACTGCTCAATCTCCTTACTAAATATGAACCTGAAGTTGCCTGCCAAGATTTTGGCAGAGCTGGTACACCCATCTCAGACAGGATTTGTCCGGGGAAGTGAGAAATCTGCGGAGGGTAATTGCATCAGTTGAAAAAATACATAGGGATCGGGTCCCAGCCCACCTCATAAGCTGCGATGCTGAGATAGCGTTTGTTGGAATTACCTATTTGAGACATTAGAAGCATATGGACTGGGAGGGGTGAATGGGGACAACACCTCATATTTTGAAATGGAACAGGTACAAGGCAGGGTTGCCCACTCTCTCCATTGCTATTTGTCCTTTCCTTTGATCCTCATTTGCAACTTATTTTATTGATTTTTATTTTATTTATTTAATGTCTTTTCTATACCGCGCTACTCCCATCAGTGTGGTTTACATTTAACATAAGAACATAAGATATGCCATACTGGGACAGACCAAGGTCCATCAAGCCCAGTATTCTGTTTCCAACAGTGCCCAATCTAGGTCATATGTACCTAGCAGTTTCCCCAAGGGACACAGGTTCCACAATGCTTGTATTGGTTAAAGCATTGATATCCTGGGTCCCTTCTTAATAATGGTTTATGGACTTTTCCTCCAGGAACTTGTCCAAACCTTTTTTAAACCCAGCTACACTAACAGCCTTTACTACATCCTCCGGTAACAAATTCCAGAGTTTGACTACACATTGAGTGAAAAAATATTTTCTTTTATTAGTCTTAAATAGTTTACCCTGTAGCTTCATTGCATGTCCCCTAGTCTTTCTATATTCTGAAAAGATAAACAATCGATCTAGGTTTACCCGTTCCACTCCGTTCATTAATTTATAGACCTCTATCATATCTCCCCTCAGCCGTCTCTTTTCCAGGTTAAAGAGCCCTAACCTTTTAAGCCTTTCTTCATAGGAGTATCCTTCCATCCCCTTTACCATTTTGGTGGCTCTTCTCTGAACCTTTTCTAAAATCGCTATATCCTTTTTAAGATAAGGCGACCAGAATTGCACAAAATATTCAAGGTGCGGTCTCAACATGGAACGATACAGAGGCATTATAATATCTTGTTTTATTTTCCATTCCTTTCCTTATGATACCTAGCATTCTATTTGCTCTCTTGGCCGCAGCTGCACACTGGGCCGAGAGTTTTAACATGGTATCCACAATGACGCCTAAATCTTTTTCCTGGGTGGTGGTTCCTAATGTGGAACCTTGCATCGTGTAACCATAGTTTGGGTTGTTCTTCCCTAGGTGCATAACCGTGCACTTGTCCACATTAAATTTCATCTGACATTTTGATGCCCAGTCTTCCAATTTATCAAGATCCTCTTGCAGTTTTCCACAATCCTCTTGGGTTTTAACAACTTTAAATAGTTTTGTGTCATCTGCAAATTTGATAACCTCACTCGTTATTCCACTTTCCAGGTCATTTATGAATATGTCAAAAAGCAGCGGACCCAGCACAGATCCCTGGGGTACACCACTATTCACCTTTCTCCATTGGGAAAATTGGCCATTTAGCCCTACCCTCTGCTTTCTATCTTTTAACCAGTTCCTGATCCACAATAGTACCCTGCCTCCTATCCCATGACTCTTTAGTTTTGCCAAAAGTCTCTCATGAGGGACCTTGTCAAAGGCTTTCTGAAAGTCCAGATACACAATATCAACAGACTCACCTTTGTCCACCTGATTATTCACTCCTTCAAAAAAAATAACAGATTAGTAAGACAAGATCTTCCTTGTCTAAAGCCATGTTGGCTGTCTCCCATTAGGTCATGACTATCTAAATGCTGAGTAATTTTATTCTTTATGATGGTTCTACCATTTTTCCCAGTACTGATGTCAGGCTCACCGATCTGTAGTTTCCCGGATCACCCCTGGAACCCTTTTTAAAAATTGGTGTTACATTGGCGATCCTCCAGTCTTCAGGTATTAGAGATGATTTTAATGATAGTTCACAGATTACTAATAGCAGGTCTGCAATCTCATATTTCAGTTCTTTCAACACCCTTGGATGTATACCATCCGGCCCAGGTGATTTGCTACTCTTCAGTTTATCTAATAGTTGTAATACATCTTCCCGATGTATCGATATTTCCTTCCATTCTTCCGCACCTTTAAATACCACTTCAGTCATGGGTAACATCCCTACATCTTCCTCAGTAAAGACTGAAGCAAAGAATTCATTCAGTCTCTCCGCTATCGCCTTGTCGCCTCTTAGTGCTCCTTTAACTCCTTTATCATCTAATGGACCAACTGACTCTGACAGGGTTTTTGCTACGAATGTACTTGAAAAGGTCTTTACTTTGCATTTTGGCTTCCGCAGCAAGCTTCTTCTCAAATTCTCCCTTTGCCTGCCTTATCAATGCCTTGCATTTCACTTGCCAGTGCTTGTTTTTCCAGGTTTCGTCGTTTGGTTCTTTTTTCCATTTCCTCAAAGATGCTTTTTTGGCAACAGCCTCTCTGACCTCACCTTTAAACCATGCTGGTAGTTTTTTGGACTTCCTTCCACTTTTCTTAAGGCGTGGAATACAGCTGGTCTGGGCTTCCAAAATAGTATTTTTCAACAACAGCCAAGCCTGATGTACGTCTTTAACCTTTGCAACTGCTCCTTTTAGTTTTTTCTTAACTGTTTTCCTCATTTTATCATAGTCTCCCTTTCGAAAGTTAAAAGGTAGTACTGTGCATTTCCTTACAATCCCTCCTCCACTAATTAAATCAAAGGTGATCATGCTATGATCACTATTCCCAAGTGGCCCCAACAACCTTATCTCTTGCACTAGATCTGGTGTTCCAGTAAGGAGTAGTTCTAATATGGCTTCCCCTCCGGTCGGTTCATGAACCAGCTGCTTCAAGAAGCAGTCATTTATTTCATCTAGGAACTTTATCTCCCTAGCATGTCCTGACGTGACACTGACCCAGTCGATACCGGGGTAATTGAAATCACCCATTATTATTACTGTGCTGTGACTTTTATTAGCTTCCTTGATTTCTTTGAGCATTTCATCATCCATTTGGTCATTCTGGCCAGGCGCTCGATAGTACACCCCACTGCCATTGCCTTCCCCCTTTTACATGGAATTTCAATCCATATTTATTTATTTATTTAGCTGTATTTTATATCCTGCTTTTCACCGGGTCAAAGCGGTCAATTGGGAGATACATTTAACACGAGGCGATATGACACACATACGCTAATACTTACAGGGAACATGGGCAATGGAGGGTTAAGTGGCTTGCCCAAGACCACAAGGAGTGCCTATAGGACTAGAAATCCCAGTCCCTCCGGCCTGAGATTGCTGTCCCCAGGTGGGACTTGAAACCCCGGCCCTCCGGCCTGAAGTACCTTGTCCTAACCACTAGGCCACTCCTCCCTCAATAGATTCTACAGCAGATTTTGCCTCCTGCAAAACTTTAATCCTTTCTGACTCAATGCTCTTTCTAACATAGAGAGCAACCCCTCCACCAATTTGATCAGCTCTATCATTTCGATATAGTTTGTACCCAGGTATCACAGTGTCCCACTGGTTGTCCTCCTTCCACCATGTCTCTGATATTCCAATCATATCTAACCTTTCATTTAGTGCTAGATATTCTAACTCTCCCATCTTATTTTTTAGACTTCTAGCATTTGCATGCAAGCATTTTAGAGAATGTATTTTATTCATATTAATTTGGCTATTGTTAGACATGGGTAATTTGGGATCTTTAAGCTCTGTCTGCTCCATACTTGAGGACATTTGGGCTACTTTACTCTTTTGTGGAACCTCTCTGCTTTTGGTAGTATCCTTCAAAGATACATTCTTCCGAACCATCCGCTCTTGGGCGACTGTCGGCTTTCCCCTAATATCTAGTTTAAAAGCTGCTCTATCTCCTTTTTAAAGGTTAGTGCCAGCAGCCTGGTTCCATCCCGGTTAAGGTGAAGCTTGACGGTCCAGAAGTCCTGCGCACAGTGGACTGCGTGATGTACCTCCTCTGGTGAGCTTGCCTTTAGGAGCCAGTTATCCAGATAGGGGATGACAGTACCAGCAAGCAGAGGTGTCAGGCATTTGGTGAACATCAAGGGGGCAGAGGAAAGGCTGAAAGGGAGCACCCTATACTGGTAGTGGCAATCTCCAATGACGAAGCAGAAGTGCTGGGGATGGATCAGGATGTGGGTATAGGCATCTTTGAGATCCAAGGAGCATAGTCAATCTCCCTAATGGAAGTAGCGCAGCAATGTTCCAAGGGATAACATCTTGAACCTCTCCTTGACCAGAAAGTGATTTAGGTCCCACAGATCCAGGATGGGTCAAAAGCCTCCTGTCTTTTTTGGGACGAGGAAGTACTGGGAGTAGAACCCCGTGCCCCAGAGGGTCCGAGGAACTGGCTGTACCGCCCGACTCTCAAACAGGGACTCAAGTTCCTCCTGCAGGAGCTCTCCGTGCAGGGAAGTCATGGGCAGTTCTCCTGGAAAGAAGGGAGGCATATCTGGTCTTAGTGCATAAGGTAACCTTCCTGCACCACCTGCAGCACCAAGGCTTTGGTGGTGATGACTGTCCAGAGGGGAGCAAAGTAAACCAGATGACCTCCCGTGTGCCTTGGGCCCTGGTCCTCGGGGAAAAGAAGGGCTATGCCCAAGTCAACAAATCCCCCCAGGCTGCGGCTAGGGAGCTGTTTGGGCATGGGGGGTTTCTGCATACATGGGCCGTACCCTTGGCCCCTGGCCTGCTGACCCTGCTGGGGAGCCCGACAGGCCAGAAACTGGGAGTATTTTTCGCCTTCGGAAGGAAGGGCTTTTTCCCCTTAGCCTTCCGGCAGGAAGTGTCAGCAGTCTTCCGGGACAGCCTACTCCTGGTCAAACTCAGACTCCAACTTGGCCACCATGTCGGTCAAAGGTTTGTCTTAGAGGATCTCTCCTCAGCAGGGACACTGGTCCGTTTGTCCTGTACCCATTGCTCCAAGTCCAAGGACTGTATCCAAGCCAGGTGACAAGCACTAATGCTCACTGCAGCCACATGAGCCACAGACTCTAAACTATCATAGGCCACTTGATACTGGAATTTGGAGAATTCCTTGACCAAGGAGATGAGGGTCCAGAAACCCTCAAGAGAGGCATTCAACTGCCAGCTCAGCTGAGAACCTGGTGAGCTCCTTCACCAAGTCACTTAGATACATGCCTATGTGCAGCTGCTAAATCTGGATGCGGGCCATGAGCATTGAGCCCTGGTAGCACTTTATGCCAAACCCATCCATAGTGCAGGCCTCCCTATCAATGGCTACTAAGGAGTGCGTCTTCTGACTCTTTGACGCATGGCCGACTCTACCACCATGGAGTTGTTAGGCAGCAGTGTCTTCTGAAAGTCCGAGCTCTTGCCAACTTGATACAGGGAATCAAGTCGCTGGTTCACTATTGGCACAGTCACTGGGCTCTCCAACATCCTGAGCAGCAAGCACTCCAGGATAGGGTGGAATTGGCACCATCAGTGCCTTCCTCGGAGGGGCCTTGTACTGGAGGATCTCCAGATCCTCAGCACAGGGCTTGTCATCTGGTTCTACTATGAAGACCAGGGCCCTTAACTTCCCCTGGACAAAGTCAAGGAACGCGAGGTCAGGGGCATGTCACGCCTCGAACAGGAGGCCGAGTAATGAGGCTCCGAGCGAGCAAATTGTTCCAGTACTGGCTGGACATCATCAGTGGAAGTCCTCGCAGTGAAGCGTTCCATTGTCGGCACCAACGACCCGGAGGCTCCAGGCATCGGGCCTGCTGCTCCTCGACGAAGGCAGCCAAATTGCGTTCTAAGGCCACCATCCTAGCTTTGATGCCAGTAGGCTCCACAGCAGCCATATCAAACATATTAAATGCCATACTGGGTCAGACCAAAGTCCATCAAGCCCAGTAATTTATTTCCAACTGTGGCCAATCCAGGGCACAAGTATCTGTCGGGTTCCCAAAGTTACACAGATTCCACAATGATTATTCTGGGGTAAGCAGTGGATTTCCCTGGTCCTGTTTAATAAAGGTTTATGAACTTTTCCTCCAGGAACTTGTCCAAGCCTTTTTTAAACCCAGCTACACTAACAGTTTGTACTACATCCTCCAGTAATGAATTCCAGAGTTTGATTACATGTTGAGTGAAAAAATATTTTCTCTTATTAATCTTAAATGGGCTACATTGCAGCTTCATTGGGTGTCTAGTCTTTCTACTTTTTGATGGTGTAAACAACTGATTTATTAAATTCATTGATCTTTATCATATCCCATCTCCCCCCCCCCCCCAACCATTTCTTTTCCAATTTGAAGAGCCCAACCTTTTAAGTCTCTCCTCATAGGGGTATCCTTCCAGTTTAGGCCTCTAAGGCATTGAGCCCAAAGCAAGCTCCCTTGAAGGGGAATCACCAATGATGATTGCGTCCGAGGACAGAGCCCAATCCCCCGATGCAGGGGGAGTCTTTCCACCAGGGCAACTTGAAGGACCACTCCTGGTCATCGCCCTCAGTGTCAGGTTGAGGACTACAAGCCCGGGTACCAGATGTCTTCTTAGAAACTTAGAAACATGACGACAGAAAAAGACCACATGGCCTATCTAGTCTGTTCTTCCATAACAACTACAACAGTCCCCTTTTTACCTTTAGAGATCCTCTGTGTTTGTCCCATGCTTTTTTGAATTCAGTTACTGTCCTCATCTCTACCACCTCCACTGGGAGACTATTCCACGTATCCACTACTCTTTCCGTAAAGAAATATTTCCCCATATCACTCCTGAAACTATCTCCCTTCACCCTCATCCCATGCCCCCTTGTAGCAGAACTTGCTTTCAATTGAAAAAGGCTCTCTCCATGAACATTTATGCCACGGAGGTATTTAAACATCTCAATCATATCACCTCTATCCCGCCTTTCCTCTAGGGTGTACATATTAAGATCCTTCAGTCTGTCCTCATATGCTTTATAATGAAGACCACTAATCATTTTAGTAGCCACCCTCTGCACTGACTCCATCCTGTTCACATCCTTTTGAAGGTGGCTCCAGGATCAGACTTCTACTTTGACAATGGTTGGGCTCATGGGGGAAGTCCTCCAAGGACGATCTCCAGTCTGAGGCTCCACGACCTCAGGATTCGGATTGTGAACATGCACATTATGCATAGTCATCTGATACAGTCTCCAAGGGCAGCAATTCTGGACTCTATGCTGGAAGCACAGCAAAGGCCTTCGAGCCAAAAAAACTGTGCCCCCCCCCCCCCCACACTGCTTTTCACGATTCCTCCAGCTCCTGCATGACATCTGTAGGCAGAGTAGTCAAGTGGAGTCGTCGTAATCCGCACTGAGGCACTTGATACAGCAACTGTAGGGAGGAGGGAGTAGCCTAGTGGTTGGGGCAAGGTACTTCATGCCGGAAGGTCGGGGGTTCAAATCCCACTAGAGGACAGCAACCTTGGGCCGGAAGGACTGGGGTTTCTAGTCCCACAGATGCTCCTTGTGGTCTTGGGCAAGCCACTTAACCCTCCACTGCCCATGTTCCCTGTAAGTATTAGTGTATGTGTCTCATATCCCAGTGTGTTAAATGTATCCCCCAATTGTGTTGTGACCGCTTTGATTGAAGGATAAGGCGGTATACAAAACTGTCTAAATAAATAAATAAATAAACTGTGACAATCCATTATTTATTTATTATTTATTTGTGTGCTTTTTTATACCGCCCCTTCCAGAGATCAGGGGCGGTTGGACATATGGGGGCATTTGCCACATTGTTTAATTCTGCTGACCGAAGACATGGCAGGGAAGATTTATTTATTATTTATTTATTTATTTATTACATTTTCTTTTATACCGCGCTATTTAAGATCAGTGCGGTTTACAATAAAACATTGAATCTACACATCTCAGTTTAGTGATTTGTGCTTACAATAAACAGGTAAAAATAACTCGGATGTACAATGAACAAGTTTCTTAACAGGGAGAACAGGGAGAACAATAACTATATACATGGTTACGTGCACAGCACGAGCTTCTCAGAGTAAGTTAATTATGGAGGCGGTTAAGGTGTGGTTGCAGGTATTCAGACTAGGAGTGTATGATGTATGGGCTTGAGGAGCTACCATGAGGTGTGGAAGTAGGTGACTGTGGAGGGGGGGCTGCGGCATTGTAGTAAAGGAGAAAAAGGTGATGCTTCAGTTCCTTCTTGAATTGGGAGAGATCGCTGATGGTTCTGATAGGCGCCGGGAGTGCGTTCCAGCAAGATGGTGCAAAAAAGGCAAAGGCTCTAGATCTGGTAGCTTGAGAGCACTTAGTACTTGCCTTAGGTAGAATGAGGGTGTTTGCAGCATTCGATCTCCTTAGCCGGTTAGGAGGTGTGGCACCCGTGAGGTGAAACTCAAGACATCTCAGTCAGGGAGGGTGCGAGAAATGACCCATTCAGTTAAAAAGAAAAAGGACCCCAAAAAAAGAGCAACACCAAGGCAAGGACTGACTCGGGTGGCGAGGTGGTGATCGGGAACAGACCGGCAAAAAAGAAAAAAAATGCTAAGAGAAGGGTTAGAAAAATCAACTTTTACCAGAGCCAACAGACAAGACATCTGCAAGGCTCCACGAAAAAAATAAGACTTAGGTAAGATTGCACCCTTGGGCAATGACAATGACACCCATATGTGAGGAATGACTTATTGCTTTTTTCCAGAGAAGCTGAAATCTGCCATTGGTAAAAGGAATCTTGGAAATATTCATGAGCTGGAACAAATCGTCATTGGGAAGAGTGGGAGAAATTACCAGCAGATGTATGAAACGTATAGATGGCTACAAACATTTGGAGGCTGTCATCACTGCCCAAGAGTTGGGCAGCCAAAATATTAGTGAAGGGTACCATTAATCCTGTCCAAGTCATATTTTGTCTCTCTCAGAAATTACTACATCTAAGTTGCACAGACATCTTTTTTTGGTTGTATACCTTTGAATACACTACTAACATATTATGACAACATACAGTTGGAATACACCCAATTATTTCTCAAGAAATTGTACATAATATACCTAAAATGCAAAGGTGCCAATAATGTTGACCACAACTGTAAGTCCTCACTTATGGGACTCCCAAGCTACAGGCTACACCTACACGAAAAAACAGTCCAACCGAGGCAACATGAACTGGAACAGCCAGTATGTGTAGTCCCTTCTTGGAGCTTGACGGATTCAACATCCACAGTGTACATCCACATCAGAAAGACTTTCAGTAGCCTGGACAGAAGGGCCGATGGGAAGGAGTTGAACCAAAGTTACCGTCACGCTGGGCATCCCCATCCAGACAGTATTCGACTGTGAAAGTGTGAACAGAGAACCACGTAGCAGCCCAGCAAATCTCCTCCATGGAGACAGAGGACAAGTTGGCAACGGAAGTAGCCATGGCTCAGACATTGTGAGCTGTGACATGACCCTCTAGGCTCAGACTTGCTCGAGCATAGGCGAAGGAAATGCAGTCCGCCACCCAAAGGGACAGCATGCATTTGGAGATGGACACACCCAGCTTGCTGGGGTCAAAAGAAGTAAAGAGCTGAGTAGAACCCGATACATTCATATCTGCCCTAGATAGAAAGCTAGAGCACATTTACAGTCCGTCTGCAGCTGAGCCTTCACCCTGCTGAAGTGAGGCCTGGGAAAAAAAAAGATGGGCAAGACTACTGATTCAGGTGGAAAGAAGAGACCACCATGGGCAAGAAATGTGGGTGTGTAGGCAGCACCACCAAATGTGGTGACACACGAAGGCCTGAAGCAAGCTGAGGTGAATGCTATGAGAAACACAACCTTAAAAGTCAAGAATATCAACGGGCAGATCGCCAGTGGCTCAAAGGGAGCCAACAGGAGCTGCACCAACACCACATTAAGATCCCATGCCACTGGTGGAGGTTTAATCAGAGGTTTAAAAAAGAAAGCCCCACATGAAACAGGCCACTAGTAGCTGGGCAGAGATGGATTGCCCTCCAAGCCATGAAGGTAGGCCCCAATCATGCTCAGGAAGACTTGGACTGAATTGGACTTGAGGCCCAAGTTTGACAGATGCGTAAGATGCTCTAGTAGCCTTACCACCAAGCAAGAGAAGGGATCTAGCGCCCTGTCAGCGCACCAAAGCAAGAACCTCCACCATTTGAAGGTGTATGAATGATGCATTGAATCCCTGCGGAAAGCCAGGAGGATGTCAGTTACCTCCCTAAGCAGGTTAAACTCTGAAAGAACTATTTGATAAGCAGCCAAGCTGTGAGGGCCAGGGACCGGACACTGGAATGTAGAAAGGTCCCACCCTCCTGAGAGATGAGGTCAAAGTCACAGCTGAGACGAAGAGGCTCTCACCAGGTGAGAAGCAGCAGGGGAAATCATGGCTGCCGGGGTCAGTACAAGGCGATAAGCATTATGGTACCCCAGTCTTCCTGGAGCTTCAGAAACATATTCACCACTAGAGGGATTGGGAGTATGCTTAGAGCAGACCCACTTCCCCAGTTAAGGGGGAAGGCATCAGAGGCCAAATGTTCCCTGGAAGCCATTCGGGAGCAAGAACGATCCAACTGTGCAATGTATGGTGTGGCGAAGAGGTCCACGATGGAGTGTCCAACTCCCAAAAGAATGCACTCAACTACCCTCCTGTTGAGGGTCCACTCGTGTGGCTGCAAGATGCTGCTGAGGTGGTCTGCCAGTGCAATGAGCTCTCCAGGCAGAAAAGTTGTCCTCAGCTCTCTTCCATGGGCAACGATGACTTCAAGAGGTGCACTGCCTCTCAACACGATCCCATTCTTCCCTGCTTATGGACAGATATCACAACCTGATTAGCCATTTGAATCAGGACAACCCAGTTGGCTATGTATGTCCAAAATGCCAATAGGGCATTTATGATGGCTTGCAGCTCCAGGAAGTTTATCTGGTGGAGGCTTCTCCTGCTCGA
The DNA here is from genome assembly GCA_033557465.1 of Ichthyophis bannanicus. Lineage (NCBI taxonomy): Eukaryota > Metazoa > Chordata > Amphibia > Gymnophiona > Ichthyophiidae > Ichthyophis > Ichthyophis bannanicus. The sequence goes on from CM066047.1 coordinate 149,801,992, forward strand.
ACCACAGGCCCTGTATTCTCAGGTCGTCTAGGTGAGCGCCCCAGCCCAACTTGTATGTGTTTGTGGTGAGCATATGGTGGAGTGATGGTGACTGAAAGGAGAGACCCTGGAGCAAGTTCTGTGGCACCAGCCACCACTGGAGGAACTCCATGAGGGGCACAGGAACCGCCACCTGGTTCCTGAGGTGGCCCATGACCTACCACCACTGAGAGCTCAGAGTCCACTGAGCCTGTTGCATCCGGAGATAGACCAATAGAGTCACATGCACTGCAGAGGCCATGAGGCCCAACATTCAAAGCATCCCCCCCAAGCTGTTGTGTGATGTTTCTGTCAGATAGCACCAACCACCTCTGTGAGCTGCTGTAGGAGGTCCACCGGGAGAAAGACTCAGGCTGGGCCCTGATGAATTTGAGCTGATGAGAAGGTTGAAGGTGCAACTTAGAGTAGTTTATGACAAACCCCAGTCACTCAAGCACCTGAATAATCAGGTCGGCGGAATGCCATATGCCATCCAACGTGGAGCTCTTTATGAGCTAATCATTTAAGTAAGGGAAGAGGAAGACCTCCAGGCACCTGGTGAAGATCCTGGGAGCTGATGCCAGCCCTAAGGGCAGTAACTCTGCACTGGAAGTGCTGGCCTTCCAGCACGAAGCGCAGGTACTTTCTGTGAAGAGGATGGATCAGCATGTGTGTAAATGCATCTTTCAGATCCAAGGAGCATAGCCAATTGTCCTTGAGGAGAAACAGGAGCAATGTCCCCAGGGAGATCAATTTGAACTTTTCCCAAACCAAAAAGCAGTTCACCTTCCTCAGTTCCAGGATGGGCCAGAACAAAGGAAGTGCCAATAGTAGAAGCCTCACCTGATCTGAGCCAGAGGCACAAGCTCAATGGCCAACTCAGCCAATAGGGTGGCAACTTCTGCCTGGAGAAGATCGCAGTTGTGTGGGTCTAGAGGGTACTTCCCTGAGAAGTGAGGCGGTGGATGGGCAAAATGCAGCAGGTAACCATTTCGTACGATCTGCAGCACCCAGGCAGCTGTGTTGATGAGAGGCCACCTGTGTGCAAAGTGGACAAGCTGACCCCCCCATGAGGGGGCATCACATTAGAAAGCAGGCGATTGGCTATGCTCCTGAGGAACCAGTCAAAAACCCACCCCCAGATGTGGCTGGGGCACAGGCTAGGCCTTCAGCAGCGGGCATGGGGCCTGTGCCTTCAGCTGAGCATTCTGAGAGCTCCGGTAGTACCAGCGCTTTTGCAGGTAAAAGGACTTCTTCCCCTGGTACTACACCTCTTCGAGGGGTCAGCAGTCTTATGCGAGAGTGTGGAGAGAGTAACCTGTTCCTTCTCGCTTGTCCTCTCCTCCACCACAGCTTGACAGTGGTTCTCTCCTTGGCAGGGTACGTCTACCAGAAAGTCCTGGACCACTGTTTAAGGTCTGAGGACTGAAGCTGAGCAAGGTGTCATGCCCTGATGCACACTTCTGTCATTCGACTCACTCAAAGGCATCATAGATGGCACAGACCAAGAACTTAGAACAGTCTTACCATGGCCTACCAGTGCATGGAAGGAGTCAAGGCATTTCACCACTATGAGGGATCTAAACTCATTGAGGTCCTCCATTTTGTCCATCAGGAACATCCACATGTAGAGATGGAAGGACAGTAGGCAGGCAAGCCTGGAGCCCTGAAAGCACCTCCTCCCAAAGCCATTGAAGGTCGTGGCCTCCCAGCCCAGTGGGCACTGATGAGTGGTTTTTCAAATTCTTAACCTGACTCACGGCGGACGAACGAGTGGTGGGGCATATGAGGTTTCTCAAACCCAGGGGCCTTCTGCACCTGGTACATGGAATAGAATCATCTGCTCTATTCCATGTACCAGGTGCAGAAGGCCCCTGGGGCCACTATTGGTCCACTCGTTATTTTACTAGGGGATACCCTGGGAAATGCCAGACCTGGAGGTCATAGTGTCTGCCCCTGGGAAAGTTATTCTACATGGGGAACATGCAGTGGTGCATGGAAAGACTGCGTTGGCTGAGGGTTTGAACTTGAGAACATTCCTTAGGATAAGATGCACAAAGAATGGGAACGTGTTCCTAAATTTACCAAATCTTGGAACCCATTTCAAGTGGGAGGTCGCCACGCTGCAGTCCCTCACATCAGCATTTTCTGATGACTCTGAGCCTAAATCTTCTTCTCCAGAGCAAATCACGAAACTGAAGGTGTTTGCGGGGGTAGCGAGCGGCTGTGCAAACACAGAGAGCCTGGCTGTTCTGGCTTTTCTTTATATATTTATGCTGATGGTCGGCATTGTCGGGGTGTTATCCCACATCCTAAGCAGCATCTGCCGCTGCAGCATCCCGTGCACAGGCATCATGATGGCTTCCTTGGGAGCAGAGGGCTATTGGAGGATCCCCAACTCTTCCGTCCTCGGCTCGTCCTCCACCTCAAGGGACAAAAGATTGGCCTTTGCCATGTCCCAGATGAAGTCCTGGAAGGACATGTCCTCTGGGACAACTTTCTTCTCACAGAGGGGACAGGTAGAGAGGAGGTCTGGAGACTCCCACCCAGAGACCAGCAATTCCTCCTCCATCTCCCATCCCTCTGAATACAACGCCAAAAGGAAGTTGAAATAGTGTCGGGTCTCCTCTTGGTGCCGCTGCTGCTTCAGCTGAGAAAGCATGCACTGATGGGACCGATGACTGTCCTCCAGAGGACGCCAGTGTATCAAGGCATCTCAGCACAAGATACTGAACAATAAGATGGCAGTCATGGCTGGTGTGGACTCTGACTGCCGACCAGATGTCCCCACTCCCCTTGGTGGGGAGGGCGTGGTTCACCAGGATCAGCTGCACTGCAGGTAGTGACGCCAAAGACAGCGGGGCCACCAGAGCCCATGCAGCCAGGAGAGCTGTCATGTGCACCTCGAGAACCAGTAGGTACTCAGTCAGCACTGCAGTCTCTGAGGTCACTGGGGCCAGTACAACTTTGGCCACTGACCCAGGGACTCCACGATGGGTAGGGCATCAGGAGACTGCAGAAGGCCCTCCAGGGACTTGGGAATCAACTCCTCCTGCTGGAGCCCCTTCCCAGGTTGCCCTCAATGTCACATCGAGAAGGGCTCTGGTGTCAATGTCCATGGCCCTTGACCTGGTTCTCGGCTGTCCCCTTCGATGCTGATGGGGCAGATAGTGAATCCTTCCATACAGCCTCTATTCCATGGTACCACAGCCCTTCGGCTCCAAGTGACCACGGGCACCATGCAATACAGAGGCCTCGGTGGAGACCTGCGAGGGTGTTGATGCCAATGTCCGCGTCTATTCCGGGGCCGAGGACCGAGTCTGATGGCCAAAAGGGGAACTCATGGTGCTTCTCCTGGACTCTTGAGGCCCTTCATAGTAACATAGTAACATAGTAGTTGACGGCAGATAAAGACCAGCATGGTCCATCCAGTCTGCCCAGCGAGATGGCAAGAGTAGGTGCACCTGTCGCTCCGCGCAGGCCACCCCTCTCCATATCCTTGTTCAGGGGTAAACCCACCACTCCATATAGGACACCCCTAAGACGTTATATAGTTCGGAAGTTAGATGGTACCGTTTATTTTGTTTTTTTTCCTATTTCTGTAAAGGGATCCTCTGTGTTTGTCCCATGCCTTCTTGAATTCCGTCACCGTGTTCGCCCCTACCACTTCCATCGGGAGGGCATTCCAAGCATCCACCACCCTTTCAGTGAAAAAATATTTCCTGACATTGCCTTTCAATTTACCCCCTTGCAGTTTCATGTTATGCCCTCTAGTTTTACAGGTTCCCCGTCTTTGGAAGAGGTTTGTTTGTTCATCATTTCTCTTTAAGTATTTAAAGGTCTGAATCATATCTCCCCTGTGCCTCCTTTCCTCCAAGGTATACATATTTAGGTCTTCAAGTCTCTTCTCATAAGGCTTCTGACGCAGGCTCCAAATCATTTTGGTCGCCTTCCTCTGAACAGTCTCCAGTCTTTTTACATCCTTTGCAAGATATGGTCTCCAAAACTGAACGCAGTATTCCAAGTGAGGCCTCACCAGTGACCTATACAGTGGCATAAGTACCTCTTCTTTTCTGCTGGTAATCCCTCTTTGTATGCAGCCCAACATCCTCCTGGCTTTTGCCACCGCCTTGTCGCACTCTTTTGCCACCTTGAGATCAGCAGAGATAATCACACCAAGGTCTTTTTCCTGAACTGTGCATACCAACCTTTCTCCCCCTATCTTGTACATTTCTCTTGGATTTCTGCTACCCAAGTGCATGACACTGCACTTTTTTGCATTAAATCGTAGTTGCCAAGCTTTAGACCAGTCTTCCAGCTTTTGTAGATCTTTCTTCATGTTAACCACTCCCTCAGGGGAGTCCACTCTGTTGCAAATTTTTGTGTCGTCTGCAAAAAGACAGACTTTTCCATCCAGTCCTTCAGCAATATCACTCACAAATACATTGAACAGTGCCGGGCCCAGGACCGAACCCTGGGGCACCCCGCTAATCACCTTCCTCTCATCCGAGTGAGCTCCATGTACAATCACCTTCTGTCGTCTGTCAGTCAGCCAATTTCTAATCCAGTTTACCATCTTGGGACCCATCCCCAAGCTACTGAGTTTGTTGAAAAGCCTCCTATGAGGAACAGTATTCAAAGGCTTTGCTGAAATCCAGGTAGATGACATCCATTGCATGCCCCGATCTAGTTCCCTCGTCACGCAGTCAAAGAACTCGATCAGATTTGTCTGGCAAGATCGTCCTTCGGTAAAACCATGTTGCCTCGGGTCTTGCAAGCTGTTGGTTTTCAGAAAGTTCACTATTCGCTCTTTCAGGAGCGCCTCCATTACTTTTCCTGCCACCGAGGTAAGGCTCACGGGTCTGTAGTTTGACACTTCTTCCCTGTCACCACTTTTGTGTAGAGGTACGACATCAGCCATTCTCCAGTCCTGAGGAACCTCTCCTGTTTCCAAGGATCTGTTGAAGACATCCTTTAACGGTCCTGCAAGAACCTCTCTGAGCTCTTTCAGTATCCTGGGATGTATCCCATCCGGTCCCATGGCTTTGTCCACTTTCAGTTTAGCAAGTTGTTCTAACACCTCTTCTGCTGTGAATGGTGTGGTATCTACTTCATTCCCATTTTTATATTTGGGAGTCACAGCTGGTCCATCCCCAGGATCTTCTTTAGTAAACACAGAGCAGAAGTAATTGTTTAGCAATTTTGCTTTTTCAGTGTCACTTTCCACGAGTCCTTTCCCAGCACTTCTGAGTCCTGCAATTCCAACTCTGATCTTTTTCCTTTCCCGAATATACCTGAAGAAATTTTTGTTGCCACCCTTAACATCTTTAGCCATCTTTTCCTCTGCCTTTGATTTTGCTATCCTTATTTCTCGTTTTGTCTCTTTGAGTTTGATCCTGTATTCATTTCTGTGTTCTTCTGTCTGCAAGCTTTTGAATTTTGCAAAAGTTGTGTTTTTTGCCTTTATATGAGCAGCCACCTCTTTGGAAAACCAAATAGGTTTCCTTCTCCTCTTGCTTTTATTTACTCTTCTTACATATTTATCTGTTGCTCCTTTCAATGCCTCCTTTAGTTTAGCCCATTGCAATTCCACTTCCTTTATCTCTTCCCACCCCGTCATCTCCTCCTTTACATACTCTGCCATTTGATTGAAGTTAGTGTATTTGAAGTTTAGGACTCTGAGCTTGCTATGATTGGCCTGTGCCATGGCTTTTATTTCAAACCACACCGTGTGATGGTCGCTGTTGCTCACAGGGGCACTCACGCAGACATTTGACACACTATCACCGTTGGTGAGCACTACATCCAGCGTTGAGCTTTCCCTGGTTGGTTCCATCACCATTTGTCTAAATAATGCATCTTGGAGAGCATCCACAATTCTTTTGCTTCTTTCCAGATGTGCAGAAGGAGTAATCCAATCCACATCAGGTAGATTAAAGTCACCCAATATGATTGCTTCCCCCTTTGATGCTATCTTGGCAATATCTCTAATCAATTCATTGTCTCTCTCTTCAATTTGAGTCGGAGGTCTATAGACTACAGCAATATGGATGACAGTGCCATCTCCTCTCTCCAACGCAATCCAGAGCGCTTCTTTTCCCCATGTCCCCTGCGTTTCAGTAGCTTTAATATTGCTTTTGACATACAAGGCTACTCCTCCTCCTTTTCCATTTTCCTGGTCATCTGTATTTTATTTATTTATTTTATTTATTTAACATTTCTTAGATACCGCCTTTCATGATATCAAGGCGGTTTACATTGAACAAACTGAAATTACATTGAACAGGGCATTATAACTTGGAGATAACTATTTTACAGGAAACATAAGCAGTAAGCAGAGACTGTAAGCAGAGACTACAGGAGGGCGGCTCATGATCAGGACCGAGGCACTGAAGGCACCACTGAGTGCACTTCTTAAATCCATTAGCTGGTTTAGACATGACCGGAAAAATGGCTGCCACAAAATCAAAGGCTCACTGTCTCCAGCCAGAAAGAACTCATATTGCACAAAAGAAAATTCCAAACCATAAAAATTGAAAAAAATTTGAAGACCAGCACCGAGAGGAGCTAGCACACCCAACGACAGGCGGAAGGCACTAGAAAAACAAGAAAAGAACTCCCAAGAACCCATAAACTATCAGCTTTTTCCAGCGATGAACAGGAGCGTCACGTAAAAAGAAAACTAGAGATAAGATGGCACCACAGCAGGCGGGAAGGAAGGTGTGCATGCAAGATGAAGGCTCCCAAAAACTTCCAATGGAAGCTGCAGAGCATTCCATAGGAACATAAGATGCACCATACCGAGTCAGACCAAGGTCCATCAAGCCCAGTATCCTGTTTCCAACAGTGGCCAATCTAGGTCATACGTACCTAGCAGTTTCCCCAAAAGACACAGGTTCCACAATGCTTGTATTGGGTCAAGCATTGGTATCCTGGGTCCCTTCTTAATAATGGTTTATGGACCTTTCCTTCAAGAACTTGTCCAAACCTTTTTTAAACCCAGCTACACTAACAGCCTTTACTACACCCTCCGGTAACAAATTCCAGAGTTTGATTACACGTTGAGTGAAAAAATATTTTCTTTTATTAGTCTTAAATAGTTTACCCTGTAGCTTCATTGCATGTCCCCTAGTCTTTTTATATTCTGATAACGTAAACAAACGATCTACCTTTACCTGTTCCATTCCGTTCATTAATTTATAGACTTCTATCATATCTCCCCTCAGCTGTCTCTTTTCCAGGTTAAAGAGCCCTAATCGTTTTAGCCTTTCATAGGAGTATCCTTCCATCCCCTTTACCATTTTGGTGGCTCTTCTCTGAACCTTTTCTAATAACGCTATATCCTTTTTAAGATACGGCGACCAGAATTGCACACAATATTCAAGGTGCAGTCTCACCATGGAACGATAGAGGCATTATATCTTTTGTTTTATTTTCCATTCCTTTCCTTATGATACCTAGCATTCTATTTGCTCTCTTGGCCACCACTGTACACTGGGCCGAGGGTTTTAACATGTTATTCACAATGATGCCTAAATCTTTTTCCTGGGTGGAGGTTCCTAATGTGGAACCTTGCATCTTGTAACCATAGTTTGGGTTGGTCTTCCCTAAGTGCATAGCTTTGCACTTGTCCACATTAAATTTCATCTGCCATTTTGATGCCCAGTCTTCCAATTTATCAAGATCCTCTTGCAATTTTCCACAATCCTCATAGGTTTTAACAACTTTAAATAGTTGCCTCATCTGCAAATTTGATAAACTCACTCGTTATTCCCTTTTCCAGGTCATTTATGAATATGTCAGAAAGCAGCGGACCCAGCACAGATCCCTGGGGAACACCACTATTCACCTTTCTCCATAGGGAAAATTGGCCATTTAGCCCTACCCTCTGCTTTCTATCTTTCCAAAGTGTGGCTCTATCGAGGAGATCATCAATATGTGAAGAAAGAGTAGTTACTCACCTGTAACAGGTGTTTCCAGGAGCAGCAGGAATCAGTCCTCACATATGGGTGACATTGACTTCGATAGAGCCCTTGCGGAGCATTTCCCCAGCTTTCCATGAAAGCCTTTGGGAATGCAGGCACTCATGCACGGTTCCCTTCCCGCCTAAAGGTGCCATCTTGCTCAGTCAAATGACATAGCTAAAACAGCTCACAAAAATGTAAAAATAAACTATGTACAACTGCAACTCCCAGGGGAGGAGGGAGGGTTGTGAGGACTGATTCCTGCTGCTCCTGGAGAACACTTGTTACAGGTGAGTAACTACTCTTTCTACAGGACCAAGCAGGAAGTCAGTCCTCACAAATGGGTGACTCCCTAGCTCTGGGATATCAGGGAACCCAGGCTGAACAAGAGAACTCCCTCTAGTCCCAGCATCAAAGAAAGGCTTTTCACTGACAGAACCTCCACCGGTAGCCCAACAGAGGGCTGGAGGGCAGGAGTTGCCTAAACCTCAAAGAGATTCCGGAGTACTGCCTGGCCAAAAGCACTGTCCCTACGGGACTCCCTCTTAAGACAGTAATGGGCTGCAAAAGTCTGGCTTGAGGACCAAGCTGCAGCCCTGCAGATGTCCACCAACGGTACAGAGCGGAGGTGAGCCACTGAGGCAGCCACTGACTTGACACAATGGGCCGTGACCCCACCATGCAAAGGAAGGTCAGCCGCCCTGTAAGCCCAGGTGATACAGTCAGCTACCCAGGTGGACAAGGTACGCTAGGACACAGCTAACCCCAAATTATTAGGGTCAAAAGAGATGAAGAGCAGAGTAGCCCTTCTATGTCCTTGCGTACGGTCAAAGTAGAAGGATAAGGCCCTCCTAGAGTCCACTTGCTTTGCAGCTTCTCGTGCTGCGAGGGCTTGCGTGCATCAGTGATGCTGAGAGCTAAACTATTGGTAGTTTAACTACTGGCAGGGTCTCCCAAGATGGACAGGTCTCAGCTGAGGTGCCAGACCAAGACAAACCACCCATCTGGGCAGCAGCAGAATGGGAGAGTGTTGACGGCGGAGGATCACATTTTTGTGACAACGGCAACACCAAACTTAAACTGCGCAGAAGAAAGGCCCGGCAATCCACTTCTGTATCTTGCCATGAAAACCCAATGGATAGTTACAACAAAACAAATTGTGCTAGGGTGCTGGAAGATGAGACCCCCAGGTCGGAAGGCACTCAACTAGCTACTGGGGAAGAGCTGAAGACTTCTCAGAGTAAAGCCAGCATTTATGATGTGGTTGGATCAAAGCCCTCGGGAAGTCTGACTGCTGATGTAGCTGCGCATGAAATGAGAGTCAGAAGCTGTAAAGATGTCTTACACATTGGAACATACGAAGCATGAACCAAGGGAAGTTGGAGGTGGTCAAGAATGAAATGGAACGTGTACAACTTGATCTATTAGGTGTCAGCGAACTGAAATGGACTGGCATGGGGCACTTTGCATCAGATGATCACATGGTCTACTATGCTGGAAATGAAAGACAAAGAAGAAATGGTGTTGCATTTATAATAAAGAAGAAACTTGCAAGAACTGTAATGAAATACAATGCAGTCAGTGAACACTTAATCTCTATTCGTCTACGAGGATTGCCTATCAACACAACTATAATTCAAGTATATGCCCCAACAACAGCTGCAGAAGATAATGAAATTGAAGAGTTCTATGAACAAGCACAAGCTGAAATTGACAGAATATGCAAACAGGATATCCTGATAGTCATGGGTGACTGGAACGCAAAAGTTGGCAACAAAGAAGAACGCAAAGTAGTTGGAAAATATGGACTTAGCAACAGAAATGAAGTTGGAGAAAGACTGATAGAATTCTGCAAGACCAATGATCTATTCATCTCAAACACCTTCTTCCAGCAACACAAGCGGCGACTGTACACATGGACTTCACCCAATGGATTGTATAAAAATCAAATTGACTACATCTGTGGAAGTCAACGATGGAAAAGCTCTGTAACGTCAACAAAAACAAAACCTGGAGCTGACTGTGGTACAGATCATCAACTACTAGTATGCAAACTCAAGCTAAAGTTGAAAAAGAGCAAACCACTCATGAATGCAGCAAAATATGACCTTGAGAATATACCACTGGAATTTAAAGACTGTCTGCAAAATCGATTTGCTGCTTTAGATACAAATGACAGAGCTCCGGAAGAGTTATGGAATGACATCAAGAAGGTTGTGTTGGAAGAAAGCGAGAAGTCTCTACAAAAGGTGAAAAAGCAAAAACGGCCAAAATGGATGACGGAAGAAACTCTGAAAATTGCCCAGAAACGCAGAGAAGCTAAAGTCAGAGGAGAAAGAAAGACAATCGCAGAAAGCACAGTTACTTACCTGTAACAGGTGATCTCCGGAACAGCAGGAATTAGTCTTCACATATGGGTAACGTCGGCGCCGACGGAGCCCGCACAGGAATGCTCCCCAGCATCCAAACAGAAGGCTTTTGGGAGCATCCCTCGCGCCTGCGCGGTAGCTTCCCGCCCTTCCTACTGCCTCTCCCCAGTTGAGTTTCATAGCTGAGACAGAAGAAGAGGAAGAGGAAGGAAGAGAGAAAGAGATACAACTCCTAGGGGAGGTGGGTGGGTTGTGAAGACTAATTCCTGCTGTTCCGGAGATCACCTGTTACAGGTAAGTAACTGTGCTATCTCCAGGAACAAGCAGGAATGAGTCTTCACATATGGGGACTCCCTAGCTGAGGGTGCCAGGGGAGATCCCAGAATGCGCGTCCCTAGACAGGGCGGCATCGCCCAACCTGGATCCCCGGCATCCCCTGAGGGATGGGGGGTAGGAGTTGAGATGCCAAGGCACAGCAACCTAAAGACGACAGAGGGAGTCTTCAAACCCACGTCAAGTATCATTTAGCAGTTAATGATCCAGACAATCTAGAGCTTACCTACTGGATTGTAGGAGGCAGAGCTGCGACGGGTACTGTAGATGCGAAGTCTTCAAGGGAACTGCACCGCAGTGAGGACGAAGTTCCCAGTCCGGGCGGGCTGGAGACGCAGGCGTCAACTGGCACTGGAGAGGATGGCAGGTCTTCACGAGGAGCTCTATGAGAAGCTGAGAACTCCGGAGGAGCAGAGTCCCCAACCTTGAGGACTAAGCAGAAGACTGGCCGATCTGGGAGAACCCAGCCCGGAGAAGAAAGGAGTGTACCCCGGGATACCGAGGGGTACACCGTCTTCCCTAGCTGACACGGGATAGGAAGACATTGGGTTTGAAAACCTCCAGACAAGGAGGCGTAAACAAAAAAAGGGGGGCTGTTGACTTCACAGCAGCAAGTTTAAACAGAACCGGTCCCAGAACCCGAGCTGCAGAACGCAGGCAAGCGGGCTGGCCGGACCCCGTAGAAACAACAAACGGCAGTACCGACAATTGGGGAAATAGTCGGCAAGACACAGGGCGCTATAACATCTCCCAAAAGCGCCCACCTGTACCGATATATATCCAACAACCTGTATAGATGTATATCGGGCTATAGGCGGGCCCGGGAACGCCCACCCAGGTACTAACGTGTACGCAGGGGAACATGCACACGTGAGAACAATACTGCGAGCTTGGACCTGCCCCTGATCCACAGGAGAGCGCCCACCTGGAGGGTGGCGGGAGAAGGGCCATCCAAGTGATGAGCCTATTTGCGTGGTACAGGGGCAGATTGGAGAGAGGAGCAGTATGGTTGCATGAAAGGCCAAGCAGTTGAGGAAAAAGCACACCAGGAGCAGTAGGCCTCCGATAAGACTCCCTGGCAGTCACGCAGAAAAAAACCTGTCCTCCGTCCCACAAGGAAGACAAGGGGACAGAATAGCCATATAGCCACGGTGTGACTGTGTACGTCACCCCCGTCATATAGGAAAAGGACCTACAGGAACAGGGGCCAATGCCCTTTGTCGCTCTGAAGAAGGCAGGGAGCGGTGTAGAAGACTGACAGGAGACAGCTAGGACGCGGGCCTTCGGGGAGCGTTAGTGCGCCAGATAGCCGAAGTGGCACGCGGGAGCATTAATAGCACACTGGGACTCGCGCTCGTGCAGCACCTGGACAGAACCAGGTGGTCTCCCTGTAAGAACAGAGAAGACAGACAATAGGGCGGGGATGGTCCGGCCCTGTCGAGGATTTGTCCAGACCATGCTCGGGGGGGGGGGGGGGGTAGCGGCGAGGGTCTACACTGGAAGAAGGAAGAGTCGGTGCGTGATCCCCTCAAGCAGGAGAACCCCAAGAGAGGAGATTTCGAAGGACGCCCCGAAGGGTAAGTCAAATGAAGGATAGAATAGCCATGTGGAGCCAGGCTATCCTAGTGTAGTGGAGGTCCCCCTCCACAACGAGGGAGAGAGCTCCTTAAACTCCTGAACGAGCATCCGAACCATTTGACCTACTAAAAAGGACCCCAGTGTAGAGCTGGAAATAAACCTCTGGAAAGAGAAGTTAAGCGCAACTGCCGCATACAGGAGCCTAAGGCTGCTTGGCATGAGTACCCTGGAGCGGGCCCTGGCATTTCCGACCGATATGAGACGTCACTGGCAGGTGCGCACCTGGCAGGTGGGCGGAGGGATGACACTTCCTCTTCCTCGGAAAGGAAGGCCGGGAAGGACATTTCCTACCCCCAGGGCCCGGACGGCCAGCGCTAGAGAGGTCAGCGGAGCACTGAGCAACCTGACGCAAAGCCTCGCCATTGAAGAGGTTTTCCCCAGTGCACGGGGAAGTACCCAGATTATGCTGTGCACAGCTGCACAAATCGGAAGCCTGCAACCAGGCTGTACGACACGCCCCGATGGCAACAGCAGGGGACCTGCCAACAGACTCAAAAGAGTCCAGGGCAGCACGAGAAAGGAACCAAGAGATATTCCTGCAATGGTAAAGGAGCAAGGAATAGTCGGGGGCCTTAGTAGCTGACACAAAGGGAGACAAAAGAGATAACCTCTCGGTAACCTCCCGAAGCGCCAGGCTCATATAGAAAATATATGAAAGGATTCTGGAAGCCAACATGGACGTCTGGAAGGTACGTCGCCCAAAGTTGTCCAGCGCCTTAGACGCACGATTCGGGGGGCAAGAAGAGTACTTCTTCTTGCTGCCGACCTTCCTCAGCGCCGATTCCACCACAATGGAATGATGGGGAAGCTGGTGCGTCTGAAACCCCGGAGAGGGGGGCACCCGATACCGGGCATGCATGGCTGTAGACGGCGCAGGAACCTGCAAAGGCGAGCGCCAAATCCCGAACAGAAGATCCCACAGGGAAGGATGCAGAGGAAGCATTACGGCTGCCTGTTCCGCAGGACCCGGACTTAGCGAGGGGCCCGGGAGAGGAATGGCAAGCAAGTCCGCCATGTCAAGGAGAAAATCCTGAAAAGACGGTTCTCCCAGCAGAGCTATTCCGGGGGAGGACGAGGTTGAAGGGCCCGCTTGGCCACCAGGGGACCCTCCGTGCTGGTGCGCAGGAGGAATCGCTCTAAACAGAGGAGGATACTGGCAGTCCCGACTCGAGGCGGTTGGTACTGCATCGTCAGAGCCCGGGACTGATTCCAAGCTGGGCATCGAAGGGAGCGGCCTCGGCCCCGACCCCGACTTCGGGGGTGGGAATGGCCCCGAAACAGCCAGCGAAGGCGGCTGGAGTGGCGCCGAGGCAGCCGGAGAGCCGACAAGCTCTGCACTGCGCCGTCGGAAGAGACCGAGGTCGGCTCCGAAACACGTCGGAGCCGCGCCTTCAAGACTGGAGATCGATTCGAGACTGAGAATCGAACAGAGCGAAGCCAGGGACGACTCCCTAGAGGGCCCCGGTGGCGGCGGCGCCGGCGCTGCCGATACTGGAAAGCGGGGGATCGCGTCGATCGGTGCCGCGGGCATCGAGGGCCTCCCAGGCCGAAACTCGGCGAAGAGGGAAATACCCGAAGCCGCCTCCGCCGTCGGGAAAGAGGCCCTTATAGATGCCGGGGTTCTCCCCATGCCCGTTTTACCAAGTGGGAAAACCTTGCGGGACGTACTAGCCGGTCTCGAGGGTACCCAGGTAACCCGCCGACGAGCCCCGGCGGGGAGAGAGATGCACCGCCCTGGCGCCATGGCAGCGGCGCTTCTCTGGGCCGGAGCGACCGAAGGTCCCGAGGCCTCCCGCGGGCAGACTCTAGTGACAAGTGGGGCACTTGGCGCCCGCGGCGATGCCGGGAGGTCGGCGCAGTCCGGGGTCGGCCCCGGCCCCGCGCAATGTTGGGGCGCCGAACCGCCTGTCCGGGACAGATCGATCGGCTCTGAAGGTGGAGCCAGATGACGACCCCCGATGAATAATGGGGTACTCAACCCAGAAGCCACGCCAGGGGGGGGCCACTCAAGGCCAGTACCGCTCCCGCGGAAGCCTGGACCGAGTCGGTCGGCCCTGAAGAAACTGAGGACACCCGATGCCGATCCCCGGCGAAGAGTGGAACACTCGACGCCGACGCCGATGCATTGGTACCGCTCGAAGCGGGCACCACCTCCGCGCATGGCAGGGATGTAGGCACGCCAGACCGGGTCGATTCGGTAAGCCCCGAAGGCACCGATGACACCAGCCGACGATTCCCAGCCGCGCACGGCTGGGAGACAGGAAAGCCAGGCTGGGTCGAGTCGATCGGCCCCGAAGGTACCGAGGACACCAGCTGACAGTCCCTGGCGAAGAGTGGAACACTCAATGCCGGCGCCGAGGAGTCGGCACCGCCCGAAGCGGGTACCACCCTCGAGCATGGCTCGGGAATGTTCTGTGAGGAGCTAACCCCAGGAACAACCCGAAACCCTGTGGAGGCTCTGGAGCCCGAAGACTCCCGCCGGGGTTTATGGGGCTTGAGGGGAAGGCCGGAGCCGTCGTCATGCCGCGCATGAGACTCACCCCTCAAGGTTTGGTTAGTCTTAACAGACTGTTGTTGGGTTACCTTATCCTGGAGAGAAGAGAAAACCGATGACCGCACCTCAGGGGGAAAGACGTCATCGAGGGACACTCGAAAAAGGGAGGGTCTCCTCCCGACGCTGAAGCCCGGAGAACCGGGGGAAAAAGGATCAGGGCCCAAACAGGAGAGACACCAGGCGTTGGAGTCTAAGAAGAAAACGAAGTCTCCACAGTGGGGGCACTTCTTAGGGGAAGAAGGCTCCATGCTGGAAAGCCCGGTAGGCCTCAGAAGGCTCGAGGAAAAACTCCTCGAAGGAAAAATATGGCCACAAGAAACAGAAAAAAGAAGAAAAGAAGAAAAAAGTTTCTGCGGTGGCAGGAAGTACGTCCTGCCGGCTCCGCGGAAAAACGAAAACTGGGGAGAGGCAGTAGGAAGGGCGGGAAACTACCGCGCAGGCTCGAGGGATGCTCCCAAAAGCCTTCTGTTTGGATGCTGGGGAGCATTCCCGTGCGGGCTCCGTCGGCGCCGACGTTACCCATATGTGAAGACTCATTCCTGCTTGTTCCTGGCGATCTCAGAGATTTCCAACGTGCAGCAAGACAGGACAAGGAAAAGTACAACAATGACACTTGCAAGGAAATAGAAGCAGAAACTATTAGAGGAAGAACAAGATCGGCTTTCCTAAAGCTACGAGAGTTAAAGAAAAAGTCCCAGCCTTGAATTGGAATGTTACAAGATGCTCAAGGTTCTATGTTGAATGATGCTGAGAAGATCAAGAAAAGGTGGAAGGAATATACAGAGTTTTTATATGATAAAGATCAAGTGGACCAACAGCCGTTTCAATCTGTACCTTATGATCGGGAACCATTGGTGATGAAAGAAGAAGTTGAAGCAGCATTGAAAGCCTTATCAAAGAACAAAGCACCAGGCATTGATAGCATTCCCATAGAAGTATTGCAGCAATCTGATGCAACTGTTACCGTACTCACAAGGCTCTGCCAAGAAATATGGAAGACAACATCATGGCCAACTGACTGGAAAAGATCTGTGTTTATACCAATACTAAAGAAAGGTGATCCAACTGACTGTGGAAATTATCGCACAATCGCTCTGATCCCACATGCCAGCAAGATTCTACTAAAGATTATTCAAAAGAGGCTACAACCATACCTGGAACAAGAACTACCTGAAGTGCAAGCAGGGTTCAGGAAAGGGCGAGGAACGAGAGACATCATTGCAAATGTGAGATGGATCCTTGAAAAGACTAAAGAATACCAAAAAGGATATCTATTTGTGCTTTATCGACTATAGCAGGGCTTTTGACTGTGTAAACCATGAGAAACTCTGGACCACATTAAGAAGCATGGGTATACCAGAACACCTGATCGTTCTCTTGCGCAATCTGTACATTGATCAAGAAGCAACAGTTCGAACGGAACAAGGAGAAACAGAATGGTTTAAAATAAGCAAAGGTGTAGGACAAGGCTGCATACTTTCCCCCTACCTGTTTAATTTATATGCAGAACAAATCAGAGAAGTAGGATTGTATGAAGACAACAGAGGTGTGAAGATTGGTGGAAGACTCATCAACAACCTTCGCTATGCTGATGATACCACATTACTGGCTGAAAGTGAAGATGATCTGAAACATTTGCTTCTCACAATCAAAGAACATAGCCTCAAAATGGGCCTGCACCTTAATGTAAAGACGACAAAGATCATGACAACTGGCATAATCAACAGGTTCATCGTTGAAGGAGAAGAAATTGAAATTGTGAACAACTTCAACCTACTTGGATCAACTATCAATAAAGAAGCAACAAGCAGTCAAGAAATCAGACAACGCATTGCTCTTGGCAGAATGGCTATGAAAGACCTAGATAAGATTCTCAAGAGCAGAGATGTCTCTCTCAATACAAAGATTCGACTTGTTCAAGCCATGGTATTTCCAATAACATCATATGGATGTGAAAGCTGGACAGTGAAAAAGACAGATAGGAAGAAAATTGATGCCTTTGAATTATGGTGTTGGCGGCGAATACTGTGTATACCATGGACTGCCAGAAGATCAAACCAGTCGGTACTAGAGGAGATCAAACCTAAGCTTTCTTTAGAAGCTCAGATGACAAGACTTCGACTTTCATACTTTGGACACATCATGCGAAGAGAGAAATCATTAGAGAAAGACATTATGCTTGGCAAGATAGAAGGTCAACGCAAAAGAGGAAGGCCAGCAATGAGATGGATCGATACAATAACAGCAGCTACGGGTACCAGTCTGTCAACAATGAGCCGCCTGACTGAAGACCGAACACAATTTAGGATAGCTATCCAGAGGGTCGCCATGAGTCGACTCCGACACGACGGCACTTAACAACAACAACAACATTCCAGGGTATGCAGAACTGCCTCAGCCTGACTTGCATGAGGCCTAGGGAAGAATGTTGGAAGAACCACCTCTTGGTTAAGGTGGAAGGAGGAGACAACTTTTGGGAGGAACTTTGGATGAGTCCTAAGAACTACCCTGTTTCTATAGAAGCGGGTGTAAGGCCTGTCACAGACCAGGGCATGAAGCTCACTCACTCGCCTGGCCGAGGTTAGGGCTATCAAGAAGAGTGTCTTCCAGGACAGGAAGCGTAGAGGGCAAGTAGCCATCGGCTCAAAAGGTGGGCGAGTCAGTTGCAAGACCACATTCAACTCCCACACAGGAGCCAGAGGACGGATGGGAGGCTTGAGCAAGAGCAAGCCTCTGAGAAGCCGGGACACCAAGGGGTGAACCGACAGAGAATGTCCTTCCACCAGGGAGTAGTGAGCTGCTAGAGCTGAGAGGTGGACCCTTACAAAGTTGGACTTAAGTCCCTGATTTGATAAGTGCAGTAAGTATTGAAGTACTACTGGTACAGTACAGGAGAAGGGATCTTCTGTACGTAGCCGACACCACACAGAAAACCTTTTCCATTTCAGAGCATAGGTTTTCCTAGTGGACTGCTTCCTAGAAATAGGACAACCTCCTCAACTTCCTGAGGTAGGCCCCAGGGAGCCAAAACTACCCTTGCAGCCTCCAGGCCATCAAATTGACAGCTTTGAGATTGGGGTGCAGAAGGGAACCCTGATCCTGAGAGAGAAGATCGGGTTGCAACCCCAGAGGCAGTGGGGGATCCACTGCCATCTGAAGCAGAAGTGGAAACCAAGGCTGTCTCGACCACCTGGGAGCCACCAGCAGGACCGAGGCCTTGTCCTGAAGAATTTTGAAGAGGGTTCGGGCCACCAAGGGCGTGGGAGGAAACACATACAGGAGGCCCGGAGAACAGGGAATCAGAAAAGCATCTGTTGCTATCCGCAGAGGATGTGGTTGCCTGGAGCAGAACTTTGCCAGCTGTTTGTTCAGTGGACTGGCAAAGAGATCTATGGACCGAAGTCCCCATTTCAGGAAGATCTTCTGAACTACCAAAGGATGGAGCTGCCATTCGTGGGGCTACAGAAACCTGCTCAACCTGTCGGCCAGGTAGTTTCCCTGGCCAGGGAGATACACAGCCTTGAGGAGCATGTTGTGTCCGAGAGCAAACAAGCAAAGGTCCTGTGCTTCCTGACAAAGGAGCCTGGACCCAGTTCCGCCCTGCTTGTTCACATAAAACATGGCTACCTAGTTGTCTGTTTGAACTAGGACAGACTGATGAGCCAGGTTTGGAGAGAAAGTCTTTAGGGCTAACCAAATAGTCCTGAGTTCCAGTAGATTGATTTGCTGTGCGGCTTCCCAGGGAGACCACAGGCCCTGGCTGCAATTGCCTAGACAATGAGCTCCTCAGCCCTGCAGGGAAGCATCCGTGGACAACACCACTGTGAGCCCAGGAATCTCAAAAGGGAGCCCTAGTAGCAGATTGGATGGGTGCAGCCACCAGCGGAGGGAGTTCAGAAAGTGTCTGGACAGCCTTATCCTGTCTCTGAGGCTGACTGTGGCCTGTGACCACTGAGTCCAAAGGCACCACTGTGCAAGCCTCATATGGAGCCTGGCATTGGGGGTCACATGTACTGTCGAAGCCATGTGGCCAAGAAGCCTCAGGCAGAGCCTGGCTGAGACCAGTGACCTGCTGAGAAGCTGGTTTGCTAAGTTTATCAGTCTTTGGGCTCTGTATTCAAGCAAGAACGCCTTTGCCAGCAGAGAGTCCAACCTTGCCCCTATGAACTCCAAGTTCTGGTAGGGGAGCAAAGGGGACTTTGCGTAGTTTATGACAAATCCCAGGCTTTGAAGAAGAGCAAAAGTTCTGAGGGTGGCTTGTCTGGCCTCCTGGCACGTTTGACCCCTGATGAGCCAGTCGTACAGATAGGGGAAGACAAAGATTCCCTGAAGTCTCAGGTAGGACGCCACCACTGCCAGGCATTTGGAAAAGACCCTGGGAGTGGAGGTGAGGCCAAAAGGCAGTACTCTGTACTGATAATGGTTTCCTGTACTTTCTGTGGTCTGGATGAATGAGGATGTGAGTGTACACATCCTTTAGATCTAAGGAGCATAGTCAATCTCCCTGCTGGAGGTAGGGCAGAAGTGTTCCAAGAGTAAGCATCTTGAACTTTTCCTTCTCTAGGAATTTTTTGAGATTTCTGAGGTCTAGAATAGACCAAAGGCCATCGGTTCTTTTGGGTACAAGGAAATACCTGGAGTAGAACCGTTGACCTTGTAAGTGGGGAGGCACAGGCTCCACTGCCCTGTCCACCAATAGACCTTAGAGCTCCTGAAGGAGAAGATCTGTGTGCAGGGGAGGCCTTGGAGGTTCACCCGGAAAGTCAGGAGGAGACAACTGTTGGAAGTGTAGCAGATAGCCCTTGTGGACTATGCTTAGCACCCAACTGTCTCCAGTGATGAGTGGCCACCTGTGGGCAAACAGGGCGAGGCGACCTGCTGTGCAGGGTTGGGAGAGCAGGGACGGAGAGGCTATGCCTAAGGAGTCAAAAAACCCCACCCTGCTAAATGGGAGCAGGGGCCAGAGGCTTGGGAGTCCTCTGCCTAAGGGGCCCATTAACCTTGGCCTGCTGACCCTGAGGGGGAGCTTGGGAGGCCTGGTACTGTGGGTACTGTTTGTAGGTAGTGTCCTTCCTCGGGTAAAAGGGCTTTTTACCCGAGCCCTTCTTTTTGTGAGTAGGGGCAGAAGTCTTTCTAGAAAGCCTTGTCCTCGTGAGGTGCTTGGTTTCAAGCTGTGCGGCCTTCTCGGTCATGGGCTTGCCAAAAAGGTTCTCACCTTGGCAAGGAACATCGACCAACTTGTCCTGAACCCATCGCTCGAGGTCCGATGACTGCAGCCATGCCTGGCGTCGAGACGCGATGCCGGCTGCCGCAACACGGGCTGAAGCCTCGGAGCCATCGTAGGCAGCACGGGACATTAACTTGGAGCATTCCTGGATCCCCGAGGACAAGGACTTGAAACTCTGCAAGGGTTCCCTGGAGAAACCAGCAAACCCGGCCAGCTCCTTGGCCAGGTCTCGCAAGTACATGCCCATGTACAGCTGGTAAGACTGGACACGGCAAGCAAGCATCAAGTCCTGGAAGCACTTTCTACCAAAACCATCCAGGTTCTGGGCCCTGCCAGGGGGCACCGGGGAGTGCATCTTCTGACTTTTCAGGTGATGCATCGTCGATTCCAGCACCATAGAATCGTGTGGTAGCTGCGCCTTCTGAAAGCCAGGGCTCTTCCGGAGTCAATAGACAGAATCGACCCGCTTGCTTAGAACCGGCACCGAGGCTGGTGCCTCCCACATCCGGAAGAGGAGCCGTTCCAGCATCGGAGGAACCGGAACAGTAAAGCAGAGTTACTTACCTGTAACAGGTGATCTCTGGGAACAGCAGGAATAAGTCTTCACATATGGGTACGTCAGTACCGACGGAGCCTGCGCGGGAACGCTCCCCAGCTTCCCAAAAAGGAAAGCTTTTGGGAGCATCCCACTGCACCTGCGTGCTGCCTTCCCGCCTTTCCTAACCAGCTCTCCTCACTTCGAGTTTAAAGCTGAGACAATAGAGAGAGAGGAAAGGAAAGACAGAAAAGAGGTACAACTCCTAGGGGAGGTGGGAGGGTTGTGAAGACTTATTCCTGCTGTTCCCAGAGATCACCTGTTACAGGTAAATAACTGTGCTATATCCAGGAACAAGCAGGAATGAGTCTTCACATATGGGGACTCCCTAGCTAAGATGCCTGGGAGATCCCCAAGGATATGAGACCCTGGGAAGGGTTCTACGTCCTCCTATGGATCTCAGGCATCCCTCCAGGGAAGGAGGGTAGGAGTTGTTTAAGAATGGAACAGGTGTTTGAGGACAGCCTGACCAAACAAGGCATCCCGGCGGGAGTCCTTGTCCAAGCAGTAATGGGCTGTGAAGGTATGAACCGAGGCCCAGGTGGCTGCTCGACAGATCTGGTCAATGGACACATAATTTAGATGAGCCATAGAGGTGGCCATGGCCCTCACATAATGAGCTGTGACATGGCTCTCCAGAGAAGGGTTCTTACTCTGGTAGGCAAAAGAAATACACTGAGCAATCCAATTGGACAGTGTTCTCTTAGAGACTGGAAGTCCTAAATGAGAAGGATCAAAAGCAACAAAAAGCTGGGAAGACTTTCTATGTTGCTGTGTCCTTTGTAAGTAAAAAGCAAGAGCTCTTTTACAATCCAGAGTATGAAGACTCTTCTCTGCACTGGATGCATGAGGAGCTGGAAAAAAGACAGGTAAATATACCTCTTGATTAAGATGAAAAGGTGAGACCACTTTAGGCATAAAGTGTGGATTTGTCCTAAGGACTACCTTATGATGGAACCTTGTATAAGGTGGATTAGCCACTAAGGCCTGCAGTTCACTGATGCGGCGAGCTGAAGTGACTGCAATGAGGAAAATAACCTTCCAGGAAAGAAATTTCAAGGAGGTAGTGGCTAAGGGTTCAAAAGGTGGCTTCATAAGCTGACCAAGAACCAAATTTAAGTCCCATGCCACCGGAGGAGGCCTAATGGGAGGTTTAGTTAAAGTTAGGCCTCTCATGAATCTGGCAATGAGAGGATGAGAGGAAATAGGTTGTCCATTGATGGGCTTAAGGGATGCTGCAATAGCACTCAAATGGACTCTTACTGAATTTGTCTTAAGTCCTGCATTGCAAAGATGCAGGAGATAGTCTAAGACAGAATTTAAAGGTAGTGCTAGAGGGTCAAGACCCTATTCAGCACACCAAATGGAAAATCTCTTCCATTTAAAAGCATAGGAACGCCTGGTGGAAGGTTTTCTGGAAGCATGGAGGATATCTTTCACTTGCTGAGAAAGATTCAAGCCTTGAAGGTCTAGGCCTTCAGTAACCAAGCTCTGAGGTGAAGGGACTTGGGGTTTGGGTGCCACAAAGTCCCTTCCTCCTGGGATAGGAGGTCTGGAGCAGCTCCCAAGTCCAAGGAGGGGGCTTGAGAGAGATGTAGAAGTAGAGGGTACCACACTTGGCGTGGCCAGCGTGGAGCTATGAGGATCAGAGATCCTTGATCCCTCTGGAGTTTGAACAGAGTCTTGGGAATCAAGGGAGTGGGTGGAAAGGCATACAGGAAGCCCTGACCCCAATGAAGGAGGAAGGCATCCTTGGCCTGAACTCCCTGACACGGAATTCTGGAACAGAACCGGGGAAGTTTGGCATTCCACGGACTTGCAAAGAGGTCTATGTCCGGGGTTCCCCATTCTTGGAAGATTCTGAGTACCTGATCCATGTGCAGGGACCGTTCGTGTGGAAGCAGAACTCGACTGAGTCTGTCTGCCCAAGAGTTTTGGACTCCTGGGAGGTATACTGCCAGGAGATGGATTTGATGCCCTCTGGCGAAGGCCCACAATCTTAAAGCTTCGTTGCAAAGCGACAGAGAGCCAGTTCCTCCTTGCATGTTTATGTAAAACATGGCTACTTGATTGTCCGTATGAATGAAGACTGTCTGGTAGCTGAGGAGGGTATGAAAGCCCTTGAGAGCTAGAAAAACTGCTCGAAGCTCCAAGTGGTTGATATGAAGAGTGGCCTCCTGTGGGGACCAAGTGCCTTGAGTGGGGAGGTCTTGTAGATGGGCTCCCCAACCTGTTTGGGAGGCATGTGTTGTGAGGGTTGCTTGGGGCAACAGCTGTTGGAAGGGGGACCCCAGCAATAAATTTTGAGTGGACTTTAAAGGGGGACTGTTACTTCTGGAGAGAAATCTGCAACTGTGAGTATATACTTCTGGTAATTTTCTAAAAAGAATTCTTTGTATTAAAGCTATTTAATCTGTGAACCCACTGTTTTTTGTTGGATCAGTTAGGACCTAGTAGCAGCAATTAAAGTTTGAATTTAAAACACAGAGGAGAGCTTTCTGGTTACATTTCATACCCAGCAGAGCGCTTGTAGTTTAAATTTAATAGTCACTCAGGGCCGAGTAACAGCAAAGTACTTTTAGTTTAAATTTAACACAAAGAGCTTTCTGGTTAAATTTAGTACCCAGCAGAGAGCTTGTAGTTTAAATTTTATAAGAAGTTAGAGCCTAGCAGCAGCTAAGAGCTATAATTTAAATCAAATCAGAATTGAGCTTACCTCAGCAGCACAAGACAGGGTACTGTGTAGCAGCCCTCTTTTAATAAGTGTTATTTCCCTCCCACCCTTGGGATAATCATAGCTTTATAGGTACTTACACATATTAAAAGACAGGAGGTGCTTTCAGGTGAAGCTCATTACCCAAATCAGTCATACACTAAGGACCTGAGATTAATTACGCTTCAGGTGAACAAGGTATATTGAAAGTATTAGGTACAGTTTTATTGGTATAAATACCCATAGCAACCCCTAGTAAGTAAGAACTTAAAGATCTAGACACAAACTTAAACTAAGATGCAGACAGCAGTCCAGCAGCGGGATGGGGGCTTTCCAGTCTTTTGCATTGAGTGTCACATGTATGATTTTCTCCCAGTTGGTGAGAGGTCTTGCGTGTGCACTAGGTGCAAGGAGCTCTTTTCTCTCAGGGAACAAGTCCGTTCTCTAGAGGCTAAAGTAGCAGACTTGGAAAACATAAGACAGACAGAGAGGTACATAGACGAGACCTACAGGGATATAGTCCTGAAGTCCCACCTCCAGTCTGGCAGCACCCCTGTTGCCATGGAGGAGGGAGATCACGTGACAGGAGAGCATCACCCTGGTGTGGCAGGAAGTGATCCTGTAACTAGGACCTGTCCTCCAGGTGATGTAAAACCCTCTAGCACCGAGGAAGTTTCTCCAGGGCCATGTGCCCATGAGGGAAGGGTTAGGAAAGCCGTTATAGTTGGTGATTCGATCATTAGGCATGTAGACAGCTGGGTGGCTGGTGGACGTGAGGATCGCCTGGTAACATGCCTGCCGGGTGCGAAGGTAGCGAACCTCACGCGCCACCTAGATAAGGTCTTAGATAGTGCTGGGGAGGAGTCTGCTCTCTTGGTACATGTCGGTACCAATGACATAGGAAAATGTGGTAGGGAGGTTCTGGAGGCAAAATTTAGGCTTTTAGGTAGGAAGTTGAAATCCAGAACTTCCAGGGTAGCATTCTCCGAAATGCTTCCTGTTCCACGCGCAGGACCCAAAAGGCAGGCACAGCTCCGGAGTCTCAATGCGTGGATGAGACAATGGTGCAGAGATGAGGGTTTTGGATTTGTTAGGAACTGGGGAACATTCTGGGGAAAGAAGGGGCTCTTCCGAAGGGATGGGCTTCACCTTAACCGGGATGGAACCAGGCTGCTGGCATTAACATTTAAAAAGGAGAAAGAGCAGCTTTTAAACTAGATATTAGGGGAAAGCCGACAGTCGCCGAAGATCGGATGGTTCGGAAGAATGCATCCTTGAAGGATACTACCAAAAGCAGAGAGGTTCCAAAAAAGAGTAAAGTAGCCCAAATGCCCTCAAGTATGGAGCAGATAGAGCTTAAAGATCCCAATTTACCCATGTCTAACAATAGCCAAATTAACATGAACAAAATACATTCTCTAAAATGCTTGTATGCAAATGCTAGAAGTCTAAACAATAAGATGGGAGAGTTAGAATATATGAAACTAAATGAAAGGTTAGATATGATTGGAATATCAGAGACATGGTGGAAGGAGGACAACCAGTGGGACACTGTGATACCTGGGTACAAACTATATCGTAATGATAGAGCTGATCAAATTGGTGGAGGGGTTGTGCTCTATGTTACAGAGGACATTGAGTCAGAAAGGATTAAAGTTTTGCAGGAAACAAAATCTGCTGTAGAATCTATATGGATTGAAATTCCATATAAAAGGGGGAAGGCGATGGCAGTGGGGGTGTACTATCGAGCACCTGGCCAGAATGACCAAATGGATGATGGAATGCTCAAAGAAATCAAAGTAGCTAACAAAAGTTACAGCGCAGTAATAATAATGGGTGATTTCAATTACCCCGGTATCGACTGGGTCAGTGTCACGTCAGGACATGCTAGGGAGATAAAGTTCCTAGATGAAATAAATGACTGATTCTTGGAGCAGCTGGTTCATGAACCGACCAGAGGGGAAGCCATATTAGACCTAGTCCTTAGTGGAACACCAGATCTAGTGCAAGAGATAAGGGTGTTGGGGCCACTTGGCAATAGTGATCATAGCATGATCGCCTTTGATTTAATTAGTGGAGGGAGGGATAGTAAGGAAATCCACAGTACTACCTTTTAACTTTCGAAAGGGAGACTATGATAAAATGAGGAAAACAGTTAAGAAAAAACTAAAAGGAGCAGTTGCGAAGGTTAAAGACGTACATCAAGCTTGGGTGTTGTTGAAAAATACTATCTTTGAAGCCCAGACCAGCTGTATTCCACGCTTTAAGAAAAGTGGAAGGAAGTCCAAAAAACTGCCAGCATGGTTTAAAGGTGAGGTCAGAGAGGCTGTTGCCAAAAAAAGCATCTTTCAGGAAATGGAAAAAAGAGCCAAACGACGAAACCTGGAAACAGCACAAGCACTGGCAAGTCAAATGCAAGGCATTGATAAGGCAGGCAAAGAGAGAATTTGAGAAGAAGCTTGCTGCGGAAGCAAAAACGCAAAATAAAGACCTTTTCAAGTACATTCGTAGCAAAAAACCTGTGAGAGAGTCAGTTGGTCCATTAGATGATAAAGGGGTTAAAGGAGCACTAAGAGGCGACAAGGCAATAGCGGAGAGACTGAATGAATTCTTTGCTTCGGTCTTTACTTAGGAAGATGTAGGGATGTTACCCATGACTGAAGTGGTATTTAAAGGTGCGGAAGAATTGAAGGAAATATCGATACATCGGGAAGATGTCTTACAACTAATAGATAAACTGAAGAGTAGCAAATCACCTGGGCCGGATGGTATACATCCAAGGGTGTTGAAAGAACTGAAATATGAGATTGCAGAACTTCTATCAGTAATCTGTGAGCTATCATTAAAATCATCTCTAATACCTGAAGATTGGAGGATCGCCAATGTAACACCAATTTTTAAAAAGGGTTCCAGGGGTGATCCGGGAAACTACAGACCGGTGAGCCTGACGTCAGTACCGGGAAAAATGGTAGAAACCATCATAAAGAATAAAATTACTCAGCATGTAGATAGTCACAACCTAATGGGAGACAGCCAACATGGCTTTAGTCAAGGAAGATCTTGTCTTACTAATCTGTTATGTTTTTTTGAAGGAGTAAAACAGGTGGACAAAGATGAGTCGGTTGATATTGTGTATCTGGACTTTCAGAAAGCCTTTGACAAGGTCCCTCATCAGAGACTTTTGGCAAAACTAAAGAGTCATGGGATAGGAGGCAATGTACTATTGTGGATCAGGAACTGGTTAAAAGATAGAAAGCAGAAGGTAGGGCTAAATGGCCAATTTTCCCAATGGAGAAAGGTGAATAGTGGTGTACCCCAGGGATCTGTGCTGGGTCCTCTGCTTTTATACATATTCATAAATGACCTAGAAAGTGGAATAACGAGTGAGGTTATCAAATTTGCAGATGACACAAAGCTATTTAAAGTTGTTAAAACCCAAGAGGATTGTGAAAAATTGCAAGAGGATCTGGATAAATTGGAAGACTGGGCATCAAAATGTCAGATGAAATTTAATGTGGACAAGTGCAAGGTTATGCACCTAGGGAAGAACAACACAAACTATGGTTACACGATGCAAGGTTCCACATTAGGAACCACCACCCAGGAAAAAGATTTAGGCGTCATTGTGGATTCCATGTTAAAACCCTCGGCCCAGTGTGCAGCGGCGGCCAAGAGAGCAAATAAAATGCTAGGTATGATAAGGAAAGGAATGGAAAATAAAACAAAAGATATTATAATGCCTCTATATCGTTCCATGGTGAGACCACACCTTGAATATTGTGTGCAATTCTGGTCGCTGTATCTTAAAAAGGATATAGCGATTTTAGAAAAGGTACAGAGAAGAGCCACCAAAATGGTAAAGAGGATGGAAGGATACTCCTATGAGGAAAGGCTAAAAAGGTTAGGGCTCTTTAACCTGGAAAAGAGACGGCTGAGGGGAGATATAATAGAAGTCTATAAATTAATGAACGGAGTGGAACGGGTAAACGTAGATCGATTGTTTATGTTATCAGAATATAGAAAGACTAGGGGACATGCAATGAAGCTATAGGGTAAACTATTTAAGACTAATAAAAGAAAATATTTTTTCACTCAACGTGTAATCAAACTCTGGAATTTGTTACCGGAGGATGTAGTAAAGGCTGTTAGTGTAGCTGGGTTTAAAAAAGGTTTGGACAAGTTCCTGGAGGAAAGGTCCATATACCATTATTAAGAAGTGACCGAAGATATCAATGCTTGACCCAGTACAAGCATTGTGGAACTTGTGTCTCTTGGGGAAACTGCTAGGTACATATGACCTAGATTGGCCACTGTTGGAAACAGAATACTGGGCTTGATGGACCTTGGTCTGACCCAGTATGGCATATCTTATGTTCTTAATGTAACACCAATTTTTAAAAAGGGTTCCAGGGGTGATTCGGGAAACTACAGACCGGTGAGCCTGACGTCAGTACCAGGAGAAATGGTAGAAACCATCATAAAGAACAAAACTGCTGAACATGTACATAGTCATGGCTTAATGAGAGAGAGCCAACATGGCTTTAGACAAGAAAGATCTTTTCTTACTAATCTGTTATGTTTTTTTGAAGGTGTGAATAAACAGGTAGACAAAGGTGAGTCAGTTGAAATAGTGCATTTGGACTTTCAGAAAGCCTCTGACAAGGTCCCTCATCATAGACTTTTGGCAAAACTAAAGAGTTATGGGATAGGAGGCAGTGTACTATTTGTGTATCAGGAACTGGTTAAAAGATAGAAAGCAGCGGGTAGGGCTAAATGGCCAATTTTCCCAATGGAGAAAGGTGAATAGTGGTGTACTCCAGGCATCTGTGCTGAGTCCGTTGCTTTTTGACATACTCATAAATGACCTGGAAAAGTGATAACGAGTGAGGTTATCAAATTTGCAGATGACCAAAGAATTTGCGATATTACTTTGGAGTTGACTGAATTCCAATATCATGGAAAAACTTATGTTTTAAGGAAACAGACATCTTGTGGATCAACTTATGTGGTGTATGGCATTCAATGCCCCTGTCACTTACTTTACATTGGTAAAACTATCCATCCATTAAGAATTAGGATTAATGAACATCGTAGTAAATTGCACTGCAAAAAGAGAGAAGCGCCAATAGTAGCTCATTGTTTAAATTTCAATCAATTTCAACAACTTCGCTGCTTTTGTGTAGACCAAGTGATTGTAGGTTTTGATGGTAAAACAAGAGATCAAAGTCTACTGATAAATGAACGCCGCAGGATATATACTAGATCCTGACAGCTTCCGCACAATATTCCAAGCACTTGTCACACCCCACTTTTACGCAAACGTTATACTTCAAGGCCTCCCCAAAAACACACTTAATCCTCTTCAATTGGCGATGAATGCTGCTGCCCGTGTATTGTGTGGGACATCAAGAAGAGATCACATATCCCCCATCCTAAGAGATCTTCACTGGCTCCCGATAAGCTGTAGGATCTCTTTCAAGGCCCTCTTAATCACTTTTAAGGCCGTAAACAACATAGCCCCCCACTCAATCTCCATGCTCCTCTCCCAACCCCCCAACAGATCCAAGAGGTTGCATTCCGCCAACATACTTATTATCCCAAAAGCTTCCACAAAATGGGCACAATTAACCAATCGTGCATTTGTGTCCTATGCACACAGATCATGGAACAACCCCTGCATGATATCAGAGCAATCAAGGACATCATTCAATTTAGAAAGGCCCTCTAGCACCATTTGTTCATTACTCACTTTCCACAATGGAGTGGAGGAGAGGCCTAGTGGTTGGGGCAAGGTACTTCAGGCCGGAAGGTCGGGGGTTCAAATCCCACTAGAGGACAGCAACCTCGGGCCGGAAAGACTGGAGTTTCTAGTCCCACAGGTGCTCCTTGTGGTCTTGGGCAAGCCACTTAACCCTCCATAGCCCATGTTCCCTGTAAAATAGTTATCTCCAAGTTATAATGCCCTGTTCAGTGTAATTTCAGTTTGTTCAATGTAAACTGCACTGATGCAGAATAGCGCGGTATATAAAAGAATATAAAAAAAAAATACAATAACTACTTCACGCCTCATACCCTCACATATACCATCCCACAACCTGATAGCTTATCAGCTAACACAAGTTTGATAAGAGGAAGCGGTCTGTAAATGGATTACGGTCCACTCTGGATCACACTCCCGTTCTACCCTTGTAACATTACTTTATTGACACAGCAACATGTAAATTGTACATAGTTTCCCCTGTTCTTTCCAAGTTGTTTTCCCTTTTCGATGTAAACTCGAGAGTGCCCTGCGGTCCTCGAGTCGTTCTGTTAACTGTAAACCGCACTGATAAAGAGCACGGTATAAAAGAAATGTTAAATAAATAAAAATATATACCTTACGGTCCCACTCACCCAGAAGGTTTAAATGCACAAATTGATTGGGCGGTCTGTGGTTGAGAAAATAGAAATAAAGCAGTGTTTGTAAAATATTTATTATATCTACTGTAGAGACAATACTCAATACTGATTGAATATCACTGGGTATGAGATGTATGACTGAGAAATTGCCGTAGCAAATTCGAATTGGGTTAGAAGGCACCTGTATAAAATCTGGTTACTCATGCAGTCAGTACGCATGCGTGGCGTTTTTTTAGCAAAGATAAGTCTGATGTAGAGAAAAGCGAGGTATGTGTCCTTCCATTTGAATGTTATGAATGTCTATCTAAGAATCAATATAGTCTGTAAATAAATATTTAAAAAAAAAAACTGCAACCAGATAAGAGTTCTTTTTGATTATTTCATTCAAAATTCAACTCTGTGAGCTGTTGCCGCATGTCTACAAAGTGCTGTATAACCCCCCGAAGAAACCGCTTGGTCGGTGAAATGCACAAACGCTAAGAATTTGCGTTGGGGCTGAAGCTTTGACTCCTGAAAATCCTTCAGATAAGCATATTTTGCTATTCATTTGAAAAATAAAAGGAGTCAACAGTAGTTAGTTAACCCGAGCATGTTTGTTTGAAGATCCAAAAAAAAGGATTGACTAATATATATAGAAAATATACTTTGTGATTAAAAGGTGAAATTTCAGGTCCTTGATGCAATACAACAGGGGCATTGTGATTAGAGGTATTTTACCTTATATAATGCCCCCCGATTTAGTCTGAGACCTGTTCACCAGTGAGCATAGTATTTTTTGTTGGTGAGAGAGTGGAGCAATTTTCTTATTTCTAGTTGATATTTTCATTGCTCTAATAAAGACCAACTGAAGAGACGTTGTCTAGTACAAATTTGCAGATGAGACAAAACTATTTAAAGTTGTTAAAACCCACGAGGATTGTGGAAAATTGCAAGAGGATCTTTATAAATTGGAAGACTGGGCATCAAAATGGCAGATGAAATTTAATGTGGACAAGGGCAAAGTTATGCACCTAGGGAAGAACAGCCCAAACTATGGTTACACGATGCAAGGTTCCACATTAGGAGCCACCATCCAGGGAAAAGATTTAGAAATCATTGTGGATGACATGTTAAAATCCTCCGTCTAGTGTGCAGCGGCGGCCAAGAGAGCAAATAGAATGCAAGGTATCATAAGGACTGGAATGGAAAATAAAACAAAGGATATTATAATGCCTCTATATCGTTCCATGATGAGACTGCACCTTGAATATTGTGTGCAATTCTGGTCGTCGTATCTTAAAAAGGATATAGTGTTATTAGAAAAGGTTCAGAGAAGAGCCACCAAAATGGTAAAGGGGATGGAAGGATACCCCTATGAAGAAAGGCTAAAAAGGTTAGGACTCAAACCTGGAAAAGAGACGGCTGAGGGGAGATATGATAGAAGTCTATAAATTAATGAACGGAGTGGAACGGGTAAACGTAGATCGATTGTTTACATCAGAATAGAGAAAGACTAGGGGACATGCAATGAAGCTATAGGGAAAACTATTCAAGACAAATGAGAAAATATTTTTTCACTCAACGTGTAAGGAAACTCTGGAATTTGTTACCGGAGGATGTAGTAAAAGCTGTTAGTGTAGCTGGGTTTAAAACAGGTTTGGACAAGTTCCTGAAGAAAAGGTCCATAAACCATTATTAAAAAAGGGACCCAAGATATCACTGCTTGGGGAAACCACTAGGTATGTATGGCCTTGATTGGCCACTGTTGGAAACAGGATACTGGGCTTGATGGACCTTGGTCTGACCCAGTATGGCATATCTTATGTTCTTATGTTATGTTCTCCCTTTCTGATCGCCACTATTACCGAATGCAAGTTTCCATACAGAAATGTGGCACCCAAAGGATCTGGTTTACATGCTTGAGGTCTAAAATGGGACGGAAAGAACCCTCTTTCTTGGGAACCACAAAGTAAATGGAGTATTGATTGGTCGTTTGGAACAGGAACTACGGCCTTGAGGTCCAGCAACTGCCATAACTTATCCTGGACTGCCCACTGTTTCGAGCAAGTTTTCAAAGGGGATTGCACGAAGGCCTTCAAGAGAGGATGAGACAATTCCAAAGCATACCCCCTCTCTGATAACTTACCGCACTCATAGGTTTGTGGTAATAGAAATCAAAATGGAGTAAAACTGTTGAAACAGTGTATTTGGACTTTGAGAAAGCCTTTGACATGGTCCCTCATCAGAGACTTTTGGCAAATCTAAAGAGTCATGGATAGGAGGCAGTGTACTATTGTGGATCAGTAACTGGTTAAAAGATAGAAAGCAGAGGGTAGGGCTAAATAACAAAGAGAGCGTTCTTGCTCTGTTCTCCCCCTGTTCCCCATCTGATGCCCCTTCTGATCCTTTTCCTTTGCACTGTGGTGTTCTTCACGGCTCTGTATTGGCACCTCTGCTTTTCAATATTTTCATGGCGCCCCTTGCACTACTAATACATCAATCTGGTCTTTCTGCTTTTTATAACGGCGACGGTATTATTCTTTTCCCTCATACCACCCCCATCCTGACCTCTCCCCTCTTAATGCTTGCCTTTCTTCCGTAGCTGACTGGTTAGTTTCTAACTGTTTACACCTAAATATCTCTAAGACTTTGGCTATTTGGTTTAACCATGGCAGTCCTCCTCCACTGGTCCCATCTTTTTCTGGTTCCCCAATCCCAGTAGTCTCACAGTTTCAGTATCTGGGTGTCCTCCTTGACTCAGACCTCTCTTTCCGAGATCACATTTCCCATGTTACTAGGTCTTCCTTCTTTTTCCTTCAGCAAATTCGAGCCATCCATCCCTTCCTCACACCCCAGGCCCTCACTACACTCCTCTTGTCTTTGGTTATTTCCTGTCTTGACTTATGTAATTCTGTCCTTTCTGGTGTTCCTAAATCCCAGCTTCTCAGACTACAACGCATACAGAATAGAGCCGTACACCTTATTTCTCATTCCTCATGATGGGAACACGTCACTCCCCTTCTTATTAATCTTCATTGGCTCCCTCTGGCTCAACGTATTCATTATAAACTTCTTATGCTGGTTCATCAGCTTATGTATACCAGCACCCCACAGTACCTGTCTGATCTATTACAATTTCACACTCCTAGCAGTTCCCTCCGGTCCATACACATCAACCGGATGCATCTTCCTTCGCCCTTCACTTGCTCATCTCCAGTCCACCCCTACCTCTGCATTTTTCTTCGCTGGCCCTGCTCTATGGAACTCCCTCCCTACCTCACTACTCCTGGAACCAAACTACTGCACCTTTAAGGCTCAGTTAAAAACCTACCTTTTCAACAAAGCATTTGATTTACCCACGGCCCAGGTCTAGTCTTGTGTGCATCTCTCTGTCAGTCATGTTCAATATGTTTGTCTGCATGCTTGCCTTTGCCTCCTGCTTTCCTGTTAACGATGTAACTTCTTTTCTTTTCTGTGCCTATGGCCTATTTCTATATTATTTGAGTTTTGTAAACCGCCATGCTGTTATTTGAAAGGCGGTATATCAAGTAAAATAAAAACAAACAATAAAACCCTCTACTGGAACACGCTCACTGGGGCTTTTTGGGAGGAACCACAGGGACAGAGTAGTACCCCCTATTGGAACCGCTGTAGCCTCCAAAAGGCTGACCTCTCAAAGTATAGCGACCTCGCTGAAAAGGGGCAGAGAAAGCACAGTTACTTACCTGTAACAGGTGATCTCTGGGAACAGCAGGAATTAGTCCTCACATATGGGTACGTCGGAACCGACGGAGCCTGCGCGGGAAAGCTCACCAGCTTCCCAGAAAGGAAAGCTTTTGGGGCCTCCCACAGCGCATGCGCGATGCCTTCCCGCCTTCCTGACCAACTCTCCTCAGTTCGAGTTTAAAGCTGAGACAACAGAGAGAGAAAAGGAAAGAGAAAGAGAGATACAACTCCTAGGGGAGGTGGGTGGGTTGTGAGGACTAATTCCTGCTGTTCCCAGATATCACCTGTTACAGGTAAGTAACTGTGCTATCTCCAGGAACAAGCAGGAATGAGTCCTCACATATGGGGACTCCCTAGCTAAGATGCCGGGGAGATCCCCCCCAAGGGTATGAGACCCAGAAGGGTTCCTCATCTTCCTATGGATCTCAGGCATCCATACAGGGAAGGTGGGCAGGAGTTGATTAAGAATGGAACAGGTGTCTGAGGACAGCCTGACCAAACAAGGCATCCCGGCGGGAGTCCTTGTCCAAACAGTAATGGGCTGTGAAGGTATGAACCGAGGCCCAGGTGGCTGCTCGACAGATCTGATCGATGGATACAGAGTGAAGATGAGCCATAGAGGTGGCCATGGCTCTCACATTGTGAGCTGTGACATGGCCCTCCAGAGAAAGGTTCTTACTTTGGTAAGCAAAAGTGATACACTGAGCAATCCAATTGGACAGTGTTCTTTTAGAGACTGGAAATCCTAAATGAGAAGGATCAAAAGCAACAAAAAGCTGAGAAGAATTTTGATGTTGCTGTGTCCTGTGGAGGTAAAAGGCAAGAGCTCTTTTACAATCCAGAGTATGAAGGTTCCTCTCTGCACTGGATGCATGAGGAGCCGGAAAAAAGACAGGTACATATACCTCTTGATTAAGATGAAAAGGGGAGACCACTTTAGGCATAAAGTGGGGATTAGTCCTAAGGACCACCTTATCATGATGAAACCTTGTATAAGGAGGATTAGCCACTAGGGCTTGCAGTTCACTGATACGGCGAGCTGAGGTGACTGCAATGAGGAAAATAACCTTCCAGGAAAGAAATTTCAAGGAGGTAGTGGCTAAGGGTTCAAAGGGTGGCTTCATAAGCTGACCAAGAACCAAGTTTAAGTCCCAGGCTACCGGAGGAGGGCGAATGGGAGGCTTAGTTAAAGTTAGGCCTCTCATACATCTTGCAATAATAGGATGAGAGGAAACAGGTTGTCCATTGAGAGGTTTAAGGGATGCTGCAATAGCGCTCAAATGGACCCTTACTGAATTCGTTTTAAGGCCTGCATTGGAGAGATGCAGGAGATATTCCAGTAAAGAATTTAAAGGTAGTGCTAAAGGGTCAAGACCCTTTTGAGCACACCAAATGGAAAATCTTTTCCATTTAAAAGCGTAAGAACGACTAGTGGAAGGTTTCCTAGAGGCATGGAGGATATCCTTCACTTGCTGAGAAAGATTGAAGTCTTGAAGGTCTAGGCCTTCAGTAACCAAGCTCTGAGGTGAAGGGACTTGGGGTTTGGGTGCCACAAAGTCCCCTCCTCCTGAGACAGAAGGTCTGGGGCAGCTCCCAAGTCCAGGGAGGGGGCTTGGGAGAGATGCAGAAGTAGAGGGTACCACACTTGGCGTGGCCAGCGTGGAGCTATGAGGATCATAGATCCTTGGTCCCTCTGAAGTTTGAACAGAGTCTTGGGAATCAAAGGAATGGGTGGAAAGGCATAGAGGAATTCCTGACCCCAATGAAGGAGGAAGGCATCCTTGGCCTGAGCTCCCTGACACGGAATTCTGGAACAGAACCGGGGAAGTTTGGCATTCCACGGACTTGCAAATAGGTCTATGTCCGGGGTTCCCCATTCCTGGAAGATTCTGAGTACCTGATCCATGTGCAGGGACCATTCGTGTGGAAGCAGAACTCGACTGAGTCTGTCTGCCCAAGAGTTTTGGATTCCTGGGAGGTATACTGCCAGGAGATGGATTTGATGCTCTCTGGCGAAGGCCCACAATCTTAGAGCTTTGTTGCAAAGCGACAGAGCCAGTCCCTCCTTGTTTGTTTATGTAAAACATGGCTACTTGATTGTCGGTATGAACAAGGACTGTCATGTTGTTGAGGAGGGTATGAAAGACCTTGAGAGCAAGGAAAATTGCTCGCAGTTCCAAAAGGTTGATATGAAGGGTGGTCTCCTGTGGAGACCAAGTGCCCTGAGTGGAGAGGTCTTGGAGATGAGCTCCCCAACCCGTTTGGGAGGCATCTGTTGTGAGGGTTGCTTGGGGTAACAAAGGTTGGAAGGGGGCCCCCAACAACAGATTTTGGGTGGACATCCATCATTGGAGAGACCAAAAGAGACGTTTTGAGGTTGCTATTTGGTCTGAGAGAGCTCCTGATGCTTGAGTCCACTGGGTGGACAAAGTCCATTGAGCTGCTCTCATATGCAGGCGAGCATAAGGCACCACATGAACTGTGGATGCCATGTGGCCTAGCAGTTGTAGCATCTCCCTGGCAGTCAAGTGGCTTCTGGACTGGGTTTGAGAGGCCAAGTGCACTAGACGGTGGCAACGGGCCTGAGGAAGATAGGCCCTTGCAGTGGTGGTATCTAGCCAGGCCCCTATGAATTCTAGGGACTAAGCAAGGGTGAGTTGAGACTTTGGCAGATTGATGACAAGTCCCAGATACTGCAGTATGCGTCTGGTGTGGTCCAGGGAAGTCTGAGCCTTGGACTGAGATGGAGCTCGGATGAGCCAGTCGTCCAGGTATGGGAAAACAAAATTCCCAGGGTGCGTAGAAATGCAGCCACTATTGACATGCATTTGGTGAACACTCTTGGAGCAGAGGCTAGACCGAAGGGGAGTACTCTGTACTGGAAATGTTTTCCTTGAAACAGAAACCGTATGAATTTTATGTGGGATGGATGGATGAGTATATGTGTGTACGCATCCTTTAGATCTAGAGAACAAAGCCAATCCTGACTCTGCAGGTATGGAAGGAGAGTACCTAGAGAGAGCATCTTGAATTTCTCCTTGCATAGAAATTTGTTCAATTCTCTCAGATCCAGAATGGGTCTGTATCCCCCTGTTTTCTTGGGAATGAGAAAATAAGGGGAGTAAAACCCTGACCCCTGTTGAAGAAGAGGAACCTCTTCTATTGCCCTTTGGGCAAGAAGGGTGGTCACCTCCTGACCCAACAGGTGCAGAAGAGATGGGGGAGAATTGAAATGTCTCACCATGGTATGGGGAGGAAGGCTGGAGAAATGCAGTTTGTAGCCCTCTCTGATGATAGAGAGGGTTCACTGTTCTGATGTGATTTGCTCCCATCTGGGAGCAAAATGAGTTAACCTTCCTGGAATGGTGAGAGGCTCTGGCTGTTGTAGAGCCAGAAAAGTTAACTTCTCTAGAAGTAAGTCAAAAACCCTGAGGAGGTTGGGACTGCTGAACTGTAGCAGTCCCTGCAGGTTTTGCTCTGGCCTGTTTAGATTGCTGACGCTTAGGAGCAAAGCGAACTTGGGAAGATTGTTGGCCAGTATTTGTGGAAAATCTGGTCTTTTTGTAGAAAGGCTTCTTAAAAGATTTTTTCTTGGCAGGGGTAGAGGTAGACTTAGAAAGTCTATCTAAAGCAGCATTCTCTGCATCCATTTGAGTGGCTTTGATTTGCCACTCCTTGCCAAACAGATTTTCACCTGTACAGGGCAGATTGCCCAACCCATCTTATTTAGCTGTATTTATATCCCGCTTTTCACCGGGTCAAAGCGGTCAATTGGACCCAGGGTTCTAGGTCAGAGGCCTGGAGCCAAGCAATTCTGCGAGCAGCTATGGCAATGCCTGAGGCTCTGCTAGCACCCTCAAAGGAGTCAAAGGCAGCTCTGTTGGAGAACTTTGAAACATCTTGGGTATGCTTTAACAAAAGAAGGAATTCCTCCTTCCTATCCTCTGGGATAAAGGGGAGGAAATGGCGCATCTTCAGTGCAATCTCCTTCAGAAACATGCCCATATAGAGGCTGTATGAATTGATTCTGGCAATAAGCATACTGGCTTGGAAGATTTTCCTTCCAAAAGCATCCAAAGTCCTACATTCTCTTCCTGGGGGAGTGGAAGAGTGTCTTTTGATACTCTTTATCCTTTTCATAGCTGACTGTACCACAATAGAGTGGTGAGGAAGCTGAGTTTTTTGAAAACCAGGAGAAGGAGGGACACGATACATGGTGTCCAAACGACGAGAATGTGGGGATAAGGTGAGAGGAGCCTCCCATAAGTCCATCATGTGTTCTTGAAGAATTTCATGGATGGGCAAGGTGACTGCCTCTTTGGGAACCTTAGAGTATCCCAAAATATCTAATTTTTTTGCTCTAGGTTCTTTTTCAGAGGTTACTGAAACTGAGAGCCCCTTGGCTAGTTCAAGAATGAAGTCTTGAAAGGACAAATCCTCTGGAGGAGACATTCTCCTCTTTGGAGAAGAGGGCTCCTCAGGAAGAGTAAGAGATACTTCAGCAGAGTCTTCTGAGGTATCGGAATCATCAGAAGACTCGAAGTATCGTCTATTAGTTTCCAAAGATCGATACGCGTATCGACCGGTATTCCACATCGGGCGTACCCGGAACCGGATCGGTATCGAGATAACCCCCGGAACCGGTATCCTGGTGGAAGTGGATGCTCTGGGTACCGGTATCGGTTGTGGTACCGGAACCGGAAGCGGAACCGCTTGGTGCGGTACCGAGGGCGTTGCAGCTTTAATAAAAGCCATTATGGCCTGCTGCATGGATTGAACGGTATTATCCATAGACGCCACGACTGCCTGGATATCGGTACCGGTATGGGCCGGTACCCCAGAGCAATCTAACAGGTGATCGGTCGAAACCGTGCCATCGATGTCAACCTGTAACCCCATAGGAGGAGCTTTGGAAGCCGGAGCTTCCCGCCGGGGTTGTGTGGCTGGGGCAGGGTCCTCAGGGTCAAGCCCAAGGGCCTCTCGATGCTTAGAGGGAGATTTGCCCTTTGAGGACCTGCCGGAAGAATGTTTGGTTACCTGAGATCCATCAGGAGAGGAAGACCTGGAGGATGCTGATGCTGGAGTATCTGTAGAAAACAGCATATGAAACTTGGCTGCTCGGTTCTGTAAGCCACGCTTGGACATCAGAGAGCAGGATGGACAATCCGGAATGGAGTGGTCAGGCCCCAAACATTTAAGACACCATTCATGGGTGTCTGTGACTGATATAGTACCGCTACACTTGGTGCATTTTTTAAAACCAGAGGCTTGTTTCTCCATGAGGGAGAATTCTGTGAAGGCCTAGAGGCCTCACAGAACAAACACACCAAGTGGGGAAAAATAAGATATGTTTGGGTTTTTTTTTTAAGAAAAAGAAAAAAGACCGGCGGTACCGGTCCGGAATCGGGAAAGGCAGACACGCGGCCAAAGAAACAAATTAAAATAACAACTTCTTCAGCGGTGACAGGAACACGACCTGCTGGCTCTGCGGAAAAAGAAGAACTGAGGAGAGTTGGTCAGGAAGGCGGGAAGGCAGCGCGCATGCGCTGTGGGAGGCCCCAAAAGCTTTCCTTTCTGGGAAGCTGGGGAGCTTTCCCGCGCAGGCTCCGTCGGTTCCGACGTACCCATATGTGAGGACTCATTCCTGCTTGTTCCTGGAGATAATCAAAACTTTCTAAAATCCCTAGGCTGACCCCTTAGAATAGTCCCCTACTTTGGTCCTTTAAGACGGTGTTCGGGCAACCGAGAGCCCTTGGACTTCCCCAGATATTTTACCAATTTGTCCAGAGCTTCTCAGAAAAGCAGATTGCCCTTAAATGGAAGCTTGCTGAGCCTAGTCTTAGAAGACACATCAGTCAACTAGTTTAACCATAGAAAGCACCTGGCCGCAATAATCTTAGCCGAAGCTCATACCAGGTCATAAAAGTTATCTGCCAGGAAAGTCGAGGCAGACTCTAGTTTAGCTGCCTCTGGCGCTATAGCTTGCGATTCCAGCTCCCCTGTCGCTAAACCTTGAAACCAGTGAATGCAAGCCCTGGTCACATAAGCCAGTCACATAAGCCTCATAGATTGAGGCTTGAAGAGTCAGAGAACTAGTATCAAAAAGGTCTCCAACCTGTCATACAGGTCTTTCAAGGCTGCTTCGCCTTCTACCAGAATGGTGGTCTTTTTGGCCACTGCCTCCAAGACTAAAGCATAAACTTTAGACATCTTAAGCAGATATTTTTCCTTCTGAGGAATATAGTAAAGACAGCTCATTGTCCAACCCCCTCTAAAACTAGCCTCTAGCACTTCCCATTCTGTTTCTATCATTTTCTTGATGACTGTGCACCAGAAAGGTAATATCTGAAGACTAAAATCCCCGCAGAAGTGGATCCCCAGGGGTTCCTCTACTACTGCAGGGGACAGTATAATGTCAAGTGCAGCCAGCAAGTGTGCAGTAAGTGTGGCCAGCTACTCCTTGTGAAAAAGCTCTAATCACACTGGTGTCCTCCCCTTGAGGGATTCTCCCCTTACTCTAGTTCAGAAGTCGTTGTCTACCCCCCCCCCCCCCGAGATCCACAGCCCCCAACAGAGGTTCCTCTGAATAGCGACACTGAGGTGAGTCCTGCTTTAACCAAGAATCATCATAAGAACATAAGAAATGCCATACTGGGTCAGAGCAAGGTCCATAAAGCCCAGCATCCTGTTTCCAACAGTGGCCAATCTAGGTCATACGTTCCTAGCACATTCCCAAAAAGACAAAGGTTCCGCAATGCTTGTACTGGGTCAAGCATTGATATCCTGGGTCCCTTCTTAATAATGGTTTATGGGCCTTTCCTCCGGGAACTTGTCCATACCTTTTTTAAACCCATCTACACTAACAGCCTTTACTACATCCTCCGGTAACAAATTCCAGAGCTTGATTATACATTGAGTGAAAAAATATTTTCTTCTATTAGTCTTAAATAGTTTACCCTGTAGCTTCATTGCATGTCCCCTAGTCTTTCTATATTCTGATAACGTAAACAATCGATCTACGTTTACCCATTCCACTCCGTTCATTAATTTATAGACTTCTATCATATCTCCCCTCAGACGTCTCTTTTCCAGGTTAAAGAGCCCTAACCTTTTTAGCCTTTCTTCATAGGGGTATCCTTCCATCCCCTTTACCATTTTGGTGGCTCTTCTCTGAACCTTTTCTAATAACGCTATATCCTTTTTAAGATACAGCGACCAGAATTGCACACAATATTCAAGGTGCGGTCTCACCATGGAACGATATAGAGGCATTATAATATCTTGTTTTATTTTCCATTCCTTTCCTTATGATACCTAGCATTCTATTTGCTCTCTTGGCCGCTGCTGCACACTGGGCCGAGGGTTTTAACATGTTATCCACAATGACGCCTAAATCTTTTTCCTGGGTGGTGGTTCCTAATGTGGAACCTTGCTTTTTGTAACCATAGTTTGGGTTGTTCTTCCCTAGGTGCATAACTTTGCACTTGTCCACATTAAATTTCATCTGCCATTTTGATGCCCAGTCTTCCAATTTATCAAGATCCTCTTGCAATTTTCCACAATCCTCTTGGGTTTTAACAACTTTAAATAGTTTTGTGTCAACTGCAAATTTGATAACCTCACTCGTTATTACACTTTCCAGGTCATTTATGAATATGTCAAAAAGCAGCGGACCCAGCAAAGATCCCTTGGGTACAACACTATTCACCTTTCTCCATTGGGAAAATTGGCCATTTAGCCCTACCCTCTCTGCTTTTATTTATTTATTTATTTATTTACATTCTCTTATATACCGCGCTATTCTGCATCAGTGCGGTTTACATTGAACAAACTGAAATTACATTGAACAGGGCATTATAACTTGGAGATAACTATTTTACAGGGAACATGGGCTATGGAGGGTTAAGTGGCTTGTCCAAGACCACAAGGAGCACCTGTGGGACTAGAAACCCCAGTCCTTCCGGCCCAAGGTTGCTGTCCTCTAGTGGGATTTGAAACCCCGACCTTCCGGCCTGAAGTACCTTGCCCCAACCACTAGGCTACTCCTCCACTCCACTTTCTATCTTTTAACCAGTTCCTGATCCACAATAGTACATTGCCTCCTATCCCATGACTCTTTAGTTTTGCCAAAAGTCTCTGATGAGGGACCTTGTCAAAGGCTTTCTGAAAGTCCAGATACACTATATCAACCGACTCACCTTTGTCCACCTGTTTATTCACACCTTCAAAAAAACATAACAGATTAGTAAGACATTATCTTCCTTGTCTAAAGCCATGTTGGCTGTCTCCCATTAGGCCATGACTATCTACATGCTGAGTAATTTTATTCTTTATGATGGTTTCTACCATTTTTCCCAGTACTGACGTCAGGCTCAATAGTCTATAGTTTCCCGGATCACCCCTGGAACCCTTTTTAAAAACTGGTGTTACATTGGCGATCCTCCAATCTTCAGGTATTAGAGATGATTTTAATGATAGTTCACAGATTACTGATAGCAGGTCTGAAATCTCATATTTCAGTTCTTTCAACACCCTTGGATGTATACCATCCGGCCCAGGTGATTTGCTACTCTTCAGTTTATCTAATAGTTGTAATACATCTTCCCGATGTATCGATATCTCCTTCAATTCTTCCGCACCTTTAAATACCACTTCAGTCATGGGCAACATCCCTACATCTTCCTCAGTAAAGACCGAAGCAAAGAATTCATTCAGTCTCTCCGCTATCGCCTTGTTGCCTCTTAGTGCCCCTTTAACTCCTCTATCATCTAATGGACCAACTGACTCTTTCACAGGTTTTTTGCTATGAATGTACTTGAAAGAAATCGTTATTTCGCGTTTTTGCTTCCGGAGCAAGCTTCTTCTCAAATTCTCCCTTTGCCTGCTTTTTTCAATGCCTTGCATTTGACTTGTCAGTGCTTGTGCTGTTTCCAGGTTTCGTCGTTTGGCTCTTTTTTCCATTTCCTGAAAGATGCTTTTTTGGCAACAGCCTCTCTGATCTCACCTTTAAAACCATGCTGGCAGTTTTTTGGACTTCCTTCCACTTTTCTTAAAGCATGGAATAAAGCTGGTTTGGTCTTCCAAGATAGTATTTTTCAACACCCAAGCTTGATGTAAGTCTTTAACCTTTGCAACTGCTCCTTTTAGTTTTTTCTTAACTATTTTCCTCATTTTATCATAGTCTCCCAATCCTTTTCATCTGGAAGAACCTCCACAGCAAGAGAGGTCTCCTGCAGGATGTTAAGCAAATTTGTTAACCTAACAGCTTTAGAAACTTGTGTCCAATTGTTCTCTTTAGTAAAAATACCTTATGTAAAGCTAAAATGAACTCTGGAACAAACCCTTCAGCCTGCCCAGGATCAGTAGTTTGAGCTGTCTCTGGTGCTGAAACTAAATGCTTCTGCCTTTTTCTTTCCTAGCTTGCTGAGGTGAAATAGCCACTGGAGAGGAAATAGTTGCTGTTCCCACCAAAGCTGCAGCAGCAGCACAGAGGAATCTTGTACTGCAACTCTGAAGAAGAAATCAGGTACCTTATGTTTAAAAAAACAAAACAAAACATGCTTGAGCAAACATTTCCTGCCTGACATAACCTATGCAAAAGCCTTATACAAACAAACTGAGGCTCCACACACACATAACACAGCAAGAGGAAGCCTGTAACATGCAGAAGAAAGGGTGGGTTAAAAAGAAAAAAAGCCTGAAGGAGAAATAAAAAGACAAGTACTTACTAATCACAGTGCTCTGAACTGAAAAACTAAACTCTCCCCAACACTAAAAACCTCCTGCAGTTCTGCTAAGACAAGACACTGAAATCACATCTATACAGCTTTGGTTTCAGTTTGAATTTAAAGGCACAGTAGCATATAAATACCAAAGACAGAACCGAAGGGAGGAAAACGGGAAAGTCAGCA
This sequence comes from Ichthyophis bannanicus, assembly GCA_033557465.1. Classification (NCBI taxonomy): domain Eukaryota; kingdom Metazoa; phylum Chordata; class Amphibia; order Gymnophiona; family Ichthyophiidae; genus Ichthyophis; species Ichthyophis bannanicus. Next base: position 149,845,418 of record CM066047.1, read on the forward strand.
GTGTGGCCGACTTGGATTTAGTGGCAGTTACAGAAACATGACTCACAGAAAACCATGACTGGGGATGTAACTATACCACGGCCGCCTTGGCCAATCCGGCACGATTAACACCACTCTTCCCCTGTGAAGTTTTACGCGCTGCAGTACCCGACCTATCAACACCCATGGCGGAAACACGTAGAGCAACTGATCCTCCGGCCAAGGTTGTATCAATGCATCCAGGCCCTCCGACATCCTTTCCCGTCTCCTGCTGAAGAACTGGCTGGCCTTCGCGGACTGAAAGTTCACCATGAGATCCATGACCAGCAGGCCCCAGCGCCGCACCACCATCTCGAACACTTCCAGATGTAGGACCCACTCCCCCGGGTCTACCTTCACCCGACTCAAAAAATCTGCCTCCACATTCTCTACGCCTGCGACGTGAGCCGCTGATAGCGCCCGAAGATGTATCTCGGCCCACTCGAACAACTGATCGGCCTCGGCTTCCACCACCACACTGCTGGTGCCCCCCTGCCAATTGATATATGCGACCGCAGTCGCATTGTCGGAAAACACACGCATGGCCCTGCCTTGAAGGAACTCCTGAAAAACTGAGCGCCAGAACGACTGCACGCAATTCTAACCTGTTGATCGACCAGGCCTGTTCTTGACTCGACCATTTTCCCTGCGCGTACCGTCCCAGGACATGAGCCCCCCAACCTGCAAGGCTGGCATCTGTCGTCAGGGGACTCCAATCCGGTGCCTCCAAAGGCATGCCCTCCTCGAGATTTTCTCTCCATAACCAAAGGAGGGCGCGCCGCGTCTCCTGCTGCCATGGCAGTACTTGAGCTAAATGGTCGTCCTGGTGCAACCAACGCCTCAGCAAGGCTCTTTGCAAGGGTCTCATATGCGCTCTCGCCCACGGCACCGCCTCGAGTGTCGCTGCCATGGTCCCCAACACCTGCAGGTCGTCCCAAGCCAAGGGGCGTTTGCTGCGAAGAAACCTGTGGATCAAGTCCCGCAGATCCTGCGCCCTTTTCTGCGACAGGAAAACCTTTCCGACCCTCATATAGAACCGCACTCCCAAGTACTCGAGCTCCTGCGCGGGGATCAACCTGCTCTTGGCCATATTGACTACCCAACCGAGCCGTTCCAAGAACGACACCACCTTGGCTGTTGCCGCCACGCTTTCCACTTCGGACTTTGCCCGAATTAACCAATCGTCCAGGTAAGGATTAACTAGAATCCCATTCTTTCTGAGCGCCGCTGCCAGTGCCACCACTACCATAACCTTGGTGAAAGCTCTGGGCACTGTCACCAGCCCGAAAGGCAATGCTTGGAACTGAAAGTGACCCATCGGCACCGCAAACCTCAAAAACCTTTGATGCTCCTGACAGATTGGAATATGGAGGTAAGCTTCTGATAAGTCGAGGGACCTAAGAAACTCCCCTTGATGCACTGCCACTATGACCGACCTTAACGTTTCCATTCGAAAATGAGACACCTTCAAACAGCGATTCACCCTCTTGAGATCTAGAATTGGTCGAAAACTGCCTTCCTTCTTTGGAACCACAAAATAGATGGAGTACCGACCGCAGCCACATTGGTCTGGCGGCACCGGGACCACCGCTTCTAGGGCAAGCAACCGACCCAAGGTCTCCTGCACCGCCGCACACTTTCCTGGAGCTTTGCAGGGGGATTGTATGAAAGACTCGGTCACTGGACGCTGTAGCTCCAAGGCATATCCCTCTCAGATGACCTCCAGCACCCACTGATCGGTCATTATCTGGGTCCAGGCAGGATAAAACCTCCGCAGGCGCCCCCCCTATGGGCACCTGCCCCGCCTGGACCACCCCGGCTCCATTGTGTTTTTCGCAGAGTGGAGGAAGAAGAGGCCGCAAAACCTCTACTCGCTCCCCTGAAGCCTCAAAACCCCTGGTTCCGGTAGGGAAAACACCCCCTTTGCACTTGCCCAAACCGCGGGGAATGAAGACGACGAAAATCTGTTGACCTCTGGTTGCAGGACCCGAGCAACCCTGCCTCTGCTTATCCTCAGGTAACCTGCCCCCTTTGGATTCTCCTTAATCTGTCATGAGCTTCTCGAGATCCTCCCCAAACAGAAGCTTTCCTCTGAACGGGAGCTTACTCAGACTAGACTTGGACAAAGTATCCGCTGCCCAACTGCGCAACCACAGATACCTCCTGGCCGCCACCGCCGATGCCATACTATTCGACAAACCACGAATCAAATCATAGTGAATGTTGGCAAGATAGGCCGCCCCCGTCTACAATCTCACTGCCTCCGTGGCTGCAACCCCCGCCTGACCTGTCTGAAGTCCAAGCGCCCATCGGAGGCAAGCCCGCTCTACCCAAGCTCCGCAAATAAACGCCTGAAGAGATAACGCATTCACCTCAAACACCTGCTTGAACAAGATATCCAGCTTCCTGTCCTGCGCGTCCTTCAGCGCAGCACTGCCTTCTACCAGAATAGTGGTTTTCTTAGTAACCGCTGAAACAGCAGCATCCACCTTAGGAGATTTAAACAACTCTCGATCCTGCTCCCCTATCGGGTAGAGCCGGGACATTACCCGGGACCCTTTAAGGCCCGCCTCGGGCGTATCCCCATTCTGCCTGAATCATCTCCCTGATCACTCTGTGCACTGGGAAAGCCTTTTGAGACGTACGAAAGGCCTGCAACAAAGGATCCTCCAACTGTGCCTCCTCTGATGGTCCTATTGTGGGCATATTCAGCACCTTCAGCGACTCCAAAATCAGCTCTGTCAACTCTTCTCCTCTAAAAATCCGCACCACTCGTGCCTGATCCTCCTGCTCTATAATCTCTCCTTCCTCCACATCATCTCCCAAATCCAAATCCTGCTCTAGTTCCTCCAAAGCCACCCCTTCTGACACCACTGAGTGACCCGACCGCTCTCTCTAGGCCCGCAGTCTCTTCGCTGGGATGCCAGACTCGCCTATGCTCAGGGGGGTCCCCGGCCTCTTGTCCCCCAACTCCTCTTCGGACGGACTCGCATAAGCCTTCATCTGCCCCCCCCCCCCCCCGAAAGCCTGCTGCATGAGGGAGATGAACTGTGGAGAAAAAATCGTAACTAATCCCCCTGGGATCTTCCCCTGCGGCACCTGGACCTCCTGCAGAGCAGAGGGTCCCGCAACGGGCTCACGAGATAACTGGTAGCCCTCCACTCTGCGAGGTCAGCCGATCTTTCCTTTTGGCCGTCTCCCTCCTGTTCAAGCCCCTGCTCCATGGACAGAGACTCTTTTAAACAACTCTTGCAGAGCCCAGCCTCAGACACCGAACTCCTTCGAGATCCACACAACAAGCAGAGCGGCTTAGAAGGCATACTGCCTGGGGCAGGCCTGCTCAGCTCTCTCAAACCCCCCAACACCAACGAGGTGCCTAAGTTGTTTAAACATCATTTTTTTTTTTCATAGAGGGGCAACTAACTTGCCTCCCCCACCAAAAAGCAGGCCTCCGAATTTAAAAACAAAGCTCCACCGCTTCAAACGAGGCCCCGAAAGACCATGGTATCACTGGCCCGTTGCTTTCCCGTGTGCGTGCGTGCGCGCCTAACATGAGGCACGGCCCAGCGCTGTCTCCATACGCGCCTGCTGCCAATCTATTTCAGAGCTGCCTCAACAACCCCGGCCCCTCTTACCGTACTCCCCGAGGCTCCTGAGGCTCGGACCCAGCTCCTGTGCCTTTCCTGCTATCACAGCTCTCGTGCCCAGCCTCTAGCAGAAAGGAAGTGCAGCCGTGCTGAAACCAGCTCCGCTGGAATGTACCCTCGGCGTCCGAGCTGCCAGCGACACTCAGGCAACTGCCCAGTTATCCAAGAGCCGGCTCCTCACCCATAATGGTGGAATCGGAAACCGGTCTCAAGCTTCCCTCCCCCCCCCCCCCCCACAACCCTCTACTTCTGCTCACAAAGGCCACCAAACCTGGTAAGCACCAGAGAGAAAGAGAAAGATGGGGGGGGGGGGGGAGAGGAAAAGGCAGCCTCCGAACAGAAAATAAGTAGCTCAGTCTGCCCCAATGTTCTTTTAATGTACCAGAAAGAAGAAATAACCCCAATTATAACCTAGCACTAATCTTAATTGCTCCTCTTAGTGAGCCCGTGCCCTGGGCTCACCAGCCCTCCAGCTGCTTGGAGACAGATAACTGGTATCAGGAGGCGGATCCTGGCTACTTATACTGGTGGCACCAAAGAGGTGTGACGTTTCTCAGTCTCCAAGCTGCTGGAGGAGGAGCAAGACCCCAAAGGTTCAGGACTAGCCTGGAGGGACGCTAAGGAAGGAGATAATGGATTCTCTACAGGGAGAACTATTCAGGCAATTGGTAAAAAAAAACCACACGTGAAGGGGCCATACTGGACTTGGTGCTTACCAATGGTGAAAGTGTTTCTGATGTTATAGTGGAGATCATTTTGCATCCAGTTATCACCAGATGGTGTGGTTCAGTATTAGCACTAGGGCTGTTAGAATCCATTCAAAAGTGAGGGTCTTAGACTTTAGGAAAACAAACTTTGCCAAGATGGGCCTATACCTCAGAGAGGCGTTAGCAGGATGGGAACAGCTGGGGGATGTAGAAAAACAGTGGGCAAAACTGAAAGGGGATATTTTAAGGGCAACCAACCTTTTTGTTAAAATGGTAAATAAAGGAGACTGCTATGGCTTTCAAAAGAAGTAGCTGAAAAAGAGAAGAAAAAGAGGGAGGCCTTCATTAAATACAAGAGATCACAGAGAGAGGAAAACGGCCATCTATATTTGGAAAAACAGAGAAGCTGGCAAAGTAGTCAGGAGAGCAAAGATTCAAAAAGAGGAGGAAATAGCCAATGCAATAAAAAGAGGGAATAAGACATTTTTCAGATATGTTAGTGAGAAGAGGAAGGGCAAAAGTGGTATTGTCAGACTCAAGGGTGAAGGGGAAGAATAAGTAGACGTTGATGGGAATTTCTTAGTCTTCAAATTGCTTTTGCCCTTCAAAAAGATGGACATCCTCTTCATCAGCAGAAACCAGGCATTTACTCCGCCCCCATCACTGAAGGTACACGATGCAGAACTCCTCACCAAGCCTACGATACGATACCTCTGTATCATGCTCGACCAACATCTCAACATGAATGCCCAGATATCCAACATGGTAAAGGCGGTATACCATAAAATTCGGACACTGCGCCACATGAGACCAAGAGACTTCCGAACAGTCTTTCAAGCACTAGTAATGCCCCATTTTGACTACTCTAATTCCATACTCTTGCCCTGATCTATACTCTTACCAGTAATTTCCATTACTCTGCTGCACTTGCAAATCATCATAGCCCTATCCAGCCAATCCACAATGCAAGCAGGAAACACTCCAATAACCAACACCAGCCACCCCCAAACCCCTACAATAGGAGACAGTCACACTTACTTTATGTATCACTGGAGCTCACTGCTACCATAAATGACAAGAAATCAAAAGACACAGAGACCTTAGGTGTGCTCTCGCCAATGCACGCTGAGCCCACAATAAATGGCCGGTGATCAAAGATCTAATAGACAAACACAATCTGGATATACTATTTGTCACTGAAACTTGGCTCTCCGACACAGACAATGTTATATTAAACCACCTTACTCCACCTAACTTCTCAATCTACACCTGTAATAGAGAACACAGAAGGGGTGGTGGAGTCCTCATACTTGCAAAAACAGCGCTACAATATCGGACAGAACTAACCAAAAGTACACAGCACCTGAATACACTATTAACAACAAAACCAATTCTATTAACCTCATCTATAGGGCTCCAAGTGCTCAGTCAGATGAACTCTCAGACATCATAGACCTAGCCTGTAATCCTGTAGACCCCTCCAAACCAAACTGGTTGTTGGGAGACTTCAATCTGGCCTCTACTCAACCTACCTTAGCCAATACTTTCTTAGAAGCAATGTCTTACCTCAACTACAAGTAGTGACGGACCCTACCCATCAACATGGGAACGTCTTGTACTTAGTCTTCATCCCTCAACCAGAGGCAATTAAGCTGAACCAAATTGAGCTCTCTATCACCCCTGTCCCCTGGTCAGATCATAATCTGATAACGTTTCAGATTCCAGCGTTTCAAACTACAGACAGCTGCTCAAACTCAAATGTTCAAGACCTACCAGATTCAAACAACTTGACAGAGAGAAGTTTACAATTCACGCACTCCCTAAGCTCGTCCAACCAACAGTCAACCTCAATGAATTGGTAAGCAACTGGAATGAAACCCTCTCCTTATAGACACAGCACCCAGTCACTATCAAGAAATCGACTCCTGACAACCTAACCACTAAAAAACACAATCTGCTCCATGGTTCTCCCCTGAACTGCGTACTTCACTTATCCACCTCAGAAAACTAGAGAGAAAGCACAGTTACTTACCTGTAACAGGTGATCTCTGGGAACAGCAGGAATTAGTCTTCACATATGGGTACGTCGGTACCGACGGAGCCTGCACGGGAATGCTGCCCAGCTTTCAATCAGAAAGCTTTTGGCAGCATCCCTCGCGCCTGCGCAGTGACTTCCCGCCTTCTCCACAGCCTCTCTTCAGTTGAGTTTCAGAGCTGAGACAAAGGCGAGGAGAGAAAAGGAAGAAGATAAAAAAGATACAACTCCTAGGGGAGGTGGGAGGGTTGTGAAGACTAATTCCTGCTGTTCCCAGAGATCACCTGTTACAGGTAAGTAACTGTGCTATCTCCAGGGACAAGCAGGAATGAGTCTTCACATATGGGGACTCCCTAGCTGGAGATGCCAGGGGGAGATCCCGTAAAAATGCAAGTGCCTGGATCAGGGGTGCATTTTGACTCCAGGAATCCCCGGCATCCAATGTGGGATGGAGGGTAGGAGTTGACAATAAAGGAGCTGTGAGGAAAGAACAGCATAGCCAAGGACTAGAGGGTTGTACAAACTATAGGAGTCCTTGGTAGACATAATGAGTAGCATTGAAAGACATTTAATGTACACTTAAAATATGCAGCTTACCTACTGTATTGTAGGAAGTAGAAAGCATGATGGAGTCTACTGGATAAGCAGTAGTAGAATCTTCAAGGTGACCTCTGAGTAGTGAGGATGAAGGTCTAGACCTGGAGGTAGTAGATGATCCAGGTGTCAACTGGGTAGGATTTGACGTCAGGTCTTCAATGGAAAGCTTTATGGGAAAAGCTGAAAACTCCTTTAGGCATAAGGTCATTAACATTGAGGACTAAAGGAAGAAGACTGACGGAGTTGGACAACTAGCCCAGTCCTGGCGGGAAGAGGGGAACTGGAAAAAATCCCCTATTCCCACGGAAAACAGTTGTGTACTCAAGATAAAGAGGTACACTGTTTTTCCTAGCTGGTGAGAGATAGGAAAAAAATATTGAAGCTTGATGCTTCATGGACTTAAAGAAAAAATGGAAGATGTTAGCACCAAAGTGGTTATTGGTGCCTAACAGTTTTTGCATCGTAATATGGCATGGGACGTAGGGCGACAGACTGTCTAAAACCTCTAGGAGGTAAAACATGTAGTATAGACAGTAAGGGTGAGAGTGTGTAGACAGACCAACCCTTAAGAGGCCTCCCATGAAACACATATATATATATAGGACTATACACATGTGGCTGGAAAATATAAATGTATATATTTATATAAGATATATAGATATATACATTTGTCCAGATGTGTATATTAGGATATGGGTGGTGAGATATATCAAATATATCTATATATGATATAGCGGAATATATGTAAATTTGTGGGGCATGGTCTAGCACCACCAGGGTAATGATATAGGTATGTAGACATATATGGAGATGCTACATACAAGACAATAGGATGAAGATACCTGTCTACCACCCAGCCCCATAATTGTATATGGGGAATATAAAATAAAAAGATTCTGTGCTCTACAAGAGGGTGAACCCACTTGTGTATAGATAATCTGTTTTCATGGATTGAGGGATGCAGAAAAGCAATCTAACCAGATAACCGTGATGTTCGCGTGAGAACAGATGAACATATGAATCTGTGAAGAACAAGGCGGGAGTTCCACAGAACACTGACATGGTAGATGTGGAGAAAACGCAGGGAAGATACCAGAGGGACCTATGGAAGGACCCAGAGGTAGCATGCGTAACAGAAGCCTTGGAGTGTCACGCAGAAGAACTGATATCTCGTGTTAATACTCCAGGCTAGAGGGGGTGTGGAGACCCTTCATAAGCATAGGAAGGGTTTAGAAGTTTTTTCCGTATTAATAGAGAAACTTCAGAGACAAGGTCAATGCTCTATAGCAAAGCCCTCATAGTAGAAAGCTTCTCTGAAAACTGCAGAGAGCATTGTGCAGGAGAGCTATGAAATAACTGACTGAAGTCAGGTATGTTGCCATATCCTGGGAGAGGAGATGGTTAGAATAATGTGAGAAAGCCTAAACGAGTAGGAGGATCCAAGATAGTATGGAATCACTACTGAGGCTAGACAAAAATTTGAACAAGTGACTGGAACTTGGAAAAAGTCCCAGTAATACAATTACTGCAACTCCTGCCAGCAGAGCTGCTGACGGAACAGCAGAGAGATTGTCCTGTGCTGAATAAAGAAAAACAGACAAGAAAAGAGAGGAGATATCTCTTCTCCCTGTCTGGGGAATGAGCTTGGCAGAGAAGCTGTTCAGTATAGTATCCCTCAAGTGATTGGAGGGTGACGTACCCATAGGGTAAGTCAACTGAAGGAAAAAATGTTCAGTTGGGATAGAAACTATCAGGGGATAGTTGCCACTGCTCTTCTAGAGAGTAAGAAGAGGAGAAGTGTGTTGTCCCTGAACAAAAATTTTTCCCCCCGTCAGGTTAGTACGCTGAAAAGAAAAGCACAGTGAAAGTTATAATTCCCGGCCCCTATGGTTGCTGGGAATGCTGAGACTGGCTAGAACTGGAGGACTTCAGACTAGGCTGAGGCGCTCCCTATTTAGGTACAGCCGAATGATGGGCAGGAGATGAATGAAACTTTCTTTTCTTAGGAAAAGAAGGTTTGGTAGGACATTTCCTACTCTTTGAAGGAGGAGCTGGCTTAGAATGGTTTTTAGTGGAAGGAGAGTCAGTGGAGCATTGAGTAACCTGACGTAAAGCCTCCTTATTGAAGAGACCTTCTCCTGTACAAGGAGAATGAGCCAGTATAGTTTGTGCCCATCTGCTCAAGTCTGAAGTTTCAAGCCAGGCTCTGCGACGTGCTGCAATGGCAATAGCAGAGGATCTGCTAACGGACTCAAAAGAGTCTATAGAAGCATGAGACAAGAACCAAGATATATTCCGGCTGTGATTGATGAGCAAGGAATAATCAGTAGCCTTGGGCTCTGGTAAAAAAGGGGTCAAAAGAGACAATTTCTCTGTGACCTCCTGGAGTGTTAGACTCATGTGAAAAATATATGAAAGAACTCTGGAGGCCAGCATAGAGTTTTGGAAGGCCTGACGACCAAAAGTATCGAGTGTTCTTGAAGAACGACCCGGTGGATAAGAAGAATGCTTCTTCTTGCTCTTAACTTTCCTCAGTGCCGATTCCACTACAAGGGAACGATGAGAAAGTTGAGGCTTTTGGAACCCTGGAGAGGGTGGCACCCGGTACCGAACCTCAATGTCTGTAGAAACTGGAGGAAGTCGTAAGGGCGATTTCCAGACCCTGAGAAGGAGATCCTGCAGAGCAAGATGTAAAGGAAACTTTATATTTTCCATTTGCGCCAGTGAGCAGGATCACAACCAGGGATAGAAATATTAAGAAATGTTGCCATATCTCGGAGAAAAGCCTGAAAAGACTGATCTCCTATGGGAACCATCCCTGGTAAGGCTAAAGAAAGAGCCTGAGCACCAGAGGACGTACAGGGTGCCCCACCAATGCTAGGTATAGGTTCCAAACTAGGTATCGGTGCAAGAACAGGCATCGATACTGATAGAGGACTAGCAGATGAAGTAGCCATCGGGAACTGCTGCTGTGGTACCGAGATCATGAGGGAGTTATGGCTATGATCTTCGGAACTGCCTATCTGGAAACGACAGGAGTCGGTTCCGGGACGCGTCGATACGCAGTCCTCGAGACTAGATACCGGCTGAAGACTTGGCATCGGAGGAAGCGAGGCTATCGATGCATGTCGCGAGGGTTCCGACACCAGTGGCAGTATCGGCGATGCCGATACCACCAAGGCAGCCTGGGTTACATCGATCGATACCGACGGTACCGAGGATACCCAATGAGCACCTCTTGCAAAGGCGGTCCGCCGATGCCAGGGTATCGGAACCGATCGACGCCGGTACCGACCCGCAGCATGGCTGAGATTGAGGGAAGTCAATGCGGTGCGTATCGATCGGTCCCGAAGGTACCGAGGATGCCCGATGACGATCCCTGGTGAAGAGTGGAACACTCGACACCGGTGCCGATGCCGGAGGCTCGGTACCGCTCGAAGCGGATACCACCCCCGCACATGGCTCAGGCATGTTCTGTGAGGGGTGAGCCCCAGGAACATCCTGAAACCCCTTTAACGCTTTGGAGCCCGAAGACTCCTGCAGGGGTAATGCCAATGGATTCTTAAGGGTAAGGCCGGAGCCGTCACCATGCTGGGCATGGGACATACCACTCAAGCATTGACTAGTCTTAACAGACTGTTTTTGGGTTACCTGATCCTTTGAAGTAGAGAAACCGGGTACCCTCACTGCCGAGGAAAAAACGGTATCGAGGGAAACTCGAAAAACTGAAGGTTTTCTCACAAAATTATCCCCTGACAAGTCAGGGGAAAAAGGGTCAGGACCCACACAGTTGAGACACCAACTATTGGTGTCTAAAAAGAAACAGGTGTTTCCACATGGAATGCACTTCTTAGGAAAAGAAGGCTCCATAATGAAAAGGCCTAGTAGGCCCAAAAAGTTAAGGCAAAAAACTGAAGAAAAAGTCTTTCAGAATTTAGTCAAAAATCCACCGGCGGTACCGGTGGGAGCGGGAAATACAGCCGCGACCACAAGAAAACAAAAAAACTAAAGTAATTAAAGTAATTAAAAAGAAAGGTTTCTGCGGTGACAGGACGACGTCCTGCCGGCTCCGCGGAAAAACGAAAACTGAAGAGAGGCTGTGGAGAAGGCGGGAAGTCACTGCGCAGGCGCGAGGGATGCTGCCAAAAGCTGATTGGAAGCTGGGCAGCATTCCCGTGCAGGCTCCGTCGGTACCGACGTACCCATATGTGAAGACTCATTCCTGCTTGTTCCTGGAGATAATGGAGAACTACACTTAATTCCTCCGACCAAGTCACCTATTTAGAACATCTTAAACGACATTGTGAATCAACTTGGGCCAGGAGGAAGGAATTCCTCGCTGAGATCCTCAACCACTCATTGAACAAGCCAAGGGAACTATTAAACTTAGTAAAATCCTATACCAACCAACCATCCCCACCACCACAAGATTTTATTCAGCCCCAGACTTATGCGAATTATATACAATCAAAAGCAATAAAAATAACTGCAACACCACAAGAACCCTCCCAGTCTTCTCACCCGCAGTTCCCAATCACCAAACTTGTCCCGTCCTCTGCAAAGACCATAGAGGATGTAATCACCTCCATCAAAACGACAACGGCCCCAACTGACCCATGCCCAGCGCACTGGATTAGGACCATGCGCACAGAACTCAGTCCATTTATAGCCAACATCGTGAAGATGTCATTTGAATCTGGTGTCTTCCCAGACGCTCTCAAACAAACTTCCAACCATCCACTTCTAAAAAACAATCAGCTGGACTCAAAGAGAGAGGACTCTTACCAACCAATTTCTAGTATCCCATTACTAGTTAAAATTCTCGAGAAGCTAACCCATTGACAGATTCAGCAGCATATAGACTCCTCTTCCCCATTAGATCCTTGTCAACACGGATTCAGGGAGGCCCACGGTGTAGAAACTCTACTAACAACTCTAACACACTTATCAACGGCATTGACAATCTCAAGATGGGCTTTGCTTTAATCTTTCTGGATATAGCGGCTGCGTTTGACTCTGTAGATCACACACAGCTTCTGAAGCGTCTTCACGAGAAAGGAATCCATGAACGAGCATGGGACTGGTGCAAATCTTACCTGGAAGGCCGACTGCAACACGTATGCATTGGTAACGCTACATCTGATCCCTTCCAGCAGACAATGGGTGTGCCCCAAGGCTCCTCCCTGTCTGCGCTTCTGTTAAATATCTTCATGCAGCCAATTTGCAACATCACACGCTCCTTCGGCATATCCTGCCTCATGTATGCAGATGATGTACTGCTATTCTCACCCATATCTGTCGCATGCCCAGACTACACAGTGTTAATCAACTGTTTTAATGCAATAACAGATTGGTTACTTACTCAGAACCTCCGTATCAACTTCAAAAAGACAGAAGTCCTAATAATTACAATAAATGTTTCTCTCCTCCACCTACTCTAAAAGTCAGAGATGCTGATCTCCCGGTCAAATCCAATATACGCTATCTGGGAGGGATTTTGGATCAACAATTGGACTTCAAGAAACATATAAGACGCACCGTAAAATCAATATACTTCAAGATTAAAACCCTGAGGCACTTGAAACCTATGTTGGAACCTGATGACTTCCGAACTATCTTCCAAGCGCTAGTCACACCGCACTTCGATTATGCTAATATAATACTGCATGGCCTCCCTAAGATCACCATCAACCCCCTACAGTTAGCCATGAATGCAGCAGCCCGTATCCTCTACGGAGCCTCAAGGAGTGACCACATCTCCCCCATTCTAAAAGAACTTCATTGGCTTCCAATAAGCTGTAGGATCCTATATAGGGCCCTCCTTATTACCTTCAAGGCCTTCAATAAACTATCACCTGCAGCCATCTCGGATCTCATCACACACACAGAGAACAGGCCTAGAAGATCTTCTGCTGTGGACGTGCTAATCATACCAAGCGACTCCATAAAGTCTAACCAATCAACTATCAACAGAGCTTTTGTGAACTTCGCCCCCAGATGCTGGAATAAACTCCCTCCCGGCATTAGAGCAATCAGGGACCTGAGACAGTTTAGAAAAGCCCTCAACCACCACCTCTTTACCACACACTTTAAGCTTCTGGATATACCTCCCCCTCTCCCACCCTTACCCTCACAACCCCATACCTACCCTATATGAATGCATAGAACTGACATATGTACCAACAGGTAGTTTCAAAGATTGTATATAGTTCCCCTGGTTTACCTCCATGTTAATTCCCTGTTATCTGTAAACGAAGGCCAAATTATCTGGCCAATATGTTTTATTGTTACAATGTAAACCGCACTGATGACAAATAGCGCGGTATATAAGAAATGTTAAATAAATAAAAACATACATACTGCACGGCCTTCTGAAAAGCTCGCTGAATCCCTTGCAGCTCTCGATGAACGCTGCAGCGAGAATCCTTCAGGGAGCATCCAGAAAAGACCATATCACCCCAGTTCTAAAACATCTGCACTGGCTCCCTGTCCACTGCAGGATTTCTTTTAAGATCCTAACTATGACATTCAAGGCCATCAACAAATGCACAGCCATCTCCCTCTCAGACCTGGTCCAGACCACCCCCCCCCCAAAAAGCTTAGAAGATCAGCCGCCACCAACACCCTACTACTCCTGAAAGCAATAACCAAATGCTCCAAGGCTACGAGAAACTGCACCTTCGCCCTCTACGCACCTTCCTGCTGTAACACCCTGCCACCGGACATCCGGGCCATCAACAACCTTCCCCAGTTTAGGAAAGCTCTGAAGCACCATCTGTTCCTTCAGTACTTTACCAACTCAAACATCTCGCAGCCACCCACACCCTATGTCCAACCAACATCTCCAGAGTACCCACCCATCACTCCATTCAGATCACCGAGTGAACCCCCCCCCCTCTGTAACCACCTCCCTGTGGATACCAGACACTAACCAAGATAACAACGAGCTGTCCACTACCCCACAACACACAACTGGCATGTATATAGTCTCTTTGTTGTTTGACCTGTATTTATCGCCGAGATCCATGTAGAATCTCGGCTACCAACCTGTACATAGTTTACCTGTAAGCCATGTTTGAACACCCTGTTTATTGTAAGTCCAATGTAGATCCTCTACCCTGCACAAATATGTTTCCTGTGAACCGCACTGATGATGAATAGCGCGGTACAGAGAAAACGTTAAATAAATAAATAAAATAAACAAATATTTCTGTTCTGTGTTCACAGATGAAGAACCAGAAACAGGACCTCAGAAAACACCCACAAATAGGAACAGAAACGATGGGCATCTTGAACAATTTTCAGAAGACTGTGTTCATGAGAAACTAGCTAAATGTAAAGTAGACAAAGTGATGGGACCGGATGGGATACACCTAGAATACTGAGGGAACTTGGGGATGTTTTAGCAGCAACACTGACTGACCTTTTCAATGCCTCATTGGAGTCGGGAGTGGTGCCAAAGGACTGGAGAGAGGCTCATGTGGTGCCTTTACACAAAAGTGGAAGTAAGGATGTGGTTGAAAACTACAGGTCGGTTACTTTAGTTCAAATCATTTTTATTCAAAAGTTTTCAACGATTACAAAACCTCACACAGGGAAAACAGAACACACCACTCCAGCATAGCACTGGCAGGACATACCACAAGTGCCAGTCAATGTCCCCGTATAGAACCATATAACTACAGATAGTAAACAGTCCAAGAATGCACAAAAGATAAACATGTCTCTCCAACCAGTCAGGTACATACAAAAGCAACTCTCTCCTCCCAACAAAATAGGTGTCTCATAAGCGAACATAGGATCAGTCCATAGGTCAAGCACATAGAAAAAATAAAAAATAAAAACCCGTACATATTCTACATGCGCCGCTTGTATTAAAGTAGCCACAAATCGGAAGGAAAAGAGAAAGAAAAAAGACAAAGATAGCAAGGAGGAGTGGAGAAAGGAAAAGAAGAAGGAAAGAGGCCCCCCTCCCACGGACACCCCCCCAACCCCCCTAGCAGTACCAAAATTGGAAGAGGATCAGCCGCACATAGTCAAGGATGCCTCCCCAACCCCGCAGTCCCCCGCCACGCACCGCAATCTCAGGGATCCTGGCAAATACTTAGCGGCCCCTTAAACAGGCCAGCAGGTCCCCACCTGAGAGCGGAGCACAGGGGGGGGGGAAGCGGAGGGACATAGCGACAGGGCGAGGAAGCTGCGCTCAACAGTCGAGGAGGAGCAAAGAAGAAAAAGAAGGCAATCATCAGCATGTACAGGGGTCAGACATTTACCACCATGCTGCATGCGCGCGGGGGCAATTGGGTCAAAATAGGAGCCCAAAGTTCCAGAAATGAGTCCCAAGCCTGCTGCTTAGCTGTCAATTTTTCCATGTATAATAAGTCCCCTAGGGCAACTTCCCACATCTGCACCCCGGGGGGGGACGCGGCGGCCCAACAACTCAGCAAGACTTTCTTCACTAACAACAGGCCCCGGGTTAGCAATATCCTCTGAGATGGCGTAAGGGTGCAATTGGCAGAACCCCACCGATGGAAGAGACATACCTCCTTGCTCCATCCAACTCCAACAGCTAGCCAACAGTCAAGCTTCCCACAGGCATGGCCCCACAATCTCTGAACCTTAGAACACTCCCAAAATTTATGTAGCAGCGTGCCTCTATCCAAGTCACACCAGCCACAAGTAGGTGAGATACGTAACCCCGCCCGAAAGGCCCAGTCATCCGTAGTGTAGGCCCTCCAGAGGAACTTAAACTGCAGTTCCTGCAGGTATATCCAGAAGACCCCCCGCGGTATTCCCGCAAAAGCCTCCTGTAGATCTGCCGCCGTCAGGCCTACCGGCCCATCTTTGTCCCAGCACCGGGCCAGGTCTAAAAGATAAACATCACCCCCCCCCGGGTGCAAGAGCTCCCATCGCTCTAGTCCTCCCGGGGAACCCAAGGCAAGTTTTTCAAGCCACACTCTTGCCGACGTTGCCAGCTGGGGCACCTGAGCACCAGATCCATGCAATGTTGCCACATAGTGCCGAATCTGCAAATAACCATAAAAATCATGCCGGGAAAGCTGATATCTAGCCTGCAACGTCCGAAAACTGTCCAAGCACGAACCATCTACAATAAAGAGATCACCAATACAATGAACTCCTTTCGCGGCCCAGTCGTGGAAGACACTAGGTTTCGTAAACCCCGGGGGAAAATCCGGATTCCCCACCAGGGGCAACAGCGGCGTTCGTTGCCAGTTCCATCCAAAACGTTGGCAGATCGCCTGCCACGCCGCTCGCAGGGCCATCATATATGTCCAGTCCCCCAGAGAGCGACTCCGCCGACCCTTAAGTGAGTGCAGCACGGTTAAGCTATGATAAGGGGCACAACTCGCATTAACCTGCGGAACCGGAGCGCACCCACTGGTCCCACTAGCTAGAGACCAAATATGCCTGAGCAAATACAGAAGATTATAGTTGCGCAAGTCCGGGAGCAGCACACCACCTTCCTCTCGCCTTCGCGTCAAAGCCCGTAGAGGTATGCGCGCACGCCTGCCTCTCCACAAAAAGCCTCACAGATATTTCTCAAAACATCTCCAGTCCCTCTCCCGAACCCACAGAGGTAATAATCGTAAGACATACAACCAGCGGGGCATCTCCACCATAGTGAATAAGGCAATTCTCCCCCTAAGAGACAGAGGCAGACCCCGCCATTTCACAAAAGTCTGCCGGGCTCTACACAACATACCAGGGACATTGGCTTTGTACAAATTAGCCGGGTTATCAGGTAACTGTATACCTAAGTACTTGATCTCCCCCACCGCCCAAACCAACGGAAACGCACCTCTCCATAGGGGCCGCCCCCTCCCTCCTACATCCAACACTACAGACTTAGAGACATTTATTTTAAGACCAGAGTATTCGCCATAGTCATGAATAATGGACAAAACTCATTCCAGAGAGGGTTGCGGGATCTGTTAAACACAAGAGCATATCGTCGGCGAACGCACTAATTTTCATTTCTGCACCCCCGAGTACAATGCCGTGTACGTCCGAGTGGCTTTGGATAGCATGCAGTAACGGCTCCAAGGAGAGCACAAACAATAAGGGGGATAGGGGGCACCCCTGTCGCGTTCCACGCCTCAGTTCAAACACGTCCGAGCAAGCGCCACTTAACACCACACGCGCCATGGGGCACTGATAAAGGGCCCGGATCCATTGCACAAAAGTACCCTGCAGCCCAAACTTTGCCAGAACATCCCAAAGATACTGCCAGGCCACCCTATCAAACGCCTTTTCAGCATCCAGACTAACTAACAATAACGCAGCTTCAGTCTGCAAGCAGTGTTCCATACCAAGGAGCAGCCTGGCAAGATTCTTAGTCGCCTCTCGTCCAGGGACAAAACCCACCTGCCCAGGAACAATGAGGGAGGGCAATATACCACTAAGCCGGCCCGCCAGGACCGACGCAAGAATCTTCATATCGCAGTTAATGAGGGAGATAGGTCTATAAGATGCCGGCTCCATCGCGTCTTTCCCCGGTTTCGGGATCACAGTAATATCCGCACATCGCATATCTCTTGGAAAAATCCCTTCCTGACGGACGACATCATACATGACCACCATGGAGGGCGTCAATCGGGACGCAAGTAATTTATAGTACTCAATACTAAACCCATCAGGCCCAGGTGCCTTGCGAGACTTCCCTCTCATGATCCCCGCTTGGATTTCACTCACCGTCAAGGGCGCATTCAGTGTCTCCAATTGTTCCGGAGTCACCTGCGGCAAGGACAGGCCCCGCAAAAACGCACGGCCCTTCTCATAGTCACGGTCTTCCTCACTATAAAGACTTGCATAAAAATCCCGAAAAACTTTAGCAATCTGCTGGGACTGGTGTTGCAGGCACCCCCGGTCATCACGAAGAACAGGTATAAAACGTGTTCCCCCAGGGTCCCGGACTAGCTTTGCGAGGAGTCGCCCCGTTCTATTGCCGTATCGATACAGTTGATGTCGATAATAGGACATCGAGAGTCCCGCTCGGCGTTGTAGCAGCTCATTTAGGGCCAGCTGAGAACGCGTATACTCCCTCTGGAGAGCTCCGTCAGCTCCCCTACCAAGTTTCCGCTGTATTTCCCGTAGCCGTCGCTCTAGGACAAGTATACTTCGATCCATATGGCGCCTCCGCTGGATAGTATAGGAAATGATGGCTCCCCTCATTACCGCTTTGCTAGCCTCCCAAAATAGGATCGGAGAGCAGTCGGGCCGATCATTAAAAGCAACATACTCATCCCATTGCTTCTCCAAAAAAGTTTGAAATTCATGGTCCTGGCACAAGTAAGCCGGGAAGCGCCATCGCCGCTGCAACAGTCCTCGACAATCCCACGACACCCACACCATCCCATGATCAGACACCACTATCGGGTCAATTTCAGCCTGTACAATCCTCGAGAGTCCCCCTTCACTCACCAGAATATTATCAATACGAGACCATGATGAGCTCGGGACTGGTGTGTATACTCCCGAACCCCCGGATGGAGCAAGCGCCAGACATCTACTAGGTCTCCCATTTTGCAGAGATAAGCCACTCCCTTCCGGGCCCAGGAAGCAGACCCCTCCACTTTAGATTTATCTAGCGAGGGATCGTGCGGGCAATTGAAATCTCCAGCCACCAACACCTTATGAGTCCCCGCGTCCCTCACAAAACGGAGCAATTGCTTAAAAAACTCATGGTCATATATATTGGGTGCGTAGACATTCGCTATCCAAACCTCTTCGTTAAAGAGCTTAGCAACAAGGAAGACATATCTGCCATTGGGGTCTGCTTGCAATTTAACCACCTCAAAAGGGAGTCCCCGCTTCACTAAGACCACCACACCCGCCTTCTTACCTCCCGATGATGCTCCATATACAGTCTCCACCCAGTCCCGCTTAAGCTTACTATGCTCCAACGCACTCAAGTGCGTTTCTTGTAGGAGTGCAAGGTGCGCGCCCTTACGCTTTAACATTTGCAAAATTTTTGTGCGCTTAACCGGGGACCCAATGCCTCCCACGTTCCAAGAGATTATCTTGGCATTTAGCATATCAGCAGCATAGTAGTATCGTCAGAAAAGTACATAAGAGGAAAAGCTACCTAGAGACGCCCAGCCTCGTCTCCAGGTACGTACTGCACAGCCCATCAAGGAGGGGTAATGTACAAAAAGAGAACCCTCTTCCAAAAGTGAGACAATTTTTTAGCTACCACATGCACAATTCCCACCCCCCCTCCCCTACAACCAGCCCAGCCCGCCCAGCCAATCCCCCTTCCCCCACCCCCACCCCAACCCGCCTGACTCATCCACGCCCTCCCTAACCCCCCCCAACACATTCACCCCCAACCACACTCCCTCCAACAAACGCTCATCCCATCCATCCCACCAGACATCCCGTCCCGCTTGATCCACGCGCTCACCAAACAAGCCACCTTGCGCAACACCAGTCACACCACCATTCATTCCTTCCCTACCCCTACCCTTCATCAATACAGAACCCTGCAATAGCAGGGCACTCCCGAGGGAAGTAAGATCACAATTAGTGCCCCTCCGGGCCACCCCCAGATGTCACACAGTCAAAGTAGCAATGGCAACAAGCCTGTCCCGGGAGTCCCGCAGGGAAAAAATGGCAAAACACAGCCATACGTCCAACACATGTCTACCAGGCCCTGCCACGGGACATCAACAGAAAGACACTCCAGCACGGCTCTGTGTGGATTCAGCAAGCCATCCCGATGTCGATGGCCACACAAGGAAGTCCTTCACTCCCCAGTCGGCTCAGCAGGGTCGGCCAGCGTTGCCACATATTTCTTTGCCGCAGCAGCCTGCTCGAAGGAGCGGGTAGCATCTTTGTAAAAGACCTTTAAGGTAGCTGGATAGAGCAGCGCGAATTTCACCCCACGCTCAATCAGTGTGCTGCAGATGGGTGCAAATGCCTTGCGGCGTGCCGCTAGAGATGCTGAGTAGTCAGGGAACAGCAGGAGCCGTGCATTATCAAGCTGCAGGTCTCTTTTCTTCCGATATGCTTGAAGTATCAGTCTTGTGGTGAAAGTTTAAGAGACGCGCCAGAACCGGCCTCGACCGGCCTCTGTCTTCGCGCAATGGGCCAAGCCTGTGAGCACGTTCCACATGTATTTTTCCTCGCAGCTCTGCCAGGCCTAGCGCTTGCGGGAGCCACTCCTCAAACAGGGTGAACAACTTGCCACCCGTCCAAGACTCAGGCACACCAATCAGCCGTAGGTTGTTCCGTCTGGATCTATTCTCAAGATCGTCGACCTTCAGTAGAAGTTCATCTAGCTGCTTCTGCTGTTTCTCAGTCGCTCTTTCCAGCGCCAGCTCGCCCTCGAGCACGGTTACCCGCTGCTCAACCTCGTCCATACGTTTAGCAACTTCCCCAAAGCGCTCACCCATCTCATCAAGTTTCCGCATGACAATGTCGAATTTAGGCTCCAGCAATTTCACCACTTCCTGAGCAATCTCATCGGGGCCCGAGTCAACACTGTCTTTTCCCGGCGAGTCCAACACTGAACTCGCCCGGGCCGTCGCCGCCATTTTAGGGTCTCGGGCACCCGCGATTTTGTCTCGTTTTCCTGCCGCTTTCATTGGCATTTAGCTGCCACCAGCCTTTCCAAAAAGAGCACACAGTAGTTGCACAGGAACCGTACCGTTCGATGCAATTATAGAACAGGTGTTGCCGAGTAAAGTGCTAAAGTTCTACAAGCGGCCCGGGAGCGCAGCGAGGAAGCTCCTCACCCACTCATGCGCACACGTGATCCCTCCAGGTCGGTCGGTTACTTTAACGTCGGTGATGAGTAAATTATTTGAAACGCTGCTAAAAGAGAAAATAGTGAGGTTTCTGGAGTCCAGCGAATTACAGGATCCGAAGCAGCATGGATTCACCAGAGGCAGGTCTTGTCAGACAAATATGACTGATTTCTTTGACTGGGTGACCAGGGAGTTGGTCCCAAGGAGAGCCCTAGATGTGGTGTATTTAGATTTCAGTAAGGCCTTTGACACCATTCCTCACAGGCGACTTACAAACTGAGCACCCTAAAGATGGACCCTAAAGTTACTGCTTGGGTTAGAAATTGATTGAGTGGGAGGCAACAAAGAGTACAGATAAATGGCACTCCCTCTGAGGATAAGGAAGTTACCAGTGGTGTGCCCCAGGGATCTGTCCTTTGTACGATTCTTTTTAACATCTTTGTTAGTGAAACAGCAGAAGAGCTGTTGGGTAAAGTTTGCCTCTTTGCGGATGATACCAAAATCTGCAATAGAGTAGACACCCAGGAAGGTGTAGATAACATGAGGAGGGATCTAGCTAAGCTTGAAGAATGGTCTAGAATTTGGCAGCTGGGATTTGATGTTAAAAAATGCAAGGCCATGCATTTGGGCTGCAGCAATCCAAGGGAGCAATATAGTATAGGGGGTGAAGTACTTTTGTCCACTAAAGAAGAGCGGAAGATAGGCTTGGTTGTGTCTGATAATCTTAAAGTAGCTAAACAGGTAGAAAAGGCGACGGCAAAAGCTAGAAGGATGCTTGGGTGCATACGGAGAGAAATGGCTAGCAGAGAAAAGGAGGTGATAGTGCCTCTGTATAAGTCTTTGGTGCGACCTCATTTGGAGTATGGTGTGCAATTCTGGAGGCCACACCTTCAAAAGGATATAAACAGGACGGAGTCAGTACAAAGGGTGGCTACTAAAATGGTTAGTGGTCTTCATTATAAAGCATATGAGGACAGACTTAAGGATCTTAACACCTTAGAGGATCCCACATCCCCGCTCTAACTATCGACCCATCTCCCTCCTTCCCTTCATATCCAAACTATTAGAACGAGCAGTTCACCGTCGCTGCCTTGACTTCCTCACCTCCCAGGCCCTCCTGGACCCACTTCAATCCGGCTTCCGTCCCCTTCACTCCACTGAAACGGCACTCAAAAAAGTCACAAATGACCTGTTCCTGGCTAAATCCAAGGGCCTCTACTCTGTCCTCATCCTTCTTGACCTTTCTGCTGCCTTTGACACAGCTGACCACGACCTTCTCCTCATCACCCTCTCCTCGCTTGGCTTCAAGGACTCCGTACTATCCTGGTTCTCCTCCTACCTCTCCCATCGCTCATTCAGTGTATGCTCTGGTGGCTCCTCCTCCTCCCCTACCCCGCTCCAAGTAGGTGTACCCCAGAGATCTGTCTTCAGCCACCTCCTCTTCTCTCTCTATACCCAAGGCCTTGGCACGTTTTTTTCTCCTCCCATGGCTTTCAGTACCATCTCTATGCCGATGACTGCCAAATCTACCTCTCTACACCTAATATTTCTCCGGCAACCCAATCCAAGATCTCTGCCTGTCTTTCGGACATTGTTGCCTGGATGTCTCATCGCAGATTGAAATTGAACATGGCCAAAACTGAACTCCTTGTCTTTCCACCTAACTCCTCCCCCCCCACTTCCCCCTCTCAATCCATGTGGATGGATCTACTATCCTTCCTGTTCCCTCGGCCCGCAATCTAGGAGTTATCTTTGACATCTCTCTCTCCTTCTCTGCTCATATCCAGAGACTCATATCCAGCTCATATCCAGAGACTCTTGGCAAAACTAAAGAGTCATGGGATAGGAGGCAGTGTACTATTGTGGATCAGGAACTGGTTAAAAGATAGAAAGCAGAGGGTAGGGCTAAAGGGCCAATTTTCCCAATGGAGAAAGGTGAATAGTGGTGTACCCCAGGGATCTGTGCTGGGTCTGCTGCTTTTTGACATATTCATAAATGACCTGGAAAGTGGAATAACGAGTGAGGTTATCAAATTTGCAGATGACACAAAACTATTTAAAGTTGTTAAAACCCAAGAGGATTGTGGAAAATTGCAAGAGGATCTTGATAGATTGGAAGACTGGGCATCAAAATGGCAGATGAAATTTAATGTGGACAAGTGCAAGGTTATGCACCTAGGGAAGAACAACCCAAACTATGGTTACACGATGCAAGGTTCCACATTAGGAACCACCACCCAGGAAAAAGATTTAGGCGTCATTGTGGATACCATGTTAAAACCCTCAGCCCAGTGTGCAGCGGCGGCCAAGAGAGCAAATAGAATGGTAGGTATGATAAGGAAAGGAATGGAAAATAAAACAAAGGATATTATAATGCCTCTATATCGTTCCATGGTGAGACCGCACCTTGAATATTGTGTGCAATTCTGGTCGCCGTATCTTAAAAAGGATATAGAGTTATTAGAAAAGGTTCAGAGAAGAGCCACCAAAATGGTAAAGGGGATGGAAGGATACTCCTATGAAGAAAGGCTAAAAAGGTTAGGGCTCTTTAACCTGGAAAAGAGACGGCTGAGGGGAGATATGATAGAAATCTATAAATTAATGAGCGGAGTGGAACGGGTAAACGTAGATCGATTGTTTACCTTATCAGAATATAGAAAGACTAGGGGACATGCAATGAAGCTACAGGGTAAACTATTTAAGACTAATAAAAGAAAATATTTTTTCACTCAACGTGTAATCAAACTCTGGAATTTGTTACCGGAGGATGTAGTAAAGGCTGTTAGTGTAGCTGGGTTTTTTAAAAAAAGGTTTGGACAAGTTCCTGGAGGAAAGGTCCATAAGCCATTATTAAGAAGGGACCCAGGATATCAATGCTTGAACCAATACAAGCATTGTGGAACCTGTGTCCCTTGGGGAAACTGCTAGGTACATATGACCTAGATTGGCCACTGTTGGAAACAGAATACTGGGCTTGATGGACCTTGGTCTGACCCAGTATGGCATATCTTATGTTCTTATGTTCTTGTAGCTAAGACCTGCCGCTTCTTTCTCTACAACATCAGCAAAATCCACCCCTTCCTCTCTGAACATACTACCAAAAAGCTTATCCACTCCTTGATCTCTTCTCGCCTCGATCACTGCAACCTACTCCTCGCTGGTCTTCCCGCGAGCCACCTCCTTCCCCGCCCATCTATACAAAATCGTGCTGCTCGACTAATCTTCTCCCAACCTCGCCATGCCCACATTACTCCTCTTCTCAAGTTGCTTCACTGGCTCCCTGTCCAGTTCCGCATCCAATTCAAGCTTCTCCTGCTAACCTATAAATGCATTCACTCTATGGCCCCTCAATACCTCTTCTCTCTTATCTCTCCCTACATCCCCTCTCAAACTCTGCGCTCCGCTAACAAATTGTTTTTATCAATGCCTTTCACCCGCACTGCGAACTCCCGACTGCGCTCCTTTCACCTTGCTGCACCTTACACCTGGAACAGCCTACCTGTGTCTGTGTGCCAGGCATCCTCCCTGGCCCTATTCAAATCCAGGTTGAAGACCCACCTCTTCACCATTGCATTCAGATCTTGACTCCTTCCTCATCTTACCCTAACCCCCGTCATCATTTATGACCAAACTGTACCACACCATATTTTGCGCAGAACTGACTAATGTTCTGTACTGTTCTAACTAATGTACTGTTCTAACTAGATTGTAAGCTCCGATGAGCATCACTCTGACGGGCAGGGACTGTCTCTTGTATGTTGACTACCTCTTGTAGGTTAGCTGTGCAGCGCGTGGCGCTTTACAAATGCTGAATAGTAATAGTAGTAGTAATATGATTGAGATGTTAAATACTTCCATGGCATAAATGCACAGGGGGAGAGCCTCTTTCGATTGAAAGTGGAGGTGTGGCCTAGTGGTTGGGGCAACGTACTTCAGGCCGGAAGGTCGGGGGTTCAAATCCCACTAGAGGACAGCAACCTTGGGCTGGAAGGACTGGGGTTTCTAGTCCCACAGGTGCTCCTTGTGGTCTTGGGCAAGCCACTTAACCCTCCATAGCCCATGTTCCCTGTAAAATAGTTATCTCCAAGTTATAATGCCCTGTTCAATGTAATTTCAGTTTGTTCAATGTAAACCGCACTGATGCAGAATAGCACGGTATATAAGAGAATGTAAATAAATAAATAAAAATAAAGCAAATTCTGCTATGAGAGGACATGGGATGAGGTTGAAAGGAGATAGATTCAGGAGTGATATGCAGAAATATTTCTTTACGGAAAGAGTGGTGGATCCGTGGAATAGTCTCCCAGTGGAGGTGGTAGAGATGAGGACTATCTGAATTCAAAAAAGCATGGGACAAGCACAGAGGATCTCTAAAGGAAAAAAGGGGACTGTTGTAGCTGTTGATATGGAAGGACGGACTAGATAGAAAAATGACAACAGAAAAAGACCACATGGCCTATGTTTCTATGAATGCTGGACTCTCCAGCTGGGAGGAAAAGGTATCTGGACCACCAGGTCTTTGACCCACAGGCTACACCTGACCCACTCAAGGGTCCCGATGCTGAAGAGGCAGAGTCCACTAGATGCCAGCCCCACCAATGAAACGTTTCTCAAAGAAAATTTCCCGCCTGTAAGCACCTGACAGCTGCTTAGTGACTGCTAGTAATCTGCAGCATGTTCCTCCCCTCCTCTTCACAGGCGCACCTGGAGTCCACCCGGCCATCTGCCTTCTTTTTCCTTGGCCCCAGGCTCTAATTCGCTCCCATTAGCCCTACATTTGGAACCATCATTTGCCAGCTTTAAGGCCAGACTGAAGACTCATCTTTTCTATACCACCTTTGATTCCCCCCCCTTCCCCCCTCGTCCCTCCTCTCCATGATGTGCTCCTCCTCCTTTCAGTTCAGGTTTTTCCTTTTGCCCTTTTTGCTCTCTCTCTTTCCTATCTGACCAATGGCGTTCCATTTCTATTTCTTGCAGCCTTTATTTTGTTTTTACAATTGTAAACTGCTCTGATGCTCACGTGTGGGCGGTATATTAAATGGTGAATAAAAATAAATGCCCAAAATCCAAATACTTTATGTAAATAATAGTTTTAGTAGAGGTGTTATCTCAGAGAGGATCGCTAGCACCATTGGAGTCATAGCATTCACAACCAGAAGACAGAGTAGGTGGAAAAGAAGGAGGAGAAGTAGCCCTATATGTCAAAAGCAATATTAAAGCTACTGAAATGCAGGGGACATGGAGAAAAGAAGCAGCACTATGGATTGTGTTGGAAAGAGGAGATGGCACTGTCACCCATACTGGTGTGGTCTACAGGCCTCAGACTCAAACCGAAGAAATGGCAAATTGATTATAGATATTGCAAATATAGTCACAAAGGGGGAAGTGATCATATTGGGTGACTTTCATCTACCCTATGTGGACTGGAGTATTCCTTCTGCAAAACAAAGCAAATATATGGTAGCCCAACAACATACCAAGAAAGATACTCTAACCCTTAGGGGTGCATATGTTTCTATTAAATTCATGTTCATATGACTCTATGTAGCAAGATTTGTAAATAGTTTACCCCTGTTATCCAAGTTATTTGCCCTGTTATCTGTAAACTCATACGTGTTAATTGTACTGAGCATTTTTGTTCCATGTAAACCGCGCTGATGCTGAATAGCGCGGTATATAAGAGACTGTAAATAAATAAATAAATAAAACTGGAAAGTAGTAAAAAAAAAAAAACAATTGTGGATGCCTACCAAGATGCATTACTTAGAGAAATAGTGATGGAACTGACCAGGGAAAGCTTGATGCTGGATTTAGTACTCACCAACAGAGATAGCGTGTCGAATGTCTGGGTGGGTACCCCTGTGAGCAGCAGTGATCAATGTGGTTTGAGATAAAAGCCAAGGTGCAATCCAATCATAGCAAACTCAAAGTCCTAGACTTCAAAAACACTGACTCCAGTAAAATGGCCAAGTACCTGCAGAAGGAGTTGAAAGGGTGGGAGGGGATAAGGAAAGTGTTATTGCAATGGGCTAAACTAAAGGAGGCAATAAAAGGGGCAACAGATACATATGTAAGGAAAGTAAACAAAAACAAGAGAAAAAGGAAACCTATTTGGTTCTCCAAAGAAGTGGCTGCTCAAATAAAGGAAAAAAAAACCCCCACAGCTTTCAAAAAATTCAGAAGCTCGCAAACAGAGGAACACAAAGAAATACACAATCAAACTGAAAGAGAGACAAAAAGAAATATGGATAGCAAAATCAAAGGCAAAAGAAAAGATGGCTAAAGATGTGAAGTGTGGGACTTCCGGTGATGTCACGGAGCTAATGGCAGCTTAGGTGCCTAGCTCCTGTCCGATCCCCGATTTAGAGAGAGTTAATAGCATTCCCCCCGGCTAAAAAGTGGAAGGGAGATGATCACTGACCTCTGCAATGGCGGCGAGAAAGTAGTTGGCGAGTTTCCAGTCCTCGTATGTGAGGCGAGAGCCGCGGGAGGTGGCAGAGATGGAGGGCCTGGAAGAGAGGGGCGAGACAGAGCTCAGACGAGGAGGAAGAGGAGAGGGCAGTTGAGGAGATGGAGGAGCTCCCGTTGAAGGCCTGGCTGAAAGCCTTTAAAGTGGAAATGCACCGGGATATCAAGGCAATGCGAAAGGATGTGAAGGAGACATTGATGGCGATCCAGACGGAGGTGAGCGGTCTGGGACAACGGGTGAATGATCTGGAAAGCCACGTGGAACAGTATGCAGAAGAGTCCAGGGAAATGGCGGCGATGCAGAACAAACTCGAGGCTCAGCAGGAGGAGGATGCAGGAGAAGCTGGAGGAGACAGAAGATCGGGCGCGACGGAATAACTTGAGGATACGGGGGGTGCCAGAACAAGAGGTGATTAAAGACTGTGGTCAGTTGGTACAGCGTCTGTGCACCCATATACTGAGGCTGGGTGATGCTGGAGGCACTGGCACAGACCCCATTGGGGTGGAGCGGGCGCAAAGAAGCCTGGGTCCACGGCAGGAGAAGCAGGCAAGAGACATTATAGCCTGTATGAGCAGTTTCCCCATCAAAGAAAAGATTTTGCAGGCAGCGTGTAAGTTTGGCAGGATTGCATGGGAAGGCAGTGAAGTTGAAGTGTTTAATGATTTGTCCAGAGGAACGCTGGAGCGGAGGAGGAATATGCGGGAAGTCACTGCGTATATGAGGTGGAATGAATTGCGATACCGATGGATGTTCCCATTTGGGATGCTACTGATGGTGAATGGAGTGTCCCGGAAGGTCAAATCTGCGGAGGAGGCATGGATGGCGGAGGAGTTGGGCTGTGAGAACTTGCCCCAAGTGACTGGGAATGTGAGGAGGGGACAGAATAAAAGGAGGGAATGGAGGTCAGCAATCGCGTCTGCAGTGGCAGCGAGTAGGAGAAAAGGGGAAGAGACTCAAGAGGATGCCCCAAGAACAGAAGAATGCGGCAGAGGTGGCAGAACCCTGAAGCGAAGGGGTGAGGCAGCAGAGATGGACTAAGGTAGTGAGGTATGGGCGGTAGAGCTCCATCACTCACATGTATTGGACACTGGACTTTTAGGGCTGCAAAAGGGTCGGGAGGGAAATGAGGGGGGGGTGCAATTTTGGGCAAAGGGATGAAGAGGTGCTGGAAACAGTAGGGGGGAGGGGGGTGGTCACTGTGTGTGTGATAATGCACGGGGGGGGGGAAGGTGGTAAGGGGAAGGATAAGATGATCACGGAAGGGAAAAGGGAAGGGGGACAATTCCACAGCACTAGGGCGGGGAGGGGGAAGATGGAACGGGGATGTTGCGGATAGGGTCTGTTAATGTGAAGGGGTTGAACTCCCCGGCCAAGCGCAGTTTACTGTATCGGGAGGCGCGGAAGAATCAGTGGGATGTGGTGCTGGTTCAAGAGACCCATCTGAGGAGAGGAGATGGGGGGAGGATGCGGAACAGGCAGTACCCGGAGCAATTTTATTCATGTAACAAAGAGGGGGTAAAGAAGGGGGCGTGTCGCTTCTGGTGAGTGTGGGGAATGGGAGTCAAGTAGAGGGGAACTTTAAGGATTCGGAAGGGAGGGTGGTGGGGATTCGGGGGAAGTGGGGGTCCAAGAATGTCATTATAGTATCAGTTTATGTACCAAACGGTAACCAGGGGGTCTTCTGGAAGGAGGTGGAGAAGATAAATAGAGGAGGAGGGGGGGGGGAATTGGTGATGGGGGGGATTTTAATTTGGTGATGGACCCAGGGATAAATAGAGAGCCAGGAGGGGGGGAGGGAGAAGGTAAAAATAGAAAAGGCCTACGAAAGTTGATGCAGCAACAGAGCTTGGTGGATACATGGAGGGTGCTTCATCCTAAGGCAAAGGAATACACATATTACTCCGTGCCACATAATAGTTGGAGTAGGATAGACATGATTTTAGGGGATAAGGATTGGATGGTGGATGTGCAGAGGGGGAGGATTGTCCCGATAGGGTGGTCGGATCATGGGGCGGTGGAAATGGAATTTAGAAGCCCGAGGCAGAAAGGAGTGGTATTCTGGAGGTTGAATGAGAGCTTGCTAAAGATTGAGGAGGTAATAGCAGATATTAGGGAGGCTATTCGGGAATATTTGAGATTTAATGATACGGGGGAGGTGGGGGTGGGGGTGGTGTGGGAAGGCTTGAAGGCGGTTATTAGGGGGAGGTTTATAATGTGGGGGGTGAGGAAGCAGAGGGAAAGAAGGCAGAAGGAGGAGGAACTGATGAAGGAGTGAAAAGAAGCGGAAGAGAGCCTTCGAAGGTCTAGGGCACAGAGCGACCGGGGGAAGGTGGTGAGAGTGAAGGAGGAGTTGTATGCCCTGCAGGTGGATCGGGTGGCCAATGCACTGCAGAGGGTAAAACAGGTTTATTACGAGTTTGGACATAAAGTGGGTCAGTTGCTGGCGGGGCGGCTGCGGAAACAAATTGTGGCATCAATGATATATCAGATTAAGGGGGCAGATGGGAAAATATGTAGGGGGGATGAGGAGATAAGCGATAGATTTAAGGAATTTTATCAGGACTTGTATACAGGGGTGGAGGGGGGGAAGAGATCTTAGACTATCTCGATGGAATAAAGCTAGCCGAATTGCCTGAGGAGGCTCAAGCGGGTTTAGAGGCGAGGATCACGGAGGAAGAAATCGGGATGGTGGGAGGGAAGGCCCCTGGATTGGACGGGTTGCCGGGGAGTTTTTATAAGGTCGTCTTGGGGGAGATAGGGGGTATTTTAGGGAGGGTTTTTAATGGGGTAATGGATCCGGGAGGGGGGATGCCACAGGGAACCGCGGGGATTACGGTCCTTTTTAAGCTGGAGAAGGATCCCTTAAGTTGTGCGTTGTATAGACCCATTTCCTTCCTTAATGTGGATGTTAAAATTTTGGCTAAGATCTTAGCGGATAGATTGAGTGGGTGGCTACCAGGGATAATTAAGGGGGATCAAGCGGGGTTTATTGCAGGACGGCAAGCAGCAGATAATATAAAGAGGGCGGTAGGTGTGGTTTGGGAAGCGAGGCAGGAACAGGAGGACTTCCTGTTGATGTCAATCGATGCAGAGAAGGCGTTCGATAGAGTGCACAGGGGTTTTTAATGAGGGTGCTGGGAAAAGTGGGGTGTGAACTGAATTTTTTTGAAATGGGTGAAGGGTTTATACAGCGGGCCGAAGGGCTAGGGTAAAGGTCAACGGGCGATATTCCCAGGACTTTGAGTTGTGGAGGGGGACAAGGCAAGGGTGCCCTTTATCCCTGCTGTTATTTGCGCTGGTAGTGGAACCGTTGGCGGAAAGGATTAGGGCGAATGGGAGGATAGTGGGATTAGAAAGAGGAGGTGTGTGAAGCCATAAGATATTACTTTACGCGGATGATATCCTTCTTTATATTGGTAAGCCCATGCTAACATTTCCGGAGGTGATGAGGGAGGTGGATAGGTATGGGGCGGTGTCAGGGTTTAAAATGAACATAGATAGACCGAGATACTGAAGGTGCAAATGAATGGAGAGGCAGAAGAGAGGTTGAGGAGGTTATAACCTCTACGCTGGGTCAGTAATTCCTTGGGTTACCTTGGGGTGAATACTACACCTAGGTATGGGGAACTATATAGGGCTAATTACCCAAGGCTATTTGGGGAAATAGGAAAGGATTTAGAGGGGTGGATGAGGCTAGAGATTTCCTGGCTAGGAAGGATTGCTGCCATCAAAATGAATATTCTGCCTTGGCTGCTATATATGTTCCAGGCTCTCCCGGTAGAGATTCCGGAGGGGGCAATGAGGGCCTTGCAAAGACAGGTATTTAGGTATATCTGGAAACAGAAACCTCCGAGACTTGCTAGGAGAGTTATGTATGCTGCAAAGGATATGGGGGGGGGGGCTGGGAGTGCCAAATTTATTGGATTATTATAGGATGGCACAGCTAACACACCAAATGGACTGGAGGGAGGAGAGGGAAGTGAAACCATGGGTGGGTTTGGAGAGGACGAGGGTGTTGGGGGGGAGGCTGGATGCTTGGTTATGGGCCCCAAAGGGGGAGAGGGAGGAATTAGGGGGGGGCATGCCTGCTATGAGGCAGGTGGCACGGATATGGGATAAGGTTAGAGGCCCGGAGGTGAAGAGTAGAGGGAGTGGGTTCTCAGTAATGACCCCTTGGAGAGGATGGAGAGCTTTCAAGCCTGGGTGGGAGAGAGGGCGGTTTGATAGTTGGAGAGGTAAAGGGTTATTGTTGTGGATTTCAGTTGCTGGAGGAGGGGGAATTAAAGAGCTTTGCAGTAGTGAAGGAGGAGTTTGGACTGCAGGAGGGGGATAGGTTTGCTGATTTGCAGGTGGGCTCCTTTCTGCGAAGAGAGCTAGGGAGGAAAGGGATGGGTAGGGAGGTTTCGGGATTGGAGGTGACATGGTTTGGGAGGAGAGGGTCGAGGGGTATGAATTCGGGATTATATAAAGAGGTGAAAGAACAAGGGGGAGGGAAATTTAAATATATGCTAGAGTGGGAGAGGGACTTGGGACAGACGCTGTCTCCCAAAGATTGGAAAGGAGTGTGGGACCAGATAAAGCGTGGACCTCGCTCGAGCAAGATTAAAGAGAACAGCTATAAAGTGTTGACGCATTGGTACTATATGCCGGAGAGACTACATCGGATGTATACTGATGTGTCTCCCCCTTTGCTGGTGGGAGTGTGGGGAGGTGGGGAGTTTCTGGCACATTTGGTGGGAGTGTAGGAAGGTTCAGGGGTATTGTGGGAAGATTCAGGAGTGGATATGGTTGAAATTAGGAGTGGGGGTGGAGTTATCACAGAGTCTTTTTTTGCTTTCTTGAGGGGGGGGGAAGGGAAAGAAGACTGTGGGGGTAGGATGGGGTTGGCCTGTTTATGTGCGACCCGATGCGAGGTGGCGGCTGCTTGGAGGGCAAAGGAGATGCCTTCGGTGGGACAGTATGAGAGGAGGCTTAGGAATGTGGTCTTAATGGAGAGGTTAACGGCGGCAAGGCAGATGAGGGTAGCTTTGTAAGGTATTAGGTGGGGAATAGAGAGGGGGGTGGAGGGAGTGGGGAGAGGACAGTAAAGGGGAGGGGGCGTGGATTAGTGGGTGGGATTATCATGGAATAGTGGGTTGGGGGGGTTAGGGAATAAAAGAACAGGGGCAAACATTGGGCGGGGGGAGAGCAGCAGTGCAGATTCATCTGTTTATTAGTAACTAATGGTAGTGACGCAGGCTGTGGATTTTAAAAAACCTGGGGTGTTACAGTGGGGGGGTATGCTTCATCGGAGAGTTCTATGTAAATGTCTGGTGAGTTATAAATCTTCTAGATAAGTCTTTTTCAGCCAAATTACTTGATTATCTTTACTAGCACCAGGTTACTTGTGCTAACACAGGGGCATGTTATCCCACTGGGCACGATATAATCACATCGTGTATTGTAAATACTTGGGGCCACTCAGTGGGATCATGCTCCTGTTATGGTAATATTTCCTAAGTATACTTTGGGTTTGTCTCTCATACCTTAGGTGTATGGTTAACAATCCCCCTAACATGTGGACTATAAAAGAATTCTTTGTAAAGGTGTTTAATTAGAATGTACCTGCTACTGTTTATGGTTTGGAGTTTCTATTTTCTGTACGAGACTGTGGTGTTGATTGTATAGTAAAAAATTTCAATAAACAAATTAAAAAAAAAAAAAAGATGTGAAGTGTGGAGACAAAACTAAGGTATATTCGGGAGAGAAGGAAAATCAGAGGTGGAGTTGCAGGACTCAGAAGTGCTGGAACGGACTCGGGAAAGTGACAATGAAAAAGCAAAAATGCTAAACAAATACTTCTGCTCTGTTTTTACCAAAGAAAATCCTGGAGAAGGACCACCTGTGACTCCCAAATATAAAAATGGGAAAGGAGTAGGATACCACACCATTCACAGAAGATGTGTTAGAACAACATGCAAAACTGAAAGTGGACAAGGCCATGGGACCAGATGGGATACATCCCAGGATACTGAAAGAGCTCAGAGG
Organism: Ichthyophis bannanicus; assembly: GCA_033557465.1. Lineage (NCBI taxonomy): Eukaryota > Metazoa > Chordata > Amphibia > Gymnophiona > Ichthyophiidae > Ichthyophis > Ichthyophis bannanicus. The sequence goes on from CM066047.1 coordinate 149,878,687, forward strand.
TTCTTGCAGGGCCGTTAAAGATCCTTGGAGACAAGAGTAGTTCTTCAGGACTGGAGAAGGGCTGATGTGGTACCTCTTCACAAAAGTAGTAACAGGGAAGAAGTGACAAACTACAGGCCGGTAAGCTTTACCTCAGTGGTGGGAAAAGTAATGGAGGTGCTCCTAAAAGAGCGAATAGTGGACTCTCAAAACCAACAGGTTGCATGATCTGAGGCAACATGTTTTACCACAGGACGATCTTGCTAAACAAATCTGAGTTCTCTGACTGGGTGACCGGAGAACTAGATCAGGGGCATGCAATGGATGTCATCTACCTGGATTTCAAGCAAAGCTTTTGATACTGTTCTTCTTAGGAGGCTTATCAATAAACTCAGTAGTTTGGGGATGGGTACCAAGGTGTTGAACTGGATCAGAAATTGGTTGACTAAAACGACAGAAGGTAATGGTAAATGGAACTCACTCAGATGAAAGGAAGGTGGTTACTGGTGTGCCCCACGGTTCGGTCCTGGGACCAGTACTGTTCAATGTATTTGTGAATGATATTGCTTAAGGACTGAATGGAAAAGTCTGTCTTTTTGCAGATGACACAAAAATTTGCAACAGAGTGGACTCCCCTGAGGGAGTGGAGAACATGAGGAAAGATCTACAAAAGCTGGAAGAATAAATCTTAACTGCCAAGCATTAGACCAATATGAAGAAGTGAAACGTCATGCACTTAGGAAGCAGAAATCCAAGGGAAATGTATGCAATAAGGGGTGAGAGGTTGGTGTGCATGGACCAGAAGGACCTTGGAGTGATTATTTCTGAGGATCTCAAGGTGGCGAAACAGTGCAACAAGGCGGTGGAAAAAGCCAAAAGGATGCTGGGTTGCATACAAAGAGCAGAAAGGAAGAGGTACTGTACAAGTTGCTGGTTTTGGCCTCACTTGTAATACTGTATTCAGTTTTGGAGACCATATCTCGCAAAAGATAAAAAGACTGGAAACGGTTCACAGGAAGGTGACCAAAATGATATGCAGCCTGCACCAAAAGACATATGGGAAGAGACTTGAAAACCTAAATATGTACACTCTGGAGGAGAGAAGGGACAGGGGAGATATGATTCAGACCTTTAAATACTTAGAGTATTAATGAACAAACAACCTCTTCTAAAGACGAGGAAACACTAAAATTAGAGGGCATAACATGAAGTTGCAAGGTGGTAAACTGAAAGGCAAGGTCAGGAAATACTTCTTCACTGAACAAGTAGTGGATGCTTGGAATGCCCTCCTGATGGAAGTGGTGGGGGCAAATAAGGTGACAGAATTCAAAATGGCATGGGACAGACCCAGTGGATCCCTTTATAGCAACAGGATAAAAACAAAACTATCTTTTATATTTCAACAAATAGGGGTGCCCTACATGGAGCGGTGGGTACACCCCTAAACAAAGGCATGGGGAGGGGTGACCTGCACGGAGCGGCAGGTGCACCTACTCTTGCTGCCTTGCAGGGCAGACTAGATGGACCATACTGGTCTTTTTCTGCCATCATAAGAACATAAGATATGCCATACTGGGTCAGACCAAGGTCAATCAAGCCCAGTATTCTGTTTCCAACAGTGGCCAATCTAGGTCATATGTACATAGCAGTTTCCCCAAGAGACACAAGTTCCACAATGCTTGTACTGGGTCAAGCATTGATATCTTCGGTCACTTCTTAATAATGGTTTATGGACCTTTCCTCCAGGAACTTGTCCAAACCTTTTTTAAACCCAGCTACACTAACAGCCTTTACTACATCCTCCGGTAACAAATTCCAGAGTTTGATTACACGTTGAGTGAAAAAATATTTTCTTTTATTAGTCTTAAATAGTTTACCCTGTAGCTTCATTGCATGTCCCCTAGTCTTTCTATATTCTGATAACGTAAACAATTGATCTACGTTTACCCGTTCCACTCCGTTCATTAATTTATAGACTTCTATCATATCTCCCCTCAGCCGTCACTTTTCCAGGTTAAAGAGCCCTAACCTTTTTAGCCTTTCTTCATAGGAGTATCCTTCCATCCCCCTTTACCATTTTGGTGGCTCTTCTCTGAACTTTTCTAAAATCGCTATATCCTTTTTAAGATACGGCGACCAGAATTGCACACAATATTCAAGGTGCGGTCTCACCATGGAACGATACAGAGGCATTATAATATCTTTTGTTTTATTTTCCATTCCTCTCCTTATCATATCTAGCATTCTATTTGCTCTCTTGGCCGCCGCTGCACACTGGGCCGAGGGTTTTAACATGGTATCCACAATGACGCCTAAATCTTTTTCCTGGGTGGTGGTTCCTAATGTGGAACCTTGCATCGTGTAACCATAGTTTGGGTTGTTCTTCCCTAGGTGCATAACCTTGCACTTGTCCACATTAAATTTCATCTGCCATTTTGATGCCCAGTCTTCCAATTTATCAAGATCCTCTTGCAATTTTTCACAATCCTCTTGGGTATACTATGTTACTATGTAAATGCAGCAGAAGGGCTAGTATGCTGAGCCTGTGCTTCTAAAAATTGACTTTGGCATCAATAGCAACCTAAATCAACAAACAACCCTGCGGATTAATCTGTGATCATACCAATTGGAACGTGTGAAAAAAAGGGGCGACAAGTAAATCGCAAGATATAAAATGAAAGTTCAAAATGTTTAAAGTTTAAGGGGACAACAAGTGAATAACAGGTTGAATAAAGAAATGTAAATATGTCCAATGAGAAGGTGAAAGGGAAGGCGATCACGGTGAGACGGACATCGGTCATTTTGGAGTTGCAAAAGTAATTGTGCAGGTCACTATTATTTTTAAAAGTCATGTAAAAAGAAATAAATAAAACAAAAATAAAACTTTATAAAACTACATTTAAGAGAAATAGGATTAACCAATCACAGTAGTCCTGTGAACATATCGTTAAAAACATGACTTGGATTATACGTATAGAAATCATTAAGTCTCCTAATAAAATATTACTTTTAAAAGTTAAAAACTCAATGATGATCCAATGACTGACATAAAAGAGGTCTATAAATACTGTTTGTTTTATGTAAACCGCGCTGATCGCAAATAGTGCGGTATATAAGAAATGTAAAATAAATAAATAAATAAAATAAATAAAAAAAGGATAAAAGACAAGTGGAAAAGAGAAGAACATCTCATGATGTAGCGTGCACATGACTAAACACATCGAGTCTGACCATGGAAGAAAGGCTTTTGACTGAAACAGGTCAAGGAGAGCCCCAATGATTTCCAACTGTTGTTAGAGCTGGAGGTGGGACATCGAGTAATTGACCACAAACTTGAACAGCTCTAGCACCTGAATGGTCAACAGTGTTGACTGCTAGACTCCATCTGGAATGGTGCTTTTTATGAGCCAGTCATCCAAGTAAGGGAAGACAAAGACTCCTAGTGTTCCGAGGCAGGCTGCCACCACCACAAGGCATTTAATGAACATCTGGGGTGCCGAGGTTAGCCCAAAGGGTAGTACCCTGTTCTGGAAGTGTCGGTCTCCGAGGACGAATCTGAGATACCTCCTGTGAGTGTGATGGATCAGTGTGTGGGTATACATGTCCTTTAGATCTAGGGAGCATAGCCAATTGTCTTTCTAAAAATAAAGGAGCAGGGTACCTAAGGATATCATCTTGAATTTTTCACACACCAGAAAGGTGATGAGGTTTCTGAAGTCCAGGATGGGTCAGAACCACCCCCGACCTTTATGGGGACCAGAAGATGTATGAGAAGAGACTTGAAGACCTAAATATGTACATGCTAGAGAAGAGGAGGGACAGGGGAGATATGATACAGGCCTTTAAATACTTGAGTATTAATGAACAAACCTATCTTTTGTTCTAGCTTTAAAACTAGAGAGCATAACATGAAACTGCAAGGGGGTAAACTGAAAGGCAACATCAAGAAATACTTTTTCACTGAAAGAGTGGTGGACGCTTGGAATGCGCGCCTGATGGAAGTGATGGAAGCAAATACAGTGAAAGAATTCGAAATGGCATGGGATAGACAAAGTGGATCCCTTTATAGCAACAGGATAAAATCAAAATAAATAAATGCAAGAGTGTTAGTTTATTTGTAAGCTTTTATATACCACCACCTCCAGAGATCAGTGGCGGCTTACAATTAACACTGAACCTAACAAGAACTTTACATTAAAACATGAGTGGAACATATTTACATTGTAAAGGTGGCAACAAGAACGATGTTACCATAACTATATACAAAGTAAAATACTCTATTTACTATTTAGGAGCATTTCGGTGCAGGATAGTTATTAATGCTGTGTGTCAGGGTGAGTGGAGGAGTTACATTGTTTGTGATTGATGGCAGTTGGTGTGGTAATCAGTGTTTTATAAAAAGGTACGTCTTAAGATCTTTGCGCAAGGTTTGTAGGTCTTTGATGTTCCTTAAGTAATTGGGTAGAGCATTCCAGATATATGGGGCAACGTAGGTGAATGCTCTATCACTTGTAGTTTTATTGGCATTGCAGAAGCAAGTTGGAATGGCAAGAGTATTCTGTGAATAGTTTCTTCTGGTTCTTGTGATGCTGGGTTGGGTTGAGGAGGGAGCAGAGATATGATGGGGCTACTTTGTTATAGATTTTGAATTCTATCATACGGTATTTTTATTTAGCCCTTGATAGCGGCGGGATATGACCTGAATAATGGGCCTTGTGTATGATTCGGGCAGCCAGGTTTTGTGCTAGCTGAAGTTGGTGGATGGTTTTTTTGGGTAAACCAAACAGAATGCTATTACAATAATCAAAGCGGGGTATTATCAGGGCTTAAAGAGCTGATTTGAAATGATGGTTTCCAGTAGGGGTCAGAGATTTTGCACCATTTTTAGTTTGAAATACATATTCTTTGAGATGGCATTTATGTGCGGTACCATGGTGAGGAATTGGTCTAGGATGATTCCTAAATATTCAACTTCTTGTTTGAGTAACAACTCGAAGTCTTGTAAGTGGAGTTTGGAAGGAGGAATCTAGTTTTGATTGCGGGTAATGTATACCACAAGACAAGAACACATCACACTCACCCTAAAAGAGCTCCACTGGCTGCCTGTCAGTGCCCGCATTAGATACAAGACAATCAAACATTTTCAAAATCAAACAGCAATCATCAGCTTTCAGCCTACACCCACTCATACAACCAGACAACAGCACAAGACCGAGAAGAAAAGGCACATCCAACCGTGTCAATACACCTAAAGATATCAACAGGGTACGCAAGGACACCGAAAAACGAGTCTTATCAAAAGCGGCACCAACAATCTGGAACGCCCTCCCCGACAAACTGCGTTCAACAGACCTTAAGGAGTTCAGGAAACTACTGAAGACAACCCTCTTCATAGAACACTACGGTGACATTACTTAAACTATGCAACAGACACCTCAATTCCCCCGTCACTATAATTGTAATTAAGCAAGGAACTGATACCCATAGCATTGTAAATAGCGCACGCTGTAAATAGCACCACAAGAATCAACGTCCAGACACACTCACATGCATATATTCCTCACTGCATGTGCACACTATACACTGTATCTTATTGTTTGCTGTTCAGACCGCCTTGATTGCAGGATAAAGCGGTATAGAAATGTGTTTAAATAAATAAATAAATACCTTCGTTTTCTTGAGGTTAATACTCAGATTATGTGCATTGAGCCAGTCGGTAATGTCAGCAATGCAGTCCTGGATTTGGGGACAGGTGAGGTCTGAGATGTCTATTGGATGATAGAACATATCATCTGCATATAGGTGATAGTTTACTTTATGTTTTATGAAGATGTCACATACTAGTTGCATATAGATTGAATAGGAGGAAGGATAATGAGGAGTCTTGGGGGACTCCCTGTGAATGTTTGACGGTTGATAAGATAGTTGTGCCGATATGCACAACAAATAGAGGTGACCTGCATGAAGCGGTGGGTACACCCCTAAACAAAGGCATGGGGAGGGGTGACCTGCACGGAGCAGCAGGTGCACCTACACTTGCAACCTTGCTGGGCAGACTAGATGGACCATGCTGGTTTTTATCTGCCATCATATACTATGTTACTATGTCCTGAGTAGTAGAGTATGTTCATATTAACAGGAGTATTCAATTTCTGTCCACTTCAGTTCACTAATATCTAGGTGGTTATTCTTCACATGACTTGCTTCTCTTTGACTATATCCAATTTGCTCTGGCTCATACTTTGTACATTTCAGGATCCAACAATTATTGCATCTTTGCAACAATGGATTTTCACCCCTATAATTGGCAGCCTCAAAATCCAGAGTGCTTTAATCTGGTTGAATCATAAAAACCATTGGTACTTTAAAAGGATCCTTAACTCTTCCTAAGTAACTAGTTAAATGCCTCCTGACCCGAGAGGCTCACCTCCCAGCCCCACAACATTTTTGTTTATTCATTTCTCCAAACGGTTTTCTTGGTAGCACACAATGAGTTATCCCTATATTGCTGCTGGCCAATATAAGGGCAGTATGACTGTCTGACATTGCTGCTTGAAAAGGTCTAGCAGGGATGGCCCTGCTAAGAGTTAGGCTCCAGAGAGCATGGCTTCAAGTTCACTGATACATGCAAACTCCTCCTCACAATAAGGGGAACACCTTGAAGGCTCTCAAGCATATTTCAGTGCAACTATCCTGAAAACAAAACTGACTGAGGGTCTCCCAGGATAGGTTTGAGAATAACTGGCCTAATAGTTAGAGCACCAGGTTGCGAACAACAGAAACGAGGGTATAAAGCCACCTGACATTTGTGACCTAGGGCAAGTCAGTTCACCTCCATTGCCTTAGGTCTGAATTTAGGTTGTAAGCTCTCTGTGGATAGGGAAATACATGTAACTCACCTTGAGCAACCGATAAAAAAAAATATTGAGATAAATACAAATAGTAATTAAAAAGCTGTTTGCAAAGAAGATACTTGACAGGTTTTGTACAGTTTACTAACCATCCACATCTTGGTTGCCCTGGAAAGTTTGCCATGTTCAGCGAACATCCATCCGTGGTAAGAAAGCAGCATCTTCAGTGAGTGGCGCATAGTTATGATCAAAGCCACCCACAAGCCTGTGCCAAACAGCAATCCACTAATAATATTCTGGGTCTGACTGGACATGATACCACTGTGAAAAAAAAAGACACCAAAACATCCAAGATAAAAGCTTCCATTTCACACTCATAACACACTACTCAGTCATTCTTAGTCATTTGATCTCCTCAAAAAGCATGCTTTCTAATATAAATAGCTTCACATTTGCACAGCTGTAAGTATATATAAATACCCACATCCTCTTTACACTTTTCCTTTATAAAGTACAGGCACAAACAGAATCCCATACACCACATGTGGTCTGACAAATGCATTATATAATGGAACAATGTCATTCATTAAGAACAAACATAAACATAGAAATATGACGACAGAAAAAGACCACATGGACTATCTAGTCTGTCCTTCCAAATCAACTAAAACAGTCCCCTTTTTAATTTCAGAGATCCTCTGTGTTTCTCCCATGCTTTTTTGAATTCAGTTAGTGTCCTCTCATCTCTACCACCTCCACTGGGAGACTATTCCACGGATCCACTACTCTTTCCCTAAAGAAATATTTCCGCATATCACTCCTGAATCTATCTCCCTTCAACCTCATCCCATGTCCCCTCGCAGCAGAACTTGCTTTCAATTGATAGAGGCTCTCTCCCTGAACATTTATGCCACAGAGGTATTTAAACATCTCAATCATATCACCTCTATCCCGCCTTTCCTCTAAGGTGTATATATTAAGATCCTTCAGTCCGTCCTCATATGCTTTATAATGAAGACCATTAATCATTTTAGTAGCCACCCTCTGCACCGACTCCATCCTGTTCACATCCTTTTGAAGGTGCGGTCTCCAGAATTGCACACTATACTCCAAATGAGGTCGCACCAAAGAATTATTTATTTACATTCTCTTATATACCGTGCTATTCTGCATCAGTGTGGTTTACATTGAACAAACTGAAATTACATTGAACAGGGCATTATAACTTCGAGATAACTATTTTTACAGGGACCATGGGCTATGGAGGGTTAAGTGGCTTGCCCGAGACCACAAGGAACACCTGTGGGACTAGAAACCCCAGTCCTTCCGGCCCGAGGTTGCTGTCCTCTAGTGTAATTTGAACCCTCGACCTTCCGGCATGAAGTACCTTGCCCCAACCACTAGGCCACTCCTCCACTCCACTTATACAGAGGCATTATCACCTCCTTTTTTCTGCTAGCCATTCCTTTTCGTATGCACCCAAGCATCCTTCTAGCTTTTGCCATCGCCTTTTCTACCTGTTTAGATACTTTAAGATCAGACACAACCACACCTAGGTCCCCCTCTTCTTTAGTGGACAAAAGTACTTCACCCCCTATACTATATTGCTCCCTTGGATTGCTGCAGCCCAAATGCATGACCTTACATTTTTTAACATTAAATTCCAGTTGCCAAATTCTAGACCATTCTTCAAGCTTAGCTAGATCCCTCCTCATGTTATTTACACCTTCCTGGGTGTCTACTCTATTGCAGATTTTGGTATCATCCACAAAGAGGCAAACCTTACCCGACAGCCCTTCCACTGTATCACTAACAAAAATGTTAAAAAGAATCGGACCAAGGACAGATCCCTGGGGCACACCACTAGTAACATCCTTCTCCTCAAAGTGAGCTCCATTTACTTGTACTCTGTCGCCTCCCACCCAAACAATTCCTAACCCAAGCAGTAACTTTAGGGTCCATCCCTAGGGTGCTCAGTTTGTTTATAAGTCGCCTGTGAGGAACAGTGTCAAAGGCTTTACTGAAATCTAAATACAGTCAAACCTCGGTTTTCATGATTAATCCATTCAAAAAAGTCTGACTAAAACCGAAACGGACTAAAACCGAAGCAAGATTTCCCATAAGAAATAATGTAAATTCAATTAATCCGTTCCAGACACCCAAAAATATTGACAAAAAATACATTTTATAGAGAATAACTATATTTTTACATACAGAAAACAATGAGAAATACATATAAATGGCTAATGAAATGGATAAATGAACATTTAACATCACATTTAACTTTATTGAAGACTCTTGTTGAGGGGAGAGGGAGGAGGAGAGGTTATTGTTTGGAAGGGGAATCCCCCTCCATAAGGACCTCAGGTATCAAGGCCCTATCCGGGGTTACTTCCCTTCTTTGTCTTTTACTGGCACTAGGACCAGCTTGAGAGTCACTGGACCCCTGTCGCACAAAAAATCTGTCCAGAGAGGTCTGTTTCTGGCGTCTCTTTAAGATTTGCCTAAAATGGAACAAGGCATTGTCATTGAACATGTTGCAGACACGGCTTGCAACAGCTTTGTTAGGGTGAAATTTCTCCACAAAACTTTGCAATTCACTCCACTTTGCACACATGTTCTTAATCACTGAAGAAGGCACCTTCTCTTCTCTCTCTTCTTCCTCCTCCTCTGAAGCAATTTCCTCAGCTACCATCTGTTGCTGTTCCACTTGAAGGTCTTGCAGCTCTTCAGTGGTTAGCTCTTCCCTGTGGTCCTCCACCAACTCTTCCACATCCTGGCCACTCACATCCAACCCCATGGACTGCGCCAAAGACACAATAGATTGCACAACAGGCGTAGGGTCATCAGGGTGAGCCTCAAACCCTTCTTCAAAATTCTTCTCGAGGACACATTCTGGCCACAATTTTCTACAAGCAGAGTTCAACGTCCTGCAAGTTACCCCCTGCCAAGCCTTATCTATAAGGCTTATGCAATTGAGGATATTGAAGTGATCCCTCCAGAACTCTCTTAGGGTCAATTCAGTGTCCGAGGTCACTTCAAAGCACCTTTGAAACAGTGCTTTGGTGTAGAGTTTTTTGAAGTTTGAAATGACCTGCTGATCCATGGGCTGGATGAGAGGAGTGGTATTAGGGGGCAGGAACTTCACTGTGATGAAACTAAACTCCTCCAACAATTGGTCTTCCAAGCCTGGAGGATGAGCAGGAGCATTGTCCATTAGCAGGAGGCACTTGAGTGGCAATTGATTTTCCAGGAGGTATTTCTTCACACTCGGGCCAAACACTTCATTGACCCACTCAATGAAAATTAGCCTCGTGACCCATGCCTTACTGTTAGCCCTCCACATGACACACAATTTACTCTTGATAACATTGTTTCTCTTGAACACTCGGGGATTTTCAGAGTGATACACCAGTAAAGGCTTCACTTTGAAATCCCCACTAGCATTACCACACAACAAAAGAGTTAGCCTATCCTTCATAGGCTTGTGTCCTGGCAGTGCCTTTTCCTCCTGCATGATGTAGGTCCTCTTTGGCATTTTCTTCCAAAAGAGGCCTGTTTCATCACAATTGAAGACTTGTTGGGGGAGGAATCCTTCAGCCTCTACGTACTCCTTGAATTCATCAACAAATTCTGCGGCCCCAAGTTTGTCCGAACTTGCAGCCTCGCCATGCCTTACCACACTGTGTATGCCAGTTCGCTTCTTAAATTTCTCAAACCAGCCTCTGCTGGCCATAAATTCAGTAACATCAGCACTCGTTCCAGGCATTTTCTTTGCAAGATCTGCATGCAACAGCCTTGCCTTTTCACAAATTATCGCCTCTGAAACACTATCTCCCGCTAACTGTTTTTCGTTGATCCACACCAACAACAACTTCTCAACATCTTCGATTGTTTGCGATCTCTGTTTCGTTAGCGCATTCACTCCTTTCGCAACATCAGCTTCCTTAATTTCGTTTTTCTTCAGCAGGATGGAACTGATCGTTGATGCAGACTTCCTGTACATCCTGGCGAGATCGGCCACGCGTACGCCACTTTCATACTTTGCTATGACTTCTTTCTTGAATTCTATCGTGTTTCTCACCTTCTTTATCATCAAAGGGTTGGCATTCGGAACTTTCTTTGGCCCCATGGTGGCTTATTTAGCAGTCACACTCAATGAATGCGGGGTGATGCTCACTCAACGAGAAACAAAGGCAGACTGAATCACAAACGCACTTTGTATGGGCGCTCGATTCCGGGAAATGAGTGGCCGAGTCACGCGAGCAGGCGGACGAGTTTGATACAGACCATTTTGAGATCACTGCTCCCCTCAAAGTCTGTGTCCAGGCACAATGAGAACTTTTAGCAATTTGCAATCAGGAAGAGAGTCAATCCCACTTCTGGCCACAAGATGGTGCTCCAGAGGTATTTTTGGCAGACAAATTGTTGAAACTGCTGAGAAGGGAGAAAGATTAACAGCACAGTCAAGATGCAAATCTTCAGCAAAAAAACATCCAGAAATTTTTAAAGAAAACAGAAAAAGAAAAGAAGGATCCACAAAAAAAAAAGGCACCAGCCACAGCCACCGGAAACACCACTCTCCCGCTCAGCATGCTTCCAGAGCCATGTGGCAATGGCTGCAGCAGCACGAGCTCCCGAAGTCTCAGCCAGCAGTAGAACAGCTCCTGTCACTTCTCTCAGCTGCCCGATCGTCCACAGCACAGCAAACACACAGATACCTAGGACACTAATCTGATCGCTGACTCCGTCTCAACAGCGTACCCCGCAAGAGAAAGAACTGCCTGCCACATTCATTTAACATCTCCTGCTTACCCATTCAATATCTCCTGCTACCCTGCTACCTCCGAGCCTGAGGGGGCGCTCCAGAGAACAGGCAGGCGGTGGAGAGATCGGGGCCTTCCTCTCTGCAATCCTTGCATCTCTGACTCTGGCTCGAGGATGTTGCTCACCTGACTTTCGCATTTCAACACGCGATCGGTGAGTCGGGGGGGGTAGTGCTGCCGGGACTGGGCAGGCAGTGTATGCAGACCAGCGGAAGGTGTATGTACACTATTGCAGTACTGTACTGTTGCTTTTCAGATCTGGCACGCGATCGGTGAGTCCGGGGGGGGGGGGGGGTAGTGCTGCCGGGACTGGGCAGGCAAGCGTGTACGAAAACCGAGGCGATAGACGAAAACCGAGACAAGATCGCAGTCTGAAAAGACGTCGAAAACCGAAACCGACGAAAACCGGGGCAACCGAAAACCGAGGTTTGACTGTACAGCACATCTAGGGCTCTTCCTCTGCCCAACTCCCTGGTCACCCAGTCAAAGAAATCAATCAGATTTGTCTGACAACACCTGCCTCTGGTGAATCCATGCTGCCTCGGATCCTGTAGTCCGCTGGACTCCAGAAATGTCACAATTTTCTCTTTCAGCAGCGTTTCCAATAATTTACTCACCACCGAAGTTAAACTAACCGGCCTGTAGTTTTCAACCACATCCTTTCTTCTGCTTTTGTGTAAAGGCACCACGTGAGCCTCTCTCCAGTCCTTTGGCACCACTCCCGACTCCAACGAGGCATTGAAAAGGTCAGTCAGTGGAGCTGCTAGAACATCCCCAAGTTCCCTCAGTATTCTAGGGTGTATTCCATCCGGTCCCATCACTTTGTCTACTTTAAGTTGAGCTAGTGTCTCACGAACAGTCTTCTGAAAATTGTTCAAGATGTCCCTCGCTTCTGTTCCTGTTTGTGGGTGTTTTCTGAGGTCCTGCTCCTGGTTCTTCATCTGTGAACACAGAACAGAAATATTTGTTAAGCAATTCCGCTTTATCCTTAAAAGCTTCTACATATTCCTCCCCTGCACCCTTGAGTCTGACAATACCACTTTTGCCCTTCCTCTTCTCACTAATATATCTGAAAAATGTCTTAACCCCCCATTTTATTGCATTGGCTATTTCCTCCTCCTTTTGAATCTTTGCCTTCCTGACTACTTTGCTAGCTTCTCCAAGTTTTTCCAAACACAGATGCCTGTCTTCCTCTTTGTGATCTCTTGTATTTCATGAAGGCCTCCCTCTTTTTCACTTTTTCAGCTACTTCTTTCGAAAACCATAGCAGTCTCCTTTTCCTTTTACCTTTATTTACCTTTTTAACAAAAAGGTTGGTTGCCCTTAAAATATCCCCTTTCAGTTTTGCCCACTGTTTTTCTACATCCCCCAGCTGTTTCCATCCCACTAACGACTCCCTGAGGTATTGGCCTATTTTCGCAAAGTTAGTCTTCCTAAAGTCTAAGATCCTCACCTTTGAATGGATTTTAACAGCCCTAGTCCTAATACTGAACCACACCATCTGGTGATCACTGGATGAAAAATGATCTCTCACTACAACATCAGAAACATTTACACCATTGGTAAGCACCAAGTCCAGTATGGCCCCTTCACGTGTGGGGTCTGTTACCAATTGCCTGAATAGTTCTCCTTGTAGAGAATCCAGGATCTCCTTACTTCTAGATGATACTGCAGCAGGAATGTGCCAATCCACATCAGGCATATTGAAATCTCCTATCAGTAGCACTTCCCCTTTCCTAGCAATGCTGCGTATGTCTTCAATTAACTCTGTCCACCTCTTCCTCTTGTGAGAGAGGTCTATATATCACATCAATGCAAATAGATTTCTCTTTCCCTCTTTCTAGTTTAACCCACAATGCCTCCCCTCACTTTTAAGCTCTGTAATTCCAAAGCTTTAGTAGTATTTACATACAGTGCCACTCCTCCTCCCCTTCTTCCTACCCTGTTCTTTCTGAATAAAGTATAGCCAGATATAGTTACATCCCAATCATGGTTTTCTGTGAACCATGTTTCTGTAACTGCTACTAAGTCCAAGTCAGCCACTCCCACCAAAGCTTCAACATCAGGGATCTTATTTCCCATGCTACGGGCATTTATACATACTGCTTTCCATGTGTTACCCCTGTTACCCATTTCCATGAAGGTATTTAATGTATCACCTACCTCGGGGTTTTCTTCATCCATCCCCAATGAATCTAGTTTAAAGCCCTCTTCAGTAGATTAGCCAGTCTACTACAGAAGACGCATCAACCTTTCTTGGACAGATGGATGCCATCTCTGCTCTGCAACCCTTGGAACAGCATCCCATGGTCTAGGAAACCAAAACGCTCTCAATGACAGCATCCAAGCAGCCATGCATTCATCTCCAGGATGCGAGCCTCTCTGCCTTGGCCTTTACCCACAACAGGGAGAATTTGAGGATTGAAGAGACCACCAACTGTGCACCTAACTGCTTCACCCTGTCCCAGAGCCATGAAATCACTTTTGATATGTTCCAAGGTATACCTGGCAGTATCATTTGTTCCAACATGGATTAGCAACATTGGGTAATAGTCAGTGGGCTTGATGAGTCTCGGCAAACTCTCCGTAACATCCTGGATTTTGGCACCTGGCAGACAGCATACCTCTCTGGACATCAAGTCTGGTCGGAAGATGGACGCCACAGTACCCCTCAGAAGAGAGTCTCCAACCACCACTACCCTTCGTTTCCTTGTGGTCACTGATTCTGCAACTTTAGGGTACTTGAGCTCTGGTTCATCCCTTTCCAGGGATGCTTTCTCCTCCTCCACTTCCAGGGCTGCATAATGGTTCTTCAATTCAAGGGCTGGAGAAGTTGGATTGGTGATTTTGAAGGCCCTGGTGACTTGTGTCCAACCACAGACATCCTCTGTTGGCACCCATCTTCTCCTCTGCTGGAGAGCTTGGTTGCTGCAAGAAGCATCTCATCAATGTACTTCTGTCTTTAATGCTCCTCAGCCTCGCCACCTCCTCTCTGAGTTCCTCCACTTGTTTCCTCAGAGCTTCAGCATGCAGGCAGCCTGCACATGGAACCGGTCCTTCAACTGGCATTAGGGCATCTGTCTGGACCGAGGCAGAAGCTGTAACGGGGCAACAGCTTTAGCGATACAATTTTTCCCAACCATTGTTCTGTTTGTGGAGCTTAGGTATCTGTTAAAGCAAAAAGAGAGAGATCTACCAAGTACCAACCGATTTTCCAGCAGTTTCCCAGCTGTCCTTAAGATATGCCATACTGGGTGAGACCAAGGTCCATCAAGCCCAGTATCCTGTTTCCAACAGTGGCCAATCTAGGTCATAAATAGCTTTTGCCTATACCCAGTATCAACTTAGAAGTTTAACAAATATATAACTGCTTTTTACTGTGCCCTATCTGCATTACCCTACATCTGCCTATTGTCTATTTCCCTAAACTATGTAAATTATTGTAAAACATAGGACTCACTGGTTTTAAAGATGACAGTCTGCTTTGTTATTCATAAGTGATAGCTTTGCTGTTAATTATTAAATAACTGCAGGCCTAGCAAGCAAGCCTGTGGAATCCCATTTGTAACCATATGCTGCTTAGAATACGTGATACTAAAAATTCCTAACCTACTTGTAAATGTTCTCTTTAAACCCAGCTATCTTTAAACTTGGAAAATTAGCATCTCATGTGGCGCCATAAAAATGCATATAAAAACTCCAATCTTTTTTTCTATAGCAATGTAGCATGGGCAAAGGGAATTGCCTCAGGTACAAACTTAGATTGTAAGCCCTTGGTGACAGTGAAATGCCTACTGTACCTGAATTTAAATCGCCATGAGCTACTACTGAAAAGGCATGAGCTAAATACTAATAAGGGCTATGTGATAAGGAAGCTTATCATAGTTCAGGGAGAAATAATACAAGAGGTGAATTGGCTCAGAATAAGCAACCTATTCTTGCTGGTAAAAGCACTAAAACAAAGTGTTTAACTAAAAGACTACCAGACCCAGAATGCACTGGTTATCAGAAAGCCTCTAGGAGAGCTGAAATAGGGAAACATGTGCCTAATCAAGGAAGCTATGAGGTAATATCTCATCACCCATCTCCTTGGGCAGGACTTGATTCAGAACACCTGGACTGTGCTAGGGTGGAGTGTCCCTCTAGGCACTTTAAAGGTAAAAGACATTCTTCACACAGAGAAAGGAGAGTTACAGCTACAGCAAGGCTGGCAACGGCAAGAGAGAGGACAGCAACAGCAACAGCAGAGAGAACACAGAAGGAGGAAAAGCAAGACATCCAGGAGGTCTAAGAAAGGAGCCCAAAGCAGTACGTGTGTTGGGAGAGATTCCAGGGGTAAGCATTCTTCATTGGACTGGAAGAAACCAGAAGCTTGGAGATATATGGCCAGGAACCCCCAAAGAGCACCTGTAAAGGAGACGGCTGCATCTACAGAAAGAAAGAGCTCTAATACCTATTTAAGAAGGTATGGGAAAAGAGACCTAAAGTCCAGAGATACTGACTGGAGAGCTGCGCACAGAAGCTTTGCTACCTATTGGCTAAAATACCCAGAGAGAAAACCTAATAGCAACGTGATCTCAGGTATGAACTCTGATCTGTTCCTTAGCTTTTCACAAGGAAGACAGCAGGGAAACAAATGCTATCCTGAGAGTGATCAGTTAGAGAATTCCTCTGAGCCAGTGTATGAAAATGATTCCATGATATTTCAGGAGCAAGGGGAAATATCAAATGAGCAAGTAGAATGCATGGATTGCTCTCCGTCTAAGCTGCTGTTTTAAAGTAATCCTCAGTAAAGCAACTATCACCAAAAGGAGCTGTACTGTGTTTTTTTAACTACCCAGAAAAGTTTCTTTAAGTGAAAGCTTTAGGGTAAGTTGGAGCCACGTGGAGAGCGGACCAGCAAGGGTTTGCAGCTGGTTGAGAGCACCTGTGATTAAGCCAGGCACAAGTGCACGCGAGCTCTGGAAAGAAAACCTCTTCACTGTGTGAATGGAAGAGAGTTGTTTTTTTTGGATAAAGAGCATTTTTCTTTATGGGTTTATTTTTTTCATTTAAGCACTGCTAAGGAAGTTATTAGCAGGGGCTAGCAGAAAGACCTTTTCTGTTCCATCAAGGTCTTTATTGAGTTGTTGCCTAAGTATTTCAGTTGCCTTATACAGTTGTTTTGTTTTCCCGAATACAATTCCTGAAGAAAGTATCCTGTTGTTGTTACCAAGCATATCTGTGCGAGAGAATAAATCCCCATAAATAAAATCTGTTTTCTGCTTACACTCGAGCAACTACAACACCCACAATCCTTTGCAAGTCATATAAATTCCTGTCTTTGCCAAGATTGTGGAACTTTCACAACAAGCACCCCCATTTACAGCTTCCGGTATCAGTATGGATGTGAGCAGGGGCGCCATGCAAGACTCCGGGCCACCCTATTATAAGCCTTTATTTTCAAAGCTGGTGGTTTTGTAGTGAAAAGTGCTCCAGGCAATGTCTAAGGCAGAGGTGGCCAACTCTGGTCCTACTGCACCACGATCCAGCCTGGCTTTCAGGATGTCCCTAATGAATATTCATGCAGTTTATTTGCATCTGTTGCTTCCCATTGTATGCAAGTATATCTCATGAATATTTGTTAGGGACATCCTGAAAACCAGGCTGGATCGTGGTGCACCAGGTCGGAGGTGGCCAACCCTAGTCTAAGATGTAGAGAATGAGGACGGAGAAAACAAATAGACTTATAAGAAAACAAGGTGAAGAACACCCCACCGGCTGAGAAAAGACTGGAGCCCACAGCAGAGGCAGGTAGGGAGCAACCCAATGGCAGCAGCGCAGATCAGGGAGGACAATATGGCCTTGCTGATCAAGGAAATACAGGACTATAAGATTTAAAAGCATAGTTACTCACCTGTAACAGGTGATCTCCGGGAACAGCAGGAATTTAGTCTTCACATATGGGTATCGTCGGTACCGATGGAGCTTGCACGGGAACGCTCCCCAGCGTCCAATTAGAAAGCTTTTGGGAGCATCCCACAGCGCCTGCATGCTGCCTTCCCGCCTTCCCAACTGCCTCTCTCCAGTTGAGTGTAAAGCTGAGACAAAGAGAGAGAGAGGGAAAGAGAAAGAGATAGAGAGATACAACTCCAAGGGGTTGTGAAGACTAAATTCTTGGGTGGGTTGTGAAGACTAAATTCCTGCTGTTCCCGGAGATCACCTGTTACAGGTGAGTAACTATGCTATCTCCAGGAACAAGCAGGAATGTAGTCTTCACATATGGGGACTCCCTAGCTTTAGATGCCAGGGAGAGATTCCAGAAGTTGTGTGTCCCTGTGAAAGGGCTCCACTTCCCCCCATGGATCTCCGGCATTCTACCAGGGATGGTGGGTAGGAGTTGATTAGCTATGGAACAGGTGTTGGAGAACAGCCTGACCAAACAAGGCATCCCGGCGGGAGTCCTTGTCCAAGCAGTAATGGGCTGTGAAGGTATGAACCAAGGCCCAAATGGCTGCTTGACAGATGTTGTCGATAGACACAGAGTGCAAATGAGCCATTGAAGCTGCCATGGCTCTCACATTGTGAACTGTGACATGGCCCTCCAGAGGAAGATTCTTACCTGATAGGCAAAGGAAATACACTGTGCAATCCAGCTGGACAGTGTTCTCTTGGAGACTGGAAGTCCCAAACGAGAAGGATCAAAAGCAACAAAGAGTTGAGAGGACTTTCTATGTTGCTGTGTTCTTTGCAAGTAAAAAGCTAAAGCACTTTTACAGTCCAAAGTATGAAGATTTCTTTCTGCATTTGATGCATGAGGTCTTGGGAAGAACACAGGCAGGTAGACCGCTTGGTTAAGATGAAAAGGCGAGACCACCTTTGGCATAAAGTGTGGATGAGTCCTAAGGACTACCTTGTCATGATGGAACCTTGTATAAGGTGGATCAGCCACCAATGCCAGCAATTCACTGATGCGATGTGCTGATGTGATTGCAATCAGAAAGATAACCTTCCAAGAAAGGAATTTCAATGAGGTAGTAGCTAAGGATTCGAAAGGTGGCTTCATGAACTCACCAAGAACCAGGTTTAAGTCGCATGCCACCGGTGGTGGCCTAATGGGAGGCTTAGTTAGAAGGAGGCCTCTCATAAATCTTGCTATAAGAGGATGGGAGGAAATAGGTTGTCCATTTAGAGGCTTGAAAGAAGCTGCAAAAGCACTCAAATGGACTCTTACTGTGTTAGTCTTAAGTCCTGCAATGGATAAATGAAGGAGATACTCCAGTAATGATTCCAGAGGTATCACAAGAAGGTTAAGACAATTCTGCGAGCACTATATGGTAAACCTTTTCCACTTGAAAGCATAAGAGCGTCTTGTGGAAGGTTTTCTAGAAGCATAAAGGATATCCTTTACTTGCTGAGGAAGGTTAAGATCATGAAGATCTAGGCCTTCAGCAACCAAGCCCTGAGATGCAGAGTGGGGATTGGTATGCCATAACATTCCGTTCTCCTGAGATAGGAGATCTGGAGCAGACCCTAACTCCAGGGAGGGAGCTTGAGAGAGATGTAGAAGCAGAGGGTACCACACTTGCCGTGGCCAATGTGGAGCTATGAGAATCATACAGCCTCCGTCTCTCTGAAGCTTGAATAGGGTTTTGGGAATCAGGGGAATGGGTGGGAAGGCATACAGGAAGTCTTGACCCCAATGAAGGAGGAAAGCATCCTTGGCCTGAGAGCCCTGAGCCCGAATTCTGGAACAGAACCGGGGAAGTTTGGCATTTAACGGACTTATGTCCGGGGTTCCCCAAATTTGAAAAATCTTGGCTACCTGGTCTGCATTCGTGTGGAAGCAGAACTCGACTGAGTCTGTCTGCCCAAGAGTTTTGAACACCTGGAAAATACACTGCCAGGAGATGAATCTGATGCTCTCTGGCGAGCGCCCGTAGACACAAAGCTTCGTTGTAAAGCGATAGAGAGCCTGTTCCTCCCTGCTTGTTCATGTAGAACATGGCTACTTGATTGTCCGAACAAATGAGGACTGTCTTGTAGCTGAGCAGGGTGTAGAACACTCGCAGAACAAGGAAGATTGCTCTGAGCTCCAAGAGATTGATGTGTAGATGAGTCTCCTGTAGAGCCTAAGTGCCTTGGGTGGAGAGGTCTCGCAGATGAGCTCCCCAATCCACTGGAGAAGCATCTGTTGTGAGAGTTGCCTGGTGTAAAGGTTGTTGAAAAGGGGACCCCAGCAACAAGTTTTGAGTGGACTGCCACCATTGGAGGGACAAAATAAAGCGATTTGTGTTTGCTATTTTGTCTGACAGGCACCCTGATGCCTGGGTCCATTGAGTGGACAAAGTCCACTGGGCTGCTCTCATATGGAGGCGAGCATAAGGAACCACATGCACAGTAGATGCCATGTGGCCTAGTAGTTGTAACATTTCTTGAGCAGTGAAATGAGGCTTTAGCACTGCTTGAGAAGTTAATTGCACCATGCGAAGGCAATGGGACTGGCGGAGATAGGCCCTTGCTTTTCTGGTATCCAGCAAAGCTCCTATGAACTCTAGAAACTGAGTGGGAGTTAGGCTGGATTTTGGGATGTTTATGACCAGACCCAAATACTGAAGGATACGCACTGTGCAAGATAGAGAAGTCCTGGCTTCTGACTCTGATGGGGATCGAATTAGCCAGTCGTCTAAGTAGGGAAATACTAGAGTGCGAAGAAATGCTGCTACCACAGCCATGCATTTCATGAACACCCTTGGTGCTGAGGCCAGGCCAAAAGGAAGCACCCTGTATTGGTAGTGCTTTCATTAAAACAGGAACCGAACGAACTTTCTGTGAGTTGGATGGATAAGAACATGAGTGTACGCATCCTTGAGATCTAGAGAACAAAGCCAATCCTGACTCTGAAGGTATGGCAGCAGAGTTCCCAGAGAAACTATCTTGAATTTCTCTTTGAACAGAAATTTGTTCAATTCTCTGAGGTCTAGAATAGGTCTGTGTCCCCCTGTTTTCTTTTGGATAAGGAAATAGGGGGGAGTAAAACCCTGTACCCTGTTGAGGAATGGGTACCTCTTCTATTGCCCCTTGGGCAAGAAGCATAGTGACTTCTTGATCTAACAAGCTGATGAGAGAGGTCTGAGAACTGAACTGTCTTACCATTGTGGGAGGGGTAATGCAGATAAAATGAAGCTTGTACCTCTCTTTTATAATGGAGAGAGTCCAATGTTCTGCTGTTCTCTGCCCCCATCTGGAGGCAAAATGACACAACCTTCCTGGAATAGTGGAAGGCTCTGGTCCATTGAGAGCCAGGAAGGCCAAGTTCTCTAGATGAAAGTCAGGCCTTGTGGAGGCCGAGACTGCTAAGGGGTACTAAGAAGCGACAAGGCCATAGCGGAGAGACTGAATGAACTCTTTGCTTCGGTCTTTGAGATTGCAGACCTGCTATTAGTAATCTGTGAATTTTCATTAAAATCATCTATAATACCTGAAGATTGGAGGATCGCCAATATAACGCCAATTTTTAAGAAGGGTTCCAGGGGTGATCCGTGAAACTACAGACCAATGAGCCCCAAGTCAGTACCAGGAAAAATGGTAGATCCATCATAAAGAATAAAATTACTCAGCATGTAGATAGTCATGGCCTAATGGGAGACAGCCAACATGGTTTAGACAAGGAAGATCTTGTCTTACTAATCTATTATGTTTTTTTGAAAGTGTGAATAAACAGGTGGACAAAGGTGAGTCGGTTGACAGTGTATCTGGACTTTCAGAAAGCCTTTGACAAGGTCCCTCATCAGAGACTTTTGGCAAAACTAAAGAGTCATGGGATAGGAGACAGTGTACTACTGTGGATCAAGAACTGGTTAAAAGATAGAAAGCAGAGGGTTGGGCTAAAAAAGTGAATAGTGGTGTACCCGAGGGATCTGTGCTGGGTCCGCTGCTTTTTGACATTCATAAATGACCTGGAAAGTGGAATAACGAGTAAGGTTATCAAATTTGCAGATGACAAAACTATTTAAAGTTGTTAAAACCCAAGAGGATTGTGGAAAATTGCAAGAGGATCTTGATAAATTGGAAGACTGGGTATCAAAATGACAGATGAAATTTAATGTGGACAAGTGCAAGGTTATGCACCTAGGGAAGAACAACCCAAACTACGGTTACACGATGCAAGGTTCCACATTAGGAACCACCACCCAGGAAAAAGATTTAGGCGTCATTGTGAATAACATGTTAAAACCCTCGGCCCAGTGTGCAGCGGCAGCCAAAAGAGCAAATAGAATGCTAGGTATCATAAGGAAAAGAATGGAAAATAAAACAAAAGATATTATAATGCCTCTATATCGTTCCATGGTGAGACCGCACCTTGAATATTGTGTGCAATTCTGGTCGCTGTATCTTAAAAAGGATATAGCGTTAGTAGAAAAGGTTCAGAGAAGAGCCACCAAAATGGTAAAGGGGATGGAAGGATACTCCTATGAGGAAAGACTAAAAAGGTTAGGGCTCTTTAACCTGGAAAAGAGACGGCTGAGGGGAGATATGATAGAAGTCTATAAATTAATGAACGGAGTGGAACGGGTAAACGTAGATCGATTGTTTATTTTTTCACTCAACGTGTAATCAAACTCTGGAATTTGTTACCGGAAGATGTAGTAAGGGCTGTTAGTGTAGGTGGGTTTAAAAAAGGTTTGGACAAGTTCCTGGAGAAAAGGTCCATAAACCATTATTAAGAAAGGACCCAGGATATCAATGCTTGACCCAGTACAAGCATTGCGGAACCTGTGTCTTTGGGGGAAACTGCTAGGTACGTATGACCTAGATTGGCCACTGTTGGAAACAGGATACTGGGCTTGATGGACCTTATGTTCTTATGCTGAGACGGTTGAGGATTAGCAGTCTTTGCTTTCCTTTGTTTAGATGGTTGCTGATTCTTCCGGGCCGGCTGACCTGCAGAACCTCCCTGCTGGGAATAAGAGGGGTAGAACCTCTTCTTTTTCGAGAAGAATGGTTTCTTGAAAGATTTCTCTTCCAGAATCAGCTGTGGCTTTCGATAACCTATCCAAAGTGGAGTTGTCAGCATCCAACTCATTGGCTTTCTCTTGCCAATTTTTGCCGAATAGATTCTCACCTGTACAAGGGATATTGCCCAGTTTGTCCTGCACCCAGAGCTCCAAACCGGATGCCTGGAGCCAGGCAATTCTACGTGCACCTATGGCAATGGCAGAGATTCTGATTATGCACTCAAAACAGTCAAAAGCTGCACGATTGACAAATTTAGAAACATCCTGGGCATGTTTAACCAGAGTAAGAAAATTCTGTCTTATCTTCAGGAAGAAGAGGGCTTAGAACCTCTAAATCTCCTGTGACTTCCTTAAGGAACATTCCCATATATAAAATATAGGAACTGATCCTGGCAGAAAGCATGGAAGCCTGGAAAGTACGACGTCCAAAGGCATCCAGGGTTCTACACTCACGTCCTGGAGGATTAGAGACATGCCTCTTTGCACTCTTGATCCTTCTCATAGCTGATTCCACTACAATAGAGTGGTGAGGAAGCTGAGTCTTCTGGAAACCAGGACAAGGAGGGACTCGATACATGGTATCCAGTCTACGAGAGTGAGGAGAGGTGGTAAGAGGTGTTTCCCACATTCTTAGCATGAGATCATGTAAAATCTCATGGATAGGCAAAGTAGCTGCCTCCTTAGGAGCTTTGGGATATTGAAGAATCTCCAACTCCTTTGCTCTGGGCTCTGTTTCAGGAGCCACAGTAATGGAAAGACCTCGAGCCACCTCCCTGATAAAATCCTGAAAGGAGATATCTTCTGGAGGAGACATCCTATGTTTAGGAGAGGAAGGCTCCTCCGGGAGAAGTATTCCGGTACCGACAGGATCGTCAGAATCCTCAGAGTCTTTAGAGGATTCAAAGTACCTTCTGTCCGGATGCTCTTGTAGAGCACGATACCCGTACTGACCGAAGTCGGTACCAGGGGGAATCAGTACCGGTGTATCGGTACTGGAAAACATAGCGTGACTGGGTGCCAGCAAAGCAGACACCGATGTCGATGACCATGCTGTTGATACCGGTGTCGGAGTCGATACCAGTACTGGTTGAAGTGTCTGACACGGTTCCGAGGGTGTCGATGCCACAAGGAGAGCCGCCAGACTGCGTTCAATAGCCTGTAACCTCTGGTCTATCGACGCTGCCGATGCCTGGGTGTCAGTACCAGAGAAAGCAGCCGGTACCCCAGAGCATGGCACCAGGAGTTCTGCCGAGGTTGAGGCCTCGAGAACATCCTGGAGCTCCGATAATGCTTTGGAAGCCGAAGCCTCCCACCGTGGTAATTTTGATGGTACAGAACCCTCAAGTGCAACGCCAGAGGCATCTCGATGCTTAGAAGGAGATCTACCCTTTGAGGACCAGCCAGACTTATGTTTAGTTACCCGAGATCCATGGGAGGAGACAAAGCCCTGGAAGACGTCGATGCCACAGAAGCTGCATCAGAGGGAAAAAGGGTGCTGAGCTTAGCAGCTCGGTTTTGTCGACCCCTCTTGGACATCATGGCACAAGCCATACACTCAGATGGAGTGGTCAGGACCTAAACATTTAAGACACCACTGATGGGTGTCGGTGACGGAGATGGTACCGCCACACTTGGTGCACTTTTTGAAACCCGAAGCGGGTTTTTCCATGGTAGAGGAAATTTTGGGCCTAAGGCCCAAAATTGTGCGTGCACCTGGAAAAGAAAAATTTGGAAAAGAAAAAACTACTATTTTTTTTTTATTTTTTTTATTTTTTTTTAAAGAAAGAACGAACCAGCGGTACCCGTATAGCTTCAACGAAGGCAGATGCGACCACAAAAAAGAGGAGAATAAGGAAAACCTTTCTGCGGTGACAGGAACCATGACCTGCTGGCTCTGCGGAAAATGAACTGGAGAGAGGCAGTTTGGAAAGGCGGGAAGGCAGCATGCAGGCGCTGTGGGATGCTTCCAAAAGCTTTCTAATTGGACGCTGGGGAGCGTTCCCGTGCAGGCTCCGTCTGTACCGACGATACCCATATGTGAAGACTACATTCCTGCTTGTTCCTGGAGATTTATTGAAACCATGACTGCCCGTTTTACCGAGCGTTTTAATGCCTTAGTCACCCATCTTCAACGGAAGTGGAAGAGCGAGTGGGAACCCTGGAAGATCATGATGCTAGAGCAACTGAGGAAGTTGTCTGGCTAAGGAAATCAGTCTTCTGGCTGGAGGACAAAGCAGAGGACCAAAAGAACAGGTACCAGAGGCAGAATGTGCAAATCTTTGGTGTGCCAGAGGGGTTTACCTGATGTGAGCTCCTTTGTTAAGAAGTTGCTGGACTTGTGCTTTCCCTTCCCAGCTCGCCACACCTTCCTATGAGATTGATCAGGCCCAAAGGGAGACCTGGCCTAAGCCGGGGCCCAGAAAATAGCCACGTGCACTCATAGTGCACCTACTGCACTGCCAGGAAAAACGGCATATAATCTTGGAAACTTGAAAACAGTAACTTAACTGGAAAATTTCAATTTTTCCTGATGTGAGTGCTGAGGCAATACAGAAATGTAAAACCCTAATGCAATATCGGGACACTCATTCAGGCGGGTCTTAGCTTTAGTATCTTGTTTTCCGCCAGATTGACTGTGGTATACTGGGGAGAGCATCGATATTTCTGCCCTCCTGATGAAGTAGAGCATTTGTTGCAGCGAGTTGTGCAGCAATCAGAGGCCCTGCAGAACCCACATGGGGCGGTGGAGAGTACACCTGCTGAGGCTGCTACTGCTGGAGCCCCAACAATGCCAGATTCCAACAGAGCCCCAGACACTGTCCAGAAACGTACAAGCATTGAAACCACCACAGACCTGTGCAGATGACATCGGGATTGAGGAGCCACCTGTCATCTGCCCAAAAGGGGACTATAGCTATCCTCCTGTAACTGTGGGATACTGAGCTTGGACTTATGTTGGATGGTTTTATCCATCTCTGCGGGGGACAGGAATGGGTATTGGCTGAAGCCTTGCCCACCACTGCAGTTGGGACTGAGGCATTCCAGCCTCTAGAGGCTGGATTGCCTGGTTTGAGCTTTCGATAGTTCGTTTTGTACATATGAGGGGTTTGATGGGAGCTTTAAGTGACTGAGTGTCGGGAGTGGGTTTGTGTTTTTTGGCAGTGAGAGTATGGCTAGCTGGGCGTGGATGGTGTGCGTATGCATGCTTGTGCGTGTTCCAGATGAACCCCCTTCCTGTCCCGGTCCGTCCCCAACTCTGGGTGTATGTGTCACTCTTGTTAAGGAGAGATGGGCAGAGGGCTGCCCAGGTGGCCTGGAGCTGAAGCTTTATGCAAGCAGGTTCAGGGCATTGGGTACCAAGGAGGTGGCCTGGGGCTCGTGCTTGACAGAAGCTGGACTGTATATATAATAGAACAAACGAGGATTCTTCTTGTTTTGTAGATAGGTTGGTTGTGTTAGAGAGGTGGGTTTTGGTGTGGATGGGGGGGGGGGTGGAGAGGATGGTGCTTTTTCTGAGGGGAGGGAGGGAGGGCGGGGGAGTGACTGTTGTGTCTTTGGGTTCTTTACTTTTCATATCCTCCTTTTTGTTTCATTTGAGAGCAATGCTTAGCCTAACTCATGGTGCTTAAGATTGCAACACTGAATGTCGTGGGGCTCAACAGTCCCATCAAGCATAAAAGGATAATGTCTTATCTACTGATGAAGCAGGTGAATATTGCCCTATTGCAAGAGTGAAGCTGGTCCCCTCTGAGATGGACAAGCTTCAGGCAAGGCGATGGGGGCAAGCCTATTCTCTGCCTATAACTCTAAAAAGCAGGGTGTGGCTATTTTGGTGAGTGCTAGGATTCTGGTTACTTTCTATGAATCAAGTGGGGATAACCAGAGGCGCCTTGTATGGGTGGTTAAGGTGGGTGGAACACCAGGAGATTTCCCTTCTGAACATATATGCCCCTGTCCTAAAGGGAACTTTTTCCAACAAACTATTACCTCCTTTAAAAAATGTGAGGGGTTCTGTGTGGGTGAGTGGAGACATGAACTGTGCCCTAAGCTCTACTGATCGATCGGTGCCAATGCGGGTGTGCAACCATTATAGGAAGGTGCTGCACTGCGCAGAGCATTAGTGAAAATGGGCTAGGCTGACATCTGTGGGATACTGCATCAGGAGAAGAGAGATTATACCCATTGATCTATAGTACCAAAACCCAAGGTTTCTCTCAGCTGGACCTCTTTTGTGGGAGGGAGGTGGATGTACCGAAGGTGGACGGCATTCACAACCCATCCCCACTAATAAGTGATAATGCCATGGTATGTTTTCTGGTTGATTTAGGCCGACAGGTTGCAGAGAGTGGAGGGTAGCATAGGAAGGCAAATGTGCGCTTACTACAGGATAAGATGGTACAGGAAGCAATGTGGGCATAGTGGGCAGATTTTCTGGTCCTTAATGATATTTCTGCAGGCTTATTTTGGGAGGCAAGTAAAGCTTGTATGCTAGGGTGTTTTTTGCAATTGGCTTTCCAAAGAAAAAGATAAAAGGAAGTGGCTTTGGACCACTTACAGGGCCAACTGGAGTATTTATAGGGGGACTATAAGAGGACTGGCACCCGGAGAGTATATCTATGGCTGCTGGAGGTTTGTCAGGAGATAGAAGCCATTGAGGTGGAAAGGATTGAGTTCCACCTCTGCTTCTCTAAACTCATCATGAGTTAGTGGGCCTGATTAGCCTGTGAAAGAACTGAGAGCAGCTGAGGACTGCATAAAAGTCTTCAAAGCCTTGCAATTTCAGGCATTCCTAACAGGGGAGGCTCTGCATTACAAGCAGAGATAGGAGTGTGTGGCTTTTAATTACTAGCTCTCTGCCTGAGAGCTCTTAAAAGGGTTTTGGTACGTTTCTAAAATAAAGTTACATTCTTTTTGGTAGCCTTAGTTCAAAAGGGGAAATATTTTCTTTAGTGGTGTAGGTTTAAAACTCTGCTCTTAGTCTCTTTCCCAGCTGTTTGAGGTTACAGACACATCATGAGCTGTTAGTTCCACCCTCTACCTACCCTCCCCATTTGAGAAGTCTTGCTTTATAAGGCAACTCCCTGATTAGCTACACACAGGGGACTTAGAACAGCACATTTAAACACACTTAAGAAAGGTTAACTGCTTTTTCTCTGAAAGG
The DNA here is from genome assembly GCA_033557465.1 of Ichthyophis bannanicus. Lineage (NCBI taxonomy): Eukaryota > Metazoa > Chordata > Amphibia > Gymnophiona > Ichthyophiidae > Ichthyophis > Ichthyophis bannanicus. The sequence goes on from CM066047.1 coordinate 149,906,501, forward strand.
ACAGCTTATTTATTTATTTAGCTGTATTTATACCCCGCTTTTCACCGGGTCAAAGCGGTCAATTGGGAGATACATTTAACACGAGGGGATATGACACACATACGCTAATACTTACAGGGAACATGGGCAATGGAGGGTTAAGTGGCTTGCCCAAGACCACAAGGTGTGCCTATAGGCCTAGAAATCCCAGTCCCTCCGGCCTGAGATTGCTGTCCCAAGGTGGGACTTGAACCCCCGGCCCTCCGGCCTGAAGTACCTTGTCCTAACCACTAGGCCACTCCTCCCACGCTTAGAAACAGGCCGGTACTTTGGAAGGTCTCTTTTGCTTCAACAGGTACTAAAACTCTAGCAACTGAACAATGGCTGGGAAAAATTGTACCGTCAAAGCTGTTGCCACCGTTACAGCTTCTGCCTCTGTCCAGACAGAGATCCCAATGATATCTGAAGGACCGGCTCCATGTACAGGATGCCTGCATGCTGCAGCTCTCAGGAAAAAAGCAGAGGAGCTCAGAGAAGAGGTGGCGAGGCTGAGGAGCACTCAAGACAGTGAGAAATACATTGATGAGATGCTCTTGAAACATCCAAGCTCTCCAGCAGTGGTGAAGATGGGCACCTACAGAATGATGAAGGTTGGACAAGAGTCACCAGGGCCAGCAAAATCATCAATCCCTCCTCCAGCCCTTAAATTGAAGAACCACTGTGCAGCCCTGGAAGTGGAGGTGGTGAAAGAATCCCAGGAAAGGAAAGAACTAAAGTTCGAGCACCCCAAAGTTGCAGAATCAGTGACCACAAGGAAGCGAAGGGTAGTGGTGGTTGGTAACTTCTGAGGGATAATGAGGCATCCATCTGGCGACTTGATTTCCAGAGAGGCATGCTGTCTTCCAGGTGTCAAAATCAGAGATGTTACGAGACTGCAGAGACTCAAGCCCACTGACTATTACCCGAAGTTATGCATCAATGTTGGTACAAATGATACTGCCAGGTATCCCTCTGAGCGTATCAAAAGTGACTTCATGGCTCTGGGACAGAGTGAAGCAGATAGATGTGCAGGTGTTATTCTCTTCAATCCTCCCTGCTGAGGGTAAAGGCCAAGGCAGAGAAGCTCGCATCCTGGAGATAAATGCATGGCTGCATGGATTGTGTCATTGAGAGCGTTTTGGTTTCCTGGATCATGGAATGCTGTTCCAAAGTTTGCAGAGAAGAGATGGTGTCCATCTGTCCAAAAAAGGTTGACGTGTATTCAGTAGCAAACTGGCTAATCTACTGAAGAGGGCTTTAAACTAGATTCGTTGGGGATGGATGAAGAAAGCCCCCAGGTAACTGAAAGCACCCATGTAAGTGAAACATTTAATACCTTTAGGGAAAGGGATAAAAGGGGGCAACATATGGAAAGCAGTAGGCATAAATGCCCGTAGCATGGGAAATAAGATCCCAGATATTGAAGTTTTAATTGGAGAGGCTGATTTGGATTTAGTGGTAGTAACAGAGACATGGGGGTATGCTTACTAAAGGGCACTAAGGTAGCACGCATTAGCAAGCTTTAAGGGCAGCAATAAAGGGTTTCCATGCAGAAGTGTGTGTAGGTGGTGTTCCGGTGTTAAGAGCGCTATTGGACACTTAGCACACACTAACAGGATAGCTGTCAAGCATGCACCGTAGCGCAGGAAAACCTTTGTAAGGCAGAAAGGGGAGCAGGGAAGCCAGTGGAAAGGTCATGGATGGAAAAACAGTTGGTAGCTGATGGAGCCAAGTAACCTGTGGCCAGCCTCTGTTGCAGTACGTGTGATGGAACATGTTGGTCCTAAAATCTGGGCTGTGTGGTCAACTATGCAATATACGCGGCTGCCTAGGGATGTTGGGTATTGTGGGTGATGGCAGTGACATGGGCGGGTGGTATTGGGAGTCAGTGGAGGAGTGGCAGCAGCGGGGGACGCTGTGCATGGCGTGCTGTCCTAGGTGTTGCTGAAAGCCTAGGCCTTGCCATAAGCTACAGTACTGTGTCTGGTATCCATCAGTACTGTCAGTGCCTGGCATGTCATAGGCCTGAGCAATGTCTGGGTGGAGGCAGCATGTACCTGATGTGGGCAGCAAAGTGCGGATTGACGATGAGTGTTGATGTGGAACAATGATTTGCCCAGCTGTCGCAAAGGACCCTTGATGGCCATAGTGGAGAATCTGACTGGCAAATACAGGAATGCACCTGACAGCCAGATGGTGAGTGCAGATCTGTGCCATAGCTGTTCCGAGCAGAGAGTTTGGTATGTTTGTGCTGGGTGGATGTATGGGATCTGACTGACCAAGACCACTTGGTGTGTGTGATCCGTAGGGCACACGAAACACCATTTGTGTGGGTGGGACAGGTGGCTCAGTCTGTGCAACTGCAAGATAAAGCACAGCTACTTACCTGTAACAGGTGATCTCTGGGAACAGCAGGAATAAGTCTTCACATATGCGTACGTCGGTACCAACGGAGCCTGCACGGGAACGCTCCCCAGCGTCCAATCAGAAAGCTTTTGGGAGCATCCCTCAGCGCCTGCGTGCTGCCTTCCCGCCTTTCCAACTGTCTCTCCTCAGTTGAGTTTTATAGCTGAGACAAAGAGAGAGAGAGAGGAAAGGAAAGATAGATAGAGATACAACTCCTAGGGGAGGTGGGTGGGTTGTGAAGACTTATTCCTGCTGTTTCCAGAGATCACCTGTTACAGGTAAGTAACTGTGCTATCTCCAGGAACAAGCAGGAAGGAGTCTTCACATATGGGGGGGACTCCCAAGCTAAGATGCCCTGGAGCCCTAGCATGTTGGAGACTGAAACATGCTACACCTCATATGGCCAGGCATCCTGAGTATGGAGGGTAGGAGTTGAAAAGAGAGGAGCTGTAGGAAACAGCTGACCTAAGATAGGACTACAGGCAAGGAGTCCTTGTATGTATGATAATCATCATGAAATATATTGAAATGAACAATCACAATATTGACCTCACCTACTGGATTGCAGGAAGTAGAGAGGCTGATGGAATCTACTGGGGATCCAGTAGAGGAATCTTCAAGGTGACCTCACTGAAGTGAAGGTAAAGGTCAAAAGCTGGAAGTGACAGGTGACCCCAGGATTCAACTGGGGTAGTACAAAAACGGTAGGTCTTTAGTGGGAAGCTTTATGGAAAAAGCTGAAAACTCTTTTGGCTACAGAGTTAATCATAGTTAGGAGCAAAAGAGGAAGACTGACCGATTTGGACAACTGGCCTAGTCCTTGAGGGAAGAAGGGGTATGGGAGAAACCCCGTATTCCCAAGAAAGGACAGATATCTGAGGAGTTGAAACCTCAGATGTACTGAAGATCCACCATGTCTTTCCTAACTGATGAAAGGTAGGAAGATATTGGAGTATGTAGCTTCAGGGATACCTGAACCTAGCGTTATGGTAAGAGCTGTCAGTACCACAGCAATGGTTGTGTGCATAATAGCCTAAACATACTGTGGAATAGTATGAACATGTGCAAGCCCACTGTCTGGAACATACAGGAAGGAAAAAACCTTTATGAGCACAGACAGTTAGAGAGATAAGTATGTAAATACATATCTACCTACGAGGAAGTATCTCGACAGATGCACACATATTTTATATATATATGTTTATGGCGAGATCCAGAGGGGCATAACATATGCACACGCAGTTGACAGACAGATGTATCTATAGAAATGTATATAGATATATGTACATATATAAATATATAGGTCTAAAGATAATTGTCTGCAGTTAGGCAGACAGAGATATGTCTATAAGAACATTCACATTGGAGATGTGAAGAGGAACGATTCATCTAATAACTAGAAGGTGGAACCTACTTGAGAAGATATAGAGAATCTGTTCCCTCTGGTTAAGATGGAGCAGGAATGCTATCCAGTGACATAACCAGGATAGTTGCGTGAACAAACAGAGGATAATATCAGTCTGTAAACAGCAAGTCCTGAGTCCGGTAGAACACTAACATGGTGAATGGACAGAAAACGCATAGGATGAGATACCAGGTTGACCCACTTGAGGGACAAAGGGGGTATCATGCGTTATTTAGTTAAATATGTGCTGTCCATGAAGGATTAGGATACCATGAGGACAAGCTGCAAGGAAAAAGAGCATATTTCCTGTAGGAGTTGAGTAACTCTTTAGACTGTCACGTAGGGAAGGCTTATGTCCTTTATATTAAAAGGAGATAGAAGGGTGTAAGAACCCACCCAGTCATGAGGAATGACTGAGGAAGCCTTTTTCAACCATATATGATAGTCAGAGAAAAAACCTCATGCTCTCTAGCAAGGGCCCATAGTGGAAAGCTTCTCTGTAGGATTGCAGAGAGCATTATGCAGGAGAGTTGGGAAATAAAACTGGCTGTTGGAGAAAACCAGCTGCCACTTCAACTATGCTGCCAACTCCAGGGATTTGGAGATGGCAGAAAAGAAGCGATAAGGATTATCCAAGACAGATGAAGCACTATCTTGGAAACACTACTAAGGCTAGACAAAAAGTAGTGGAAGACAAGACTGGAACTTGTAGAAAAGTACCAGTAGTCCAATCACTGGAACTCCTGCATGGGCAGCTGCTGAATAGAACAGTGGAGAGAATCTTTCCGTTTTTAACAGAGAGAACAGACAGAACAAGAGGAGAAAATCCTGTTCTTGTCTGATGAGCTGCCCAAATGAAAGAAGGGAGGTTACTCCAGAGACAAAACTCCACACTGGAAAGGAAAGGAAGACTAGAAAGGCTAAGAAAACCTTCCAGTGGTATGGTACCACTCTTACAGGGGAAACCCTGGAAAAGAGGGTAAAGAAAAATAGGAGCTGAAGGGTGACTTGCCATATGGTAGGCCTGTAGAAGGAAAAAATTTCATGTTGGTACAGAAAAACTATCATGGGATAGTTGGTAAACCTCTCTTCATGGCAGGAAGAGGAGGAAGAACCCTGTGACCCATAGACATGAATATCCTGACAGCTCAGCATACCTAAGAGCAAGTGGATGTCCTGGAACAGGAATCCATGTGTAGAGTTTTAAATGAAAAAAAAGTGAAAAAACTTCTGCTGAGAAGAAGTGAACTGTAGGTTATAAAGAGATTAATTAGAACCCTATTGCAGGGTTTATTTTTCCTGGCTTGAGTTTGGATTCTTCAGACCAGGGCGAGGGTACCCCTGCTTGGGAACATCTGTATGATGGGCAGGAGAAGAATAAAACCTTCTTTTAGGGAAAGAAGGTTTGGTAGGGCATTTCCTACCTACTGGGGAAGGAGAAGGCTTAGGATAGCCCTCAGAAACAGGGAAATCAGTGGAGCACTGAGCAACCTGACGAAAAGACTCCTTATTGAAGAGGTTTTCTCCAGTGTGAAGATTGGTGGAAGACTCATCAACAACCTTCGCTATGCTGTTGATACCACATTACTGGCGGAAAGTGAAGGTGATCGAAACATTTGCTTCTCACAATCAAAGAACATAGTCTCAAAATGGGCCTGCACCTTAATGTAAAGAAGACAAAGATCATGACAACTGGCATAATCAACAGGTTCATCATCTTAGGAGAAGAAATTGAAATCGTGAATAACTTTAACCTACTTGGATCAACTATCAATAAAGAAGCAACAAGCAGTCAAGAAATCAGACGACGCATTGCTCTTGGCAGAATGGCTATGAAAGACCTAGATAAGATTCTCAAGAGCAGAGATGTCTCTCTCCATACAAAGGTTCAACTTGTTCAAGCCATGGTATTTTCAATAACATCATATGGATGTGAAAGCTGGACAGTGAAAAAGATAGACAGGAAGAAAATTGATGCCTTTGAATTATGGTGCTGGCGGCGAATACTGTGCATACCATGGACTGCCCGAAGAACAAACCAGTCTGTACTAGAGGAGATCAAACCTAAGCTTTATTTAGAAGCTCAGATAACAAGACTTTGACTTTCATACTTTGGACACATCATGTGGAGAGAGAGATCATTAGAGAAAGACATCATGCTTGGCAAGATAGAAGGTCAACGCAAAAGAGGAAGGCCAGCAATGAGATGGATCGATACATTAACAGCAGCTACGGGTACCAGTCTGTCAACAATGAGTCGCCTGACTGAAGACCGAACACAATTTAGGATAGCTATCCAGAGGTCCGCCATGAGTCGACTCCGACTCGACAGCACTTAACAACAACAACAACGAGTATTACCCAGTCTTTGTTGTGCCCATCTGTTCAAGTCTGAAGCTTGGAGCCAGGCTCTACGTCGTGCTCCTATGGCTATAGCAGAGGTTCTGCTAACAGACTCAAAAGAGTCTAGTGAAGCACGAGTAAGAAACCAAGAGATATTTTGACTATGACTAAGTAGTAAGGAATAGTCTGCAGTCTTGGGCTCTGAAAGAAAAGGAGTTAAAAGAGAATTTCTTTGTGATCTCCTGAAGGGATAGACTCATATAAAAAATATATAAGAGAATCCTTGTTGACAGCATAGATGTTTGGAAGGTTTGACGTCCAAAGGCATCTAGTGTTCTAGACTCACGACATGGTGGGTAAGAAGAGTGCTTCTTCTTACTTTTCACCTTCCTCATTGCTGATTCCACCACAATAGAATGATGGGGAAGTTGAGTCTTTTGAAACCCTGGAGAGGGGGGCACCTGATACAGAAGATCAGTTGCTGTAGAAGGTGAGGAAACCCTTAAAGGTGTTTCCCATATTCTCAGAAGAAGATCCTGCAAAGAATGATGTAAAGGAAGCATTATATTTTCCTTTTCTCCAGAAGAGCCTTGTGTGGAAACATAGCCAGGGATAGGAATAGCAAGGAATGTTGCCATGTCAAGGAGAAAATTCTGAAAAGAAGGATCTCCAATGGGAACCATCCCTGGACAGGCTAGACTTGAAGAACTAGCCTGGGCACTGGAGGATGTACTTGCCAGGTGAAGAGAAGGATCCCTAATGGATGGATACTGGTACTGGCAGTTATGACCTGAGATAGTCAGTACTGCATCGTCCATGCCAGGTATCGACTCCAAACTAGGTATAGAAAGGAGCGACCCTGGTGAAAAAAGCATGGAAGGAGCTAGTCCCGATGTTACTGCAGGTACCGGCACCGATACCGATACCGGTAGCTGTGCTGGAATCGAAGGCGATACCGACATCGAAGCAGTCATCAGAGGCTGCTCAAGCGGTACCGAGGTAACCGAAACCCCTTGGTGATTATCCTCGGTACTGCGCATCCGGAATCGGTAAGCATCGGTTCTGAGACACGCCGGTACCCAGTCTTCCAGACTAGATATCGATTCCAGACTCGGCATCGAAGGAAGCGAATCTATCGATGCATGTCTAGAGGGTACCGACGTCGGTGGTCGTATCGGCGGTGCTGCCGATACTGGAAAGTCAATCTGGGACGTATCGATCGGTCCCGAAGGTACCGAGAACGCCAGATGACGATCCCTGGTGAGGAGTGGATCGCTCAACACCAGTGCCGATGCTGGGGTATCGGTACCGCTCGAAGGGGATGCCACCACCGAGCATGGCTCAGGTATGTTCTGTGAGGAGTGAGCCCCAGGAACAACCTGAAACCCCTGAAAGGCTTTGGAGACCGAAGACTCCCACCGTGGTTTTGAAGCCAATAGACTCTTGAGGGCAAGACCGGAGCCGTCATCATGCTTGGCATGAGACCTACCACTCAAGGATTGGCTAGTCTTAACAGACTGTTTGTGGGTTACCTGATCCTGTAGAGAAGAAATGGTCGGTGCCCTGACACTGGAAGGGAACTCGGTATCGAGTGAAACTCGAAATGGAAAATTTCTTCTCATAATATTGTAGCCTAATGGCTCCGGAGGAAAAAGGTCAGGACCAAAACAGGTTAGACACCAGTTATTGGAGTCTAAAAAGAAAACTGTACTTCTACAGTTAAGGCACTTCTTAGAAGAAGGCGGCTCCATATTGGAGAGGCCTTAAAGGCCCAAAAAGTTTAAGACAGAAACTGAGGGAAAAAAATTCCCTGAGTTTAAGAAAAAGAAAAGAAAAAACACCGACGGTACCGGTGGAGTCGGGGAAACAGCCGCGACCACAAGAAAACAAAGAATTAAAGAAAAAATTTTCTGCGGTGACAGGAGGACGTCCTGCCGGCTCCGTGGAAAAACGAAAACTGAGGAGAGACAGTTCGAAAGGCGGGAAGGCAGCATGCAGGCACTGAGGGATGCTCCCAAAAGCTTTCTGATTGGACGCTGGGGAGCATTCCCGCGCAAGCTCCATTGGTACCGACGTACCCATATGTGAAGACTCATTCCTGCTTGTTCCTGGAGATTAGACCTGACACAGTGGCATGATAGAAAAGGACAAGTTGATCCCATATGCCCCATATGGATCAAGTAATAAGAGAACAATGCAGGAGATGGTCATGCAACAAGTGGGATGTGCTTGAATGTACCAGATATCCTTTGCGTAAAGACTGAAGGTCACAGTGATGGTACATTATAAAACTCAGCCATACCATCTGTTCCCTACATCTGCTGCATATACATCACTAACCCACAGCAATGTATCACAGCTGAGCCAGTAAAGCCATGTCCTCAGCAGTCCATGATGTATAATATCATGTCTGCCTACCCAACGTGTGGCTAGAACGCATAGAAACGTTGAAGGATGATTGTCTGCAAATCACAGCACAACCAGGCCTGTTAAAGGTGGGGGAAGTGACCTAGTTAGCATCCATGCACAAAAACAACAAGTGGGAATCAAACCCTGGATCTTTGCCAATGGAGACATTGCACTAACCAGTAGGCTACACCTCCACACCGCTCTACACAATAATGTCTGGACCCAAAGATGCTGCAGGTCTCTGCTCAAACTGTCTGCTGTGTGTGCCAGTATAAGTTGGCTTCTCCACTACCCATGAGGTACTGCAAACACAAAACAGCAGTCTGCAGCTGATCAACAAATGAAAACTGCACCGATACAGCACATCAGCTCAGTAAGACTGTGTGTGTTACATGCACATAACAGCTGCCAACCCTGCTACAGAGCAGTTTAAACAGTCACCCTGAGGGTGAGGATGGGCACCCAGCACCTGGTCCACAGAACCTGCACTGCTAGAGATGGTTGCTGCTAGTTGTGCTGCAGGTCCACATCACTGCTTGTGTGTAGCAGGTTTTGTCTACAGTGTGTTATGTTAGTCACCTTAATTCCTGCACAATTGGGGCATGGTGTCAGTGCCAGGCACAGCTGAGCCCTGTATCCTAGCCATGTTGGACAAGAAGCCTCTGAGAACAGTGCAGGTCAGTGCCCAGTGATAACAAGCTGATGCCATAGATAGCAAATGCAGTGGGGGCGTGGGGTTGCTGCTACTGTCCTGTCAAGGCCACAGTGGGTAGGCCTGGAACCACTTCTGCTCCCAGCCATTGAGTACTTATCCACCACAGCAAGCGTAGTCAGACTACACCTGCTGCCCCACCACTGGGCTGTTTCAGTCATGCACATATGAACTGAGGCGGGTCTGCTGGTCACCATACTGCATGGGCCCTGAGCAACCATGCACACACACCCTGCAGTGGAATACTCCGCATTGACACCCAGCATTTAGGCTCAGTGATTGGGATCCTCACATAGATTGCAGCCAGAGCCAGACATTATATAGCACTACATGGATACATAGCCGTGCCATATGCACTGCTTGGTCAGAGTGCGTGCCCCCTCATCATGACATTGTGATCACCCAGGCCATGAAACGTGGCAAAAAGACAACAAAGTCTTAGACAGTGACCTTACCACCAAGGCAGACACATTCTGGCTAATCCACCCCATTTCAATCCTTTGATTCTCATTATGCACATTGGCAGACAAAAGGCTGGGAACAACTCAGCCAATGTGAGCCAAAGTGCTGTGCAAAAAGCCACAGGACAAAGGGGAGCCATACACACATGCACACACTCATTGGTGCACTCTGCAAAAATGGGGATGGTTGGCATTCCTGCCTGTCACTCCTGTCTCCATGTCAGCTCAAGGATTGCTAATGTGTGCTATGTGTGCAAGTGCTCTTAGCGCGCCTTGGCCTCAACATATGTTGTTAGCAGCCACTCAGTGTGCTATTAACCTCCAACCAGCAGTGGATAGTGGAGCCTATTTGTGCTGCTGGTGGGTGTTTCCACCCTTGTTGGCCGCCTCCTTGGGGGATGCACATGCTGGTGCTGTACCTGCACTGTAGGCTAAATTTTGGCCACAGGAACATGCAATACAGAAACCACAGCAAGGACATGATCCTGTGACTATCCGCACATATATACACCAACTGTGTGTTGTACCACAATGCTGACATTTGGGGAAAACAGCCCCTGTTGCTGACATGCTCGCCTTCGGCTAGCCTTTTGCACATCCTGCAATGCGCATGGTGCAAACGACCAGGATAAGGCTTTTGTCTGCTGCAGGCTGGTGTTGCTTCCCATGCCCCCACCACCACACCATGCAGACATGCCCAAGCGCTGTCAGTGGTGGTGCACAATCCCAGCATGTTAAACATGCAGGTTAGGCAGGCACCTTGGGCACAAGGCACGGATGGGGAGGGTAGAGGCGCACATGGATGGCCACACAGCCCCCCCCCCCAACCAGCTGCCTATGCAGGGGCCCAACACCATCTGCCACAGATATGTCTTGGTGGGGAGGATGGCAGTGACTGCTGTGGTATTTCCCCAGTCACCTGCATTTTGCAGTTACCTAGAGGGCTATAGCTACAGGCACTATTGGCCACTTGTCCCACAGCTGGATTCAGTGGCACCGGGGGGGGGGGGGGGGGGGGGGGCGCAGGGATATATGCCTAAGATGCCTTGTCCCTTGGACAGCCCCAAGTGAGATCACCTTTCCACAGCAGCATGTCACCTGTGTTCCACCACTGACACTGTGTGATCATGATGGACATCACAGATGGTGCTGTGGATAGGATTCCCCTATGTGAGGAGGTTACAAAGGTTAGGCCTCCTCAACCTAGTGGTGAGAGCTGAAGAAAGGTATGATAGGGATCTAGACATTACTAAATGGCATGGAACCATTAATGGTTGTTAATGCCATCACAATATGGGGAGACTAGGGGAGAGGCACTGCCTCTATAGTCTAACGCATTTCAGACAGACCAGGGCATATAGTTTGTCATTCAAAACGTTGACAAACACTACATGCAGTGGTAGTGTATGTTGTGAAACTCCGCATTTAGCTGGGCTTTGGTAAGGTTTGATCTGGGTCCTGGAGGAAAAGTCATTATGCCTTTATTCAGAGTACCCTGAGGATCAACAGCTTGGCCCAATACAGGCCTCTTTGACCATGGGTGTCTTTTAGGGACCCAGCTAGGTACTGTGTCTTTTGGGGAAACTACTAGGTACATATGACCTAGATTGGCCACTGTTGGAAACAGAATACTGGGCTTGATGGACCTTGGTCTGACCCAGTATGGCATATCTTATTTTCTTACTTGTGCCTAGATTGGACACTAATGGCCAGAGAATAATGGGCTTGAACGATCGTGGTCTAACAGTATTGCATACATTCAGAACTTATGTTCTTATGCTATGCTGCTTGGGCAGCTGTCTACTCCGCCCTGTTCACCAGCACTCCCCACTGCATGACTACCATGCCACCCCCCTGTGGTCCATTTGCATCATCAGCATGGTGACCCTTTCCTACTGGAGCACTATGCTGCTTCTGCTAATGGAGCACTACTATCACATTCTTGGGCACTCCTGTCAGTGCATCACATTGCCAACACATAAATTGTCTCACCCCTTTACAAACATCCTTTCCATGAGGTTTTACATGGCGACTGGGTTCCCAGCGTTAAGGGGATTTTCAGGCCATTGTAGCAATTGGCAGTAAGGGAACACACGCAGATAATGCCCCCTCTCCGCCCCCTGTGCCCTTAACGCTGCTGATGCCTTTAAATGCACCTTAAAGCAGCATTAAATGGACACATGCTCCCTTAACTTTGCTTAATAAACATACCCCATGGTTCACGGACAAGCATGACTGGGATGTAACTAAACCAGGCTATACTTTATTTAGAAAGGATAGGGTAGGAAGAAAGGGAGGAGGAGTGGCACTATATGTAAAAAATATTAAAACTATGGAAATACAGGGCTTAAAGTGGAGAAAGGAGGCACTGTGGGTGAAACCAGAAAGAGGGAAAGAGAAATCCATTTTCATTGACATGATATACAGGCCTCCTTCACAGGGAGAAGAAATGGACTGAGGTTTAATAGAAGACATACACAGCATTGCCATGAAAGGAGAAGTGCTACTGATAGGTGATTCAATATGACAGATGTGGACTAGCACATTCCTGCTGCAGTTTCATCTAAAAGTAAGGAGATCCTGGATTCTCTACAGGGAGAACTATTCAGGCAACTGCTAACACACTATGGGATGCGGGTCTCCGAGGCACTGTTTATCACTGGTTTCACTCCTTCCTGCACTCCCGGTCATTTGCGGTTTCTTCCACCTCCGCTACTACGGATAACTTCCCTCTCACCTGTGGTGTCCCTCAGGGCTCCATATTGGCCCCTCTCTTATTTAACGTATTTCTGACCCCTTTAGCCTTACTAGTCCAGCAATCAGGTATTTCAGGCTATTATTATGCTGATGACATTTTCCTTCTGTACCACACATTCTCTACTCATCCTGACATTACCCCTCTCAACAACTGCTTATCCCTGGTTTCTTCCTGGCTCTCTACAAACTGTCTTGTTCTCAATGTTTCTAAAACTGTGCCCATCTGGTTTCCTCATACTTCTATCATTCCGTCACTCACTCCCTCTTTCTCAGGTACCCCGATTTCTTCAGTCTCCAAGCTTCGCTATCTTGTTGTCCTTCTTGATAGCAACCTCACCTTCTGTGATCATATTTCCCAAGTCTCGATGCTCCTTCTGCCTTGGACAAATTTGTGCCATCAGACCATTTCTATCTCCTCAGGCTCTCACCACCCCCCTTCTTTCCCTAATCACTACTAGACTGGATTTCTGTAACTCTATTTATGCTGGCATCCCTCAATACCAACATCACCGGTTACAATTATTACAAAACACTGCAGCCCGGATGATCTTGCACGCTTCCTCTCGCGATCACATTACTCCCATCCTTCAGCACCTTCACTGGTTACCACTAAACCTTTGGATCCAATTCAAGATTCTTACCCTAGTACATCGGGCCATTTATCTCCACACTCCTCAGTACTTATCCGATCTGTTAACTTTTCACACTCCTACCCGTAGTCTTTGATCAGTTCATATTAATCGCTTATACCTTCCCTCTCCCTCCCAGGCTCATCTTCAATCAACTCGGCAATCCACATTTTTTTACCTTGGTCCCACCCTATGGAACTCCCTGCCCACTGTCCTTCGACTAGAAGAGTCTCCTGCTAAATTCCGCTCTCTCCTCAAAACCCATCTTTTCTCTGCCTTCAACCTCCCCCATGATCCCTGTCTTCTCTGTATCTACTATTGTTGACAATCTGTCCTCACCTTCTTTCTCTTCTTTTTCTTTCCCTTTCTCCTAAGTTATTGTAATTTTTTTCTCTTCCTTTCTTAATTTATAATTTTAATTTTTTTTTATTGTAAACCGCCCCGATGTAATGGGGGGCGGTATATCAAGAGCTTTTAAACAATAAGCAACAATAAACAATAACAGAACCCACATGTGAAGGGGGCCATACTAGACTTGGTGCTTACCAATGGTGAAAGTGCTTCTGATGCTATAGTAAATATCCTCATGTTAAATGTAACCCACCAATTGTGATGTGTCTACTTTGATTGTAGGATAAGGTGGTATAAAAATCTGTCTAAATAGCTAGTGGGAGATCATATCGCATCCAGGGATCATCAGATGGTGTGGTTCAGTATTAGGACTAGGGTTGATAAAATCCATTCAAAAGCGAGGGTCTTAGACTTTAGGAAAACTAATTTTGCCAAGATGGGACAATACCTCAAGGAGTTGTTAGCGGGATGGGAACAGCTGAGGGATGTAGAAAAACAGTGGGCAAAATTTTAAGGGCAACCAACCTTTTTGTTAGGATGGTAAATAAAGGTAAAAGGAAAAGGAGGCCACTATGGTTCTCAAAAGTAGCAGCTGAAAAGGTCAAGAAAAAGAGGGAGGACTTCATGAAATACAAGAGATCACAGAGAGAGGAAGACAGGCATCTATATTTGGAAAATATTAGAGAGCTTGGCAAAGTAGTCAAGAAAGCAAAGATTCAAAAAGAGGAAGAAATAGCCAATGCAATAAAATAAGGGGATAAGACATGTTTCAGATATGCTAGTGAGAGGAGGAAGGACAAAAGTGGTATTGCTAATATCATAAGAACATAAGAAATGTCATACTGGGTCAGGCTTAAGGGTGAAGGGAAGGAATATGTAGAAGCTGATGAGGATAAAACTGAATTGCTTAAATATTTCTGTTCTGTGTTCACAGATGAAGGACCAGGAACAGGACCTCAGAAAACACCCACAATCAGGAACAGAAGCGAGGGGCATCTTGAATGATTTTTAGAAGACCGTATTCGTGTGAAACTAGCTAAACTAAAAGTAGACAAAGCGATAGGATACATCTGAGAATACTGAGAGAACTTGGGGATGTTCTAGCAGCTCCACTGACTGACCTTTTCAATGCCTCTTTGGAGTCTAGAGTGGTGCCAGAGAACTGGAGAGAGGCACATGTGGTCCGTTTACACAAAAGCAGAAGTAAGGATGTGGTTGAAAACTGCAGGCCAGTTAGTTTAACCTCAGGGGTGAGTAAATTATTGGAAGAGCTGCTGAAAGAGAAAACAGTTAGGTTTCTGGAATTCAACGGATTACCAGATTAAGCAGTTTGAATTCAACAAAAGTAGGTCTTGTCGGACAAATCTGATTGATTTCTTTGACTGGGTGACCAGAGAGTTGGACTGAGGGAGAGCCCTAGATGTGCAGTATTTAGATTTCAGTAAAGTCTTTGACATCTTCCAAACAGACTTAAAAACAAACTGAGCACCCTAGGGATGGATTCTAAAGTTACTGCTTGGTGTTGAAATTGGTCGAGTGGGAAGTGAAAAAGGGTACAGTTAAATGGAGGAGGAGGAGGTTACCAGATGTATGTCACAGGGATCTTCGGTCCTCGCTTCTCAAACTTAAGAAACTCGAAAGGCGATGGAGGCGCTCACGCTCAACCGAAGATCTGGAGGCTTATAACCTACAACTCGCAACTCACAGAACTGCGATATCCGAGAAAATGAAACAAGCTCACACCAACACGCTAATGCGATCACTAAATAAGCCACATGACCTCTTTGCCCTCGTCAAAAACCTAACGAAGGAACCAGGACCAGAGCAATCAACAGAGATTCTCGTTCAAGACTATGCAGACTTCCTCCAATCAAAACTACACCAAACCACCAAGACTGATATTACCGACTCTAAGAGTCTAGCATACATACCAACGCTAACAACTTTCGACACCCCCTCCCCTAAGCAAATCGCTGACTTAATCGCTACAATCAACACGACCACGGCCCACACCGACCCGTCCAGCTTTTTGGATTAAAGAACTGAGGACAGAGTTTAGCCCCTTCATCGCCAAACTCTTTGACGCATCATTCTCTTCAGGCCTATTTCCCCTAAGTCTCAAACACTAATCCATTAGACCACTGCTAAAAAAACCGAAACTAGACTCCCAGAAAGTAGAATCCTACAGACCTATTGCCAGCATCCCACTGCTGGCCAAGATAATCGAAAAGGAGGTCCAAATTCAGCTCCAGCAGCACATAGACAATGCTGCACCTCTTGACCACAGCCAACATGGCTTTAGAGAGGCTCATGGTGTGGAGACTCTACTTACCACCCTCTTTAACAACATCCTCACAACAATTGATAACATCCATCGTGGAGTGGCCCTTATATTCCTAGACATAGCTGCAGCATTTGACTCAGTTTGTCACCAAACCCTCCTGAAACGTCTCGAAGAGAAAGGCATCTGCGGCTTAGCACTAAATTGGTGCAAATCATACCTCGCCGATAGATGGCAGCATGTCCGAACCGAATCATCTACATCCAAACCATTTCATCAGAAACAAGGTGTCCCACAAGGATCCTCCCTTTCGGCTCTTATGTTTAACATCTACATGCAGCCCGTCTACGACATCATTCGCTCATACAACACTGAATGCATGATATACGCAGACGATGTCCTGCTATACATGCCATTCGAGACTGACCAAATTGACCTCTCACCCCTTACAGAATGCTTCAGCGCAGTAGAAAGATGGCTCCAGAATCAGAATCTTCGCATACAACATAAAAAGACTGAAGTGCTGTTTATCACCAGAAACTCTAACTTCTCCCCACAAACCCACCTAAAAGTCGGTGAAGTAGAGCTTCAATCCAAACCCTCAATCCGTTACCTGGGGGTTACCCTAGACCAGAACCTCAACATGAAGACACACATTGGCAACATGGTCAAATCAACATACCACAAAATTAGGACTCTCAAACATCTACGTCCCCTTTTACAACCAGAAGACTTCAGAACCATTTTCCAGGCCCTAACCCTCCCACATCTGGACTATGCCAACGCAATCCTCCAAGGACTCCCAAAATCTTCGATAGTCCCTCTCCAGCTTGCCATGAACACCGCTGCCAGAGTTCTGAATGGGGCCTCGAGGCGGGACCATATAACACCCATCCTCAAAAGTCTCCACTGGCTCCCTATCCACTGTAGGATCAGCTTCAAAACAATACTAATAACTTTCAAAGCCATAAATGGGCTCTCCCCCATGTCCCTCGCTGATCTCGTACACAACCCCCCCCCCCCCCCCAATAGAGCCAGAAGAACTACAGCAGTAAACACTTTGGCAATTCCCAAAGCACTGACCCAATGCACTCAGGCTACAGCAAGCAGGGCCTTTAGTATTAATGCTCCCAGACTCTGGAATGCCCTGCCCCCCAACATATGAGCAATCCCAATTCTAATCAATTTTAGAAGGGCTTTGAAACACCACCTTTTCTGTGAATACTACCCAAATGAAGATGCACCATCCCGACCTTCCCAAAAATGAGCCATGCGTCCAAGATAATGCTATGTTCTCCCAAATAAAGCGTAGTTACTCACCTGTAACAGGTGTTCTCCAGGAGCAGCAGGAATCAGTCCTCACTTATGGGTGACGTCGGCGCCGACGGAGCCCTCGCGGAGCAATTTTCCCCAGCTTTCAAAGAAAGCCTTTGGGAATTGTAGTGCGCATGCGCGGTCGTCTTCCCGCCCGAGGGTGCCATCTTAGCCAGTCAGATGACATAGCTAAAAAAGACAGCATAAAAATTTGCAAAAAGAACATAAGCAGACGATTGCAACTCCAAGGGGAGGAGGGAGGGTAGTGAGGACTGATTCCTGCTGCTCCTGGAGAACACCTGTTACAGGTGAGTAACTACGCTTTCTCCAGGACCAAGCAGGAAGTCAGTCCTCACTTATGGGACTCCCAAGCTCAAGGCTACCGGAGACCCTAAGCACAAAAATGAGCTCCCTCTAGCTCAGCAGCACAGAAGGATAGAATCTTCGCTGAATTATCACCCACCGGTAGCCCACATCCGGGATGGAGGGTAGGAGTTGCTCAGACCTCAAAGAGATTACGGAGGACTGCCTGTCCGAAAGCACTGTCCCTACGGGACTCCCTCTCGAGACAGTAATGGACCGCAAAAGTCTGGCTCGAAGACCAAGTAGCGGCCCGGCAGATGTCTGCCAGCGGAACAGAGCGGAGGTAAGCCACTGACGTGGCCTTTGCCCGAACGCAATGAGCCGTGACTCTACTTTCTAAGGAGAGTCCGGCTGCCCCATAAGCCCAAGAGATACAGTCCGCCACCCAGATGGACAGAGTACGCTTGGAGACCGGGAGCCCCAATCTATTGGGGTCAAAAGACACAAAAAGCTGAGCAGCTTTACGGTGCTCCCGCGTACGGTCAAGGTAGAAGTTCAGAGCCCTTCTACAGTCCAGGGTATGGAGGACCGTCTCAGCTCGGCTGGAGTGTGGTCTGGGAAAGAAGGTTGGAAGTACCACCTCCTGATTGATGTGAAAAGGGGAGACCACTTTAGGCAGAAATTTCGGATGAGTCCGTAGGACCACCCTATTCTTGTAGAACCTAGTGTAAGGGGGATCAGACACGAGGGCCTGCAATTCACTTACGCGTCTAGCGGAAGTGAGGGCTATCAAGAACAGAGTTTTCCAAGACAGAAAACGGAGAGAACAGGTAGCCATAGGTTCAAAAGGCAGACAGGTGATCCGCTGCAAAACCACATTCAGGTCCCAGTCAGGCGCTGGCGGGCGCAGAGGTGGTTTAAGTAGAAGGAGACCTCGGAGAAACCTCGCTACGAGAGGGTCATTGGAGAGAGGTCTGCCGTCCACCGGCACATGATGTGCTGAAAGAGCACTGAGGTGAACTTTGACGGAGTTGGACTTAAGTCCCAGATTAGAGAGGTGCAGCAAGTACTGCAAGATCACCGACACCGGGCAGGAGAAGGGATCCTGAGACTGTTGGGTACACCAGACTGCAAAGCGACGCCATTTAAGGGCGTAGCATTTGCGGGTAGAAGGCCGTCGCGAAGCCAAGACGACCTCCTCCACCTCCGCCGGCAGGAGAAGGGGAGCAAGGACTACCCTCTCAGCAGCCAGGCCATGAGGTTGAGAGACCTGAGGTTGGGGTGCAGGAGGGACCCCTGATCCTGAGTGAGGAGATCCGGTTGTACCCCCAGAGGGATTGGATCCTCCACCGCCAGGTGCAGCAGGAGCGGAAACCACGGCTGCCTGGGCCAGCGAGGGGCCACCAGGATCATGAAGGCTTTGTCTCGGAGAACCTTGAAAAGAGTCCGAGAGACTAGCGGGATGGGAGGGAAAGCGTACAGAAGGCTTCCCGACCACGAGATCAGAAAGGCGTCCGCCGCAACCCGAAGGGGGTGTGGCTGACGAGAGCAGAAGCGAGGAAGCTGCCGGTTGTGAGGACTGGCAAAGAGATCCACCGTGGGGAGACCCCACTTGAGGAAGAGCTTCTGAACTACCAAGGGATCCAGACGCCACTCGTGCGGCTGGAGGACCCTGCTGAGTTTGTCTGCAAGGCAATTTTCTTGGCCCGGGAGATAAACTGCCTTGAGGAGAATGCCGTGACTGACGGCCCAAGAACAGAGCTTCTGTGCCTCCCGGCAGAGGAGGAAGGAGCCCGTGCCCCCCTGCTTGTTCACGTAGAACATGGCAACTTGATTGTCCGTCTGGACAAGGACGGACTGTTGGGAAGTCAGGTGGGAGAAGGCCTTGAGAGCTAGGCGGATCGCCCTGAGCTCCAGGAAGTTGATCTGCTGAGCCGACTCCCACGTGGTCCAGAGGCCCTGAGTACGTGCCTCTTGGCAATGTGCTCCCCAGCCCAGGAGGGATGCATCGGTGGTCAGCACCCGGGTCGGCTGAGGTGACTGGAAAGGCATTCCGAATATCAGGTTCGGCTGCCGGAGCCACCACCGGAGAGACGAGACCAGCGGCTCGGAAACGCGCACTAGGTCTGCTAGGCCGCCCGTGGCTTGTCGCCACTGCTGGCGGAGACACCATTGAGCAGACCGCATATTCAGGCGGGCATTGGGGGTCACATGGACGGTGGAAGCCATATGGCCGAGCAGTCTCAGGAAGCGCCTGGCGGAGACCAGGGGCTGGCTGCGAAAGCGGTCGGCTAGGTCCATGAGCCGTTGAGCCCTGTCGAGCGGTAGGTACGCTCTCGCCTGCGGAGTGTGCAGCCTTGCGCCGATGAACTCGAGATCCTGTGAGGGGAGCAAAGTGGACTTTGCGAAGTTTATAACAAAGCCCAAGTGCTGCAGCAGAGTCACCGTGCGGCACGTGGCGTTGGTGACCTCCTGAGCGGACGCTGCTCTGATGAGCCAGTCGTCGAGGTACGGAAAGACATAGAGGCCGTGAAGCCGGAGATGGGCCGCCACGACCGCGAGACATTTTGTGAAGACTCGCGGTGCGGAGGACAGGCCAAAGGGCAGTACTCTGTACTGGTAATGATTTCCTGCCACCACAAACCTTAGGTATTGGCGGTGGCTTGGGTGGATGAGGATGTGCGTGTAGGCATCCTTTAGATCCAAGGAGCATAGCCAATCTCCCTGCTGGAGGTAGGGCAGAAGGATTCCAAGGGTAAGCATTTTGAACTTCTCCCGCACAAGGAACTTGTTGAGGTTGCGCAAGTCCAGGATGGGTCTGAGGCCCCCTGTTCTCTTTGGTATCAGAAAATACCTTGAATAAAAGCCTTGACCTCTCAGGTGGTGTGGCACCGGTTCCACCGCCTGTTCCTGCAGAAGACCTGCTAACTCCTGAAGGAGCAACTCCCTGTGCAGAGGGGGGCGCGGAGGTTCTCCCGGGAAATAGGAGGGAGGGACCTGATGGAAGTGGAGAAGGTAGCCTTCTCGCACGACCTGAAGCACCCAGGCATCTGCGGTGATGCTGGACCACCTGTGGGCGAAGCGAACCAGCCGGCCTCCGGTGCTGGGAGGAACCAGCGGGGGGGGAGAGGCTATGCTGAGCGAGTCAAAAGCCCCCACCCTGCTGAGCAGGGGCTGGTGGTGCAGGCTTGGGGGCTTGCTGCCTACGGGACCCGTTACCCCGTCCCTTGGCCTGCTGGCCCTGTTGGGGAGCTGCAGGGGCCTGATAATGGGGGTATTGTTTGTAGGCAGCCGCCTTCCTCGGGTAAAAGGACTTTTTCCCCGAGCCCTTCTTTTTCTGGGAAGGGGCGGAGGTCTTCCTAGAAAGCCTGGTCCTGGTGAGAGTCTCAGTCTCAATTTGTGCAGCCTTTTCCGCCATGGGCTTGCCAAAGAGGTTTTCGCTTCGGCAGGGGACATCGACCAACTTGTCCTGTACCCAGGGCTCAAGGTCTGACGACTGAAGCCAAGCCTGTCGGCGGGCACCGATGCCGGCTGCGGCCACTCGAGCCGAGGCTTCAAAGCCATCATAGGCTGCTCGGGACATGAACTTTGAGCATTCCCGAATGCCAGTGGACAAGGCTAGGAACCTCCGCAAGGGCTCCTCGGAGAGACCAGCGGAGAATCCGGCTAGCTCTTTAGCCAGATCCCGGAGATACATGCCCATGTATAGCTGGTAAGTCTGGACACGACATGCGAGCATAGAGCCCTGGAAGCACTTCTTGCCAAGGCCATCCAGGTTACGGGCCTCCCTTCCAGGAGGCACCGAGGAGTGCATCTTCTGGCTCTTAAGACGATGCATGGCCGATTCCACTACCATGGAATGGTGTGGCAGCTGTGCCTTTTGAAAGCCAGGGCTCTTGCGGACCCGATAGATAGAATCGACCCGCTTGCTCAGGACCGGCGAGGAGGCCGGACTCTCCCACATGCGGAAGAGTAGTCGTTCCAGCATAGGAGGAACCGGCACAGTAAAGTGTTCCCTCGCGGGAGAGTCATACTGGAGGGCGTCGAGCTCTTCGGCTCGAGGCTCCTCCTCGGGATCCGCAGGGAAGGCCAAAGCCTTGGCCATATCCCTAACGAAGTCCGAGAACCGGGCATCCTCCGGGGGGGACTGCTTCCGAGGCTCGGACTCCGGTGAGTCCGATGGGACACACCGAGTCCGGAAAGAATCAGGTGACTCTTCCTCCTCAGACTCCCAGACCGACTCCGACGAGGACTCGGTGGGGTCGGCCCGGGCAGGGTGCGGCGCCAGCCGCCCCGACGCCGAGGGAGTCGGCGTCAGCGACCTCGGTCCCGAACGGGAGGCCAAGGGTGACCTCGACCGAGGATCGACTCGAGTTCTCATCGACTCGAGGATCGGCTCGGTCTCCGGGGTCGACTTGGACGTCGACGTCCCGGCGGTCGGGGCAGCGGCGCCAGCGAAGCCAGCGAGCAGTGCCCTCTGCTGGTCCATGAAGGCAGACAGTCTGCTCTCCAAGGCCGTCAACCTGAGTCCGAGCTCAGGTGACCCAGCAGCCCCTGACTCGGGCCCCGACGGCGTCGGGCCCGACGTCGGCTGTCGCGGAGGCGAGTCCAGAAGGACCACAGGACTTACCCGGGCAGGCATCTCCGACTCCAGGCGAGGTCGCTTCGGGATGTGTTCCTTCTCCAAGGACCCGGGGCGGCTGTCGGGGCTATGCGACCTGGCCCTCGCGGAACCAGGAGCGTCCACCGACGCCGCCCTCGCGGGTTTTTCCTTCCGACGATGGTCCCCGGAGGGAGAACCCCGGTCGGAGGAGCTCCGGCGACGGTCCGAGCTGGAGCCTTTTGACGCGGAGGCCTCCGACGAGGTCCGGGTACGACTGGGGTCAGCGAAGATTCTCTCACGCTGATGCCGCCGACTTCTCAACGCCTTTGAGGACAGTTTGCTGCAGGGCCCACAGATCAGTTCCTCATGATCCGGGCCCAGGCAGCGGAGGCAAAAGTCGTGTGTGTCGGTTAGTGACATATTTCGGTCACACCGACCACACCGCTTAAACCCACTGGCAGCCATCGGGGGAAAAAGGGCCCCTGTGAGGTCAAAGGACCGGGCTGCCAGGGAAACCGAAAAACGAAAGCTGACCAAGTCAGAAAAACCGAAATAAGTAAGAGGACTCGAGACCGGCGTCGCGAGTCCGGGCGGGAAAACGATCGGCGTCGAACCAAAAGAAAAAAGGATAAAATAAAGAAGAAAATCAACTTTTTCGCGGGGACAAGACGGGGACGTCTGTAGGGCTCCGCGGAAAAAAAGAAGACTGGCTAAGATGGCACCCTCGGGCGGGAAGACGACCGCGCATGCGCGCTGCAATTCCCAAAGGCTTTCTTTGAAAGCTGGGGAAAATTGCTCCGCGAGGGCTCCGTCGGCGCCAACGTCACCCATAAGTGAGGACTGACTTCCTGCTTGGTCCTGGAGAATGTATATTATGTAAATAATACTATGTTTAAATATGTGTAAATAGTTAATTTTAATTTTAATTTTTTACCATCCAAGTTGACTTTCCTGTTTATCTGTAGTTTTACGGTTAACCCACCGTAAAACATAATTGTTCCATGTGAACCGCACTGATATTGAAGAGCGCGGTATATTAAGAGAAATAAATAAATAAATAAATAAATCTGTCCTTGATCCATTGTTAGTGAAATAGCAGAAGGGCTGTTGGTTAAGGTATGCCTCTCTGCAAATGATATCAAAATCTGTAATGAAGACGACACCCAAAAAGGTGTAGATTAAATAAGGAGGAATCTAGCCAAGAGCCTGAAGAATGGTCTAGAATTTCGCAGCTGAGATTTAATGCTAAATGCAAGATCATGTGGACTGCAGCAATCCAAAGGAGTGATACAGTACAGGGGGTGAAGTACTTTTGTCCACAAAAGAGCAGTGGGACCTCAGCGTGATTGTGTCTGATGATCTTAAAGCAGTTAAACAGGTAGAAAAGAAGACGGCGAAAACCAGAAGGATTCTTGGGTGCATTGGGAGATTAATGGCCAGCAGAAGAAAGGAGGTATGCCTCTGTTTAAGTCTTTGGTGCAATCTCATTTGGAATATTGTGTGCAATTCTGGAGACCGCACCTTCAAAAGGATATAAACAGGCTGGAGTTGGTGCAGAGGGTGGCTACTAAAATTGTTAGTGGTCTTCAGTATAAAGCATATGAGAACAGACTTAAGGATCTTAATATGCATACTTTACAGGAAAGGCAAAATAAAGGTGGTTTGATTGAGATGTTTAAATATCTCTGTGGCATAAATGCACAGAAGGAGATCCTCTTTCGATTAAAAGCAAGGTCTGCTATGAGGGGACATAGGATAGGGGTGTCAGCGGATAGACTTAGGAGTAATATGCAATAATATTTTTTTACGGAAAGAGTGGTAGATGCGTGGAATAGTCTCTTAGTGGAGGTGGTAGAGACGAGGACAGTATCAATTCAAAAAAGCATAAGACAAACACAGAAGATCTCTAAAGGAAAAAAAGGGGACTGTTGATATGAAAGGGCAGACTAGATAGGCCATGTGATCTTTTTTCTGCCATCATGTTTATGTGTTTCTATGTTTATGAAATATGGAGGGAGAGCCGTTAAACTGCTAGTCTGGCAGCTGCAGAAAAAGCAGAGTAGCGTTTTATAAGTGAGATTTATGACAAGAATAGGATCATACAAAAGGACATTCCTGGTATCTTCCAAACCTTTCTTGAATTCTATTCTAATCTATACTCATCTCAGGTTACGATGATCCCGGCTGAGCTTTCAGCCTTCCTGGATAAGTTGCCTTACTGACTACTTTTGCCTAACAGCAAGAGATATTAAATTGGGAAATTTCACAGGTTGAGATCAAGACTACTGGCTCTCTATCCTCTGGTAAAGCTTTGGGAACAGATGGTTTTCCTATTGAATGGTATAGAAACATAGAAATATGATGACAGAAAGACCACACATGGCCTATCTAGTCTGTCCTTCCATATCAACAACTACAACAGTCCCCTTTTTACCTTTAGAGATCCTCTGTGCTTGTCCCATGCTTTTTTGAATTCAGTTACTGTCCTCATCTCCACCACCTCCACTGAGAGACTATTACACAGATCTACTACTCTTTCCGTAAAGAAATATTTCCGCATATCACTCCTGAATCTATCTCCCTTCACCCTCCTCCCATGTCCCCCCTTGTAGCAGAACTTGCTTTCAATTGAAAGAGGCTCTCTCCCTGAATATTTATGCCACGGAGGTTTTAAACATCTCAATCATATCACCTCCTCTAAGGTGTATATATTAAGATCCTTCAGTCTGTCCTCATATGCTTTATAATGAAGACCACTAATCATTTTAGTAGCCACCCTCTGCACCGACTCCATCCTGTTCACATCCTTTTGAAGGTGCGGTCTCCAGAATTGCACACTATACTCCAAATGAGGTCGCACCAAAGACTTATACAGAGGCATTATCTCCTCCTTTTTTCTGCTAGCCATTCCTCTCCGCATGCACCCAAGCATCCTTTTAGCTTTTGCCGTCGCCTTTTCTACCTGTTTAGCTACTTTAAGATCATCAGACACAACACGCCTAGGTCCCGCTCTTCTTTAGTGGACAAAAGTACTTCACCCCCTACACTATATTGCTCCCTTGGATTGCTGCAGCCCAAGTGCATGACCTTACATTTTTTAACATTAAATCCCAGCTGCCAAATTCTAGACCATTCTTCAAGCTTACCTAGATCCCTCCTCATGTTATCTACACCTTCCTGGGTGTCTACTCTAGTGCAGATTTTGGTATCATTCGCAAAGAGGAAAACGTTACCTGACAGCCCTTCCGCTATATCACTAACAAAGATATTAAAAAGAATCGGACCAAGGACAGATCCCTGGGGCACACCACTGGTAACAACCTTCTCATCAGAGTGAGCTCCATTTACTTGTACTCTTTGTTGCCTCCCACCCAACCAATTTCTAACCCAAGCAGTAACTTTAGGGTCCATCCCTAGGGTGCTCAGTTTGTTTATAAGTCGCCTGTGAAGAACAGTGTCAAAGGCTTTACTGAAATCGAAATACACAACATCTAGGGCTCTCCCTCGGTCCAACTCCCTGGTCACCCAGTCAAAGAAATCAATCAGATTTGCCTGACAAGACCTACCTCTGGTGAATACATGCTGCCTCGGATCCTGCAATCCGCTGGACTCCAGAAACCTCACTATTTTCTCTTTCAGCAGCATTTCCAATAATTTACTTACCACCGAAGTTAAAGTAACTGGCCTGTAGTTTTCAACCACATCCTTACTTCCGCTTTTGTGTAAAGGCACCACATGAGCCTCTCTCCAGTCCTTTGGCACCACTCCCGACTCCAACGAGGCATTGAAAAGGTCAGTCAGTGGAGCTGCTAGAACATCCCCAAGTTGCTCAGTATTCTAGGGTGTGGCCCATCCGGTCCCATCGCTTTGTCTACTTTAAGTTGAGCTAGTTTCTCACGAACACAGTCTTCTGAAAATTGTTCAAGATGTCCCTCACTTCTGTTCCTATTTGTGGGTGTTTTCTGAGGTCCTGCTCCTGGTTCTTCACCTGTAAACACAGAACAAAAATATTTGTTAAGCAATTCCGCTTTATACTTATCAGCTTCTACATATTCCTCCCCTGCACCCTTGAGTCTGACACCACCACTTTTGCCCTTCCTCTTCTCACTAATATATCTGAAAAATGTCTTATCCCCCCATTTTATTGCATTGGCTATTTCCTCCTCCTTTTGAATCTTTGCCTTCCTGACTACTTTGCTAGCTTCTCTAAGCTTTTCCAAATACAGATGCCTGTCTAACTCTCTCTGTGATCTCTTGTATTTCATGAAGGCCTCCCTC
Organism: Ichthyophis bannanicus; assembly: GCA_033557465.1. Classification (NCBI taxonomy): domain Eukaryota; kingdom Metazoa; phylum Chordata; class Amphibia; order Gymnophiona; family Ichthyophiidae; genus Ichthyophis; species Ichthyophis bannanicus. The sequence continues at coordinate 149,932,771 of CM066047.1, forward strand.
TTTTTTTTCACTTTTTCAGCTACTTCTTTCGAAAACCATAGCAGTCTCCTTTTCCTTTTACCTTTAATTACCATTTTAACAAAAAGGTTGGTTGCCCTTAAATATCCCCTTTCAGTTTTGCCCACTGTTTTTCTACATCCCCCAGCTGTTCCCATCCCACTAACAACTCCCTGAGGTATTGGCCCATCTTGGCAAAGTTAGTTTTCCTAAAGTCTAAGACCCGGGCTTTTGAATGGATTCTAACAGCCCTAGTCCTAATACTGAACCACACCATCTGGTGATCACTGGATGCAAAATGATCTTCACTATAACATCAGAAACACTTTCACCATTGGTAAGCACTAAGTCCAGTATGGCCCCTTCACGTGTGGGGTCTGTTATTTATTTATTTATTTAACAATCATTTATATACCGCATCTTCCATGGATCAGGTGCGGTTCACAATAAACAACGATTAACAAAGCAGAGTTTGTTTTACATATAACATCATATAACCAAAAAACCATAAAGTAGATAAACAACAATATTAGGGTTGAACAGCACGGAACAGTGAACAGTGCAAACTATATACATTATTTACAGATACAGATTATGTGGGGCTTTAGCATTGAGCAAGTACGGTTTCAGCTATAAGATTGTATATTTAGGTCATTAGTCAAAACTGGTTAGCCTTTATCTAAATCTATTGAGGGATGATTTGTGGTGTTGTAATGTTTGGTAAATAGATAGGTTTTCAGTTTTTTGCGGAATTGAATGATCTCGGGTATCATTCTTAGATCATCTGGGAGAGAGTTCCAGAGTGTTGGGGCTGCATGTGAAAAAGCTCTGTTTGTGATTTTATTTGCTTTTATGAAATCTTTGGGAGTTTTTAGTTTATTTATTTGTCCTTTTCTTTGAGTAGTTTTTGATTGCTCTTTACTGATTAAGTTACTTAGGGTGACAGGGGCCATATCATTTAGGGTTTTGAAAGTGGTTGTTAATGTTTTGTATACTATCCTACTTTGTATTGGGAGCCAGTGAAGGGATTCCAGTATTGGTGTTATATGTTGATGTGAGTGTACTTTTGTTATTATCCGAGCTGCTGCGTTCTGTGCTATTTGAATTCTTTTAATGTTTTGTTTTGTTGTACCTAATAAGATTAGGTTAGCGAAGTCAAAGTGGGGGGTTATGGTGGCTTGAATTATGCTGATAAAATCTTGTATGTAGACAAGGGGTCTTAGTTGTTTAAGGATTTTAAGTTTGAAGTAGATTTTCTTTGTGGTATTTCTAATATGGGTATCTAAAGTAAGATGTTTATCTAGAATAACTCCTAGATATCTTACTTCGTTTTTTATTTTAATTTCTTGGTTCTGAAGCGTTATGTGTGTTGGGGGAGTATAGGATTGGTTTTTAGTGACAATTAGCACTTCGGTTTTAGAGTTGTTTATTTGGAGATTGTGGGCATTTAGCCAGGATGTGGCTTCATTGAAGCAATCTGATAGGAGTTGCAACGGTAAATTGGGGATTGTAAATGGAATGTATATCATAATATCATCTGCATATAGATGATAGAGTACGCCATATTTTTTAAAGATATTGCAAACTGGTTTTATGTATATGTTAAATAGGAGTGCTGATAGCGCTGATCCTTGTGGTAATCCTGTTTCTAGTTTTATGAATCAGAGGTTTGATTGTCTATTCTTACATTTTGGGTTCTATTGTTTAGGTAGGAAGAGAACCATTTATGAACTGTGGCATTTATACCTATTTGTGTCAGATTGTTAAGCATTATGGTATGGTGAACGCTATCAAAAGCAGCTGAAATACCGATGAATAAGAGGATGAATGCTTGTTTTTGATTGTCAATTCCTCTTAAAAGAGCATCCGTTAAGACTGTGAGGAGTGTTTCCACTCCGTGTTTGGGACGAAACCCATATTGCTGTTCGTCAAGAGGGTAGGATGAATCTAGATACTCCTGTGTCTGTATTTGTACTGTTTTTTCTATTACTTTTGCTAAGAATGGTATACAATTGTTACCAATTGTCTGAATAGTTCTCCCTGTAGAGAATCCAGGATCTCCTTACTTCTAGATGATACTGCAGCAGGAATGTGCCAATCCACATCAGGCATATTGAAATCTATCAGTAGCACTTCCCCTTTCCTAGCAATGCTGCGTATGTCTTCAATTAACTGTCCACCTCTTCCTCTTGAGGGAAGTCTGTATATCACACCAATTCAAATAGATTTCTCTTTCCCTCTTTCTAGTTTAACCCACAATGCCTCCTCTCTCCCTTTTAAACTCTAATTCCAAAGCTTTAATAGCAGTTTTTACATATAGTGCCACTCCTCCTCCCGGAAAGAGCCGGTTGTGCCAGTTCTGCAGTGCATCTTCAATAAGGCAATGCTGTCAGCAGCTCTTCCTCCGGTCATGTATGAAGCAGATATATCCTTAATTCTGAAGGGGGGGGGGTAGGTCGTCCCTGGAGTGTGGTAATTACGGGCGTGTATCTTCTAAATAGTGATGTGAAAATCTTTGCTCGAGTATTGGCCAATAGGTTGGATAGTGTTATTTCTACCTTCATCCACCCAGATAAGATGCGATATATCCAGGGGTGGCAGATTTATAATACTGTTTGGTGGCTTTTTAATTTAATACTTAGTGTCCACCAGGAGAACTAAGTTGCTTGCTGTGTTTCCTTTGGTGCCGAAAAGGCTTTCAACCATGTGGAATGGGAATATCTTTTTGCAGTCATGACTCTGGTTTGGGAGAGAGTTTTGTTAGCTGGGTCAGAGCATTGTACGCTGTGCCATCTGCCTAAGTAGTGGTTAACGGGCAACAGTCGGAGCAGTTCTTGTTGCACAGGGGAACCCGCTAGGGGTGTCCCTTTACCCTTTGTTTTGCTTTGATGATGAGCGGCTGGCTGCCTTTTTGGCGGTGCTACCATTGTGGAACTGTGCTAGGTGTGGGGTTAAAATGGCATACTTTGCTTTCGGGATATGACTGAGGAGGGCTCCTGCTTAAGTTTAAAACAGCTGGAATATAAAAGAGAGACACATATCCCCTTTTTCCAATATTTTCAGATTTTTATCATGAAGGAAGAGAATTGGTCCCAATTTATTAGGGCTCCCTCTGTATTGGAATAAGTCCTATTCTGGGATGTTGATCCCTGGAAAGGCGTTCTATCCAGATTATACCAAGCTCTGACAGGATTGTACTTCCCTAATTCTGACCTTCATATTGGTAAATGGCATCATTTACTTGGGTGGTGGTGACTTATCCATTGTCAGGGCTATTAAGAACATAAGATATGCCATACTGGGTCAGACCAAGGTCCATCAAGCCCAGTATCCTGTTTCCAACAGTGGCCAATCTAGGTCATACGTACCTAGCAGTTTCCCCAAGGGACACAGGTTCCACAATGCTTGTATTGGTTCAAGCATTGATATCCTGGGTCCCTTCTTAATAATGGTTTATGGACCTTTCCTCCAGGAACTTGTCCAAACCTTTTTTAAACCCAGCTACACTAACAGCCTTTACTACATCCTCCGGTAACAAATTCCAGAGTTTGATTACACGTTGAGTGAAAAAATATTTTTTTTATTAGTCTTAAATAGTTTACCCTGTAGCTTCATTGCATGTCCCCTAGTCTTTCTATATTCTGATAAGGTAAACAATCGATCTATGTTTACCCGTTCCACTCCGTTCATTAATTTAAAGACTTCTATCATATCTCCCTCAGCCGTCTCTTTTCCAGGTTAAAGAGCCCCAACCTTTTTAGCCTTTCTCCATAGGAGTATCCTTCCATCCCCTTTACCATTTTGGTGGCTCTTCTCTGAAACTTTTTTAAAATCGCTATATCCTTTTTAAGATACGGCGACCAGAATTGCACACAATATTCAAGGTGCGGTCTCACCATGGAACGATATAGAGGCATTATAATATCTTTTGTTTTATTTTCCATTCCTTTCCTTATCATACCTAGCATTCTATTTGCTCTCTTGGCCACCCTGCACACTGGGCCGAGGGTTTTAACATGGTATCCACAATGACACCTAAATCTTTTTCCTGGGTGGTGGTTCCTAATGTGGAACCTTGCATCGTGTAACCATAGTTTGGGTTGTTCTTCCCTAGATGCATAACCTTGCACTTGTCCACATTAAATTTTATCTGCCATTTTGATGCCCAGTCTTCCAATTTATCAAGATCCTCTTGCAATTTTCCACAATCCTCTTGGGTTTTAACAACTTTAAATAGTTTTGTGTCATCTGCAAATTTGATAACCTCACTCGTTATTCCACTTTCCAGGTCATTTATGAATATGTCAAAAAGCAGCGGACCCAGCACAGATCCCTGGGGTACACCACTATTCACCTTTCTCCACTGGGAAAATTGGCCCTTTTAGTTGTTTCTTAACTGTTTTCCTCATTTTATCAGAGTCTCCCTTTCGAAAGTTAAAAGGTAGTACTGTGGATTTCCTTACTATCCCTCCTCCACTAATTAAATCAAAGGCGATCATGCTATGATCACTATTGCCAAGTGGCCCCAACACCCTTATCTCTTGCACTAGATCTGGTGCTCCACTAAGGACTAGATCTAATATGGCTTCCCCTCTGGTCGGTTCATGAACCAGCTGCTCCAAGAAGCAGTCATTTATTTCATCTAGGAACTTTATCTCCCTAGCATGTCCTGACGTGACACTGACCCAGTCGATACCGGGGTAGTTGAAATCACCCATTATTATTACTGCACTAACTTTTGTTAGCTTCCTTGATTTCTTTGAGCATTTCATCATCCATTTGGTCATTCTGGCAAGGCGCTCGATAGTACACCCCCACTGCCATTGCCTTCCCCCTTTTACATGGAATTTCAATCCATATAGATTCTACAGCAGATTTTGTTTCCTGCAAAACTTTAATACTTTCTGACTCAATGCCCTCTCTAACAGAGAGCAACCCCTGCACCAATTTGATCAGCTCTATCATTACGATATAGTTTGTACCCAGGTATCACAGTGTCCCACTGGTTGTCCTCCTTCCACCATGTCTCTGATATTCCAATCATATCTAACCTTTCATTTAGTGCTATATATTCTAACTCTCCCATCTTATTTTTTAGACTTCTAGCATTTGCATACAAACATTTTAGAGAATGTATTTTACTCATATTAATTTGGCTATTGTTAGACATGGGTAATTTGGGATCTTTAAGCTCAGTCTGCTCCATACTTGAGGGCATTTGGGCTACTTTACTCTTTTGTGGAACCTCTCTGCTTTTGGTAGTATCCTTCAAAGATACATTCTTCCGAACCATCCGCTCTTGGGCGACTGTCGGCTTTCCCCTAATATTGCTGTGCCCGTAGTAATAGTTGCCAGCAAACTCTGTGCAAGATCATAATGCAAGCTTACATGACCCCGAGTACATCTGCAGAAGCAGGGGCTTAGTGGAGATGACTTGTTGGAGGAGTGTGGGACTGTCGGCACCTTCTATCATCTTTGGAGGGATTGCCCCAAGATTCAGGTGTATTGGTCTCATGTAATTGGCTCTGTTAATGGCCCTGTAAGGGGTGTGCTCCCCCTGGATCCAGTGCTTTGTCTGCTTGGCTATGTTGACCTTCTGCAGGAATCCCACAGGGATGAAGGAGATTGGTTGAGCTCTTGTTAGTTGCTACCCGCATGGTTGTTGCTCATCAATGGAAGGATTGTGAGGCCCCCAGACTTCTTTACTGGAGACTATGAGTGAATGAGCTGATGAACATGGACCAACTTTCTTATATGTTGAGGTCTGTACTGAACTGTGGGCACCCTATTGCTGTTTCGCTTCTGCCTCTCTGACCCGACCTTAGCTTGTGCTGGGTCACTCCAGACTTATTTAACTTGTTTTATACACCACCTTTCGACATGTCAAGGCGGTTTACATCAAACAATAAATTGGTTTACACTGAACAGTAACTTGGTTTACACTATACAGAACTTGTGGGGGTGGCAACTGTTGGGCCCCATTTGTCAGTGGCTCCCCCTCTTTTCTTTCCCTTACTCTGGGTTTAGTCGTCCCTTGCTCCATTGGCATATTATACACACCTTCTCTGATTAGTTCTCCCTGTGTCCCCCTTCATTTATCTAAACCCCCCCACGCTTCTTTTCCTTTTTATTTCCTCTCAATCGGTCTTCCCTCCACTCTCTGGTTTTTCTCTCCCCCTCTGTCTTTCACTCATGGGACCATGCCACCCCATAATGGGGTATGATGCTGCTTTTTATTCTATTAAGCGACAGGATGTTCAGATGGTGTAATAACGTGTGTAAGCAGACCTTTCCTTTTGGTTATTGTTTTAATACTGTTGGAGTTAGCCTATGGCCTATCTGCATCATCTTATGGGACCATGTTGATACTTGTTAGACTGCTTGCTGTAGATGTTGCTATTTCTTTCTTCCATTGAGGATATCTACATAGTACATTATAGCAGCAGACTACAATGAAACATTCAGCCTTGAAAGGCCCTAATCATTATAGTCATTCAGAAACCACTGGTAATACCTATACGGGTAGACAAGTAATAATACTTATTGCTAATTACAACATTACACTGTATTCATTATTCATTTATTACAACAAAACTTTTTAAGTTAGATTACATTTATAATATAATTTATAATACCATCACAATATATAAAACGTTATTCACAGAATATCATCTTAGACCAGTTAACATATCTCGAAATACAACTGAACATTCAAACACTCACAAGCACCCTCCATTCATAAATCCACTCATTCTACCCACTTAAACTACGTAACAGCCAATGAGGTGTAGTACTCAAAAATTATTTTCACATATAGTTGCAGTATCACATTCATGAGCCCAACAATCTCACGTAAAACCTTCAAAGCAACAAAACTATTCCTGTTTCATAACCTGAAAATGTCCTGAGTGGAAATAAAAGAAATCTCTGCTTGCATACATTGCATACTTTGGGGAAACATCTAATGAATACTCTCTATTTTGTCCTTTCAAAAGCTTAAAAGGTGTAATCCAGGTAGAACTTCCAATCAGGATCGTTGCCACTATAGGCAAAAATACCTTGTTGCCATTATGGATTCAAAAACGGATTCACGGATCGGATAACTTCCACAATTGTTCTAACTCTTCACAGGTTGACAAATTCATATTAATGCCCCAAACAGGGAGCCCAACTACTCAGTATTCCACAGCTACATAACAATTCACAATTCCTCCAACTATGGACCACATACAGGAATATTTTAAGGTTGCTATGAAGGTTTTCCATGAGATTGTTATATTGGGTTCATGAATGTGATACTGCAACTATATGTTTAAAAAATGTTTTTAGGAGGAAGTGACATCACCCGAGGAGTATGGAGGCATAAAGGAGAGCTCCGCCCCCCCCCTACATTAAAAAGCACCACAGAGTGATTCTGAGGGCTCCAAAAACCTGACAAATTTAAGCATAAAACATCCCCGATTATCCCCATGGCAACAGAAGACCAGAGTAAGCAAATGGATTTGAACGCTTTCGTTTGTAGCGCTGGGCAGGGAGAGAAGCATGAGAACAACAAAAATGACAGCCGCAGACAATGTGCAACGCAGAACAGGGGCAGAGCGTGCAGACGGAGGAGACACACAAGGAAACAGCTCAGATACAAAGAAGGGAGGCCAACTAACAGCAGCAGAGTTTAGATGCTGGAGTAAACAACTGCAAACGGACCAGCAAACAGTGACAGCCAATATCTTGTCTTTAGCAGCTGATCTCAGAGGAGAAATGGCTAAGCTGGGCCGTAGAATAGAGAAAACAGAGCAACAAGTAAAGGATACGGGAGCAGCAGTGGCAACATTGGAAAAGCAAACGGCATCCCTAAAACCAGCTAATGAGGAAATTCAAGATAATAAATTGCGGTTCTGGGATGTGCCTGAGGAGGAAGCATATACAGATTGCAAAGACACTATTCAAAATATTGTAAACCACCTCTGGGTCACAGCACAACTTGATGAAGCACCGCAAGTGGAACTAGACAGAGCGCACATGGCACTGTCCCCCCTCCCCCCGAACCAACTTGCCCCGGGATATAGTAGCCTGGTTCCAAAATTATGCAGTGAAGGACCAAGTGGCCACCCAGGTTAGAAAGACTAGCCCCCTAGTTTGGAATCAGCCTAACAGAGGCATATGAGGATTTGGTCCCTGTAACATTAAAGCGTCGGAGAGAACTAAGGGATATCACAAGCAAACTTCGTGAAGCGAGCTGTCAGTATCGATGGCAGTTCCCTTTTGCACTGCTAATCATTAAAGGAGGACGCACAGTACGCATGCAAACAAGAGCAGAAGCACTGGCCTCACTACGTGACCTGGGAGTAGATGAACTTGATAGCCTGCCACAACAACTACCTGAGTGGAGGAAATCGATGGTGCGATGGTGGAGAGTGGATGTCGTTGATTGCGACGACAATTTATGGAACACACAGGCTCATTCAAGACTGTTGCTAATGACTGAAATATTATTCATGGACACAATTTACTACAAGTGGTTTGTTAGAAAGGTATAATGCATTCTATGGGATCTAGTAAATGGTAGAATAAAAGGGGGAGGAGCCCAAGAATCAAAGTGGGCATATGAAAGTAAGGGGTAAATTGGAATGCCATGTAAATTTAAGGGCTCTGAGGAGGGATGAAAAGGAGGAGTGGGCGGCTGGGGGGGGGGAGCAGGCTAACTCTGTGGCAGATCCTCCTCCAGTAAACTGCTGCCTGGAGATGAACAGGTGGTGGTGGGAAACAATAGAGAGAAGGGGGGGGGATGGGAATTGGATAGTGAGGAGGTGGGGAGGGAAGTGGTAGGGAGGGGAAGACAGAGGGAGGGAGAAGTGGGACAACAAAGCAGGATGGGGTGGTCACCTAATCTTTATCTTTATCTAAAATTTGATAAACCGCTTTCCGTCGAAACATAAAGCGGTGTACAATAAAAGGTTGGCAATGCAAAAACAAGGAAAAAGAACGCCAAAGCAAAATAGGAAAGTAAAAGTATAAAAGCATAGACAGATAAAATAGACAAAACATAACAAAAGGGCCAATATTTAAAAACATAAAACTACTAAAACATAAGAATACAGCAAAAATATAAGGATAATAGGCCCATATCGGGGAAGACAAAACAGACTGTGGGTAGACAGTGCATGACAGGACAAATATACAAACAAATATACAAGCAAACAAACACATATCAACTGAAAACATCAGGGAGGACCATCGGGAGAGAGTTGAAAGGCTTGCTGAAACAGATGGGTCTTAAGTAGAGTTTTAAATTGAGAATAGGAAGGTTCCAATCGGAGAAACGGTGGTAATGCATTCCATAATACTGGGCCTAAGAAGAAAAAAGCTGCATGACGGGTTTGTTCGAGGTGTGCTTGTGACGGGGAAGGGAGGGACAAGCGATTGGCGTGGAGAGAGCGAAGCTGACGGTAAGGGGTGTGAAGAGAGATTCCATCTGCAAGATATAGGGGAGTATTGGTATAAAGGGCACGATGAATTAGAATAAGGAACTTATAATGAAAACGAAAACGGAGGGGTAACCAGTGCAGGCGGAAAAGAATAGGGGTGATATGATCATAGCAGTGTGAGGATGTGACGAGACGGGCAGCGGCATTTTGGATGCGCTGGAGACGTAGAAGCTGAAATTTAGGGAGGTTGGCAAGAAAAACATTACAATAGTCTAAGCGACTTATGACTAAGGCTAGAACAAGAGTGACTAGGGAAGAGAAGGGGAGAAGGGAACGGACTGCCCTGATCTGACGCAAGGCAGCAAAGGAACGGCGAATAAGAGAAGTAAGGTGCTGGTGGAAGGAAAGCGTGGGATCAAGAATTACACCAAGATAGCGGAAGGATGACACAAGAGGGAGAGGAATAGAGTCAATCGAGGGAGCTAAAGAAGGACAGGAACCACTCAGTGAGACCCACATAGCTGCCACACAGGGACAAAATGCTTTCTATGAAAGATTAGGGCTTGAACTCATTCCCTTTATTAAGGGACAGGTTATAATGGGGGGCAATCTAAATATCGCTCTAGACTCACAAGAAAACCGAACAGGGAGGGCACTGAAGGGAGAACAAAGGCATAGACAAAAATTGCAGGAGCTGCTAAATTTATGGCGCCTGAGCGATAGATGGCGCCTTATGAATCCGAATGCTCAGCAGTACTCCTACTCCCTTGTGCACCAAACATATTTGCGCCTGGATTATCTACTTCTAGACTGGAGCTTGTGTGCTGAGATAGAGGCGGCCACCATTGAGCCTGTAACATGGTCTGATCATGGGCAGTATGGCTATCTCTAAGGGGACTAGGAATAAGGAGAGGCCTACATAATTGGTGACTTAAACGATAACTTACTAAAGAATAAGCACATTGTAATGGCCCTGCAAAAGGATATAGAAGAATACTTTCAACTTAACACAAGAAGTTAATGTAGGTATGCTCTGGGATGGCTTCAAAGTCATGCTGCGAGGGAAATTGATCATGTGAGCATCCATTAAACAAAAAGAGCGGGTATGGGAATTAGAAGCAGGCAACGAGAGAGTAAATATGCTTGAAGGATGGCATGTTTGTCTGGGCACAGCTCAATCGCAGAGGAACTTAGAAGTAGCCCAAACGGAGGGGGGAGCCTGGTATCTGGTCAAGATGGGCATGTAAGAGCGGTGCTCCGGAGGGCAAAAGACAAGAATCCTGAATTCTGCAATATTTGATCAAATAGTTCCTACCTACTTGGTTACCTTTTGATCCTGGATATGTCGGGCTCCAAGCAGATGCGGCTGGATTTCCAAGTATCTCAAAATGCTAGTGCAAAGAGAAACAAGACGGAACCTCTCTCACCTCACAAGATGGTGGTCATCCGAGTTAGTCCTGAGACCTTACAGGAGATCTTGGCTGAGATTTGGGCAGTCAAAGAATTGGTCAAAACTAATGGAGAATTGCTATGTGCAATGCAGGAAGATATCAACGCTTTGAGATCTTCTTTGGAGTCAAATACGGCTCGTTTGGAGAAGGTAGAGTGTGATGTCACATGGGGAGAGGCTCGAGGCTGTTGAGAAGCACACCAAGTTGATAAGTTCTTTGCAAAGAGGTGGAAGATGGCAATCGCTCTCAGTGAAACATAAGAATACTAGGAGTTTCTGAGGGAGCAGAGGGTCATGACATGATATCCTTTCTCCAGGCTGATTCCAGATGTGATAAAGATGCATTTCACTATGCCATTCGAGATTGAGCACGCTCTCAGAGTGCCTACTCAGCCTTTTGTAACGGACAAGCGTCCACGTCCAATCATCTTGAAAATTTTGCGTTTTCAGCAAGTAGTGCAAATGCTGCCAGAGCACTTTCAGCCTTGGAATTTCAGGGACATAAACTCCTGTTTTTCCCGGACTTTGCGAAGGCGACAGTGGATCAGAGGAAGAGTCTTCTAGCGTTGCGTCCATGCTTGGTTCAACTGAAGGCCCATTTTGGACTGCTATATCCTGCCTGCATGAAAGTCACGTTGCATAACCAGACCAAGACTTTTGATGATCCCAGAGATCTATACGCATTTCTGGAGGATAAGGAATCGGCGGTGATGTGGTGAAAGTTATACTACATCTTCTACTTGCTACAGCTTTATGGTGCTTGCTATCTTGGGTGTTCAACTGGTCTGAGGTCGTGTGAAGGCGACTTATTCACGCAGAAGCGACATTTAAGCATGCAACACTGCTATCTACTGGGACATTTCATTCTGTCTCTTTTGAAGGACATTATCTTTACTTTTAATAAGGGAGGTGGGCAAGATGCTCTATTCTGAATGTTACAGAAATGTGGAAGTGTTGGGTCATTGAGCCCTCCATGTCTGTCTTGTCCTAGTAGGCTCACCCGTTAAGTTTTGTGTGCTATATAGCCCCCCTGGGTTTAGATGGTTTGGGGGAATTTTTTTTTTCAAAATTAGATGTTTTATTGCGCCTGGTCATATGACAGGGCCTCTTCATTTCTTTGGGCTATAGATGCAGCCACACTGTAAAGGTGCTTAAGAAGTTGTTCTACAATGTAAAACTAAAAGCTACACAATGACCTGTTTATGCAACATATGACTTAATTCGGATCTATATTGTCAGTACGCTTTCCTTTACGATCGTGTACCTGAATGTTAAGGGCATTAATAATTTTACCAAGAAGATTGTTTCCTTCTGTATAGTAGGAAAGAAAGTACTGACATCTGACTGCTGCTGGAGACAAACTTGAATGTAGTAGAGTTGTTGAAATTCAATATATATGCCCTACTTTTAAGGGTTTTCAGCTGCCCATCATAAGAATAAGGGTATGGACATCTTAGTATGGAAAGTTGTATCCCCCATATTTTTTTTTTATTTTCCATGTTGATTTTTCCTAGCTTCCAAGGGACTTTGTTCTAGAATTAATGAGTCTACTATCCATGTGGCTCACAGCTAGGTTCATGCTGTAACCTCATTTACCCTATTTGACTTAACAAGCTCTAATTTTAGACAGTAACATCGTCGTCGATCTGTTTCTTGGTGGGGTCGTCTTGAAGATATAAGAATGTCTATCACTCCTAAAGTGAATTATATAATAGGAATACTACCAGTTTTCCTTACAAGTATATTGTTAAATTGATGGAACTCTAGTTCAGCTTTCATGGAAAAATAACTGTCTAGATTTGCTCTTTGGAAGCTTGGGTCTTAAGAGGAAGCGGGGAGGAGCTTCCCTGATTTTATGGCCTAATACTATGGCTTTTGCCAAAGCAAGGCTCACGATGGGTGGAGGGGGCTGTAGGCATACGTTCAATATGCAGCTGAGAATAAGTGTTAGTCTCATCAAGGAGATGTCAGCAACTTGAGATATGTGGTGCAGGATTGTCCTAACATCAATTCTTATTGGGCTTCAATATAAAACCATATTGGGGTGGTACTGGGATTCAGGGCCACTCTCTCCCGATTTGGGGTCATTTTTCAGACAGCAATTGGCATCTCGTCCTTACAAAGGGACTGTCAGTTTGAAATAGCTCCATGCTGGGAGTGGCCCTTATTTCTGTTATTTCTAACTGATAACATACAACTGAGCTTGGTTGATGCGCATGGTGGCACACTTGTGCCTATGCTCTTTGTAGTGGAGTACTTGCCCTTCTATAGCCCTTGCAGGCCTAGAAGGCTTGCAGATGTTTATATTTCTTTCATATGGCCCCTAATGATCGCATGAGAGTGGGAGGAACAGGGTGGGGTGGGCTGCGATCAGCCTTTGAATATCTCTTGTTACAGAGAAGAATTGTGTATTTTAATTTGCTGTAATTTGGTTTTCTCTTTTGTTTGTATTTTGTTGGAAAATATAAATAAAGAAATTTAAAAAAAAAAAAAGAAAAAGTAGCCCAAACGGAACTAAAGAAAAAGCAGTTGGATACATAAGAATTTCTGATACAATGCATCAAGCAGCGATACTATGAGGGCGGAAATAAAACGTGGAAATTTAACACATTCCTTTCGAGAATGGAAAGTACAAAACTATCTTTCAAATACAGAGACCAAATGGGAATTGACTGGTAGGGGATGAGGCAGCATGGTAGGCATTCCAGACATACTATAAGAAACTGTATGAGACTGAAGGGCCGGTAACTGAAGCTGAAGTTAACACATACTTGGCTAAAACATCTTTGCCAACCCTGACTGAGTCGGAGATAAAGAACCTAGAGCGCCCCATAGATGGGAAGGAAATATAGCGGACTATTCAAAGATTAACTAATGATAAAGCACCAGGCTTAGATGGAAATACAGCTACATTTTATAAGACATTCAGTGAGATCTTACTTTAGACCACTATTCAAGCTATTTGATGGCCTTTCTATGGAGGTCCCACTCCCCACCTCAATGTGACTGGCGGGCAAAAGCATACTCCTAAAGCCTGGGAAAGAAGCAAGCAGTTGCTTCTCTCATCGCCCAACCTCTTTATTAAACATAGATGTCAAGCTCTGGGCAGGCATTTTGGCGTGCCGATTATCTAGCCTAATGCCAAAATTGATTGGTAAAGATCAGACCGGCTTCATCAGTGGCCATCAGACATCATATAATATCAAGAAGGTCCTTAAACTGATTTGGCTTACAAAGGCGGAACAGAAACTAGCACTGCTGTTATCAACAGATGCCAAAAAGGCCTTTGACCGTGTGTCCTGGCCCTATTTGTGGGGAGTATTGCAAAAGATGGGTTTGGGAGCTAAATTTCTTACATAGCTGCACACTCTATACAGTGGAGCGGAAGCATGTGCAAAAATTAACAGTGGATACTCAGAGGCCTTTCCACTAGGCCTTTCATTTCTTCTATTCGCCTTAGCAGAATGAGTGCGAATCCTGGGGACAAAAAAAAGGAAGTAGTAACGGCCTGGACAGAAATAAGATAACGCTATATGCTGATGATGTGCTTTTGACGTTAATGGAGCCAGAGAGAGTAGTTACTCATCTGTAACAGGTGTTCTCCAGGAGCAGCAGGAATCAGTCCTCACATATGGGTGACTCCCTAGCTCTGGGCTACCAAGGAACCCAGGCTGAACAAGAGAACTCCCTCTAGCCCCAACATCAAAGAAAGGCTTTTCACTGAAAGAACCTCCACCGGTAGCCCAACAGAGGGCGGGAGGGCAGGAGTTGCCTAAACCTCAAAGAGATTCCAAAGTACTGCCTGGCCAAAAGCACTGTCCCTACAGGACTCCCTTTCCAGACAGTAATGGGCCGCAAAAGTCTGGCTTGAGGACCAAGTTGCAGCCCTGCAGATGTCTGCCAACGGTACAGAGCAGAGATGAGCTACTGAGGCAGCCATAGCCCTTACACGGTGGGCAGTGACCCGACCCTGCAAGGGAAAGTCAGCTGCCCTGTAAGCCCAGGTGATACAGTCAGCCACCCAGATGGACAAGGTACGCTTGGACACAGCTAACCCCAAATTATTAGGGTCAAAAGAGATGAAGAGCTGAGTAGCTCTTCTATGTCCTTGCGTACGGTCAAGGTAGAAGGATAAGGCCCCCCTACAGTCCAGGGTATGCAGAACCGCTTCAGCCTGGCTTGCATGAGGCCTAGGGAAGAATGTTAGAAGAACCACCTCCTGGTTGAGGTGGAAAGAGGAGACAACCTTAGGGAGGAACTTTGGATGAGTCCTAAGGACTACCCTGTTCCTACAGAAGCGGGTGTAAGGCCTATTACAGACCAGGGCCTGAAGCTCACTCACCCGTCTGGCCGAGGTTAAGGCTACTAGGAAGAGTGTCTTCCAGGAAAGGAAGCGGAGAGGACAAGTAGCCATCGGCTCAAAAGGTGGGCGAGTCAGTTGCTGCAAGACCACATTCAACTCCCACTCAGGAGCTGGAGGATGGACAGGAGGCTTGAGCAAGAGCAAACCTCTGAGAAACCGGGACACCAAGGGGTGAACCGACACAGAGTGTCCTTCCACCAGTGAGTGGTGAGCTACTAGAGCTGAGAGGTGGACCCAAACAGAATTGGAATTAAGGCCCTGATTGGATAAGTGCAGCAGATACTGAAGCACCACTGGTACAGCACAGGAGAAAGGATCCTCTGTACGCAGCTGACACCACACAGAAAACCTCTTCCACTTCAGGGCATAGGTTTTTCTAGTGGACTGCTTCCTAGAGGCCAGGACGACCTCTTCAACTTCAGGAGGTAGGCCCCAAGGAGCCAAAACTACCCTTGCAGCTTCCAGGCCATCAAACTGAGAGATTTGAGATTGGGGTGCAGAAGAGACCCCTGGTCCTGAGAGAGGATGTCGGGCTGCAACCCTAGAGGTAGTGGAGTGTCCACTGCTAGTTGTAGCAGAAGTGGGAACCAAGGTTGCCTCGGCCACCTGGGGGCTACCAGAAGGACTGAGGCCTGGTCCTGTAGAATCTTGAACAGGATTTGGGCCACCAGAGGCGTGCGAGGAAACGCATACAGGAGGCCCTGGGACCAGGAAATCAGAAAAGCATCTGCTGCTAGCCTCAGAGAATGCGGCTGCCTGGAGCAGAACCTGGGCAGCTGTCTGTTCAGGGGACTGGCAAACAGATCTATGGTTGGAAGTACCCATCTGAGGTAAATCTTCTGAACCACCAAGGGATGGAGCTGCCATTCGTGGGGCTGCAGAATCCTGCTCAACCTGTCTGCCAGGTAATTTTCCTGGCCAAGGAGATAAACCGCTCTGAGCAACATGTTGCGCCTGAGCGCAAACAAGCATAAGAACATAAGAACATAAGATATGCCATTCTGGGTCAGACCAAGGTCCATCAAGCCCAGTATTCTGTTTCCAACAGTGGCCAATCTAGGTCATATGTACCTAGCAGTTTCCCCAAGAGACACAAGTTCCACAATGCTTGTACTGGGTCAAGCACTGATATCTTTGGTCACTTCTTAATAATGGTTTATGGACCTTTCCTCCAGGAACTTGTCCAAACCTTTTTTAAACCCAGCTACACTAACAGCCTTTACTACATCCTCCGGTAACAAATTCCAGAGTTTGATTACACGTTGAGTGAAAAAATATTTTCTTTTATTAGTCTTAAATAGTTTACCCTGTAGCTTCATTGCATGTCCCCTAGTCTTTCTATATTCTGATAACGTAAACAATCGATCTACGTTTACCTGTTCCACTCCGTTCATTAATTTATAGACTTCTATCATATCTCCCCTCAGCCGTCTCTTTTCCAGGTTAAAGAGCCCTAACCTTTTTAGCCTTTCCTCATAGGAGTATCCTTCCATCCCCTTTACCATTTTGGTGGCTCTTCTCTGAACCTTTTCTAAAATCGCTATATCCTTTTTAAGATACGGCGAACAGAATTGCACACAATATTCAAGGTGCGGTCTCACCATGGAACGATATAGAGGCATTATAATATCTTTTGTTTAATTTTCCATTCCTTTCCTTATCATACCTAGCATTCTATTTGCTCTCTTGGCTGCTGCTGCACACTGGGCCGAGGGTTTTAACATGGTATCCACAATGACGCCTAAATCTTTTTCCTGGGTGGTGGTTCCTAATGTAGAACCTTGCATCGTGTAACCATAGTTTGGGTTGTTCTTCCCTAGGTGCATAACCTTGCACTTGTCCACATTAAATTTCATCTGCCATTTTGATGCCCAGTCTTCCAATTTATCAAGATCCTCTTGCAATTTTTCACAATCCTCTTGGGTTTTAACAACTTTAAGTTTTGTCTCATCTGCAAATTTGATAACCTCACTCGTTATTCCACTTTCCAGGTCATTTATGAATATGTCAAAAAGCAGCGGACCCAGCACAGATCCCTGGGGTACACCACTATTCACCTTTCTCCATTGGGAAAATTGGCCATTTAGCCCTACCCTCTGCTTTCTATCTTTTAACCAGTTCCTGATCCACAATAGTACACTGCCTCCTATCCCATGACTCTTTAGTTTTGCCAAAAGTCTCTCATGAGGGACCTTGTCAAAGGCTTTCTGAAAGTCCAGATACACAATATCAACCGACTCACCTTTGTCCACCTGTTTATTCACTCCTTCAAAAAAACATAACAGATTAGTAAGACAAGATCTTCCTTGTCTAAAGCCATGTTGGCTGTCTCCCATTAGGTTTTGACTATCTACATGCTGAGTAATTTTATTCTTTATGATGGTTTCTACCATTTTTCCCGGCACTGACGTCAGGCTCACCGGTCTGTAGTTTCCCAGATCACCCCTGGAACCCTTTTTAAAAATTGGTGCTACATTGGCGATCCTCCAATCTTCAGTTATTAGAGATGATTTTAATGATAGTTCACAGATTACTAATAGCAAAGGTCCTGTGCCTCCTGACAAAGGAGCCTGGACCCAGTGCCTCCCTGTTTTTTCACATAAAACATGGCTACCTGATTGTCCATTTGCACTAAAACAGACTGGTGGGCCAGGGATTGAGAGAAAGTCTTGAGGGCTAAGCCAATAGCCCGTAGTTCCAGTAGATTGATCTGCTGCTTGACCTCCCAGTGAGACCACAGGCCCTGGGTGCACTTGCCCAGACAGTGTGCACCCCAGCCCTGCAGGGAGGCATCGGTGGTCAATACCACTGTGAACCCAGGTTGCTGAAAAGGCAGCCACCAACGTAGGGAGTGCAGGAATGGTCTGGACACCCTTACTCTGTCGCTGAGGCTCCCTGTGGCCTGCGACCACTGATTCCTGAGACACCATTGCGCAGGCCTCATATGAAGCCTGGCATTGGGAGTCACATGTACTGTCGAAGCCATGTGGCCAAGAAGCCTCAAGCAGAGCCTGGTGGAGACCAGTGACCTGTTGAGAAACTGGTTTGCCAAGGTCATCAGTCTTTGGGCTCTGTCCGCTGGCAAGAAAGCTTTTGACTGCAGAGAGTCTAGCCTTGCCCCTATGAACTCCAAGTTTTGGGAGGGGAGCAAAGTGGACTTTATGAAGTTTACGACAAACCCCATTTGTTGGAGTAGAGAAATCGTTCGGAGGGTGGCTTGCCTGGCCTCCTGGCATGTCTGACCCCTGATGAGCCAGTCGTCCAGATAGGGGAAGACAAAGATACCCTGATTCCTTAAGTAGGCCGCTGCCACTGCCAGGCATTTGGTAAAGACCCTGGGAGCGGAGGTGAGGCCAAATGGCAGAACTCTGTACTGACAATGGTTTCCTCCCACAATGAACCTGAGGTACTTTCTGTGGTCTGGATGAATGAGGATGTGAGTGTATGCATCCTTTAGATCTAAGGAGCATAGCCAATCTCCCTGCTGGATGTAGGGCAGAAGTGTTCCAGGAGTAAGCATCTTGAACTTCTCCTTCTGTAAGAACTTGTTGAGATTTCTGAGGTCGAGAATAGGCCTGAGATCCCCTGTTCTCTTTGGTACTAGGAAGTACCTGGAGTAGAAACCGTGACCTTGTAGGTGGGGTGGCACAGGCTCCACCGCCTTGTCTCGCAACAGACCCTGAAGCTCCTGCAGGAGGAGGGCTGTATGCAGAGGAGGCCTTGGAGGCTCTCCTGGAAAATAGGGAAGAGGCAACTGATGAAAATGAAGCAGGTAGCCCTTTTGTACTAAAGACCCAGTTGTCCCCTGTAATAGGTGGCCACCGGTGGGCAAACAGGGCTAGTCGACCTCCTGTGCAGGGATGGGACAGCAAAGACGGAGAGGCTAGGCCTTGGGAGTCAAAAACCCCCACCCTGCTGAGTGGGAGCAGGAGCCGGAGGCTTGGGGGCCTTCTGCCTATGGGGCCCATCTCCCTGCCCCTTGGCCTGCTGACCCTGTGGGGGAGCGGGGGAGACCTGGTAAGGTAGGAACTGTTTGTAGGCAATCGCCTTCCTTGGGTAAAAGGACTTCTTACCCGAGCCCTTCTTGTGTGAAGGGGCAGAAGTCTTTCGAGACAGCCTTATCCTTATGAGGTGCTCGGTCTCGAGCTCAGCAGCCTCCTCAGCCATGGGCTTGCCAAAAAGGTTCTCACCTCGGCAAGGGACATCGACCAACTTGTCCTGAACCCATGGCTCGAGATCCAATGACTGCAGCCATGCCTGGCGTCGAGACACGATGCCGGCTGTCGCAACACGGGCCGAGGCCTCGAAGCCATCGTAGGCCGCTCGGGACATGAACTTAGAGCATTCCCATATCCCCGAAGACAAGGACTTGAACCTCTGTAAAGGATCCCCGGAGAGACCAGCAGAGAACCCGGCAAGCTCCTTGGCCAGGTCCCGCAAGTACATGCCCATGTACAGCTGGTAAGACTGGACATGGCAAGCATCGAGCCCTGGAAGCACTTTCTACCAAACGCATACAGGTTCCGGGCCTCCCTGCCAGGGGGAACCGCGGAGTGCATTTTCTGACTTTTCAGACGCTGCATGTCCGATTTCACCACCATGGAATGGTGTGGTAGCTGCGCCTTTTGAAAACCAGGACTCTTACGGAGTCGAAAAATGGAATCGACCCGCTTGCTGAGAACCGGCGCCGAGGCCGGTGCCTCCCACATCCGGAAGAGGAGCCGTTCCAGCATCGGAGGAACCGGCACAGTAAAGGCCTCCTTCGGAGGATTGTCATACTGGAGTGCCTCAAGCTCTTCAGCTCGAGGCTCCTCCTCGGGATCAGCCGGGATCGCCAAAGCAGTTGCCATATCCCTAACGAACTCCGAGAACCAGGTATCCTCCGGAGGGGACCTACTCCGGGACTCAGACTGCTGTGAGTCCAACGGGACGCACCAAGTCTTGAAGGTATTGGGGGGACTCCTCGTCCTCCGTCTCCCAGGCGGACTCGTCCGAAGAGGAGTCGGGCTCCGACCACGCGGGGCCCAGCAGCACCCACCCCGACGCCGAAGGTACCGGCATCGACGCCCTCGGTCCCGACCAGGAGGTCGAGGGTGACCATGACAGAGGACGACCTCGAGCCTTCATGGTCTCGAGTATCAGCTCGGTCTCCGGGGTCGACTTCAACGTCGATGTCCCGGTGGTCGGGGCAGATGCGCCAGCGAGGCTGTCCATCAGCACCCACTGCTGATCCATAAAGGCAGACAGTCTGCACTCCAAGGCTGTCAGCCTGAGACCCAGCTCAGGAGACTCAGCAGCCACCGACTTGGGCCCCAGCGGTGCCGGGACCAACGTCGGCTCCCTGGGAGGAAAGTCCTCGAGGACAACAGGACATACGTATCCAGCAGACTCCAGCTCCACTCGAGGTACTTTTGACGGCTTCTCCTGTTCCACGGGCCCGGGACGGCGGTCGGGGGTCCGAGACCTAGCCCTCGTGGAGCCAGGGACCTCCTCCGATGCCGCCCTCGCGAGCCGCTTCTTCCTCTTTCACTCCCACTCGGGGGACCCCCTCTCCGAGGAACTCAGACGATGCTCAGGGTCAGACTCCCGAGACGTCGAGGCCTCAGATGAGGTCCGGACCCGGCCAGAGGCTGAATTGGAGAAAAGCCTTTCCTTTTGGTGCTGACGACTTCACAGTGCCTTAATGGACATTTTGCCACACGGCCCACAGATCTTAGGATCATGATCGGGACCGAGGCACCGAAGGCAGCAGTTGTGTGTGTCGGTGAGAGACATTAGTTTCTTGCACTGATCACACTTTTTGAAACCACTGGAAGCCATCGGGGAAAAAAAAGAGTCCCCGCGAGGTCAAAGGACCGGCCTTCCAGGGAAAAGGGAAAAAAAAAGGGTGCGAACGCCAGCCACGAAGGGCAAAAACTGAAAAAATAAGATCGGGCTCGATACCGGCGTACCGAACCCAGCGAGAAGGGGAACCGGCGTCGAACCGGAGAATAAAACGCGAAGAAATCGCAAGGATGTGAAGAAAAAAATCTAACTATTTTCCAGGTGAACTAGGACAAACGTCCAATGGACTCCACGGAAAAAGAGAGACTGAGCAAGATGGCACCTTTAGGCGGGAAGGGGACCGCGTATGCGTGCAGTATTCCCTAAGGCTTTCATAGAAAGCTGGGGAAATGCTCCGCAGGGGCTCCATCGACGTTGATGTCATCCATATGTGAGGACTGACTTCCTGCTTGGTCCTGGAGAATCCTCTGTATTGACAGTGGTTGCTGAAATTTAATCTTATGGGCAGGTCTTGGGATTTAAGGTCAACTACTCCAAATCAGAGGCTTTAAATATCAGTATGCTGAGAGAGATGGAACAGTCTATTCATAGCACACATGCGTTCCGATGGGCGCCCCACTATATCAGATATCTAGGGGTGCAAACAGGTAATGATCACAATCAGCTTTACAACTGGAATTACCCCTTGCTATGGTGATCAGTCAATGAGGAACTGGATGGATGGTTCAGGTGCATTATATGTAAGTATTAGTGTATGTGTCTCATATCCCCACATGTTAAAATGTATCCCCCAATTGTGTTGTGACCGCTTTGATTGAAGGATAAGGCGGTATACAAAACTATCTAAATAAATAAATAAAATAAATATCCTGGTTTGGTCATATTGCGTGCGTGAAAATGGTTATATTACTACAGATGCACTTATTTTCAAGTTCTTCCTATGCCCATCCTTAAATACCAATTGGAAAAATTACAGAAGGCAGCGTTTCAATTCATTTGACACAAACATTCCCCACAAGTGCCTTATAAAGCGTTATAAAGTAGTAAGAGGAATGGAGGGCTAAGTGTACCTAATCTCTATCCATACTATTTGGCAGCACAATTTAAAAGCATTATAGAGTGGTGAGAGGAGGACCCAAGGCAATGGGTGTTAATTGCAAGGCCACAGTCCTTGAGATGCAGCTGTGCCACTTGCCCTGGGTAGAGAAAGGGAAAGATCTAGGACCAAATCCGTTTGGACGTGAGATGTGTCTTCTGTGGCAAAGACTAACGGGGAGATATACTCTCAACGGAGAATCCTCTGTTATTTAACTGGTTTTATATACGGTTTTTCTGCAAGGCATTGAACAAGTAGTAACATTCACATGGAACAGTTGGAACTATGTACAAATAACTGGTATAAATATTACATAATCATGATGAACAAAAGAACAAAAATGACTATTTACATATGGTATAGCGGCTATGTGGTGAGGCATTGTGTTCGCCTACTTATGGGGGGGATGAGTGGTGAGGAGGGGCGGGGTATGATCTTGTGGGTGGTTTGTGGCAGTAGATGTGTTGAAGTATTCATCAAAAAGAAAGGTCTTAAAATGTTTTTTGAAGAGGGTGTGGGATTGGAGGGGGTAGTTTGTTCCAGTTGGTGGGGGCATAAAATTAGAAAGCTCTTGTGCAGGTGCATTGTGGTTTCTTGGAACTGTGCAGGTAGGAGGAGGAGATTTGCTGTGCTTTGGCACCGGAGTCTGCTGTTGTTGGGGCACTCAATTAGTAGTTGAAGGCTGTTCTGCTGTAGTGTCGAGGGCGACTCTGTGCATGAGGACAATAGTCTTAAACCTGATACGGGATGTAACTGGCAGCCAGTGTAGGGATTTCAATATGGGAGAACAAGAGCAGCTTCATTGCGCTTCTTTCATCTGTGCATATGCCTCCGATGTTCGCTTACAATTCTTAATGTGCCTTCCATTTCAATAGCTATTAGAATAAAAGTTACATTAATATATTTCAGAACTAATAAGTTGCTTTTTGCCTCTGTTTTCTGTATGTTCCATTGTTGCATCTGGGGGATTCTTAGTCTCAATTAGTACCTTCACTTGAAGTCTTTTTAAAGACAGAACAGCTCTGTTGTAAGTATTCTCTCTGTGTTCTCAATGTGCATTGATAGTCCTACTGTGGTCCTCTTGTATACTTTTTTAAATTTATATATTTTCTAATTTACTATTTTAGATATTTATTTGATTTTATATGTATTCAATTTTACTTCATATTATTCAACAAGTTTGGTCCTCCATTAGTGTTCTACAGTTTGATTCAATACAAGTGTTTTTGGTTTTTTTAGCTTTTAACCAATATATTATTTCCATTATATACAATTAGTTTGTTCCATTGATGTTTTTATATGTAATTTCTTTACCATTAGTTGTTTATATTTGTTTTTAATATTAAGATTTTAATAATATATATATTAATAATGCTTTTTCTATTAACTTTATTTTTAACATTGTGTTTTTTGTTCATTAATGTATGAGATCACAGAGAGAGGAAGACAGGCATCTGTATTTGGAAAAACTTAGAGAAGCTAGCAAAGTACCGTATTTTCCAGCATATAAGACGACCCCCTACTTTTCCTGTGAAAATATAGGGTTTGGCCTATACTCGCCGTATAAGACTACCCCTCTTCCAGCGCACACCAAAAATGCCCGTTTAAGATGATTATCTTCTGCCTAGTTTTGGCGGGTGAAGCACAGGTCCTATTGCTGGCAATGGGGTCTATTTACTAATTGTATTACTAAGCAAGTGGACGTACTTCAGTAAATCTAGCCCTTTCGTATGTTTCCATAAACAAATAGGTCTCGCCTCAAATCCAGTGTCACCCGTAGATGCACAGGGAGGATTTTCCACATCAAAGAGGCCCAAAGTAAAACATCTTTAGACCAACGGCAGATTTTCTTCACAAACCTCAGGAACTGTTAACAACTCTTCTCTCTGCGAGTGTAGAGTCCTGCCTGGAACACAAGAATGTGATCTAGCTGCCATGTAAAAAGGTCCCAGCCCGAGAAGCACCTTAAACATAGTCATCAATACCTTATATTGCACATGAAACTGAATGGGGAGCTAGCGGAGCAGAATCAGACCTGGGGTCACAGAATCACATTTCTATAAGCCCTTGATAAGTTGAGCCGTAGTGTTTCTACTGGAGATCTTTCTTGGGCAAGCCCAACAATAGAACATTATCCTCCCTTTTACTGTCAATGTAAAAAAAAAACCTGGCTTCTGCTGAAGCTGTGGCAGCGGCAGAATCAGCTGTCCTGCGGCCCCTTCTCCTCTGGCCGTAAGAGCCCTGAGTTTGCTCCATCGCCGCTGACATTGACAGTAGATTCTGCCGCTGCCACGGCGGCAGCGGCAGCAGCAGAAGCCAGGGTTTGGGGTTTTTTTGTTTCCCTCCGTCGCGGGCCGCACAAAGTTCTCTCGCAGGCCGCAGACCCCGGGTCTAAGCTGATAATTTTCCGCAGAGTTAAAAAAAAAAAAAAAAGGTTATACCGGCGTATAAGACGACCCCCGAATTTTGAGCTTATTTTCAGGGGTTAGAAAGTCGTCTTATACGCTGGAAAATACAGTAGTCAAGAAGGCAAAGATTCAAAAGGAGGAGGAAATAGCCAATGCAATAAAATGGGGGGATAAGACATTTTTCAGATATACTAGTGAGAAGAGGAAGGGCAAAAGTGATATTGTCAGACTCAAGGGTGCAGGGGGGGGGGGAATATGTAGAAGCTGATAAGGATAAAGCGGAATTGCTTAACAAATATTTTTGTTCTGTATTCACAGATGAAGAACCAGGAGCAGGACCTCAGAAAACACCCACAAATAGGAACAGAAGTGAGGGACATTTTGAACAATTTTCAGAAGAGACTGTTCGTGAGAAACTAGCTTAACTTAAAGTAGACAAAGCGATGGGACCGGATGGGATACACCCTAGAATACTGAGGGAACTTGGGGACGTTCTAACAACTCCACTGACTGACCTTTTCAATGCCTCCTTGGAGTCGGGAGTGGTGCCAAAGGACTTGAGAGGGCTCACATGGTGCCTTTACACAAAAGAGGAAGTAAGGATGTGGTTGAAAACTATAGGCCGGTTAGTTTAACTTCGGTGGTGAGCAAATTATTGGAAACGATGCTGAAAGAGAAAATAGTGAGATTTCTGGAGTTCAGCGGATTACAGGATCAGAGGCAGCATGGATTCACCAGAGGCAGGTCTTGTCAGACAAATCTGATTGATTTCTTTAACTGGGTGACCAGGGAGTTGGACTGAGGGAGAGCTCTAGATGTGGTGTATTTAGATTTCAGTAAAGTCTCTGACACTGTTCCTCACAGGCGACTTATAAACAAACAGAGCACCCTAGGGATGGACCCTAAAGTTACTACTTGGGTTAGAAATTGGTTGGGTGGGAGGCGACAGAGTACAAGTAAATGGACCTCACTCTGAGGAGAAGGATGTTACCAGTGGTGTGCCCCAGGGATCTGTCCTTGGTCCGATTCTTTTTAACATCTTTGTTAGTGATATAGCAGAAGGGCTGTCGGGTAAGGTTTGCCTCTTTGCAGATGATACCAAAATCTGTAATAGAGTAGACACCCAGGAAGGTGTAGATAACATGAAGAGGGATCTAGCTAAGCTTGAAGAATGGTCTAGAATTTGGCAGCTGGGATTTAATGTTAAAAAATGTAAGGTCATGCATTTGGGCTGCAGCAATCCAAGGGAGCAATACAGTATAGGAGGTGAAGTACTTTTGTCCACTAAAGAAGAGCGGGACCTAGGCGTGGTTGTTTCCAATGATCTTAAAGTAGCTAAACAGGTAGAAAAGGCGACGGCAAAAGCTAGAACGACGCTTGGGTGCATACGGAGAGGAATGGCTAGCAGAAAAGAAGTGGTGATAATGCCTCTGTATAAGTCTTTGGTGCGACCTCATTTGGAGTATAGTGTGCAATTCTGGAGACCGCACCTTCAAAGGATGTGAACAGGATGGAGTCGGTACAGAGGGTGGCTACTAAAATGATTAGTGGGCTTCATTATAAAGCATATGAGGACAGACTTAAGGATCTTAATATGTACACCTTAGAGGAAAGGCGGGATAGAGGTAATATGATTGAGATGTTTAAAACCTCCGTGGCATAAATGTTCAGGGAGAGAGCCTCTTTCAATTGAAAGCAAGTTCTGCTATGAGGGGACATGGGATGAGGGTGATGGGAGATAGATTCAGGAATGATATGCGGAAATATTTCTTTACGGAAAGAGTAGTGGATCCATGGAATAGTCTCCCAGTGGAGGTGGTAGAGATGAGGACAATAACTGAATTCAAAAAAGCATGGGACCAACACAGAGGATCTCTAAAGGTAAAAAGTGGACTGTTGTAGTTGATATGGAAGAACAGACTAGATAAGCCATTTGGTCTTTTTCTGTCATCATGTTTCTATGTTTCTATGTATTTTTTTTACTTTAGGAAGATGTGTGCCCCCTGAAGAAGGCATTTCTGCCGAAACATGATGGGGCTTCATGTCAATAATAAGTGACCATTTATACCCTCGCCCTTTGTGCTTTTTCGGGATTTCAATATGGGCGTGATGTGGCTGTGCCTGGTTACTCCAGCGATGAGTCGTGTAGCTGTGTATTGTGTCAACTGCAGGGGGGCGAGGGTGGTCTTAGGTAGTCCTTGTAGGATGGAGTTGCAATAGTCGAGGAGAGGGGTGAGGGATGCATGACAGACTGTGCGAAAACTATCATAGGGAAGTAAAGGGTGCAGGATGCGGAGAATTCTGATTTTGTAGTAGATATTCTTGGTGGTGTTCAGGATGTGAGGCTGGAAGTTCAAGAGGTGGTCCAGGGTTACATCAAGGTACTTGATTTGGGGTTTGACGTGAATTTCAGTGTTGCCCAGTTTGATGCCGTGTGAGGGATTGAAACTGGGATATCTGGAGATGTGAAGGAGCTCTGTTTTGATTAAATTGATTGTGAGATTGTGCTGTTGTAGCCATGCGTTGACTTCTGTGAAGCAGGCTGCAAGGGTGGAGTAGTCAGAAGAGGTGGTGTTGAAAGGGGTGAAGATTATATCAACCGCATAGAGTTGGTATCAGACATTGAGGCTCTTGAGGATGTGACAGAGGGGCCTCATGTTGATGTTGAAGAGGAGGGAGGAGAAGGCCGATCCTTTTGGTACTCCTTGGGGGAGGGTGAAAGGCGATAAGGATTGGTTTCCAGTTCTCACTTGTTGGGTTCGTTGGGAGGTAGGAGTGAAACCATTGTAGTGGGGTGCCTCGGATGCTGATGGTGTTAAGTTGATTGATGAGGGTCTGTTGAGATACTGTGTCGGGGTTTCTCTGTCCCAGTTATGAGTGTTTTCTGGAGGGAAGTGAGAAGGGATTCCACACTGTAGAATATGAAAAATCCATGCTGGTTGCTGTCGAGTAGGGCAAATTGTCCAGGTGCTCCTGAAGCTGAATTGGTACTGCTTTTTCAATGACAGGCAAAGCATAGTTAACTCACCCGTAACAAGTGATCTCTGGAAACAGCAGGAATTTAGTCTTCACATATGGGTATCGTCGGTACCAACGGAGCCTGCACAGGAACGCATCCCAGCGTCCAATTAGAAAGCTTTTGGGATCATCCCACAGCGCCTGCATGCTGCCTTCATGCCTTTCCCAACCGCCTCTCTCCAGTTGCGTTTAAAGCTGAGACAAAGAGAGAGAGAGAGGGAAAGAGAAAGAGATAAAGAGATACAACTCCTAGAGGAGGTGGGTGGATTGTGAAGACTAAATTCCTGCTGTTCCCGGAGATCACCTGTTACAGGTGAGTAACAATGCTATCTCCAAGAACAAGCAGGAATGTAGTCTTCACATATGGAGACTCCCTAGCTTTAGATGCCAGGGAGAGACCCCAGAAGTTGTGTCCCTGTGAAAGGGCTCCACTTTCCCCCATGGATCTCCGGCATCCTACCAGGGATGGTGGGTAGGAGTTGATTAGGTATGGAACAGGTGTTGGAGAACAGCCTGACCAAACAAGGCATCCCGGCGGGAGCCCTTGTCCAAGCAGTAATGGGCTGTGAAGGTATGAACTGAGGACCAAGTGGCTGATTGACAGATGTCGTTGATAGACAGAGTGCAAATGAGCTATTGGAGCTGCCATGGCTCTAACATTGTAAGCTGTGACATGGCCCTCCAGAGGAAGATTCTTACTCTGATAGGCAAAGGAAATACACTGTACAATCCAGCTGGACAGTGTTCTCTTGGAGACTGGAAGTCCCAGATAAGAAGGATCAAAAGTAGCAAAGAGGTGAGAGGACTTTCTATGTTGCTGTGTTCTCTGTAAATAAAAAGCAAAAGCTCTTTTACAGTCCAAAGTATGAAGATTCCTTTCTGCATTTGATGCATGAGGCCTTGGAAAAAAACACAGGCGGGAAGACCACTTGGTTCAAATGAAAGGGCGAGACCACCTTTGGCATAAAGTGTGGATGAGTCCTAAAGACTACTTTGTAACGATGGAACCTTGTATAAGGAGGATCAGCCACTAGTGCCTGCAACTCACTAAGGCGACATAATGATGTGATTACAATGAGAAAGATAACTTTCCAAGAAAGGAATTTCAATGAGGTAGTAGCCAAGGGTTCGAAAGGTGGCTTCATAAGCTGGCTAAGAACCAGGTTTAAGTCCCATGCCACCAGTGGTGGCCTAATGGGAGGCTTAGTTAGAAGAAGGCCTCTCATAAATCTTGTTATAAGAGGATGGGAGGAAATAGGCTGTCCATTTAAAGGTTTGAAAGAAGCTGCAATAGCACTTAAATGGACTCTTACTGAGTTAGTTTTAAGTCCTGCACTGGATAAATGAAGGAGATGCTCTAGTAATGATTCCAGAGTTGTCGCAAGGGGGCTAAGACCCTTCTGCGAGCACCGTATGGTATACCTTTTCCACTTGAAAGCATAAGAGTGTCTTGTGGAAGGTTTTCTAGAAGCATAAAGAATATACTTTACTTGCTGAGAAAGGTTAAGGTCATGGAGATCTAGGCCTTCAGCAACCAAGCCCTGAGATGCAGAGACTAGGGATTGGGATGCCTTAACATTCCGTCCTCCTGAGACAGGAGATCTGCAG
The DNA here is from genome assembly GCA_033557465.1 of Ichthyophis bannanicus. Lineage (NCBI taxonomy): Eukaryota > Metazoa > Chordata > Amphibia > Gymnophiona > Ichthyophiidae > Ichthyophis > Ichthyophis bannanicus. The sequence goes on from CM066047.1 coordinate 149,961,920, forward strand.
CAGACCCTAACTCCAGAGAGGGAGCTTGAGAGAGACATAGAAGCAGAGGGTACCACACTTGCCGTGGCCAATTTGGAGCTATGAGAATCATACGGCCTCTGTCTCTCTGAAGCTTGAAAAGGGTTTTGGGAATCAGGGGAATGGGTGGAAAGGCATAAAGAAAGTCTTGACCCCAATGAAGGAGGAAAGCATCCTTGGCCTGAAAGCCCTGAGCCGGAATTCTGGAACAGAACCGGGAAAGTTTGGCATTCAACGGACTTGCAAAGAGGTCTATGTCCGGGGGTTCCCCAAATTTGAAAAAACTTGGCCATCTGGTCTGCATGTAGAGACCATTCAGGTGGAAGCAGAACTTGATTGAGCCTGTCTGCCCAAGAGTATTGGATACCTGGAAGATACACTGACAGGAGATGAATCTGATGGTCTCTGGCGAGGGCCCATAGTCGCAAAGCTTCGTTGCAAAGTGACAGAGCCTGTTCCTCCCCCTTGTTCACATAGAACATGGCTACTTGATTGTCCGTGTGAATGAGGACTGTCTTGTAGCTCAGCAGAGTATGGAACACCCGAAGAGCAAGGAAGATTGCTCTGAGCTCTAAGAGATTGATGTGTACATGAGTCTCCTGTGGAGTCCAGGTGCCTTGGATGGAGAGGTCTTGCAGATGAGCTCCCCAACTCACTGGTGAAGCATCTGTTGTGAGAGTTGACTAGGGTAAAGGTTGTTGAAATGGGGACCCCAGCAACAGGTTTTGAGTGGACTGCCACCATTGAAGAGACAAAATAAGGCGATTTGTGTTTGCTATTTTGTCTGACAGGCACCCTGATGCCTGGATCCATTGAGTGGATAAAGTCCACTGGGCTGCTCTCATATGGAGGCGAGCATAAGGGACCACATGCACGGTAGATGCCATGTGGCCTAGTAGTTTTAACATTTCTCGAGCAGTGAGCACTGCTTGAGAAGCCAACTGCACCATGCGCAGGCAAAGGATCTGGGGAAAATAGGCCCTTGCTTTCCTGGTATACAAAGCTCCTATGAACTCTAGAGACAGAGGGAGTTAGGCTGGATTTTGGGATGTTTATAACCAGACCCAAATACTGAAGGATATGCATTCTGCAAGATAGAGAAATCCTGGCCTCTGACTCTGATGGGGCTCGAATGAGTCAGTCGTCTAAGTAGGGGAAGACGAATATTCTTAGAGTGCGAAGAAATGCTGCTACCACAGCCATGCATTTCATAAACACCCTTGGTGCTGAGGCCAGGCCAAAAGGAAGCACCCTGTATTGGTAGTGCTTTCCTTGAAAAAGGAACCAAAGGAACTTTGTGAGTTGGATGGATGAGAACATGAGTGTACGCATCCTTGAGATCTAGAGAACAAAGCCAATCCTGACTCTGAAGGTACGGTAGCAGGGTTCCCAGAGAAATGGTCTTGAATTTCTCCTTGAACAGGAATTTGTTCAATTCTCTGAGATCTAAAATAGGTCTGTGTCCCCATGTTTTCTTTGGGATAAGGAAATAGGGGGAGTAAAACACTGTACCTTGTTGAGGAATGGGTACCTCTATTGCCCCTTGGGCAAGAAGTATAGTGACCTCTTGATCTAACAGGTTGATGAGAGAGGTCTGAGAACTGAACTGTCTTACCATTGTGGGAGGGGGGCATGCAGAGAAAGTGAAGCTTGTACCCTTCTTTTATAATGGAGAGAGTCCAATGTTCTGCCGTTATCTGCCCCCATCTGGGGACAAAGTAACACAAACTTCCTGGAATGGTGGAAGGTTCTGGTCCGTTGAGGGCCAGGAAGGCTAAGTTCTCTAGATGGAAGTCAAAGGCTTTGTGGAGGCTGAGACTGCTGAGACAGTTGAGGCTTAGCAGTCTTTGCTTTCCTTTGTTTAGGTGGTTGCTGACTCTTCCGGACAGGCTGACCTGCAGAAAGTCCCTGCTGGGAATAAGAGGGATAAAACCTCTTTTTTGGAGAAGAATGGTTTCTTGAAAGATTTCTTCCTTGCAGGATCAGCTGTGGCTTTGGATAATCTATCCAAAGTGGAGTTATCAGCATCCAACTCATTGCTCTTTTCTTGCCAATTTTTGCCAAATAGATTCTCACCTGTACAAGGAATATTGCCCAGTTTGTCCTGTACCCAGAGCTCCAAATCGGATGCCTGGAGCCAGGCAATTCTACATGCACCTATGGCAATGGCAGAGGTTCTGCTTATACACTCAAAACAGTCAAAAGATGCACGATTAACAAATTTAGAAACATCCTGGGCATGTTATAACCAGTGTGAGAAAATCCTGCCTCTTATCTTCAGTAAGAAGAGGGCTCAAAATCACTAAATCTCCTGTGCTTTCCTTAAGGAACATTCCCATATATAAAATATAGGCACTGATCCTGGCATAAAGCATGGAAGCCTGGAAAGTACGACGACCAAAGGCATCCAAGGTTCTACACTCACGACCTGGAGGATTAGAGGTATGCCTTTTTGCACTCCTGGATCATTCTCATAGCTGACTCCACTACAATAGAGTGGTGGGAAAGCTGAGTCTTCTGGAAGCCAGGACACGGAGGTACTCGATACATGGTATCCAGTCTACGAGAGTGAGGAGAGGTGGTAAGGGGTGTTTCCCACATTCTTAACATGAGATAATGTAAGATCTCATGGATAGGCAAAGTAGCTGCCTCCTTAGGAGCTTTGGGATATTGTAGAATCTCCAACTCCTTTGCACTGGGCTCTGTTTCAGGAGCCACAGTAATGGAAAGACCTCAAGCCACCTCCCTGATAAAATCCTGAAAGGAGATATCTTCTGGAGGAGACATCCTACGTTTTGGAGAGGAAGGCTCCTCGGGGAGAACTACTCCGGTACCGACAGAGCTGTCAGAATCCTCAGACTCCTCCAAGTCCACTCAAGTACCTTCTGCCTGGATGCTCTTGTAGAGCACGATACCCGTACCGACCAAAGTCGGTACCAGCATATCGGTACCGGAAGGCATGGCTTGACAAGGTGCCGGGAATGCAGACACCGATGTCGATGCTATCGGTACCGGTACCGATACCAGCGACAGTGCCGGTACCGGTTGAACTGTCTGATGCGGTTCCGAGGGTGTCGATGCCGCAAGGAGAGCCGCCAGACTGCGTTCAATAGCCAGGAAGCTCTGGTCTATCGACGCTACCGATGCCTGGGTATCGGTACTGGAGAAAGCAGCCGGTACACCAGAGAATGGCACCAGTAGTTCTGCCGAGGTTGAGGCCTCGAGAACATCCTGGAGCCCCGATAATGCTTTGGAGGCCGAAGCCTCCTGCCAGGGCAATTTTGCCAGTACAGAACCCTCAAGGGCAACGCCAGAGGCATCTCGATGCTTAAAAGGAGATCTACCCTTTGAGGACCGGCCAGACTTATGTTTAGTTACCTGAGATCCATGGGAGGAAGACGAAGCCCTGGAAGACGTCGATGCCACAGAGGCTGCATTGGAGGGAAAAAGAGTTCTGAGCTTAGCAGCCCGGTTTTGTCGAACCCTGTTGGACATCATGGCACAGGCCATACACTCCGAAATGGAGTGGTCAGGACCTAAACATTTAAGACACCACTCATGGGTGTCGGTGACAGAGATGGTACCGCCACACTTGGTGCACTTCTTGAAACCCGAGGCGGGGAAAGGAGGGGCTCTTCAGAAGGGATTGGCTTCACCTTAACCGGGATGGAACCAGGCTGCTGGCATTAACCTTTAAAAAGGAGATAGAGCAGCTTTTAAACTAGATAATAGGGGAAAGCCGACAGTCGCAGATGGTTCGGAAGAATGTATCCTACCAAAAGCTGAGATGTTCCAAAACAGAGTAAAGTAGCCCAAATGCCCTCGAGTATGGAGCAGACAGAGCTTAATGATCCCAAATTGCCCATGTCTACCAATCGTCAAATTAATATAAATAAAATACAGTCTCTAAAATGCTTGTATGCAAATGCTAGAACTCTAAAAAATAAGATGGGAGAGTTAGAATATATAGCACTAAATGAGAGGTTCGATGTGATTGTATTATCAGAGACATGGTGGAAGGAGGACAACCAGTGGGACACTGATACCTGGGTACAAACTATATCGTAATGATAGAGCTGATCAAATTGGTGGAGGGGTTGCGCTCTATGTTAGAGGGGGCATTGAGTCAGAAAGGATTAAAGTTTTGCAGTAAACAAAATTTGCTGTAGAATCTCTATGGATTGAAATTGCATGTAAAAAAGGGAAGGCGATGGCAGTGGGGGTGTACTATCGACCGCCTGGCCAGAATGAACAAATGGATGATGAAATGCTCATCGAAATCAAGAAAGCTAACAAAAGATACAGCGCGGTAATAATAATGGGTGATTTCAATTACCCCGGTATCGACTGGGTCAGGGTCACGGGAGGACATGCTAAGGAGATAAAGTTCCTAGATGACAAATGACTGCTTCTTGGAGCAGCTGGTTCATGAACCGACCAAAGGGGAAGCCATATTAGACCTAGTCCTTAGTGGAACACCAGATCTAGTGCAAGAGATAAGGGTGTTGGGGCCACTTGGCAATAGTGATCATAGCATGATCGCCTTTGATTTAATTAGTGGAGGAGGGATAGTAAAGAAATCCACAGTACTACCTTTTAACTTTCAAAAGGGAGACTATGATAAAATGAGGAAAATAGTTAAGAAACAACTAAAAGGAGCATTTGCAAAGATTAAAGACTTACATCAAGGTTTGGTGTTGAAAAATACTATCTTGGAAGCCCAGACCAGCTGTATTCCACGCTTTAAGAAAAGTGGAAGGAAATCCAAAAAACTGCCAGCATGGTTTAAAGGTGAGGTCAGAGAGGCTGTTGCCAAGAAAGCATCTTTCAGGAAATGGAAAAAAAAGCCAAACGATAAAACCTGGAAACAGCACAAGCACTGGCAAGTCAAATGCAAGTCATTGATAAAGAAGGCAAAGAGAGAATTTGAGCAGAAGCTTGCTGCGGAAGCAAAAATGCGAAATAAAGATTTTTTCAAGTACATTCGTAGCAAAAAACCTGTGAGACAGTCAGTTGGACCATTAGATGATAGAGGAGATAAAGGGGCACTAAGAGGCGACAAGGCGATAGCGGAGAGACTGAATGTATTCTTTGCTTCGGCCTTTACTGAGGAAGATGTAGGGATGTTACCCATGACTGAAGTGGTATTTAAAGGTGCGGAAGAATTGACGGAAATATTGATACATCGGGAAGATGTATTACAACTATTAGATAAACTCAAGAGTAGCAAATCACCTGGGCCGGATGGTATACATCCAAGGGTTTTGAAAGAACTGAAATATGAGATTGCAGACCTGCTATTAGTAATCTGTGAACTATCATTAAAATTATCTCTAATACCTGAAGATTGGCGGATCGCCAATGTAACACCAATTTTTAAAAAGGGTTCCAGGGGTGATCCGGGAAACTACAGACCGGTGAGCCTCACGTCAGTACCGGGAAAAATAGTAGAAACCATCATAAAGAATAAAATTACTCAGCATGTAGATAGTCATGGCCTAATGGGAGACAGCCAACATGGCTTTAGAGAAGAAGATCTTGTCTTACTAATCTGTTATGTTTTTTTGAAAGTGTGAATAAACAGGTGGACAAAGGTGAGTCGGTTGATATAGTGTATCTGGACTTTGAGAAAGCCTTTGACAAGGTCCCTCATCAGAGACTTTTGGCAAAACTAAAGAGTCATGGGATAGGAGGCAGTGTACTACTGTGGATCAGGAACTGGTTAAAAGATAGAAACCAGAGGGTTGGGCTAAATGGCCAATTTTCCCAATGGAGAAAGGTGAATAGTGGTGTACCCCAGGGATCTGTGCTGGGTCCGCTGCTTTTTGACATATTCATAAATGACCTGGAAAGTGGAATAACGAGTGAGGTTATCAAATTAGCAGATTTATTTTATTTATTTATTTAGAATTCTTATATACCGCAGTATTTGCGATCAGCGCGGTTTACATTGAACAGGGAATGGAACTTGGAGAACAATGGTAAAGTATATACATATGAAGTTAAAGGGAAAGGATCCTGTTTGGTGTTTTACATTTTTGAGGACGAACTATGCGAGAGTGACTGGGGGTCAGAGCTGTCAGTGAGATATTTGATAAAGAGGAAATGTTTCAGGGCCTTCCTGAACTGGCTCAGGTTGGGGATTGCTCTGATGTGTAGTGGTAGGGTGTTCCATAGACTTGGGGCGCAGAGACTGAAGGCTCGGTTGGATGTTGTTTTGGTGCAGTTTGTCGTTTCTTTCGGTATTGATAACATATTGGTCTCTGCGGTTCTTCTTAGTCTGCTGGGGGCAAGTGGTTGTGTGAAGTCAGACAGAGAGGGGGAGGAGAGCCCCTTGATAGCTTTGAACGTCATCAACAAGGTCTTAAAACTGATCCTGGCTTGAATGGGGAGCCAGTGCAGCTGTTTCAGGAGGGGTGTGATATGTTCTCTTCTGGAGGCTCCAAATAGTATCCGCGCTGCACTGTTCATGGCCAGTTGCAGGGGGTTTAAGTTTGCTCAGGGGAGTCCTTGTAGGATGGCGTTTGCATAATCAAAATGAGGAATGATGAGGGCTTGGTAAATGGTGCGAAAATCATCTGGTTCTAGTAACGGGCGTAAGTGTCTGAGGGATCCGATTTTAAAGTAGATCGCTCTAACAGTGTTAGCTATGTGTAGCTTCATGTCGAGATGTTGGTCCAACGTCACCCCAAGGTAACATATAGCTGATTTCACTTGTAGCTCGGCATTATTTACCTTCAAACAACTGGGTGGTATGAAATTGGGGTTTCTCGAGATGAAAAGCACCTCTGTTTTCTTGTGTTGAATTCTTAAATTTTGTGATAGCAGCCACTCGGATATGGTGTTGAAGCATGCAGTCAGAGGGGAAAGGTCTGGGCAGTCAAGTGATATTGGCATGTATAACAGCACGTCATCAGCATATAACATACAACTCAAATTGAATGATCTAATGATGTTGCAGATGGGTTGGATGTATATGTTAAACATCAAGGATGATAGGGAGGATCTTTGAGGCACTCCTTGACTTTGTGGAAATGGTTCGGATGTGGCCCCGTCTGATCGAACATGTTGCCATCTTCCAGACAGGTAAGATCTGCACCACTCTAGGGCTGATCCGCTGATGCCTTTTTCTCTTAGCCGGTATATGAGAATCTTGTGGCAAACAGAGTCGAAGGCCGCTGCTATATCTAAAAAGATGAGTGCAAAACCATGTCGTATGTTGTCAACGCCTGAGATTACAATGTTGAAGAGAGTTGTGAGTAGTGTTTCAACTCCATGTGACTCTCTGAATCCATGTTGGGATGGATCCAGTGGGGCGTTGGTGTCGATATGATCTTGTAATTACCAGTACACTATCTTTTCAATGATTTTTGCAAGCATCGGGATGCTGGATATTGACCTGTATGACTCCACCTTTTGGGGGTCTAGCTTGGCGTTCTTTAATAGAGGTCTAACGGAGGTCTGCTTGAGAGTGGAGGGGAAAGACCCAGTGCTAAAGGATAGTCTTATCATGTTGGCTATGATTGGGGCAAGGTCACTGCGCAACTCTTTTATCCAAAATGCTGGACACGGATCTGTGTGCGCAGTGGTGGTGTTTAGGGCTGAAATGGTGTCTTCAATAATTTTCTTTGAAGGTGTAGAAAAGGAAGTTAGGGATACTGGGTATCACTATTTTGTCGGTCTTGCACATTTTGGATTGCATAAAGACAGCGTAGTCCTGGGGGTGTATGCTGCCAAGCTGCTCAGGGGTGGGTTCTTTGGCAAGAGATTTAACTAAGTTGAACAGGTCATGCGGCTTATTCAATGACCGTTTCAGGATGTCTGTGTGGTGTTGCTTCATCTTGTCTGTGATGGCTTTGCGATGTGTATGTAGGTGTTGGATGTATGCTGCTTGGTCACTACTGGTGCGTGATTTCCTCCAGCGTTTTTCCAGCCTCCGTAGAAGGGTTAGTGAAGCCTTCAGGTCGGCTGTGAACCATGGGGTAGATGGTCTTTTCTTTGGGGCCTTGTTTGTTGGGGAACGGATTGCGATTGTGCCAAGTTTGCTGTTCCAGGAGGTGATCAGCTCCTCTAGGTCTAGGGAAGACACAAAACTATTTAAAGTTGTTAAAACCCAAGAGGATTGTGGAAAATTACAAGAGGATCTTGATAAATCGGAAGACTGGGCATCAAAATGGCAGATGAAATTTAATGTGGACAAGTGCAAAGTTATGCACCTAGGGAAGAACAACCCAAACTATGGTTACACGATGCAAGGTTCCACATTAGGAACCACCACCCAGGAAAAAGATTTAGGCGTCATTGTGGATAACATGTTAAATCCCTCGGCCCAGTGAGCAGCGGCAGCCAAGAGAGCAAATAGAATGCTAGGTATCATAAGGAAAGGAATGGAAAATAAAAAAAAAGTTATTATAATGCCTCTATACCGTACCATGGTGACACCGCACCTTGAATATTGTGTGCAATTCTGGTCGCCGTATCTTAAAAAGGATATAGCGTTATTAGAAAAGGTTCAGAGAAGAGCCACCAAAATGGTAAAGGGGATGGAAGGATACTCCTATGAAGAAAGGCTAAAAAGGTTAGGGCTCTTTAACCTGGAAAAGAGATGGCTGAGGGGAGATATGACAGAAGTCTATAAATTAATCAACGGAGTGGAACGGGTAAACGTAGATCGACTGTTTACGTTATCAGAATATAGAAAGACTAGGGGACATGCAATGAAGCTACAGGGTAAACTATTTAAGACTAATAAAAGAAAATATTTTTTCACTCAACGTGTAATCAAACTCTGGAATTTTATACCGGAGGATGTAGTAAAGGCTGTTAGTGTAGATGGGTTTAAAAAAGGTTTGGACAAGTTCCTGGAGGAAAGGTCCATAAACCATTATTAAGATGGGACCCAGGATATCAATGCATGACCTAGTACAAGCATTGCAGAACCTGTGTATTTTGGGGAAACTGCTATATACGTATGACCTAGATTGGCCACTGTTGGAAACAGGATACTGGGCTTGATGGACCTTGGTCTGACCCTGTATGGCATATCTTATGTTCTTATGTTCACTCTGCAACCTGCACAAAGGTGGTCTCCCATTTATATAAGTTATTACTTAAAGGGGAACTAGATAAAGCGTAGTTACTCACCTGTAACAGGTGATCTCCGGGAACAGCAGGAATTTAATCTTCACATATGGGTATCGTCGGTACCGACGGAGCCCGCGCAGAAACGCTCCCCAGCGTCCAATAGGAAAGCTTTTGGAGCATCCCACAGCACATGCGTACTGCCTTCCCCCGCCTCTGTACCTCTCACTTCAGTTGATTTTATAGCTGAGACCAAAGGAGAGATGTAGAAAAAGAGAGATAGAGACAACTCCTAGGGGAGGTGGGTGGGTTGTGAAAACTAAATTCTTGCTGTTCCCGGAGATCACCTGTTACAGGTGAGTAACTACGCTGTCTCCAGGAACAAGCAGGAATGTAGTCTTTACATATGAGGACTCCGCAGCTGAAAGATGCCAAGGGGTGACCCCAGCTAGCTGCGAATCATGCTTCCTCCCATGGACCTTAGACCTCCAAACTGTGGATAGTGGGTAGAAGTTGTATTAACCCGTTTTGGACATGCATAAGATTTCCATACTTATCACTTAACTGTTAAACTGTTTACTAATTAATGGTTATAAATTAAATGGAACTATGTTTAGCTATTATCATTATGTCAAAAAGCGTTATATACAGATTTTTTTGATCTGAGATCTAGTTAGTTTAATAGGTATTCAAAGTTTGCTGATTTTGACGGTACTGGCGGCTCAAAATAAAACGATCACAAAAAATAGTAAGTAGCTTATAATGCTGTAATAGCTACTGTTTCGCAGATAAAAGTATTGGTAGATTTTAGAAAATAGGTTTAGATAATTAAGTTAGTTAGTGTCAGTTATTGGTGCGTATATCGGCCTTGTATGTTTTTCATACGCTGCGCTAATATGTTGTCGAAACTAAATGTTCGGCCAAGGATTTGCCCTCATCTGTCTGGATATCGCCGCAGCGTTTGATTCAGTGAATCACGAACTCCTTTTAGCGAGACTAATTGAGAAGGGCATCAGTGGAACAGCGCTTGAATGGTGCAGGTCCTACCTATCTGGAAGATGGCAGCATGTCTGCTCAGGAGGCAGAACTTCAGAACCCTTCCACCTAGATCAGGGAGTCCCACAAGGTTCCTCACTTTCTGCCCTTCTGTTTAACATCTACATGCAACCAATCTGTAAGATCATCCGGTCATTTAATGTCGACTGCATGCTTTATGCCGATGATGTTCTACTTTACACCCCCTTCTCCACTGACCATTTAGATCTCTCCCCTCTAATAAACCGTTTCAATGCAGTATCTGACTGGCTTCTCTCCCAAAACCTCCGTATACAACATAAGAAAACGGAAGTCCTCTTCATCACGAGGAACCCCAACTTCATCCCACCACAATATCTCAAAACAAAGGAAGCTGAATTGCAATCCAAGCCCTCAATACGTTACCTGGGAGTCACTCTAGATCAACGCCTGGATATGAAGTCCCACATAGGAAACACAGTCAGAACAATATACTATAAGAGCCGTACACTGAGACACCTACACTCCATGTTGGAGCCAAATGATTTCAGGACAATTTACCAAGCACTGATCATACCCCACTTCGATTATGCCAATGTCATCCTTCAAGGTCTTCCTCAATCCACCTTGAACCCGTTACAGCTGGCAATGAATGCCGCAGCAAGGGTCCTTCATGGAGCCGCCAGGACCGACCACGTTACACCTCTGCTGATTCAATTACATTGGCTACCCATCCAGGCCAGAATTATCTTCAAAACTCTACTTCTCACGTTCAAAGCTCTCAATAAGCTCTCCGCCACATCATTATCTGCCCTTATTCACACTACTACACCAAACAGAGCAAGAAGATCCACAACCATCAACTCCCTAAAGCTCCCAAAGGCCCTAACAAGCTGCACTTCTTCTACAGCCAACCGAGCCTTTGTCCTCTGTGCCCCAAGGTGCTGGAATGCACTACCCCCTGGCATCTGGGCTATCAATAGCTTAACACAATTTAGGAAAGCCCTCAAATTCCATCTCTTCAACAAGTACCTTATAGAGTCAACGACACCCATAGACCTCAGTGATTCCACCCATTAATACAATTCCTTGGTATCTCAATAACACGCCAAGACTGATTCTCTATAAGTAAATATTATATTCTTAGTAATCACTCCTAGTAACAGGTACCTATGCAGTAGTGTTATCCTAGATTGTAAATAATTACCCTTGTTATCCAAGTTCCTTCCCTTGTTATCTGTAAACTCATGCATGTTGACTGTACTGAGATTTTTGTTCTATGTGAACCGCGCTGATGCTGAATAGTGCAGTATATAAGAGAATAAATAAAATAAATAAATAAATGTCAAGCATTCTGTTCTAGGTGTTTCAATGGTGCAATATAGACGCACTGCATCAGAAGTGTTTTCACGTGTGTCATATTCTGCCTTCAGAATGGACTGTTGATAAACTATATTATATCATAATAAAGTGTTTTAAATGAAAACTGCAGTTTCAATAGTATCATACAGTATATTTATGTCAATGAATATTGGAACTGAATCCTATCTTTTCTGAAGACGGACAATATACTATATTGGACCAGTGTATGAAAAACACACACTATGCGAAACCTTTATTTTCTGCAAAGTTTTAATATTTTTTATTGCCGGTATTTCATAGTTGAGTTTAACAAATCATCCAGAACAGAGAAAGAATATGCGAGCTGTCCAAAATGGGTTAAGTATGGAAGAGATGTTGTAGAACAGCCTGGCCAAACGAGGCATCCCAAGGGGAGTCCTTGTCTAAGCTATAGTGGGCTGTGAAGGTATGTACCAAAGTCCAAGTGGCTAATTTGCAGATGTCATCAATAGAGACAGAACGAAGGTTAGCCATTGAGGCTACCATTGCTCTCACATTGTGAGCAGTCACACGGCCTTCGAGAGAAAGTCCCTTACTCTGATATGTATAGGATATGCAATCTGCAATCCAATTTGACAGAGTTTTTTCAGAAACTGGAAGTCCCAAATGACTAGAGTCAAAAGTCACAAAAAGCTGAGAAGATTTTCTATGTGGCTTAGTTCTTTGGAGATAAAAAGCCAAGGCTCTTTTACAATCCAATGTGTAAAGATTCCTTTCCGCACTGGAGGCATGAGGCCTAGGGAAGAATATAGGAAGATAAACCGACTGGTTTAAATGAAAAGGAGAAACCACCTTCGGCAGAAAGTGAGGATGAGACCTGAGGACAACTTTATCATGGTGAAACCTTGTATAAGGAGGGTCTGCTACTAACGCCTGTAGTTCACTAATGCGCCTTGCAGAAGTGATGGCAATTAGGAAAATAATTTTCCATGAAAGAAACTTTAGGTCTGAAGTGGCTAAAGGTTCAAAGGGCGGTTTCATAAGCTGACCAAGAACAAGATTTAGATCCCATGCCACCGGTGGTGGCTTAATGGGAGGTTATGTTAAAAGTAGGCCTCTCATAAATCTTGAAATAAGTGGATGAGAGGAAAAGCATAGTTACTCACCTGTAACAGGTGATCTCGGGGAACAGCAGGAATTTAGTCCTCACATATGGGTATCGTTGGTACCGACGGAGCCTGCGCGGGAACGCTCCCCAGCATCCAATTAGAACGCTTTTGGGAGCATCCCACATCGCCTGCGTGCTGCCTTCCCACCTTTTCCAACTGCCTCTCTACAGTTGAGTTTTAAGGCTGATACAAAGAGAGAGAAAGGGAAAGGAAAGAGATAGAGAGATACAACTCCTAGGGGAGGTGGGTGGGTTGTGAGGACTAAATTCCTGCTGTTCCCAGAGATCACCTGTTACAGGTGAGCAACTATGCTATCTCCAGGAACAAGCAGGAATGTAGTCTTCACATATCGGGACTCCCTAGCTTTAGGTGCCAGGGAGAGACCCCAGAGGTTGTATGTCCCTGAACAGGGCTCCACTTCCCCCCATGGATCTCTGGCATCCTACCAGGGATGGCGGGTAGGAGTTGATTAGATATGGAACAGATGTTGGAGAACAGCCTGACCAAACAAGGCATCCCGGCGGGAGTCCTTATACAAGCAGTAATGGGCTATGAAGGTATGAACCGAGGCCCAAGTGGCTGCTCGACAGATGTCGTCGATAGACACAGAATGCAGATGAGCCATTGAGGTTGCCATGGCTCTCACATTGTGAGCTGTGACATGGCCCTCCAGAGAAAGGTTCTTATTCTGATAGGTGAAGGAAATGCACTGAGCAATCCAGTTAGACAGTGTTCTCTTGGAGACTGGAAGTCCCAAATCAGAAGGATCAAAAGCAACAAAGAGTTGAGAGGACTTTCAATGTTGCTGTGTTCTTTATAAGTAAAAAGCTAAAGCCCTTTTACAGTCCAAGATATGAAGATTCCTCTCTGCATTTGATGCATGAGGCCCTGGGAAAAACACAGGTAGGTAGACTACTTGATTCAGATGAAAAGGCAAGACCACCTTTGGCATAAAGTATGGATGAGTCCTAAGGACTACCTTGTCATGATGGAACCTTATATAAGGTGGATCAGCTACTAGAGATTGCAACTCACTAATGCGGCGTGCTGATGTGATTGCAATGAGAAAGATAACCTTCCAAGAAAGAAATTTCAAGGAGGTAGTAGCTAAAGGTTCGAAGGGTGGCTTCATGAGCTGCGCAAGAACCAGGTTTAAGTGCTATGCCACCGGTGGTGGCATAATGGGAGGCTTAGTTAGAAGAAGGACTCTCATAAATCTTGCTCTAAGAGGATGAGAGGAAATAGGTTGTCCATTTAGAGGCTTAAAGGAAGCTGCAATAGCACTCAAATGGACTCTTACTGAATTAGTTTTAAGACCTACATTGGATAAATGCAGGAGATACTCCAGCAATGATTCCAGAGGTATCGCAAGGGGGTTAAGACCCTTTTGCGAACAGCACATGGTAAACCTTTTCCACTTGAAAGCATAAGAGCGTCTTGTGGAAGGTTTCCTGGAAGCAAAAAGAATATCCTTCACTTGCAGAGGGATATTAAGATCCTGGAGATCTAGACCTTCAGCAACCAAGCCCTGAGATGCAGAGATTGGGGATTGGGATGCAATAACATTCCGTCCTCCTGAGATAGGAGATCTGGGGCAGATCCTAACTCCAGGGAGGAAGCTTGACAGATGTAGAAGCACAGAGTACCACACTTGCCGTGGCCATTGTGGAGCTATGACAATCATATGGCTTCTGTCTCTCTGAAGCTTGAAGAGGGTTTTGGGAATTAAGGGAATGGGTGGAAAGGCATTCAGGAAGTCTTGACCCCAGTAAAGGAGGAAAACATCCCTGGCCTGAGCCCCCTGAGCCGGAATTCTGGAACAGAACAGGGGAAGTTTGGCATTCCACGGACTTGCAAAGAGGTCTATGTCCGGGGTTCCCCAAAGTTGAAATATCCTGGCTACCTGGTCTGCATGCAGAGACCACTAGTGTGGAAGCAGAACTCGACAGTCTGTCTGCCCAAGAGAGTTTTGAATGCCTGGCAGATACACTGCCAGAAGATGAATCTGATGCTCTCTGGCGAGGGCCCATAGTCACAAAGCTTTGTTACAAAGCGACAGAGAGCCTGTTCCCCCCTGCTTGTTCACACAGAACATGGCTACTTTATTGTCCGTATGAATGAGGACTGTCTTGTAGCTGAGCAGAGTGGAACACTCGCAGAGCAAGGAAGACTGCTCTGAGCTCCAAGAGACTGATATGTAGATAACTCTCCTGTGGAGACCAGGTGCCCTGGGTGGAGAGGTCTTGCAGATGAGCTCCCCAACCCATTGGAGAAGCATCTGTTCTGAGAGTTGCTTGGGGTAAGGGTTGTTGAAAGGAGGACCCCAGCAACAGGTTTTGAGTGGACTTCCACCACTGGACGGACAAAAGGCGACTTGTGTTTGCTATATTGTCCGACAGGCATCCTGATGCCTGGGCCCATTGGGTGGATAAAGTCTACTGAGCTGCCCTCATATGGAGGCGAGCATAGGGAACCACATGTACAGTAGATGCCATGTGGCCCAGCAGTTGTAACATTTCTCGAGTAGTGAGATGAGGCTTTAGCATTGCTTGAGAAGCTAACTGCACCATGCAAAGGCAACGGGCCTGGGGGAGATGGGCCCTTGCCTTTCTGGTGTCCAGCAAAGCTCCTATGAACTCTAAAGACTGAGTGGGAGTTAGACTGGATTTTGGGATGTTTATCACCAGACCCAAATACTGAAGGATACGCATTGTGCAGGATAGAGAAGTCCTGGCCTCTGACTCTGTTGGGGCTCGAATGAGCAAGTCGTCTAAGTAGGGGAAGACGAATATCCCTAGAGTACGGAGAAATGCTGCTACAACAGCCATGGATTTCGTGAATACCCTTGGTGCTGAGGCCAGGCCAAAAGGAAGCACCCTGTATTGGTAGTGCTTTCCTTGAAAAAGGAAGCGAAGGAGCCTTCTGTGGGTTGGATGGATGAGGACATGGGTGTATGCATCCTTGAGATCTAGAGAACAAAGCCAATCCTGACTCTTAAGGTATGGCAGCAGAGAGCCGAGAGAAATCATTTTGAATTTCTCTTTGACAAGGAATTTGTTCAATTCTCTGAGGTCTAAAATAGGTCTGTACCCCCCTGTTTTCTTTGGAATAAGTAAATAAGGGGAGTAGAACCCTGTACCCTGCTGATGGATGGGTACTTCTTCTATTGCCCCTTGGGAAAGAAAGCAGTTACTTACCTGTAACAGGTGATCTCTGGGAACAGCAGGAATTAGTCCTCACATATGGGTACGTCGGAACCGACGGAGCCTGCGCGGGAAAGCTCCCCAGCTTCCCAGAAAGGAAGCTTTTGGGGCCTCCCACTGCACATGCGCGCTGCCTTCCCGCCTTCCTGACCAGCTCTCCTCAGTTCGAGTTTATAGCTGAGACAATAGAGAGGAAAGAAAGATAGATAGAAGATACAACTCCTAGGGGAGGTGGGTGGGTTGTGAGGACTAATTCCTGCTGTTCCCAGAGATCACCTGTTACAGGTAAGTAACTGTGCTATCTCCAGGAACAAGCAGGAATAAGTCCTCACATATGGGGACTCCCTAGCTAAGATGCCTGGGAGATCCCCTTCCAAGGGTTCGCCATCTTCGTATGGATCTCAGGCATCCATCCTGGGAAGGTGGGCAGGAGTTGTTCAAGTATGGAACAGGTGTTTGAGGACAGCCTGACCAAACAAGGCATCCCGGCGGGAGTCCTTGTCCAAACAGTAATGGACTGTGAAGGTATAGAAACATAGAAACATAGAAACATGATGACAGAAAAAGACCACAAGGCCCATCTAGTCTGTCCTTCCATAACAACAACTACAACAGTCCACTTTTTACCTTTAGAGATCCTCTGTGTTGGTCCCATGCTTTTTTGAATTCAGTTACTGTCCTCATCTCTACCACCTCCACTGGGAGACTATTCCACGGATCCACTACTCTTTCCGTAAAGAAATATTTCCGCATATCACTCCTGAATCTATCTCCCTTCACCATCATCCCATGTCCCCTCGTCGCAGAACTTGCTTTCAATTGAAAGAGGCTCTCTCCCTGAACATTTATGCCACGGAGGTATTTAAACATCTCAATCATATCACCTCTATCCCGCCTTTCCTCTAAGGTGTACATATTAAGATCCTTAAGTCTGTCCTCATATGCTTTATAATGAAGACCACTAATCATCTTAGTAGCACCCCTCTGTACCGACTCCATCCTGTTCACATCCTTTTGAAGGTGCGGTCTCCAGAATTGCACACCATACTCCAAATGAGGTCGCACCAAAGACTTATACAGAGGCATTATCACCTCCTTTTTTCTGCTAGCCATTCCTCTCCGTATGCACCCAAGCATCCTTCTAGCTTTTGCCGTCGCCTTTTCTACCTGTTTAGCTACTTTAAGATCATCGGACACAACTACGCCTAGGTCCCGCTCTTCTTTAGTGGACAAAAGTACTTCACCTCCTATGCTGTATTGCTCCCTTGGATTGCTGCAGCCCAAATGCATGACCTTACATTTTTTAACATTAAATCCCAGCTGCCAAATTCTAGACCATTCTTCAAGCTTAGCTAGATCCCTCCTCATGTTATTTACACCTTCCTGGGTGTCTACTTTATTGCAGATTTTGGTATCATCTGCAAAGAGGCAAACCTTACCCAACAGCCCTTCCGCTATATCACTAACAAAGATGTTAAAAAGAATCGGACCAAGGACAGATCCCTGGGGCACACCACTGGTAACATCCTTCTCCTCAGAGTGAGCTCCATTTACTTGTACTCTTTGTCGCCTCCCACCCAACCAATTTCTAACCCAAGCAGTAACAGGTATGAACCGAGGCCCAGGTGGCGGCTCGACAGATCTGATCTATGGATACAGAGTGAAGATGAGCCATAGAAGTGGCCATGGCTCTCACATTGTGAGCTGTGACATGGCCTTCCAGAGAAAGGTTTTTACTCTGGTAAGCAAAGGAAATACACTGAGCAATCCAATTGGAAAGTGTACGTTTGGAGACTGGAAGTCCCAAATGAGAAGGATCAAAAGCCACAAAAAGTTGGGAAGACTTTCGATGTGGCTGAGTCCTGTTGAGGTAAAAGGCAAGAGCTCTTTTACAATCTAAAGTATGAAGGTTCCTCTCTGCACTGGATGCATGAGGAGCCGGAAAAAAGACAGGTAGATATACCTCTTGATTAAGATGAAAAGGCGAGACCACTTTGGGCATAAAGTGGGGATTCGTCCTGAGGAACACCTTATCATGATGAAACCTAATATAAGGTGGATGAGCCACTAAGGCCTGTAGTTCACTGATGTGGCGAGCCGAAGTGACTGCAATAAGGAAAAGGACCTTCCAGGAAAGAAATTTCAAGGAGGTAGAAACCAACGGTTCAAAAGGTGGCTTCATAAGCTGACCTAGAACTAGGTTCAAATCCCATGCTACCGGAGGAGGTCGGATGGGAGGCTTAGTTAGAGTCAGGCCTCTCATGAACCTTGCAATAAGAGGATGAGAGGAGACAGGTTGTCCATTTATAGGTTTTAAGGATGCTGCAATAGCACTTAAATGGACTCTGACTGAATTCGTCTTAAGGCCTGCATTAGAAAGATGCAGGAGATAGTCTAGTAGAGAATTCAAGGGAAGTGCTAGAGGGTCAAGACCCTGTTGAGCACACCAAATGGAAAAGCATTTCCATTTGAAAGCATAGGAACGCCTCGTGGAGGGTTTCCTAGAGGCATGAAGGATATCTTGCACTGGTTGAGAAAGATTGAAGTCATGAAGGCTTAGGCCTTCAGTAACCAAGCTCTGAGGTGTAGGGACTTGGGGTTTGGGTGCCACAAAGTCCCCTCCTCCTGAGACAGAAGGTCTGGCGCAGCTCCCAGGTCCAGGGAGGGTCCCTGGGAAAGATGCAGTAGAGGGAACCACACTTGGCGTGGCCAGCGTGGAGCTATGAGGATCATCGATCCGTGATCCCTCTGGAGTTTGAACAGAGTCTTGGGAATCAAAGGAATGGGTGGAAAGGCATATAGGAAGTCCTGACCCCAATGCAGGAGAAAGGCGTCGTAGGCCTGAGCTCCCTGACACGGAGTCCTGGAACAGAACCGGGGAAGTTTGGCATTGCACGGACTTGCAAAGAGGTCTATGTCCGGGGTTCCCCATTCCTGAAAGATTCTGCGTATCTGGTCCATATGTAGGGACCATTCGTGTGGAAGGAGAACTCGACTGAGTCTGTCTGCCCGAGAGTTTTGAACCCCTGGAAGATACACTGCCAGAAGATGAATTTGATGCTCTCTGGCGAAGGCCCATAATCTGAGAGCTTCGTTGCAAAGCGACAGAGAGCCTGTCCCTCCTTGTTTGTTTAGGTAGAACATGGCCACCTGATTGTCTGTTTGAACTAGGACGGTCAGGTTGACAAGGAGGGTATGGAAGACTTTGAGGGCAAAGAAGATTGCTCGCAGTTCCAGGAGGTTGATGTGAAGGGTGGTCTCCTGTGGAGACCAAGTACCCTGAGTGGAGAGGTGTTGAAGATGGGCTCCCCACCCTGTTTGGGAGGCATCTGTTGTGAGAGTTGCTTGGGGCAACAAAGGTTGGAAGGGGGCCCCCAACAACAGATTCTTGGTGGATATCCACCATTGGAGGGACCAAAACAGACGCTTTGAGGTGAGTATTTGGTCGGAGAGCGCTCCTGATGCTTGAGTCCACTGGGTGGCCAAGGTCCATTGAGCTGCTCTCATATGAAGACGAGCATAGGGCACCACGTGTACCGTGGAGGCCATGTGGCCCAGAAGTCGCAGCATTTCTCTGGCTGTCAAGTGACTGCTGGATTGAGCTTGGGAGGCCAAGCACACCAGACGTTGGCCCCGGACTTGAGGTAGGTAGGCCCTTGCAGTGGTGGTATCCAACTGGGCCCCTATGAATTCCAGAGACTGAGTAGGGATGAGTTGAGACTTGGGAAGGTTTACCACCAGTCCCAGATACTGTAGAATGTGCCTTGTGCGGTCCAGGGAAATCTGGGCCTCTGACTGAGATGGAGCTCGGATGAGCCAGTCGTCCAGATATGGGAATACAAAAATTCCCAGACCTCTTAGAAATGCGGCTACAACTGCCATGCATTTGGTGAATACTCTTGGAGCAGAGGCTAGACCTAAGGGAAGTACTCTGTACTGGAAATGTTTTCCCTGGAACAGAAATCGTAGATATTTTCTGTGGGATGGGTGGATGAGTATATGTGTGTACGCATCCTTGAGATCTAGAGAACAAAGCCAATCCTGACTCTGAAGGTATGGAAGGAGAATGCCCAGAGAAAGCATTTTGAATTTCTCCTTGTAAAGAAATTTGTTCAATTCTCTCAGATCTAGGATAGGTCTGAATCCCCCTGTCTTCTTTGGTATGAGAAAATAAGGGGAGTAGAAACCTGTCCCTTGTTGGAGAAGAGGAACCTCTTCTATTGCCCTTTGGGCAAGGAGGGAAGAGACTTCCTGACCCAACAGGGCCAGGAGAGATGGGGAAGAAATGAAGTGCCTCACCATGGTATGTGGAGGAAGGTTGGAAAAATGAAGTTTGTAGCCCTCTCTGATGATAGAGAGGGTCCAGTGCTCTGATGTAATTTGCCCCCATCTGGGAGCAAAGTGAGCTAACCTTCCGGGAATGGTGAGGGGCTCTGGTTGTTCTAGAGCCAGAAATGTTAAGTTCTCTAGGGGCAAGTCAAAACCCCTGAGGGGGTTGAGCCTGCTGAGGAGTGGCAGACGCTGCAGGCTTTGACCTTGCCTGTTTAGGTTGTTGACGTTTAGCAGCAAAGCGAGGCTGAGAAGATTGTTGGCCAGTATTTGTGGAAAATCTGGCCTTCTTGTAGTAAGGCCTCTTGAAAGACTTTTTCTTGGCAGGAGTAGAGGTAGACTTAGAAAGTCTATCTAATGTAGCATTTTCTGCGTCCATTTGAGTGGCTTTAATTTGCCAGTCTTTACCAAGTAAGTTCTCACCTGAACAGGGCAGATTCCGTAAGCCATCCAGGACCCAGGGTTCTAGGTCAGAGGCCTGGAGCCAAGCAAGTCGTCGGGCTGCAATAGCAATGCCCGAAGCTCTACCGGCACCCTCAAAGGAATCAAAAGCTGCTCTGTTGGAGAACTTAGAAACATCTAAAAGCTGTTTCACCAGAGAAATAAACTCCTCCTTTCTATCCTCAGGGATAAAGGAGGCAAAATGCTGTACCTTTAGGGCAAGTTCCCTTAGAAACATGCCCATATACAGACTGTATGAATTAATCCTGGCTATAAGCATACTAGCCTGGAAGATTTTCCTACCAAAAGAGTCTAGGGTCTTACATTCCCGCCCTGGAGGGGTAGAAGAGTGCCTTTTGGTACTCTTAATCTTTTTCAGCGCAGTCTTCACCACAATGGAATGGTGAGGCAGCTGAATTTTTTGAAAACCAGGAGAAGGAGGGACCCGGTACATGGTGTCCAACCTACGGGAATGAGGAGACAACGTTAGAGGAGCCTCCCATAAGTCAATCAAGTGTTCTTGAAGGATTTCATGGATAGGCAGGGTGACTGCCTCTTTAGGAACCTTAGGGTATCCTAAAATATCCAATTTCTTTGATCTAGGTTCTTTTTCAGAGGATGTGGTAATAGAAAGTCCTTTAGCTACTTCTATAATGAAGTCTTGAAAGGACAAATCCTCTGGTGGAGACATTCTCCTCTTTGGGGAAGAAGGCTCTTCAGGAAGAACTAGAGACAGCTCAGAGTCATCAGAGGAGTCAAAATCCTCAGAAGAATCAGAGTATCCTCTATTTGCTTCCAACGCACGATACGCATACCGATCGGTATCGACATCGGGCGTACCGGGTATGGGATCGGTATCGGGTGAAAATCCGGATCCGGCATGCGGAACCGATCTGCGTTTGGAAGACGATGGTCTCGGTTCCGGTATGGAAGACAGTAACGGAACCGGACCCGGAACCGCTAGATGCGGTACCGAGGGCGTCGCAGCTTTAATGAAAGCCAGAACGGCCTGCTGCATGGTCTGGACAGTATTGCCCATAGACGCCACTGCTGCCTGGATGTCGGTACCGGCATGGGCCGGTACCCCAGAGCAGTCTAACAGGTGATCAGTCGAGGCCGTGCCATCGATGTCAACCTGTAACCCCATAGATGGTGCTTTGGAAGCCAGAGCTTCCCGCCGGGGTTGTTTGGCTGGGGCAGGGTCCTCTGACTCAAAATTGAGGGCCTCTCGATACTTTGAAGGAGATTTGCCTTTTGAGGACCTGCCCGAAGAAGGTTTGGTTACCTGAGATCCATCCGGAGAGGAAGACCTGGATGACTGTGATGCTGGATTATCTGAAGCAAACAGCACATGGAATTTGTTGGCCCGGTTCTGCAAACCACGTTTAGACATCTGGGAGCAGGATGGGCAGTCCGGAATGGAGTGGTCAGGCCCCAAACATTTAAGACACCAGTCATGGGTGTCTGTAACAGAAATAACAGCACTACAATTGGTACACTTCTTGAAACCAGGGGCTGGTTTCTCCATGAGGAGAATTTGTGTAGGCCTAAGGCCTAACCGAAGTCACCAAGTTGTGCTAAATAAAAGTTGTTGTTTTTTTTTTTTTTAAAGAAAAGAAAAGAGAGACCGGCGGTACCGGTTTCGGTATGGGGAAGGCAGGTATGCGGTCTAAAGAAACAAACTAAAATAAGAATTTCTTCAGCGGTGACAGGAACACGACCTGCTGGCTCCGCGGAAAAAGAGAAACTGAGGAGAGCTGGTCAGGAAGGCGGGAAGGCAGCGCGCATGTGTAGTGGGAGGCCCCAAAAGCTTCCTTTCTGGGAAGCTGGGGAGCTTTCCCGCGCAGGCTCCGTCGGTTCCGACGTACCCATATGTGAGGACTTATTCCTGCTTGTTCCTGGAGATGAATAGCGACCTCCTGACTTAACAGGTTGATGAGAGAGGTCGGAGAATTGAACTGCTTTACTATTGTGTGAGGGGGCATGCTTGAATAATGAAGCTTGTGTAGTAGCTGATAAGCATGCAATAAATAATACCCGGAGTCAGGCAAAGATTCAAGCCGGTTTAATGTGCACAGACTCAGATTACAGTAGCATTCAAAATGGTCTGAGCACAGAGCTCAGAAAAATGACAGTTTATATACTTTTCTTCTCCAGTCTAATACAGGCAAAACTCCTCATTGGCCACAGTGGCCCACTTACTCTCATCCAATAGACATCTCTGACCGGGCCCAGGACTCGCTCCCCCTGCTTGGGTCTTACTAGCCACGGGTCAGCAACTAGACATAACACTAAACATAATACTTTTACTAAAGTATACAGTATATTTCGCTAGTCTTGCAAGGTCAGTTAGCCACAAAGATAGTGGAAGGCATATCAGAAGCATTCTTAACAAAAGCAAAACAAAGCGAGGCCAAACATAGCAAGGTTAAGACGTATCTCTAGCCTTGGCTCAAAACACTAAACAATCTTCATAATGCTAGACAAAATATTCTTACACTGTTCAGTTTCTCTGCTATATTTTCATCCTAATTACGAGGTCAGTGCACAATCAGCAAAGATACAGTGGAGGACATTCCTACTAAAGCAGACATCTGGCTTACCTAAACAATAAACAGTACCAAGGTTTAATTCTCTTATCTCCAGGAGAGCAGAACATGTTATCAAACCAGAATAGAACAGTATTTCTTTCTAACAGCTAACAGCATTCTGCAATTTTCGAAAATCAGCAATAACATTTTAAAGCAGGAGAAAAAGGGCTTCAGCAATAACATTTTAAAGCAGGAGAAAAAGGGCTTCAGACCTAGCTCTGCTACATGCTAGGCCATCGCCTATCACACTTGTACCCCTCCTTTACGATGGAGTGTAAAATGCTCTGCTGTTATTTGCTCCTATCTGGGGGCAAAATGACATAACCTTCCTGGAATGTTGGAAGGTTCTGGTCCCCCAAGAACCAGGAAGGCTAAGTTCTCTAGATGAGAGTCAAAGGCTCTGTGGAGGCTGAGCCTGCTGGGCCGGATGAGGCCTAGCAGCCTTTGCTTTCTTCTGTTTGGAAGGTTGCTGACCTTCAGAACGTCCCTGCTGAACATAAGCAGGTTACAACCTCTTTTTTAGAAAAGAATGGTTTCTTGAACAATTTCTTTCTAACAGGATCAGCAGTGGATTTGGATAGTCTATCCAAGGTGGAATTTTCAGCATCCATTTCACTGGCCTTTTCCTGCCAATCTTTACCAAATAGGTTCTCACCAGTACAAGGGATATTCCCCAATTTGTCTTGTACCCAGAGCTCTAGATCAGATGCCTGGAGCCAAGCAATTCTACGTGCACCTATGGCAATAGCCGAGGTTCTGCTTATGCTCTCAAAGCAGTCAAAGGCTGAACGGTTGGAAAATTTGGAAACATCTTAAGCATGTTTGACAAAAGTGAGAAAACTCTGTCTTTTGCCCTCAGGAAGAAAAGGGCTTAAAGCCTCTAAATCATCTGTAACCTCCTTCAGGAACATTCCCATATAGAGACTATAGGAACTGATCCTGGCAGTAAGCATGGAAGCTTGGAAGACCCGACGTCCAAAAGCATTCAGGGTTCTGCACTCACGTCCTAGAGGATTAGATGAATGCCTTTTTGCACTCTTGATCCTTTTCATAGCTAATTCCACTACAATAGAGTGGTGAGGAAGCTGAGTCTTATGGAACCCAGGACAAGGAGGGACTCGATACATAGTATCCAGTCTGCGAGAATGAGGAGAGGTGGTGAGAGGTGTCTCCCACATCCTTAACATGAGATCATATAAAAACTAATGAATGGGCAGGGTAGCTGCCTCCTTAGGAGTTTTGGGATATTGTACAATTTCCAACTCCTTGGCCCTTTGCTCTGTTTCAGGGGCCACAGTAATGGACAAACCCTGAGCCACCTCCCTGATAAAATCCTGGAAGGAAATATCCTCTGGAGGAGACATACTGCGTTTAGGAGAGGAGGGCTCCTCTGGAAGAAGCATCGTTGCATCGACAGAACTGTCAGAATCCTCAGATTCTTCTGAGGACTCGAAGTATCGTCTGTCCGAATGCTCTTGAAGAGCCTGATACCCGTACCAACCCAAGTCGGTACCGGGAGTAACTGTTACCGGGGCATTGGTACTGGAGGTCATCGGATGACTGGGTACCGGCAAAGCAGACATCGATGCTGATGTCGATGTCATCGGTACCGGTACCGATACCAGTACCGGTGGAATTGTCTGTCGCAGTTCCGAGGGCGTCGATGCCGCAAGGAAAGCCGCCAGACAGTTCCATAGCCAGAACTCTCTGGTCTATCGATGCTGCCAATGCCTGGATGTCGGTACCAGAGGAGACCGCCGGTACTCCAGAGCATGGCACCAGTAGTTCTGCCGAGGTCGAGGCCTCGAGAACATCCTGGAACCCCAATAATGCTTTGGAAGCCGAAGCCTCCCGCCGGGGTAATTTTGCCGGTGCAGAATCCTCGAGGGCAATGCCAGAGGCATCTCGATGCTTAGAAGGAGATCTACCCTTTGAGGACCGGCTGGACTTATGTTTAGTTATCCGAGATCCACAGGAGGAAGAAGCAGCCCTGGAAGACGTCAATGCCACCAAAACTGCATCAGAGGGAAACAGGGTACTGAGCTTAGCAGCTTGGTTCTGCCGACCTCTTTTAGACATCATGGCACAGGACAAACAATCCGTGATGGAGTGGTCAGGAACAAAACATTTTAGACACCATTCATGGGTGTCGGTGACGGAAATGGTACCGCAACACTTGGTGTACGTTTTGAAAACTGAAGCAGGTTTCTCCATGGTAAGGAAAGGTTTTTGGGACTAAGGCCCAAAACAGCGCGTGCACCTGAAGAAAAAGAAGAAAGAATATATATTTCTTTTTTTTTTTAAAGAGAGAAAAATAAGAAGAAAAACACCGGCGGTACCGGTGAAGCGTCGATGAAGGCAGACGCGACCACAAAACAGAAAGAAATAAAAAAGAATTCTTCTGCGGGGACAGGAACACGACCTGCTGCCTCCACCGAAAAAGAAGAACTGGAGAGAGGCAGTTGGGAAAGGCGGGAAGGCAGCACGCAGGCGCTGTGGGATGCTCCCAAAAGCTTTCTAATTGGACGCTGGGGAGCGTTCCCGCGCAGGCTCCGTCGGTACCGACGATACCCATATGTGATGACTACATTCCTGCTTGTTCCTGGAGATTAGGTTGTCCATCGAAAGGTTTATGAAAAGCAGCAATAGCGCTAAGATGGACCCTAACTGAATTTATCTTCAGACCAGAAGTTGATAATTGTAGAAGATACTCTAGTAGCAACTCTACAGATACTAAAAGGGGGTTTAAGTCCCTTTTGTGAACACCAGAGAGAGAACATTTTCCACCTGAAAGCGTAGCAATGACTTGTGGAGTGTTTTCTGGAAGCCAGGAGGATATCCTTTACTTGTTGAGAAAGGTTAACATCCTGGAATTCTAGGCTGAAAGTTATTGAAAATAACCAGTCCCTAAAATGTAGGGACTGGGGACTGGGATGCAGTAAGGATCCGTCCTCCTGCGACAGGAGATCTGGAGCATTCCCAACTCCAGAGGAGTGGTTTGAGAGAGACGCAGAAGAAGAGAATACCACGTTTGCCGTGGCCAACATGGAGCTATGAGTATCATACGACCTCTGTCTCTCTGAAGTTTGAATAAAGTCTTGGAAAAAAGGAATGGGTGGGAAGGCATAGAGTAAGTCCTATCCCCAGTGGAGTAGGAAAGCATCTCTTCCCTGACAGTTTTGAACCGGAATTCTGGAACAGAATCGTGGAAATTTGGCATTCTGTGGAGTTGCAAAGAGGTCTATATCTGGTGTTCCCCAGATTCAAAACACTCAAGAAAGCTGGTATGAGTGGAGGGACCACTCGTATGGCAGCAGTATTCAAATGAGTTTGTCTGCCCACAAGTTCTGAATGCCCGGAAAGTATACCGTAAACAGGTGAATTTGTAACTCTCTGGCAAGGGTCCATATTCGCAAAGCGACAGAGCCTCTTCTGCCTTGCTTCTTAACAGAGAACATAGTTACCCAATTGTCGGTTTGGAGCATTACTGTTTTGTTGCTGAGATGGCCCTGAAAGACTTGAATAGCATTGAAAATGGCTCTCAGCTCTAGGAGATTTATGTAAAGGGAAACCTCCTGTGAGGTCCAAAGACCCTAAGTGGAGAGCTCGTGCAAGTGGGCCCTCCAACCCATCTTGGACGCATCTATCGTCAGAGTGGTTTGGCATAGAGGCTACTGGAAAGGAGAGCCTACAAGGTGGTTTTCCAGGGACTGCCACCATTGCAGGGACGAAATCAGATGTGTGGTAGTTTTGGTTTTGTCTGTTAGTCGACCTGAGGCTTGTGACCACTGAGAGGAAAGGGTCCACTGGGCTGCTCGCATGTGGAGGCGAGCATAGGGAACCACATGGACAGTGGATGCCATGTGTCCCAGCAGTTGAAGCATCTCCCGAGCAGTAAGGAATACCTTCATAGATGCTTGTGATGCCAGTTGTATTATACGTAGACAGCGTGGCTGGGGCAGGAAAGCCCTTGACTGCCGTGTGTCTAGACGAGCCCCTATGAATTCTAGAGACTGAGAGGGGGTGAAATGAGATTTTGGGAGGTTTATGACCAGCCCCAAGTATTGAAGACTTCTCATTGCTGGAGAGAGCACGAAGCTGGCCTCTGGAACTGTCGATACTCGAATGAGCCAACTGTCTAAGTAAGGAAAGCCTAATATTCCCAGAGTCCTCATAAATGCTACTACCACCGCCATGTATTTTATGAAGACTCTTGGAGCAGAGGCTAGTCCAAAGGGAAGAACTCTGTACTGGAAGTGTCTTCCTTGGACCAAGAATCGAAGGAACTTCCTGTGATCTGAGTGGATGAGAAAGAGTAGTTACTAACCTGTAACAGGTGTTCTCCAGGAGCAGGAGGAATCAGTCCTCACATATGGGTGACATCGACGCCGATGAAGCCCCAGCGGAGCATTTCCCCAGCTTTCTATGAAAGCCTTTGGGAATGCAGGCACGCATGCACGGTTCCCTTCCAGCCTAAAGGTGCCATCTTACCTCAGTCAAATGACATAGCTAAGAACAGCACACAAAAATGTAAAAATAAACTATGTACAACTGCAACTCCCAGGGGAGGAGGAAGGGTTGTGAGGACTGATTCCTGCTGCTCCTGGAGAACACCTGTTACAGGTGGGACCAACACAGAGGATCTCTAAAGGTAAAAAGTGGACTGTTGTAGTTGTTGTTATGGAAGGACAGACTAGATAGGCCATGTGGTCTTTTTCTGTCATCATATTTCTATGTTTCTATGTTACTCTTTCTCCAGGACCAAGCAGGAAGTCAGTCCTCACATATGGGTGACTCCCTAGCTCTAAGCTACCGAGGAACCCAGGCTGAACAAGAGAACTTCCTCTAGTCCCAGCATCAAAGAAAGGCTTTCCACTGACACAACCTCCACTGGTAGCCCAGCGCGAGGGCAGGAGGGCAGGAGTTGCCTAAACCTCAAAGAGATTCCGGAGTACTGCTTGGCCAAAAGCACTGTCCCTACGGGACTCCCTCTCCAGACAGTAATGGGCTGCAAAAGTCTGGCTTGAAGACCAAGTTGCAGCCCTGCAAATGTCTACCAATGGTACAGAGCGGAGATGAGCCACTGAGGCAGCCATTGCCCTAACACGATGGGCCGTCACCCTACCCTGCACAGGAAGGTCAGCCGCCTTGTAAGCCCAGGTGATACAGTCAGCTACCCAGAGGGACAAGGTACACTTGGACACAGCCAACCCTAACTTATTAGGGTCAAAGGATACGAAGAGCTGAGTAGCCCTTCTATGCCCCTGCGTATGGTCAAGGTAGAAGGATAAGGCCCTCCTACAGTCCAGGGTATGCAGAACTGCTTCAGCCTGGCTTGCATGAGGCCTAGGGAAGAAGGTTGGAAGAACCACCTCTTGGTTAAGGTGGAAGGAGGAGACAAGGTTTTGGGAGCTACTTTGGATGAGTCCTAAGGACTACCCTGTTCCCATAGAAGCGAGTGTAAGGCCTGTCACAGACCAGGGCCTGAAGCTCACTCACTCGACTGGCCGAAGTTAGGGCTATCAAGAAGAGTGTCTTCCAGGACAGGAAACGTAGAGGGCAAGTAGCCATCGGCTCAAAGGGTGGGCGAGTCAGCTGCTGCAAGATCACATTCAACTCCCACTCAGGGGCAGGACGACGGATTGGAAGCTTGAGCAAAAGCAAGCCCCTGAGAAAGCAGGACACCAAAGGGTGAACCGACAGAGAACGTCCTTCCACCAGTGAGTGGTAAGCTGCTAGAGCTGAGAGGTGGACCCAAACAGAATTGGACAAGTCCTTGATTTGATAAGTGCAGTAAGTACTGAAGCACTACTGGTACAGTACAGGAGAAAGGATCCTCTGTACGTAGCTGACACCACACAGAAAACCTTTTCCATTTGAGAGCATAGGTTTTCCTAGTGAACTGTTTCCTAGAGACTAGGACAACCTCCTCAACCTCCTGAGGTAGGCCCCAGGGAGCCAAAACTACCCTTGCAGCCTCCAGGCCATCAAACTGAGAGCTTTTAGATTGGGGTGCAGAAGGGAACCCCGCTCCTGAGAGAGAAGGTCGGGTTGCAACCCCAGAGGCAGTGGGGGATCCACTGCCAGCTGAAGCAGAAGTGGAAACCAAGGCTGTCTCGGACACCTGGGAGCCACCAGCAGAACCGAGGCCTTGTCCTGAAGAATCTTGAACAGAGTTCGGGCCACCAAGGGCATGGGAGGAAAAGCATACAGGAGGCCCTGACACCAGGGAATCAGAAAAGCATCTACTGCTATCCGCAGAGGATGCGGTTGTCTGGAGCAGAACTCTGGCAGTTGCTTGTTCAGTGGACTGGCAAACAGATCTATCAAAGGAAGACCCCATTTTAGGAATTTTCTGAACTACCAAAGGATGCAGCTGCCACTCGTGGGGTAGCAAAATTCTGCTCAACCTGTCAGCCAGGTAGTTTTTCTGGCTTGGAAGGTACACAGCCTTGAGGAGCATGTTGTGCTTGAGGACAAATGAGCAAAGGTCCTGTGCCTCCCGACAAAGGAGTCTGGACCCAGTCCCGCCCTATTTGTTCACATAAAACATGGCTACCTGGTTGTCTGTCTGAACCAGGACAGATTGATGAGCCAGGGTAGGAGAGAAAGCTTTGAGTGCTAATCGAATAGCCCTGAGTTCTAGGAGACTGATCTGCTGTGCAGCCTCCCAAGGAGACCACAGGCCCTGGGTGCACTTGTTCAGACAATGAGCCCCCCAGCCCTGCAGGGAGGTGTCTGGTCAGTACCACTGTGAAGCCAGGAATTTGAAAAGGCACCCATTCAGTAGATTGGGTGGGTGCAGCCACCAGTTGAGGGAGTTCAGAAAAGGTCTGTACACTTTTATGCTGTCTCTGAGGCTGCCTGTGGCTTGTGACCACTGACTCTGAAGGCACCACTGTGCAGGCCGCATATGGAGCCTGGCATTGGGGGTTACATGAACTGTCGAAGCCATGTGGCCAAGCAGCCTCAGACAGAGTCTGGCGGAGACCACTGACCCGCTGAGAAACTGAATTGCTAAGTCCATCAGCCTTTGGGCCCTGTTTGCTGGCAAGAATGCATTTGCCAGGACAGAGTCTAACCTTGCCCCTATGAACTCCAAGTTCTGGGAGGGGAGCAAAGTGGACTTTGCGAAGTTTATGACAAATCCCAAGCTTTGAAGAAGAGCAATAGTTCTGAGGTTAGCCTGTCGGGCCTCCTGGCACATCTGACCTCTGATGAGCCACTCGTCCAGATAGGGAAAGACGAAGATGCCCTGATTTCTCAGGTAGGCCACCACCACTGCCAGGCATTTGGTAAAGACTCTGGGAGCGGAGGTTAGACCAAAAGGAAGCACTCTGTACTGATAAGGGTTTCCTCCCACAATGAACCTAAGGTACTTTCTGTGGTCTGGATGAATAAGGATGTGAGTGTACGCATCCTTTAGATCTAAGGAGCATAGCCAATCTCCCTGCTGGAGATAGGGCAGAAGTGATCCAAGAGTAAGCATCTTGAACTTTTCTTTCTCTAGGAGCTTGAGGTTCCTGATGTCCAGGATGGGACGAAGGCCACCGGTTCTTTTGGGTACCAGGAAATACCTGGAGTAGAACCCTGACCTTGCAAGTGGGGAGGGCACAGGCTCCACCACCCTGTCCACCAACAGACCTTGGAGCTCTTGGATGAGAAGGCCTGTGTGCAGGGGAGGCCTTGGAGGTTCCCCTGCAAAATATGGTGGAGGCAGTTGGTGAAAATGTAGTGCATAGCCCCTGTGGACTATGCTCAACACCCAACTGTCCACAGTGATGTGGGGCCACTGGTGGGCAAAGAGGGCAAGGCGACCTCCTGTGCAGGGTTGGGAGAGCAGGGACTGAGAGGCTACGCTCAAAGAGTCAAAAAAAACCACCCTGCTGAGTGGGAGCAGGGGCCGGAGGCTTGGAGGTCCTCTGCCTACGGGGCCCATTACCCTGCCCCTTGGCTTGCTGACCCTGGGGTGCAGCTTGGGCAGCCTGATACTGAGGGTACTGTTTGTAGGCAGTGCCCTTCCTCGGTTAAAAGGACTTCTTACCCGAGGCCTTCTTCTTGTGAGAAGGGGAAGAGGTCTTCCTAGATAGCCTTGTCCGTGTGAGGTGCTCGGTTTCGAGCTGGGCGGCCTTCTCGGCCATGGGCTTGCCAAAAAGGTTCTCACCTCGGCAAGGGACATCGACCAAATTGTCCTGAACCCATGGCTCGAGGTCCGATGACTGCAGCCATGCCTGGCGTCAAGCCGCGATGCCGGCTACCGCAACTCGGGCCAAAGCCTCGAAGCCATCGTAGGCGGCGCGGGACAAATTTAGAACAGTCCCGAATCCCCAAGGACAAGGACTTGAATCTCTGCAAGGGCTCCCCGGAGAGACCAGCGGAGAACACGGCCAACTCCTTGGCCAGGACTCGCAAGTACATGCCCATGTACAGCTGTTAAGACTGGACACGGCCCGCAAGCATCGAGCCCTGGAAGCACTTTCTACCGACACCATCGAGGTTCCGGGCCTCGCTGCTGGGGGGCACCACGGAGTGCATCTTCTGACTCTTCAGGCGATGCATGGCCGATTCCACCACCATGGAATGGTGTGGTAGCTGCGCCTTCTGAAAATCAGGGCTCTTCTGTAGTCGATAAATCGAATCGACCCGCTTGCTCAGAACCGGCGCTGAGGCCGGTGCCTCCGACATCCACAAGAGGAGCCATTCCAGCATCGGAGGAACCGGGACAGTAAAGACCTCCTTCAGAGGAGAGTTGTACTGCGGGGCCTCAAGCTCCTCGGCTCGAGGCTCTTCCTCGGGGTCCGCCGGGATAGCCAACGTGCTGGCCATATCCCGGACAAACTCTGAGAACCGGGTATCCTCCGGAGGGGATCTACTCCGGGGCTCAGACTGCTGTGAGTCCGACGGGATGCACCGAGTCTTGAACGTGTCAGGGGATTCCTCATCCTCCGTCTCCAAGGCGGACTCGTCCGACGAGGAGTCAGGATCCAACCCCGCGGGGCCTGGGAGCACCCACCCCGATGCCGGAGGCACCGGCGTCGATGCCCTCGGTCCCGAACGGGAGGTCGAGGGAGACCACGACTGAGGTCGACCTCGAGCCATCATGGTCTCAAGTATCGGCTTGGTCTCCGGGGTCGACATCGATGTCAATGTCCCGGTGGTCGGGGCAGATGCGCCAGACAGGCTGGCCATCAGTGCCCGCTGCTGCTCCATGAAGGCAGACAGTCTGCACTACAAGGCTGTCATCCTGAGACTCAGCTCGGGAGATGCAGCAGCCACCGACTTGGGCCCGACGTCGGATCTCTGGGAGAAGAGTCCTCGAGGACCACAGGGCTTACGAGTCCAGCAGACTCCGGCTCCACGCGAGGAACTTTGGCAGGCTTCTCTTGTTCCACGGGCCCGGAGAGATGGTCGGGGCTCTTAGACCTGGCCCTCAAGGAGCCAGGGACCTCTTCCGATGATGCCCTCATAAGCCGCTTCTTCCTCTTGCGTTCCCGGTCGGGGGACCCCCTGTCCGAGGAACCCCGACGGCGCTCGGGATCCGAATCCCAAGATGTCGAGGCTTCAGACGAGGTCCGGGCCCGACCGGAGGCTGAGTCAGAGAAAAGCCTTTCTTTCTGCTGTTGGCGACTTCGTAGTGCCTTGGAAGACATCTTCCCGCACGGTCCACACGCCTTAAGGTCGTGATCAGGAACGAGGCACCGAAGGCAGCAGTCGTGTGTGTCGATGAGAGACATCTACTTCTTACACCAATCACACTTTTTAAAACCGCTGGAAGCCATCGGGGAAAAAAAAAAAAAAAAAGAGTCCCCGCAAGGTCAAAGGACCGGCCTTCCAGGGAAAAAGCAAAAAACGGCGAACACCAGCCATGAAGGGCAAAAAACGAAAGATTAGAAAACGGGCTTGATACCGGTGTACCGTACCCGGCGGGAGGGGAACCGGCGTAGAACCGGAGAAGAAAAATAGCGAGAACCGACGAAAAAAATCAAACTTTTATCCGGGATGACAGGACACACGTACGGTGGGCTTCTCGGAAAAAGAGAGACTGAGGTAAGATGGCACCTTTTGGCGGGAAGGGAACCACGCATGCGTGCCTGCATTCCCAAAGGCTTTCATAGAAAGCTGGGGAAATGCTCCACTGGGGCTTCATCGGCGTCGATGTCACCCATATGTGAGGACTGACTTCCTACTTGGTCCTGGAGACTATGTGTGTACGTATCTCTTAGTTCTAGAGAACATAGCCAGTCCTGACTTTGGAGGTATGGTAAAAGTGTTCCGAGGAAGATCATTTTGAACTTTTCTTGTAACAAATATTTCTTTAATTCTCTGAGGCCTAATATAAGTCTGTGTCCCCCTGTCTTCTTTGTAATAAGAAAGTAGAGGGAGTAAAACCCTGTCCCCTGTTGGGGAATGGGTACTTCTTCGATTGTTCCTTGAGCTAGAAGTGATGTGACCTCCTGCAACAAGAGGTCGGTGGCAGGGCCCTGAGAACTCAACTGTTTTATCGTAGATGGGGGCAAGTTGAGAAAATAAAGCTTGTACCCCAGTTGTACAATGGACAGAGTCCAATTTTCTGATGTTATTTCTTGCCATCTTTTGGCAAAAAAGCATAGTCTTCCTGGAATGGTCAAAGGTTCTGGACCTTTTAGGGGCAGAATAACTAAATTCTCTAGAAAAAAGTCAAAGACCCTGAGGGGGCTGGGTCTGTTGAGTCAGTTGAGCTTTTTGAGCTTGCGGCTTTCTTTGCTGTCTATTCTGTTGCCCCTTCTGGGGAACATGGAGCAGACAGCGAGTTTGATGGGTGTAAGATTGGTAAGGCTTCTTTTTCTTACTGAAAAAGGGGTTTTTGAATATTTTCTTTTTTGCTGGGTTGGCTGTAGACTTTGACAATATGTTTAAAGTAGTATTGCCAGATTCAAGCTAATTAGCCTTGTCCTGCCAGTCCTTGCCAAAGAGATTTTCACCTGTGCAAGGAATGTTTCCCAGCTTTTCTTGCACCCACTGTTCTAGGTTTGAAGCTTGAAGCCATGCAATACAACGTGCTCCTATGGATATAGCAGAGGTTCTGCTAATACATTCAAAGCAATTAAAGGTAGCACGGTTCATGAATTTTGAGACATTCTGGGCATGCTCGACCAGAATAAAGTAGTCTCCTCTTTTTTCCTCTGAAACACAAAGACTAAGGAGCTCTAAGTCTTTTGTGACTTCTTCCAGGAACATTCCCATATAAAGAATGTAGAAACTGATCCTGGCTCCTAGCATGGAGAATTGAAAGCATTGACGGCCAAAAGCATCGAGAGTCCTGGATTCACGGCCTGGAGGATTAGAAAAATGTGCTTTAGCACTCTTGATCATTCGCATGGCCGATTCCACTACCACTGAATGGTGTGGAAACTGAGTTTTTTGAAAACCAGGACAACTTGGCACTTGGTACATACTGTCAAGGCGTCGGGAATGTGAAGATATTGTTAACGGAGTTTCCCACATTCTCAACATTAGATCATGTAAGATCTTGTGAATGGGAAGCATAGCTGCTTCCTTGGGAGCTATAGGGTATTGTAGAATTCTTAATTCTTCTGCCCTAGGCTCCTTTTCTGGAATCACAGTGATTTTAGAAGACTTCAATGTGGTTACCTGAGATCCATGGGAGGAAGATGAAGCCCTGGATGCAACTGACCGTGTTGGCGGCAAAAAGGGTACCGAGTTTTGCAGCTCTATTCTGTAGGCCCCTTTTGGTCATCCTCGTGCAGGAGAGACACACCGTTGGACAATGTTCAGGACCCAAACATTTCAAACACCAATCATGGGTGTCTGTGACGGAAATGGTACCGCCACATTTTGAGCAATTTTTTGAAACCACAAGCTGGTATCTCCATGCTTGAAGAAAAATAGGCCTAGTGCCCAAAATGATGCCTAGTACCAGAAGCAGGGAAAGATCCCTTAAGAAATACAAGTTTGTTTGGCGTTTTTTAAGGAAAGAAGAAAAGAACCGGTGGTACTGGTAGGCGTCGAATGAAGGCAGATGCGACCACAAAAAACAAGAAATAAAGGACTAGAAAAAGGGACTGTTACTTCTGGAAAGAGATATGCAACTGAGTATATACTTCTGGTAATTTTCTAAAAGGAATTCTTTGTATTAAAGCTAATTAATCTGTGAACCCACTATTTTTTGTTAAATCAGTCAGGGCCTAGCAGCAGCAGTTTAAGTTTAAATTTAAAACACATAGGAGAACTTTCTGGTTACATTTCATACCCAGCAGAGAGCTTGTAGTTTAAATGTAATAGTCACTCAAGGCCTAGTAACAGCAAAGTACTTTTAGTTTAAATTTAAAACAAAGAAGAGAGCTTTCTGGTTAAATTTGGAACCCAGCAAAGAGCTTGTAGTTTAAATTTCATAAGAAGCTAGAGCCTAGCAGCAGCTAAGAGCTATAATTTAAATCAAATCTGAATATAGCTTACCTCAGCAGCACAAGACAGGGTACTGTGTAGCAGCCCTTTTTTAATAAGTGTTATTTCCCTCCCTCCCTTCCCACACCCTGGGATTATCGTAGCTTTATAGGTACTTAAACATTAAAAAACAGTTGGTGCTTTCAGGTGCAGCTCATTACCCAAATCAGTCATACACTAAGGACCTGAGATTAATTAAGCTTCAGGTGAACAAGGTATATTACACGTATTAGGTACAGTTTTATTAGTATACATATCCATAGCAACCCTTAGTAAGTAAAGAACTTAGATCTAAACACAAACTTAAAACTAAGATGCAGACAGCAGTCCAGCAGCAGGATGGGGGCTTTCCAGTCTTTTGCATTGAGTGTCACATGCATGATTTTCTCCCAGTTGGTGAGAGGTCTTACGTGTGCACTAGGTGCAAGGAGCTCTTTGCTCTCAGGGAACGAGTCATTCTCTAGAGGCTAGAGTAGCAGACTTGGAAAACATAAGACAGACAGAGAGGTACATAGACAAGACCTACAGGGATATAGTCCTGAAGTCCCACCTTCAATCTGGCAGCATCCCTGTTGCCATGGAGGAGAGAGGTCACGTGACAGGAGAGCATCACCCTTGTGTGGCAGGAAGCGATCCTGTAACTAGGACCTGTCCTCCAGGTGATGTAAAACCCTCTCGCACCAAGGAAGTTTCTTCAGGGCCATGTGCCCATGAGGGAAGGGTTAGGACAGCCCTTATAGTTGGTGATTCGATCATTAGGCATGTAGATAGCTGGGTGCTGGTGGACGTGAGGATCGCCTGGTAACATGCCTGCCTGGTGTGAAGGTAGCGGACCACACGCGTCACCTAGATAAGGTCTTAGATAGTGCTGGGAAGGAGTCTGCTGTCTTGGTACATGTCGGTACCAATGACATAGGAAAATGTGGTAGGGAGGGTCTGGAGGCAAAATTTAGGCTTTTAGGTAGGAAGTTGAAATCCAGAACTTCCAAGGTAGCATTCTCCAAAATGCTTTCTGTTCCACGCGAAGGACCCAAAAGGCAGGCAGAGCTCCGGAGTCTCAATGCGTGGATGAGACAATGGTGCAGAGATGAGGGTTTTGGATTTGTTAGGAACTGGGGAACATTCTGGGGAAAGGAGGGGCTCTTCCAAAGGGATGGGCTTCAACTTAACCGGGATGGAACCAGGCTGCTGGCATTAACCTTTAAAAAGGAGATAGAGCAGCTTTTAAACTAGATAATAGGGGAAAGCCGACAGTCGCAGATGGTTCGGAAGAATGTATCCTTGAAGGATACTACCAAAAGCTGAGAGGTTCCAAAAAAGAGTAAAGTAGCCCAAATGCCCTCGAATATGGAGCAGACAGAGCTTAATGATCCCAAATTGCCCATGTCTACCAATCGTCAAATTAATATAAATAAAATACAGTCTCTAAAATGCTTGTATGCAAATGCTAGAACTCTAAAAAATAAGATGGGAGAGTTAGAATATATAGCACTAAATGAGAGGTTCGATGTGATTGGAATATCAGAGACATGGTAGAAGGAGGACAACCATTGGGACACTGTGATACCTGGGTACAAACTATATCTTAACGATAGAGCTGATCAAATTGGTGGAGGGGTTGCTCTCTATGTTAGAGAGGGCATTGAGTCAGAAAGGATTAAAGATTTGCAGGAAACCAAATTTGCTGTAGAATCTATATGGACTGAATATCCATGTAAAAGGGGGAAGGCGATGGCAGTGGGGGTGTACTATCAAGCGCCTGGCCAGAATGAACAAATGGATGATGAAATGCTCAAAGAAATCAAGGAAGCTAACAAAAGTTACAGCGCAGTAACAATAATGGATGATTTCAATTACCCCGGTATCGACTGGGTTAGGGTCACGTCAGGACATGCTAGGGAGATAAAGTTCCTAGATGAAATAAAAGACTGTTTCTTGGAGCAGCTGGTTCATGAACCCACCAGAGGGGAAGCCATATTAGACCTAGTCCTTAGTGGAACACCAGATCTAGTGCAAGAGATAAGGGTGTTGGGGGCCACTTGGCAATAGTGATCATAGCATGAT
Source organism: Ichthyophis bannanicus (assembly GCA_033557465.1). Lineage (NCBI taxonomy): Eukaryota > Metazoa > Chordata > Amphibia > Gymnophiona > Ichthyophiidae > Ichthyophis > Ichthyophis bannanicus. The sequence goes on from CM066047.1 coordinate 149,999,615, forward strand.
TGCCTTTGATTTAATTAGTAGAGGAGGGATAGTAAGGAAATCCACAGTACTACCTTTTAACTTTCAAAAGGGAGACTATGATAAAATGAGGAAAACAGTTAAGAAAAAACTAAAAGGAGCAGTTGCAAAGGTTAAAGACGTACATCAAGCTTGGCTGTTGCCAAAAAAGCATCTTTCAGGAAATGGAAAAAAGAGCCAAACGACGAAACCTGCAAACAGCACAAGCACTGGCAAGTCAAATGCAAGGCATTGATAAGGCAGGCAAAGGAAGAATTTGAGAGGAATCTTGCTGCAGAAGCAAAAACACGAAATAAAGACCTTTTCAAGTACATTCGTAGCAAAAAACCTGTGAGAGAGTCAGTTGGTCCATTAGATGATAAAGGGGTTAAAGGAGCACTGAGAGGCGACAAGGCGATAGCGGAGAAACTGAATGAAATCTTTGCTTTGGTCTTTACTAAGGAAGATGTAGGGATGTTACCCATGACTGAAGTGGTATTTAAAGATGCGGAAGAATTGAAGAAAATATCGATACATCGGGAAGATGTATTACAACTATTAGATAAACTGAAGAGTAGCAAATCACCTGGGCCGGATGGTATACATCCAAGGGTGTTGAAAGAACTGAAATATGAGATTTCAGACCTGCTATCAGTAATTTGTGAACTATCATTAAAATCATCGCTAATACCTGAAGATTGGAGGATCGCCAATGTAACACCAATTTTTAAGAAGGGTTCCAGGGGTGATCCGGGAAACTACAGACCGGTGAGTCTAACATCAGTACCGGGAAAAATGGTAGAAACCATTATAAAGAATAAAATTACTCAGCATGTAGATAGTCACGACCTAATGGGAGACAGCCAACATGGCTTTAGACAAGGAAGATCTTGTCTTACTAATTTGCTATGTTTTTTTGAAGGAGTGAATAAACAGGTGGACAAAGGTGAGTCAGTTGATATTGTGTATCTGGATTTTCAGAAAGCCTTTGACAAGGTCCCTCATCAGACACTTTTGGCAAAACTAAAGAGTCATGGGATAGGAGGCAGTGTACTATTGTGGATCAGGAACTGGTTAAAAGATAGAAAGCAGAGGGTAGGGCTAAATGGCCAATTTTCCCAATGGAGAAAGGTGAATAGTGGTGTACCCCAGGGATCTGTGCTGGGTCCGCTGCTTTTTGACATATTCAAAAATGACCTGGAAAGTGGAATAACGAGTGAGGTTATCAAATTTGCAGATGACACAAAACTATTTAAAGTTGTTAAAAACCCAAGAGGATTGTGGAAAATTGCAAGAGGATCTTGATAAATTAGAAGACTGGGCATCAAAATGGCAGATGAAATTTAATGTGGACAAGTGCAAGGTTATGCACCTAGGGAAGAACAACCCAAACTACGGTTACATGATGCAAAATTCAACATTAGGAACCACCACACAGGAAAAAGATTTAGGCATCATTGTGGATACCATGTTAAAACCCTCGGTCCAGTGTGCAGCGGCGGCCAATAGAGCAAATAGAATGCTAGGTATGATAAGGAACGGAATGGAAAATAAAACAAAAGATATTATAATGCCTCTATATCGTTCCATGGTGAGACCGCACCTTGAATATTGTGTGCAATTCTGGTCGCCGTATCTTAAAAAGGATATAGCAATTTTAGAAAAGGTTCAGAGAAGAGCCACCAAAATGTTAAAGGGGATGGAAGGATATTCCTATGAAGAAAGGCTATAAAGGTTAGGGCTCTTTAACCTGGAAAAGAGACGGCTGAGGGGAGATATGACAGAAGTCTATAAATTAATGAACGGAGTGGAACGGGTAAACATAGATCGATTGTTTACGTTATCAGAATATAGAAAGACTAGGGGACATGCAATGAAGCTACAGGGTAAACTATTTAAGACTAATAAAAGAAAATATTTTTTCACTCAACGTGTAATCAAACTCTGGAATTTGTTACCGGAGGATGTAGTAAAGGCTGTTAGTGTAGCTGGGTTTAAAAAAGGTTTGGACAAGTTCCTGGAGGAAAGGTCCATAAGCCATTATTAAGAAGGGACTCAGGATATCTATGCTTGACCCTGTACAAGCATTGTGGAACCTGAGTCTTTTGGGGCAACTGCTAGGTACTTGTGACCTAGATTGGCCACTGTTGGAAACAGGATACTGGGCTTGATAGACCTTGGTCTGACCCAGTATGGCATATACCCCTGTATTTTTTATTTATTTATTATTTATTTATTAACAATTCTTATATACCGCACTATTAGACATCAGCGCGGTTTACATTGAACAGAAAACATCCGACAGTTTACACGTGTCTGGTCGTTACATTTAACAGGAAGCATAACTTGGTGAAATAGGGGAAACTAAATACAATGCAGGGTTATCTGATAAAGGATATCCTGGTTAACTATATACAACAGTGGTACAATAGTATATGGAACAACTTGCTATTTACATTGTGAAGTTGGTCTGTTGCGGGGTCTATCTGTTTGACCACTTCTGCTATTCACCTGGGGGTTATGTTCGGAGCTGCCATTGAGATATTTAAGGAAGAGGAAATGCTTTAAAGCCTTTCTGAACTGACTTAGATTAGGTATTGCTCTGATTTGTGCTGGTAAGGTGTTCCATAGAGATGGGGCGCAGAATTGGAAGGCTCTGTTGGCTGTTGATCTAGTGCATCTTGTGGTGTCATTTGGGATAACTAGTGTGTTTAATTCTGCTGTTCTTCGTGGCCTGTTTGGTGCAAGTGGTTGTATGAGGTTGGAGAGAGAGGAAGAGGTGAGCCCCTTAGCCGCTTTGAATGTTAGCAGTAAGATCTTGAAACTGATCCTTGCCTGAATGGGGAGCCAGTGTAGCTGTTTTAGAAGGGGTGTTACGTGATCTCTCCTGGATGCCCCGAGGAGTACCCTCGCTGCACTATTCATGGCTAATTGCAGGGGGTTCAGGGTGGCCCGGGGGAGTCCTTGTAGTATGGAGTTTGAGAAGTCGAAATGGGGGAGTATAAGGGCTTGATAAATGGTACGGAAATCATCCGGTTCAAGTAGTATGCGTAGGTGTCTGAGGGATCTGATTTTAAAGTAGATTGCCTTGACTGTGTTGGCTGTGTGATTCTTCATATCAAGGTTTTGGTCCAGCGTTACTCCCAGGTAGCGTATTGCCGGTTTAACTTGGAGTTGGGCATCCTTTACGTTAATACAACTAGGAGGGGTGAAGTTGGTGTTCCTCGAGACGAACAGGACTTCCGTCTTTTTGTGTTGTATTCTCAGGTTTTGTGATAGGAGCCACTCTGATATGGTGTCAAAGCAGTTAGTCAGCGGGGTAAGGTCTAGGCAGTCCAATGATATTGGAATATATAGTAGCACATCGTCTGCATATATCATGTAACTGACATTAAAGGATCTGATGATGTCACAGATGGGTTGGATGTATATATTAAACATCAATGCAGATAACGAGGATCCTTGGGGTACACCTTGACTTTGTTGGAAAGGTTCAGATGTATCCCCGTCGACTCTGACATGCTGCCATCTGTCGGACAGGTAAGATTTGCACCATTCGAGTGCTGTTCCACAGATGCCTTTTTCCCTTAGCCGGCAGATGAGAATTTCATGGCATACCGAGTCAAAAGCCGCTGCTATATCTAGGAAGACAAGAGCGAAGCCCTGGCGTATGTTATCCACACCTGAGGTTATGTTGTTGAGGAGTGTTTTGAGTAGTGTTTCTACTCCATGTGACTCTCTGAAACCATGTTGAGCTGGATCCAGTGGGGCTGATGTGTCTATATGATCCTGTAATTGCCTGTGCACTATTTTCTCGATGATTTTTGCTAGCATAGGTATGCTAGATATGGGCCTATAAGATTCTACTTTTTGAGGATCAAGTTTGGTGTTCTTTAGCAGCGGTCTTACAGAGGTCTGCTTGAGCGTAGATGTGAAAGAGCCAGTGGTGAAGGATTAGTTTAAGATTTTTGCTATAGTTGAGGATATGTCACATCGCAGGTCCTTTATCCAGTGCGCAGGGCAAGGGTCTGTGTGTGCAGTGGTTGTGTTTAGAGCTAGGATGGTGTCTTCAATAGCTTTCTTCGAGGGAGTAAAGAAGGATGCCAGTGATACTGGGTAGTCTTGTTCATCAGGAGGGTCTGGTATTAATATTTTGTTGGTCTTGCACATTTTAGATTGCATGTAAATTGCATAGTCCTGTGGGCGGATCCTGCTGTGGTGCTCAGGGGTTGGCTCTTTGGCAAGTGTTTTAACTAAGTTAAACAGGTCGTGAGGTTTATTCAGTGACCGTTTCAGAGTATCTGTGTGGTGTTGTCTGATTTTATCTGAGATGGCTTTACGATGCTCTGCCAGGTGTTGGATGTAAGCTGATTGGTCACTGCTGGTACGTGACTTTCTCCATCGTTTTTCTAGTCTTCTTAAAATGGTTAGTGAGGTTTTTAAATCGGCTGTGAACCATGGGGCGGTAGGTCTCTTCTTTGGGTTCTTGTTCGTTGGAGGGCGGATGGCGATTGCACTGAGTTTTTTGTTCCAGGAGGATATCAACTCTTCTAGACTTAGTGAGGTGTCATCAAAGAGTGTGCTCATTTCAGTAAGGATGCGTTCTCTGTTAAATGGGTGGAATCTTCTGGTAGCTGAGTTAGCAGGCCTGCTTTCATCCGTTTTCATCTTGTGTGAACAGTTAGTGGTAGGCATCTGAAAGGTGATGAGTTTGTGGTCAGTCCATGGGACTGCAGATATCGATAATACGATGTTTTGTGGTTGGTCCAAAATTAGCTGCGGTGCGAATATTAGGTCGAGGATATTGCCTTTCTCATGAGTAGGTTCTTGCACCATTTGTGTGTATCCTAGGCTATCTAGGGCATTTAGGAATATAGTTAAAGCATATAGTTAAAGCATAATGTTCCTTGTAAATGTATACAGAAGTATACAATTGTTCTGTTTAATGTTCAATGTAAACCGCCCCTGATCTCTGGAAGGGGCGGTATAGAAAAGACTGTTAAATAAATAAATAAATAAAAATAAATATCTTATGTTCTTATGTTCTGCATAGACACTGTGGTCCATAAAAATGAATTCCTGAATTCCTTTGCTCCCTAGCCTGATTCTGGTTCCATTTAGGTAGAAAACACTGTGTACAAAGTTTGAAGCCAATCAAATAATATTTAGGGGTGGCTCAACAAGTCTTGAGATTTACCCCTGGGAGCAGATGACGAAATGTTGCATCATCTTGTATCATCCACTCAGTTCCACGCTGATTACATTTGATTGCGTCATATTTTAACTAATTTCGTCTCTGAGAGGTGGCAAAGACATTGTACTATTATCTTTTATCTTTATTCTTTTCAGATGGCGAAAAAACTTGGTTTTTATCTCATTGAAGAAATGTCCACCACAATTCTGGGGGCCAAGCTCCCCAGCAAGGAGCAAGTGTTAAGTGTATTTTTACATCACCATATGACATTAAACAAAGGCGTTAGTGAAAGTGCATCTATTGTAACAAGTGAAGTAGAAGCTTACTGGGAAAAGGCCAGGCTTCCTGTTCAAAGAAATGACAAAATTCAAGAAGAAGTAAAGAAATTGTTCAATCAGTGGAAACTTTTGAAGAAAAACAAAGGGAGAGGAGGGAAATGAAGCAAATGAAAAAGAATTCCAGGTTGCAATGAAAAACCTATTTGATGTGGCGCATGCCAATGCAATGTCTTTAATTCATATTCAAGAAGACAAAGAATTCTTAATAGCGCAATGAGAATCAGGGCGCTGCAGCTCAATGTGCGCGATGGACAAGAAACTGGCCAACACGGAAGCAAGATCGCAACAGCGAGAAGAAGAACTGAAAAGGCTCAGACAAAAACATGTTGCCAAAGCCGAGGCAACTACAAGCCAAGTTCAGCTTGAAGGATCTTCTTCCTCAGCAGAGTCAGGTGAAGACTCGTCGACATCTCCGGATTCAGATAACGGACAGAAGAAAGCAACTCCACAAACGAAGCAGCTTCGACCTAACAATGTCTGGACCCCAGAGCTTACAGCAGCCCTGGATAGGACAGGGACAACGGATGGCAATGCTCTGTTTGTGGTAGCTGAAACCGCCAGAAGTCTGGGACATTATCCTGGGGAGCTCAATATCAGCCGCTCCAGCATCAAGCGCCATAGAGAAAAGCACCGTCAGCAACAATGGACGGACCTGCACAACGCATTCAAAGCCGAAGGCAAAACATGCATTGTGCATTGGGATAGCAAGTTATTGCTATCTCTCCTCTATTCAACCACATCCGTTGAGCGCCTTCCAGTTTTGATAACGGCTGTCTCCACTGGAGAAACACAACTTCTTGGTGTACCAAAACTGACATCAGGAATGGGCGAGAATCAAGCTGCAGCAGTTTATGAACTGTTACAGGAATGGTGTTTGGATGAAAAGGTTGCAGGCTTCTGCTTTGATACAACTGCATCCAACACGGGATGTCGATCAAGAGCGTGCATTCTTCTAGAACAGAGACTCCGTCGCACAGTCCTTCATTTGGCATGCGGCCATCACATTTACGAAATAATTCTTGGTGCAGTATTCTCTACATGCTCTGGAGCTTCATCGGGTCCCGATGTCCAACTCTTTTGCCGGTTCCAAAAGAATTGGGGCTCCCTTGACAAGTCCAACTATCAAACTGGAAAAGACTTGGAGGTGCTGCAACCTGACAGGGATCGCATCATGAAGTTTGCAGAATCCAAGTTGGCACAGGGCAATCACCGAGATGATTACCTGGAATTCTTGGAGTTAACGATTGTCTGCCTTGGAGGGAATCTTCCTAGTTTCAATTTCAAGAAACCCGGAGCTTTCCATCATGCCAGATGAATGGCAAAAGTCTTGTACTGTCTTAAGATTTGGATGTTCCAAGGACAACTCAAAGATCTTACCCAACGGGAGGAGTCCCGTGTTCGTGATGTGAGCATTTTCTCCATCCTGATTCATGTGGAAGCCTGGTTTTCTGCCCCTGATGCCGCAGTTGCTCCTCGAACAGATTTGGAGATGCTGAAGAAACTACACTCTTACCACAATGATCGTTTTGGAAGAGTGGCCAGAGACAAACTGCAACAGCATCTGTGATATGTGTCAGAGGAGCTTGTGGCACTGTCACTGTTCGATGAAGCTGTTTCAGCACCGACAAAGCGGGCCATAGTGTCGGCCATGATCCCGGCAGAAACAGATGAAAGCGATGAGGATGATGACGAAGACGAAGATCCCCCAAAGCGGGTCGAATTGAAAAGTTCCATGATTCTATCACTTGAATCTTTTGCAACTCGCAAGTCAATCCGTTTCCTGAAACACCTCGACATCAACAGTGATTTTCTTAATGCAGACCCAGAAGACTGGGAAGAGAATGCATCATTCAAAGACGGTCTGAAGAAAGTAAAAAATGTTCCAGTGATCAACGATGTGGCTGAGCGAGGGGTCAAACTCATTAAGGAGTTCAACGGCCGACACACCACAAAAGAAGAGCAACTCCAGTTCCTTCTGGGTGTTGTCTCGCAACACTATAAAATGTTCCCCACATCGTCAAAGTCCTTACTAGCATCTGGACCACATTGAGTGCTTGGCAAGCATGATACCCCCCGTCTATGAGCGGATAATACCCAGTGGTCTGATGAACCTTGGGGGGGGATCCAGGGGCCTGATAGATAGGGACCTTGAGCCACCCCTAAATATTATTTGATTGGCTTCAAACTTTGCACACATTGTTTTCTACATAAATGGAACCAGAATAAGGCCAGGGAGCAAAGAAATTCCTACTTTTATTTTATTTTACGATACCCATATGTGAAGACTACATTCCTGCTTGTTCCTGGAGATAAATCACAGTTACTTACCTGTAACAGGTGATCTCTGGGAACAGCAGGAATAAGTCTTCACATATGGGTATCGTCGGTACCGACGGAGCCTGCGTAGGAATGCTCCCCAGCGTCCAGTAAGAAAGCTTTTGGAAACATCCCACAGCGCCTGCGCGCTGCCTTCCCGCCTTTCCTAACTGCCTCTGTCCAGTTCGAGTTTTAAAGCTGAGACAAAGAGAGAGTGAGGAAAAGAAAGAAAGATAGAGAGATACAACTCCTAGGGGAGGTGGGTGGGTTGTGAAGACTTATTCCTGCTGTTCCCAGAGATCACCTGTTACAGGTAAGTAACTGTGCTATCTCCAGGAACAAGCAGGAATGAGTCTTCACATATGGGGACTCCCCAGCTAGAGATGCCTGGGAGATCACCCAGGTTGTGAGTCCCTGGTAAGAGCTCTACCCCCCCCCCCCCATGAATCTCAGGCATCCAGCCAGGGATGGAGGGTAGGAGTTGGTGAGGTATGGAACAGGTGTTTGAGAACAGCCTGACCAAACAAGGCATCCCGGCGGGAGTCCTTGTCCAAGCAGTAATGGGCTGTGAAGGTATGAACCGAGGCCCAGGTGGCCGCTCGACAGATCTGGTCGATGGACACAGAATTTAGATGAGCCACAGAGGCTGCCATGGCCCTCACATTGTGAGCTGTGACATGGCCCTCCAGAGAAAGGTTCTTACTCTGGTAGGTAAAAGAAATACACTGAGCAATCCAATTGGACAGAGTTCTCTTAGAGACTGGAAGTCCTAAATGAGAGGGTTCAAAAGCAACAACGAGTTGAGAGGACTTTCTATGTTGCTGTGTCCTTTGTAAGTAAAAAGCAAGAGCTCTTTTACAATCCAGGGTATGAAGATTCCTCTCTGCACTTGAAGCATGAGGTCCTGGAAAAAAGACAGGTAAATAAACCTCCTGATTCAGATGAAAAGGTGAGACCACTTTAGGCATAAAGTGTGGATTAGTCCTGAGGCCTACCTTGTCATGATGGAACCTTGTATAAGGAGGATTAGCCACCAAGGCTTGCAGCTCACTGATGCGGCGAGCTGAAGTGACTGCAATGAGAAAAATAACCTTCCAGGAAAGAAATTTCAAGGAGGTGGTGGCTAAGGGTTCAAAGGGTGGCAGCATAAGCTGGCCAAGAACCAGATTCAAGTCCCATGCCACTGGAGGTGGTCTGATGGGAGGTTTAGTCAAAAGGAGGCCTCTCATGAATCTTGCTATAAGAGGATGAGAAGAAATAGGATGTCCAATGAGAGGCTTAAGGGATGCTGCAATAGCACTCAAATGGACTCTTACTGAATTTGTTTTAAGGCCTGCATGGGATAAATGCAGCAAATACTCTAGTAAAGAATTCAGAGGTATTGCAAGAGGGTTAAGACCCTTCCCTGCACACCAAATGGTAAACCTTTTCCATTTAAAAGCATAGGAACGTCTGGTGGAAGGCTTTCTGGAAGCATGAAGGATATCCTTTACTTGCTGAGAAAGATGATAATCTTGAAGGTCTAGGCCTTCAGCAACCAGGCTCTGAGGTGAAGAGACTGGGGATTTGGGTGCCACAACATTCCTTCCTCCTGGGACAGGAGGTCTGGAGCAGAACCCAAGTCCAGTGAGGGAGCTTGGGAGAGATGCAGAAGTAGAGGGTACCACACTTGGCGTGGCCAATGTGGTGCTATGAGGATCATAAACCCCTTGTCTCTCTTAAGTTTGAAGAGTGTCTTGGGAATTAGGGGAATGGGAGGAAAGGCATAGAGGAAGTCTTGCCCCCAATGGAGGAGGAAGGCATCCTTGGCCTGAACTCCCTGACACGGAATTCTGGAACAGAACCGGAGAAGTTTGGCATTCCACGGACTTGCAAACAAGTCTATGTCTGGGGTTCCCCATATTCGAAAGATCCTGGCTGTCTGGTCCCCATGGAGGGACCATTCGTGTGGAAGCAGAACTCGACCGAGTCCGTCTGCCCAAGGGTTTTGAACCCCTGGAAGATACACTACCATGAGATGAATCTGATGCTCTCTGGCGAAGGCCCACAATCTCACAGCTTCATTGCAAAGCGACAGAGAGCCAGTTCCGCCCTGCTTGTTCACGTAGAACATGGCTACCTGGTTGTCCGTGGTGGATGAGGACTGTCTTGTAGCTGAGTAGGATGTGAAAGACTCAGAGCTAGAAATATTGCTCTGAGCTCTAAGAGGTTGATATGTAGAGATGTCTCCTGTAAAGACCAGATGCCTTGAGTGGAGAGATCTTGAAGATGAGCTCCCCAACCTCTTGGGGAGGCATCTGTTGTAAGGGTTGCTTGGGGTAACACCTGTTGAAAGGGGGACCCCAGCAACAGATTTTGAGTGGACTTCCACCACTAGAGGGACCGAAAGAGGTGACTGGAGGTTGCTATTTTGTCTGACAGGCAACCTGATGCCTGGGTCCATTGGGTGGACAGAGTCCACTGAGCTGCCCTCATGTGAAGGCGAGCGTAAGGAACCACATGCACAGTGGATGCCATGTGGCCTAATAGTTGTAACATCTCTCGAGCAGTTAAATGGGATTTTAACTGAATTTGTGAGGCTAACTGCACCAAGCGTAGGCAACGGGCCTGGGGAAGATAGGCCCTTGCAGTTGTGGTATCCAGCAAGGCCCCTATGAACTCTAGAGACTGAGCAGGGGTGAGATGGCATTTTGGAATGTTTATTACAAGTCCCAGATACTGAAGGATACACCTTGTGCAGGTTAAAGATGTCTGGGCCTCTGACTGGGATGGTGCTCGGATGAGCCAATCGTCCAGATATGGGAATACGAATATCCCTAGAGTGCATAGAAATGCTGCTACTACTGCCATGCATTTTGTTAACACCCTTGGTGCAGAGACCAGACCAAAAGGAAGCACTCTGCATTGGTAGTGCTTTCCTTGATAAAGGAACCAAAGGAACCTTCTGTGTGTTGGATGGATGAGGACATGGGTGTACGCATCCTTGAGGTCTAGAGAGCAAAGCCAATCCTGACTCTGAAGGTATGGAAGGAGAGTACCTAGAGAAATCATCTTGAATTTCTCCTTGTATAGAAACTTGTTCAATTCTCTGAGATCTAATATGGGTCTGTAGCCCCCTGTTTTCTTTGGAATAAGAAAGTAGGGGGAGTAGAACCCTGAACCCTGTTGAAGGAGGGGTACCTCTTCTATTGCCCCTTGGGCAAGAAGAGTAGTAATCTCCTAACCCAGAAGGTCGAGGAGAGGTGTCTGAGAATTGAACTGTCTCACCATGGTGTGAGGAGGAAGGTTTAAGAAATGAAGCTTGTACCCCTCCCTTATGATGGAGAGGGTCCACTGCTCTGCTGTGATTTGTTCCCATCTGAGAGCAAAGTAAACCAACTTTTCTGGAATGGTGAGAGGCTCTGGATGCTCTAGAGCCAGAAAGGCTAAGCTCTCTAGTGTTAAGTCAAAGGCCCTGAGGAGGCTGAGGCTGTTGGGCCGTAGCAGTCCTAGCAGCCTTAGACTTGGCCTGTTTCGGTTGTTGCTGTCTCTTTGTAGGAAAACGACTTGCAGTAGATGACTGCTGACCATAAGCAGAATAATATTTCCCTTTTTTGGGAAAAAATCCTTTTTTGAACCACCTTTTCTTAAAAGGAGCAGAAGTAGACTTTGAAAGTCTATCTAAAGCAGAATTTTCAGCATCCATCTGGGTGGCCTTTGCTTGCCAATCTTTGCCAAAAAGATTTTCACCTGTACAAGGAAGGTTTCCTAGTCCATCTTGAACCCAAGGTTCCAAATCAGAAGCTTGTAACCAAGCAACTCTGCGTGCACCTATGGCAATGGCCGAGGCTCTACTGGCACCTTCAAAAGAGTCAAAGGCTGCACGGTTGGAAAACTTGGAAATATCCTGGGCATGTTTGAGCCAGGTGAGGAACTCTTCCCTTTTATCTTCTGCAATAAAAGGAGATAAAGTTTGCAGGTGATCTGTAACTTCTTTTAGAAACATCCCCATATAGAGACTATAGGAGTTGATTCTGGCAACAAGCATACTGGCCTGGAAAATTCTCCTGCCAAAGGCATCTAAGGTTCTGCACTCTCTAACTGGAGGAGCAGAAGAATGCCTTTTTATACTCTTTATCTTCTTCATAGCAGACTCCACCACAATGGAGTGGTGGGGGAGCTGAGTCTTATGAAAGCCAGGACAAGGAGGAACACGATACATGGTGTCCAACCTGCGAGAATGAGGGGAAGTGGTGAGAGGAGTCTCCCATATGCCCAACATGTGATCATAAAGAATCTCATGTATTGGTAAAGTGGCTGCCTCTTTAGGAGCCTTAGGATATTGTAAAATATCTAATTTTTTTGCTCTAGGCTTTGTTTCAGAGGTCACTGAAATGGAAAGATCCCTGGCCACTTCCCTACTGAAGTCTTGAAAAGACAAGTCCTCTGGAGGAGACATTCTCCTTTTTGGAGAAGAGGGCTCCTGAGGATGAATCACCGATGCTTCGACAGACTTCTGATTCATCAGAGTCTTCAGAGGAATCAAAGTATTGCCTGTCTGGATGCTCCTGCAGAGCCCGATACGCATACCGGGTGGTATCAACATCGGGAGTGATCGGTACCGATGGGTCGACCCCGAAGCAGATGTCAATGCAAGCGGTACCGATATCGGTACCGGGGTCGGTACCGAAGGCGTCGCAGCTTGTATGAATGCCGTTATGGCACACTGCATGGTCAGGATATTCTGATCCATTGACGCAACCAATGTCTGGATGTCGGTACCAGTGGGAACCACCGGTACCCCAGAACATGGCAACAGGTGATCGGTCGAGACCGAGCCATCGATGTCAACCTGTGACCCCATAGATAAAGCTTTGGAAGCCGGAGCCTCCCGCCGGGGTAATTTTGCCAGTGTGGATTCCTCGAGGGCAAGCCCAGAGGCATCTCGATACTTAGAGGGAGATCTACCCTTCGAGGACCGGCTGGATTTAAGTTTGGTTACCTGAGATCCATGTGAGGAAGCAGCAGCCCTGGAAGACGTCGATGCAACCGAAGCCGCATCCGAGGGAAACAGGGTACTGAGCTTAGTTGCTCGATTCTTTAGACTTCTTTTAGACATCATGGAGCAGGACTCACAATCCGCAATGGAGTGGTCAGGACCTAAACATTTTTAACACCATTCATGGGTGTCAGTGACAGAAATAGTGCCGCTGCACTTCGTGCATTTTTTAAACCCAGAAGCGGGCTTTTCCATGAGGAAAAGGTTCTAGGCCTAAGGCCAAGAAGAAAATGCACTGAAGTGAGGAAAAACAGTAGCTTTTTTGTTGTTGTTGTTTGTTTTTTTTAGAAGAAAGAAATTTTCTTTCTTTCTTCTAAAAAAAACAAACAACAACTGGTCCAGCACTGAGAAGGCAGACGCGCGACCAAAGAAATAAAATAAAGAAATTCGTCAGCGGTGACAGGAACACGATCTGCTGACTCCGCGGAAAAGAAGAACTGGAGAGAGGCGGTTAGGAAAGGCGGGAAGGCAGCGCGCAAGCGCTGTGGGATGCTCCCAAAAGCTTTCCTTTTGGACGCTGGGGAGCGTTCCCGCGCAGGCTCCGTTGGTACCGACGATACCCATATGTGAAGACTCATTCCTACTTGTTCCTGGAGATTAGGTTTTCAAACCACCTGGGAGCAAGATCTGGGATATACTGTACTCTTGATCATAAGCAGTGGGAGGCCATCTTCTGCCAGGTGAGAAAAGGTTCAATATCTGCAGGATTAATGAAGAAAAGCTATAAAGTTTTATACCGCTGGTTATCTCACCCCCATTCTCTTATGGAAGATGAAAGTGATGGCATCCTCTGTATGATGGCAGGGGTGCAGACAGGTAGGGGGGTGCCTCCACATGTAGTGGCAATGCCCAAAAGTTAAACCCTTTTGAGGAGAGAGAATCCTTCACGTGCAAAATACCACCCCATAGCATCGATTGGAATCCCAAAGAGGTCCTGTTAGGGGACAAGGAGAAGGCTGGTAAGGAAAATGGGGACAGCTAATGAGGTTCCTCGCTACAGTGGGAAGGTATGAAGTAGCCTTGCACTGGAAAGTAATGCAAAAGCCCATAATTCACTCAGTGGGCTTGGATGCACCAGACAGGCTTCTTAGAAAAACAGCACTACGTAATAATAGAATTGCTAAATTTGAGACGGGTTGGGGGTCCTTTTTTCAATGTCAATCATCTGATTAAAAATTACAGCTAAAGGAAGGGGATGCGGGGGGTATTAAGTATTTAACTGTATAGAAATCTCAGTTGTAACAGTGTGAAAACTGTTCTAAACTGTTGACTTGTTAATTGGTTAAAACTCAAAAATGTTATATTAAAAAATTATTTTTTGAATACTACGCCTCATTGGTTGTTACGTAATTTAAGTAGGTAGAATGAGTGGATTTATGAATGAGGGTGATTGTGAGTGAGTGTTTGAAAGTATATGTTCAGTTGCATTTCAAGATATGTAAACTGATCTAAGGTTGATAATCTGAAAAAAGTGTTATATATTCCTATGGTATTATAAATTATATTATATCATGTTATAAACGTAGTTTAACTTACGTTTTGATATAATAAATGAATACAAATGGATATAGTGTAATGTTGTAATTTGTAATAAGTATTACTTGTCTACCCGTATAGGTTTTACCAGTTGTTTCTGAATGATTATAAAGATTAGGTCCTTTCAAGGCTGAATGTTACAAAATAACAAGCCCTAGACTACAGTTTAACAAATTCTCTATGTAGATAAAGTGTAGTTACTCACCTGTAACTGGTGTTTTCTGGGGACAGTAGGAATCAGTCCTCACATATGGGTAACTTTGGCGACGATGGAGCCTTTACGGAAGCTCTCTCCAGCTTTTAAAGAAAGCCTTTGGGATATGCCACCACGCATGCATGGTCCCATTCCCGCCCAAGAGTGCCATCTTGCTAAGTCACATGACATAGCTAGAGTCGACAAAAGATGATGGCAAAATACTGCAACTCCCCGGGGAGGGCGGGAGGGAGAGTTGTGAGGACCGATTCCTGCTGTCCCCAGAGAAAGCATAGTTACTCACTTGTAACAGGTGATCGCCAGGAACAGCAGGAATTTAGTCCTCACATATGGGTATCGTCGGTACCGACGGAGTCTGCATGGGAACGCTCCCCAGCGTCCAATTAGAAAGCTTTTGGGAGCATCCCACAGCGCCTCCATGCTGCCTTCCCGCCTTTCCCACCTGCCTCTCTCCAGTTGAGTTTTAAAGCTGAGACAGAGAGAGGGAAAGGGAAAGAGATAGAGAGATACAACTCCCAGGGGAGGTGAGTGGGTTGTGAGGACTAAATTCTTGCTTTTTCCGGACATCACCTGTTACAGGTGAGTAACTATGCTATCTCCAGGAACAAGCAGGAATGTAGTCTTCACATATGGGGACTCCCTAGCTTTAGATGCCAGGGAGCGAACCCAGAAGTTGTGCGTCCCTGAGAAGGGCTCCACTTCCCCCCATGGATCTCTGGCATCCTACCAGGGATGGCGGGTAGGAGTTGATTAGGTATGGAACAGGTGGAGAACAGCCTGACCAAACAAGGTATCCCGGCAGGAGTCCTTATCCAAGCAGTAATGGGCTGCAAAGGTATGAACCGAGGCCCAGGTGGCTGACCGACAGATGTCATCGATAGACACAGAGTGCAGATGAGCCATTGAAGCTGCCATGGCTCTCACATTGTGAGCTGTGACATGGCCCCCAGAAGAAGATTCTTACTCTGATAGGTAAAGGACATACACTGAGCAATCCAGTTAGATAGTGTTCTCTTGGAGACTGGAAGTCCAAGATGAGAAGGATCAAAAGCAAGAAAGAGTTGAGAGGACTTTCTATGTTGCTGTGTTCTTTGTAAGTAAAAGGCTAAAGCTCTTTTAGTGTCCAAAGTATGAAGGTTTCTTTCTGCATTTGAAGCATGAGGCCTTGGAAAGAACACAGGTAGGTAGACCGCTTGGTTTAGATGAAAAGGCGAGAACACCTTTGGCATAAAGTGTGGATGAGTCCTAAGGACTACCTTGTCATGATGGAACCTTGTATAAGGTGGATCAGCTACGAATGTTTGCAACTCACTAATGTGACGTGCTGATGTTATTTATTTTATTTATTTATTTAGCAATTATTTCTATACCGCTCTTTCACAAGTATCAAGTGCAGTTTACAATTGAACAGTATGTTATATGGTATGGATGGTATCATACCAAGTCAGTTTACATAGAACATATTGAACTATTTACAGGTAACAATATAAAGTATTAACATTATAATTATTAGAACATTAAACTGTTAGAACATATTTACATTGTTGATATTTACAAATTATGTCATGAATTAGAAATTGTGGTATATATCACTTGGGTTGTATTTTAATTTATACTTCAGAGAACATGTAGCTATGATTTGTATTATAATTGTTAACCTGTGTCTCTGAGTGGTCTGGGTGAATTCTGCTCCTTTGTTGTAGTATAAAGAGAATAAATGGGCTTTTAGTTGTTTTTTTAAATTCCTTTATGTCTGACAGTTGGCGAATGTGGTCAGGAAGGTTATTCCAGAGGGTGGGAGCTGAGTGTGAGAATGCTCTCTTGTTAGTTTGTTTTGTAGCTTTTGTGTAATCCTTTGGTACTGTTATAGTATTTGAGTTTCGACTCCTTTGTGTTCGTTTATCATTTTCTACTTTGATGAGAGTATTGAGTACCGACGGGGCTATGTTGTTTATAGTTTTAAATGTTGTTAGAAGAATCTTGTATTTTATTCTGCTGTCTATGGGTAGCCAATGGAGTTCAGCTAGGATCGGTGTGATATGTTCTGTTGAGCTTAAGTTCCTTATTATCCTTGCAGCGATGTTCTGGGTTAGTTGTATCTTTTTAATATTTTGCTTTGTGATGCCATTAAGGATTAAGTTTGCAAAATCGAAGTGTGGAGTTATAATAGCTTGAATTATAGTTATGAAGTCTTGCAAGTGAATTAAAGGTCTTAGTTGTCTCAGTGTCTTAAGTTTGTAGTGTATGTTTTTTGTTAGGTATTTTATGTGTGAGTCCATGTTAAGTTTGTTGTCAAGTATCACACCTAGGTATTTTATTTCTTTTTTTGTGTTGATCTCATGGTTATCTAGGGTGATAGTAGTTGGAGGTTTGTAGGTTTGGTTTTTAGTAATATATAGTACATCCGTTTTAGAAAAATTTATGTGTAGGTTCTGGTCTTTGAGCCATAATGTTATTTCTTTAAAGCATTCCGTTATTTGTTGTAGTGGAGGATGTGGGATTTTAAATGGGAGATAGAACATTATATCGTCGGCGTAAATATGGTAATAGACACCGTGACGTTTAAAGATGTTGCTGATTGGTTGAAAGTAAATATTAAATAATAATGCTGATAGTGCAGATCCCTGTGGGAGGCCTTGTGTTTGGTTGAAAGTGTTAGATGTTTGGTTAAGAATTCTTACTGTTTGGGTTCTGTTTGAGAGGTATGATTTGAACCAGTTGTAAACAGTGGATGTAATTCCTATTTGTTGAAGTCTGTTGAGCATTGTTATATGATTGACGCTGTCAAATGCAGCAGAGATGTCGAGGAATACTAGGATGAAGGCTTGTTTAGAGTCATCAATTCCTCTTAGTAATGTGTCATAAAGGATTGTTAATAATGTTTCGACCCCATGGAATGGTCTGAAGCCATATTGGTGTTCATCAAGGAGGTTCGATGTGTCGATAAATTCCTGTAGTTGGGTTTGGACTATTTTTTCTATGAGTTTGGCCATGAAGGGAATGCTTGATATAGGTCTGTATGATTTTGGGGATAATTTGTCTAATGTTTTATTTTTAAGTATTGGTCGTATTTGGACGTGTTTGAGGGATGGAGGAAGATATCCTTTTTCTAATGATATGTTGACCATAGGGAGAATGAATGAGGAGAGTATTGGGAGTGTCTTTTTTATCCAATCAACTGGGCATGGGTCAAGGTATGATGTAGTGGTACTGATGTTAGATATGGTAGTTTTGAGAGTAGTCTTTGATATTGGAGTAAAGTTGGACCAGGTATCGAGGGTTGGGTGCTTCTTTGCATTGTGTGTTATTGGGAGGTTATTCATTTGTGTTTTTGTTTTATTAATATAGTATTGTGCTAATTCTTGTGGGGAGATTTCGATGGACGTTTCGTCTGAGTTGTATGTTTTGTTTGTTAGTTTCTGTATTATACAGAACAATTCTCTTGGTCGGTTTATTGAATTGTTGAGTATGTTAGAGTGGTAGTTTCTTTTGGCGCTGTCTATTGCTTGCTTATATATGTTGAGGGTATTTACGTATTTCTCTTGAGTTGTTGGGGATTTGTTTTGTCTCCATTTCTTTTCTTCTATTCTTAGTTGTCTTTTAATATTTTTGAGTGTCATGTTATACCATGGGGCATCCTTTTTATCAATTTTATTGTTGTTGCTATTTTGTTTATTATTATTTATTTTATTTATTTATTAACAATTCTTATATACCGCACTATTAGACATCAGCGCGGTTTACATTGAACAGAAAACATCCGACAATTTACATATGTCTGGTCATTACATTTAACAGGAAGTATAACTTGGTGAAACAGGGGAAACTAATACAATGGTGGGTTATCTGATAAGAGATATCATGGTTAACTATATACAAAGGTGGTACAATAGTACATGGAACTGTTTGTTATTTACATTGTGAAGTTGGCCTGTTGCGATGGTCTGTCTGTTTGGCCACTCCTGCTATTCGCCTGGGTGTTATGTTCGGAGCTGTCATTGAGATATTTTAGGAAGAGGAAATGTTTCAGTGACTTTCTGAACTGACTCAAATTGGGTACTGCTCTGATTTGTGCTGGTAAGGTGTTCCATAAAGTCGGGGCGCAGAGTCGGAAGGCTCTGTTGGCTGTTGATCTGGCGCATCTTGTGGTATCGTTTGGGATAACTAGTGTGTCCATTTCTGCTGTTCTTCGTGGCCTGTTTGGTGCAAGTGGTTGTATGAGGTTGGAGAGAGAGGAAGAGGTGAGCCCCTTAGTCGCTTTGAATGTTAGCAGTAAGGTCTTGAAACTGATCCTTGCTTGAATGGGGAGCCAGTGTAGCTGTTTTAGGAGTGGTGTCACGTGGTCTCTCCTAGATGCCCCGAGGAGTACCCTCGCTGCACTATTCATGGCCAGTTGCAGGGGGTTCAGGGTGGACCGGGGGAGTCCTTGTAGAATGGAGTTTGCGAAGTCGAAATGGGGAAGTATAAGGGCTTGATAAATGGTACGGAAATCATCCGGTTCAAGTAGCGTGCGTAAGTGTCTGAGGGATCTGATTTTAAAGTAGATTGCTTTGACTGTGTTGGCTATGTGGCCCTTCATGTCAAGGTTTTGGTCCAGTGTTACTCCAAGGTAACGTATTGCAGGTTTCACTTGGAGTTGGGCATCCTTTACGTTAATACAACTAGGAGGGGTGAAGTTGGTGTTCCTTGAGACGAAAAGGACTTCCGTCTTTTTGTGTTGTATTCTTAGGTTTTGTGATAGGAGCCACTCTGCTACGGCGTCAAAGCAGTTAGTCAGCGGGGTGAGATCTAGGCAATCCAATGATATTGGCATATATAGTAGCACATCGTCTGCATATATCATGTAACTTACATTAAAGGATTTGATGATGTCGCAGAGGGGTTGAATATATATATTAAACATCAGTGCAGATAAGGAGGATCCTTGAGGTACACCTTGGCTTTGTTGGAATGGTTCAGATGTATCCCCGTCGACTCGGATGTGCTGCCATCTATCGGACAGGTAAGATTTGCACCATTCGAGTGCTGTTCCGCAGATGCCTTTTTCCCTTAACCGGCAGATGAGAATTTCATGGCATACCGAGTCAAAAGCCGCTGCTATGTCTAGAAAGACAAGAGCGAAACCCTGGCGTATGTTATCCACACCTGAGATTATGTTGTTGAGGAGTGTTGTGAGTAGTGTTTCTACTCCATGTGACTCTCTGAAACCATGTTGAGCCGGATCGAGTGGAGCAGAGGTGTCTATATGATCCTGTAATTGCCTGTGCACCACTTTCTCGATGATTTTTGCTAGCATAGGTATGCTAGATATGGGCCTATAAGATTCTACCTTCTGAGGATCAAGTTTGGTGTTCTTTAACAGCGGTCTTACAGAGGTCTGCTTGAGCGTAGTTGGGAATGAGCCAGTGGTGAAGGAATGGTTTAATATTTTTGCTATAAATGATGATATGTCACATCGCAGGTCCTTTATCCAGTGTGCAGGGCAAGGGTCTGTGTGTGCAGTGGTTGTGTTTAGTGCTAGGATGATATCTTCAATAGTTTTCTTTGAGGGAGTGGAGAAGGATGCCAGTGATGCTGGGTAGTCTTGTTCATCAAGAGGGTCCGGTATTAATATTTTATTAGTTTTGCACATTTTAGATTGCATGTAAATTGCATAGTCCTGTGGGTGGATCATGCTGTGGTGCTCCGGGGTTGGTTCTTTGGCAAGCGTTTTAACTAAGTTAAACAAGTCATGAGGTTTATTCAATGACCGTTTCAGGGTGTCTGTGTGGTGTTGTCTGATTTTATTTGTGATGGCTTTACGATGCTCTGCCAGGTGTTGGATGTAAGCTAATTGGTCACTGCTGGTGCGTGATTTTCTCCATCGTTTTTCTAGCCTTCTTAGAATGGTTAGTGAGGCTTTTAAGTCAGCTGTGAACCATGGGGCTGTAGATCTCTTCTTTGGGTTCTTGTTCGTTGGAGGGCGGATAGCGATTGTGCTGAGTTTTCTGTTCCAGGAGGAGATCAACTCTTCTAGGCTTAGTGAGGTGTCATCAAAGAGTGGGCTAATCTCAGTGAGGATGCGTTCTCTGTTAAATGGTTGGAAACTTCTGGTAGCTGAGTTAGCGGGCTTGCTTTTATCCGTTATTGTCTTGTGTAAAGAGCTAGTGGTAGGCATCTGAAAGGTGATGAGTTTGTGGTCAGTCCATGGGACTGCAGTTATAGATAGCACGATGTTTTGTGGTTGATCCAAAATTAGCTGCGGTGCGAATATGAGGTCGAGGATATTGCCTTTCTCATGAGTAGGTTCTTGCACCATTTGCGTGTATCCGAGGCTCTCTAGGGCATCTAGGAATGCTGTTGCTTGGGTGTCCTGTAATGATGGTAGGTTGATATCTCCTACGATCCAATTGGGTTTATTTGGACCCTGGGTGAAGGATGCCAGATTTATTATGGTTGCTAGGTCGTCTGGATCTCCTGATGGTGATCTATAGACCAGGTTTATGGAGCATATGTTGTTTGAAATTGATACTGTTTCTAGATGGTTGTTGCTGTTGGATTCATCCAATTTAAACTGTAGGACGGTTTTTGGTGATGATAATTACCCCTCCGCCTTTTTTGTTCTGTCTGTGTCCGGTGAAGGCTGTAAAGTTAGGTGGGAGCAGCTGGTTGAGGATGATATTGTCTTCCGCTGAGAGCCATGTTTCGGTTACCATGAGAATGTCTAGCTTATGGGATATTATTATGTCCGTGATCGCTGGCCACTTGTTTCGAAGTGAGCGTGCATTTATAAGTGCACACTTCATGCTACTAGGGTAGCAATTTTTAGTTTGTCTGGTTTTCGTGTTGTGTTGTAGTGGGACATGTAATAGGAGGTTGCGGTGCGGGAGGTTGGCCCCACGTGAATTGTGATAGGGGTCTCCTGACCATTTTCTCTCACTATATAGTACAATAGGAATGTGGTTTTGTGGAGTGGTGAGGGCCAGTATATTGGATGGTAGTGCTATAATAAGTAGGAAAAGGCATATTAACCTGATGATCATGTCTTCCATTTTAACCCCGAGAGGTAGGAGGCTTTCAGGAGGCGAATCGGGGAGGTTTTTGGCACGCTAGAGCTGACTGGATCTTAGCTAGTATATTGTGTAACCGGCAAACAGGCTCAGTGTGTCATACAATACCCTTCTGGCAACATTCAACTTTTAGGTATGAATCAAGTGTATATATCTACACAGGATAAAGCTTAACAGGAAAAGAAAGGCAGATAATACTACTCTGGCTGGCCTAACCTGGTACAGCTATCAATATTAAATTGCTTTACATGCCATTAGATTAGGTTACATTACATAGTAGCTCAAAGGTGGAAACTTTCCTGACCTGTTTTGATTTAGTGGGTTCACTTTTATGCACTGGGGGTGCTATCATTAATTGTGATATTGGCTAGCAAATTATAGGCTGATCTGGTCTAGCAATTGGCTGAGCTAGTCTAGCAAATCATTGGCTGAACTTGTCTAGTACATATTCATGGTATTGCATTGAATAGACATTATTTGGCTGTATGCAAGATATGATCTAGAGAAGGGGTTGTGAATGCAATGTAACACTCTGTAGAGGTACCTGGATTTAGGTTACCGGTGGTATCTGCGTTAGCATATGCTGAACGGTGGCTTCAACTTCCTGGTCTCGCCTTTACGGTCCACGCCTAAGGGCCACGCCAAAGGGCCCTCTGGCGAGGCCCTCAGGCGCGGGCGCGCCCGATGGCGCTTCTGCTTTAAAGGTCCGGCACGGGCCCCGATTGGACCGCCGTGCAAGATGGCTGTTCCCGCCTCCGGCAGTGAGGAAGGCTCGATCCCCGGGTGGGGAGAGCAGCTGGAGCTGGCCGGAGAGCGTCTCTGGTCCTGCGCCCGATGGCGCTTCTGCTTTAAAGGTCCGGCACGGGCCCCGATTGGACCGCCGTGCAAGATGGCTGTTCCCGCCTCCGGCAGTGAGGAAGGCTCGATCCCCGGGTGGGGAGAGCAGCTGGAGCTGGCCGGAGAGCGTCTCTGGTCCTGCGCCCGATGGCGCTTCTGCTTTAAAGGTCTGGCACGGGCCCCGATTGGACCGCCGTGCAAGATGGCTGTTCCCGCCTCCGGCAGTGAGGAAGGCTCGATCCCCGGGTGGGGAGAGCAGCTGGAGCTGGCCGGAGAGCGTCTCTGGTCCTGCGCCCGATGGCGCTTCTGCTTTAAAGGTCCGGCACGGGCCCCGATTGGACCGCCGTGCAAGATGGCTGTTCCCGCCTCCGGCAGTGAGGAAGGCTCGATCCCCGGGTGGGGAGAGCAGCTGGAGCTGGCCGGAGAGCGAGGGGTTTGAGAGGGGTTTGAGAGGGGTTTGGGTTTTTTTCCGCTGCCTTTGAGATAGTTTTGTTCCAAGTTTTGATAGTATCTTCTAGGTTTGTGGGGGTTAGGTTGAGGTGAGGAATTATTTGATCTAGGAATTCTTCTTCATTGAACTTTCTGAATCTCCTATTTTGTGGGGGATGAATACGTTTATTATGGGTGTTATCGGGAATGGTAATATCAAATTTCAGAAGGTAGTGGTCGGACCAGGGAACCGGTATGTTTGAGAGTGATTCAGGGTTGTACAGGTTGTGCAGTGAATTTGGTAGAAAGACGTCTAGTGTTTTTCCTTTGTTATGTGTTTGTTCTGTTATTATTTGATGGAATTCTAAATTACTTACTGCTTCTGTGAAGTGATTTGATTGGTTGTTAGTTGTTGAAGGGAGATTGAAATCACCCATTAGTATTATTGGGTTTGTGTCAGTGGATGATGCCATTAGTTCAATTAGGTTATCAATGTTGTCTGTGTTGTATCCTGGAGGTCTGTATATTAGGCATATCTTAGTGGTTTTAATTTTTATATTTAGCATGTCTACATTCTCAATATTTGTGGATGAGATCAGTTTTGCGTTGAGGTTTTTCTTTATTATTCTGAGTACTCCTCCACCTTTTTTAGATGTTCTGTGGGTATGGAAAATCTCATAGTCAGTTGACTTTAATTGGTTCAAGAATACTGAATCCGTATCTTTGAGCCATGTTTCTGTTATACAGACAATGTCTGTTTTATGCTCGTTGATGATGTCAGTAAAGATTGGTAGTTTGTTTCTCATGGATCTTGCGTTGATAAGTTGGCAGGTAATAGTTGTGTATTTCTGTGTATTAGGTGGTTGTGGGTGTATGAGGTTATTTTTAGGTGTGGCTGTTATATATATAAGACGAGATTGTTTGGGTCTGGGGTTGGAACCATTTTTGAGCGGGGATATTGAGTTTATTAGGTGGTTAAAGCGTGATGTACTTTGTATTATAGGGATTTGTCTGTTGTAATTATTTTTTATACATTTTGTTAGGTTTATCAGAGTGAGAATGAGGAGACAGATTAGTGTTGCCCTGATGGGAGATGAAGATTGAGTAGGCATTGTTTTATTGTTTGTTTTAGGGGGTTCAGGTTGTGGTAGGGTTCAGATTGTTTAGTGTATTTTGGGGGATCTTGCAACAGTTGCTCTTGGTTTGTTTGTTTGTAACATTAAATGCAATGGTTACTTTGGGTGATTACAGACAATATAGACAAAGTTATCTTGTAGTTAAGATGATGGTACTTTCAGATTGTTAGCTAAATTAGCAATGCACTTTCAGAGTACTATCTGGTTAGTTGCTGACTATACTGACAAACAGTAGAAATCATTTTTGGGTACTGACAACAGTAGAACCAAAGTGGGTACTGACAACAGTAGAACCAAAATGGGTACTGACAACAGTTGAATCTATGTTGAGAATACTGGCAACAGTAGAATCAATGCTGTGAGTGTTGACAACATTAGGTACAGTTTTAGGTATATATTGCAGTTGATATGGTAGTAAGGCAGTGGTACAGTTGCGTTTTTTAAATAAGAGGGAGTGGGAGTTTGGTACTGACAAAAAGCATAGGATACATATACTGAGTAGGTTAATATAGTCAGATCGGTTGTTGTTTTATACTTGCTGTAATCGAACGGAGCGTCTGTTGAGAGTGGAAGCGAGCTCGACCCAAGGGGAGCTCGAGCTATTTGTGTGATGTGCTTGCTTGATAGACTCCGTATGTGTCTCAGGAGGTCATTGGAGGCTTTATTTAAAGGGGTCCGGGTCTGCTGTTTCTTATTTGTAGTCCCCGTCTGTGGTGAAGTAGCTGTTGGAGTGGAGTCGTTGGTTTTTTGGGTTGTGCCTGTCGTGCCACCGCCTAAGGGCCACGCCAAAGGGCCCTCTTGCGAGGTCCTCAGGCGCGGGCGTGCTTGCCCGCGGCTGCTTTTAATTGTGCAGCTGGGTCCTCCCACGGCCCGGATTGGGCCGGAGTTGCAGGAGCGGGAAAATCGCTCGTCGTTCGCTCTACCCCGACCGGGGAGCTGCTGTAGCTGGTTGCTGCGGCGAATGAGAAATGAGAAAGATAGCCTTCCAAGAAAGGAATTTCAATGAGCTAGTAGCTAAGGGTTCGAAAGGTGGCTTCATGAGCTGACCAAGAACCAGGTTTACGTCCCATGCCACCAGTCGTGGCCTAATAGGAAGGCTTAGTTAGAAGGCCTCTCATAAATCTTGCTATAAGAGGATGGGAGGAAATAGGCTGTCCATTTAGAGGCTTGAAAAACGCTGCAATAGTACTCAAATGGACTCTTACTGAGTTCGTTTTAAGTCCTGCATTGGATAAATGAAGCAGATACTCCAGTAATGATTCCAGAGGTATTGCAAGGGGGTTAAGACCCGTTTGCGAACACCATATGGTAAACCTCTTCCACTTGAAGCATAGGAGCGTCTTGTGGAAGGCTTCCTGGAAGCATAAAGGATATCCTTTATTTGCTGAGGGAGGTTAAGATCATGGAGATCTAGGCCTTCAGCAACCAAGCCCTGAGATGCAGAGACTGGGGATTGGGATGCCATAACATTCTGTCCTCCTGAGATAGGAGACCTGGAGCAGATCCAAACTCTAGGGAGGGAGCTTGTGAGAGATGTAGAAGCAGAGGATACCACACTTGCCGTGGCCAATGTGGAGCTATGAGAATCATATGACCTCTGTCTCTCTGAAGCTTGAACAGGGTTTTGGGAATTAGGGGAATGGGTGGAAAGGCATACAGGAAGTCTTGACCCCAGGAAAGGAGGAAAGCATCCCTGGCCTGAGCCCCCTGAGCCGGGGTTCTGGAACAGAACCGGGGAAGTTTGGCATTCCACGGACTTACAAAGAGGACTATGTCCGGGGTTCCCCAAATATGAAAAATCTTGGCTATCTGGTCTGCATGTAGAGACCACTCGTGTGGAAGCAGAACTCAACTGAGTCTGTCTGCCCAAGAGTTTTGAATGCCTGGAAGATATACTGCCAGGAGATGAACCTGATGCTCTCTGGCAAGGGCCCATAGTCGCAAAGCTTTGTTGCAAAGCAACAGAGTCTGTTCCCCCCTGCTTGTTCACGTAGAACATGGCTACTTGATTGTCCGTGTGAATGAGGACTGTCTTGTAGCTGAGCAGGGTGTGGAACACTCGAAGAGCATGGAAGATTGCTCTGAGCTCCAAGAGATTGATGTGTAGATGAGTCTCCTGTGGAAACCAGGTGCCTTGAGTGGAGAGGTCTTGCAGATGAGCTCCCCAACCCATCGGAGAAGAATCTGTTGTGAGAGTTGCCTGGGGTAAGGGTTGTTGAAAAGGGGACTCCAGGAACAGGTTTTGAGTGGACTTCCACCACTGGAGGGACAAAATAAATTGACTCGGCATTAGAAAACATATCCTCGACGCAACCAAAAAAATTCCAGATCATCTTAGGAGACCTAAATCTAGCATCAACGACAGCCACGCATGCAAATACCTTCCTGGAAGCTATGACCCAGCTAGGGTACCAACAACTAATATCTGAGCCCACACATGAAAAGGGGCACATACTGGACATGGTCTTCACACCCACAGGAGAACAGGGCAACGTTGAGAAGCCCCTGATAGAGATCAACCCACTACCATGGTCAGACCACCACCAAATCAATATACGGATAAAAATTCCTACTTTGCCTAAAGATGTTAAAGCAAAAAGAGTAACACATCAACAAAGAAGATTTAGCAAACCAAACATGGAATGTCTCATCAACACCATTAAGTCCCACATAGACCTGGGAAAAACAGACCTCAATGAACTAACAAGCAGCTGGGACTCCGGAATTCAGACCGTGGCGATCCCTAAAGGGAACAATACACCAAACCCGTCCAAACACCAATCAGAACCATGGTACACCAAAAAACTGACCAGAATGAAGAGAGACCTTAGAAAACATGAAAAGAGGTGGAGACGTACCAAGTCCATCGAACTCAGGTCTGAGTACCTCAGCCTCCTCTCAAAATACAAAGAAGAAGTAAACACAGCAAAGAGGAAGCACCATACCAACATTTTAAACAAAGCCATCAACAAACCGCGTGAGCTTTTTGCACTAGTAAAATCGTTAACCAAAACAGCCCTACCAGAACATCAAGAGAGCTCCATCCATCCACAAACGCTGGCAAACCACTACGCAAACAAGCTGACTACCACCACGCCCACTCTCTATGTAGACTCACCATACCAGGGAACAGAGGTTGAGCAAGAACAGACATGGGGCATATTCCACAATATCGATGAACAACAAACCACCAACATATTAACCTGCATAAATACCACCACCTCCCCGCTGGATCCCTGCCCAACTGCGTGGATCAAAGCAGCAAAAAAGGAGATCAGCCAGCAAATATCCCACATTGTAAACCAGTCACTAAGTCAAGGAATCATGCCTGACCAACTAAAGCAATCTATAATAAGGCCAATCCTAAAGAACAACTCACTCAACAAGGAAGACCCAACCTCATACCGCCCCATCTCCAGCATTTCGTTCCTGGCAAAAATCATAGAAAAAGCAGTACTCATACAACTTCAAGAACACCTTGATGACCGTGATACCCTAGACAAACAGCAATACGGGTTCAGAAGAAACCATGGGGTTGAAACACTTAATAGCGCTAATGAACAACCTCCTCAAAGGACTAGAAGACAGAAAGAAAATGTTTATACTCATTTTCATTGACATCTCTGCCGCCTTTGACACTGTACATCATGGGATCCTCCTTAACAAGCTGGAATCTATAGGAATTCTGGGAACCCCCCTCAAATGGTTCGCCTCCTACATAACGAACAGAAGGCCACAAGTACAATTCAATGGTGAAAAAGCTGAAGCATTCTCTCAAACTCAAGGCATACCCCAGGGTTCGGCTCTCTCGGCACTACTGTTCAACATTTACATGCAACCCCTCTGTAACATATTCAAAAGGCATAACATCAACTACCATATTTACGCAGATGATATTATGCTTTACACACAATTGGATACCTCAGACCCTAAATATACACAGCTCGAAACCTGCCTGGACGAGATGTTAAGATAGCTACAGAGAAACAACATGACAATTAACCACAAGAAAACGGAAGTCATGTATATATCCAGTAAACCGAATTTTGAGCCCCCTCCTACAATCACCCTGTGCAACAACACGTACAACACGAAAAAGGAGATCAAATATCTAGGAGTCACAATTGACTGCAACCTAAAAATGGATACACACCTACGTAAAACAAACAAGGCCATCTTCCATAAACTTAGGGTGATACAACCTCTAAGGAAAATAATAGAACCCTGTAATTTTCGGTCTGTTGCACAAGCACTCATTATGCCACACCTAGACTACTGTAATGCCATCTTACAAGGTCTGCCTAAAAAATCACTAAATATCCTTCAAATGGCCCAAAATGTGACAGCCAGGATCATCATGGGAACAAGCATTGCTGAACACATTACTCCCATTTTGATCGAGTTACATTGGCTTTCAATTGCAGCCAGGATACAATACAAGATGTTAGTAACCACGTTCAAACTTATAAACAACATTGCCCCCTCATTCCTTTCCACACTTATCAGCACCCAACCAACAAATAGGGACAGAAGAACTACCAACTCGGGCACCCTGCAAGTCCCCACCAACATCAGAACTGTGAAAACAAGTACTAGTCGCAGAGCTTTCTCATTCTCTGCGCCAACTATGGAATCAACTCCCATTTAAGCTGCGTTTAATCAAGGACATTACCGCTTTCCGAAAGGAGCTAAAAACTCACCTATTCAAAAGTCACTACAATCAGCTATGACTCTCAAGTTTGATAGAGTCGTAGCAAAGCAATCAATTAATTATACTCTGTTGAAACCGCCATATGTATGAATATGTATGTATAAATGTGAAATGTAAATATGTGTAGTCCAATCCCCAAGACACTAACCCAGTGTGCTGTGACCTACCCTCAGATCTATGTATATTTTTCCCCCCTCTTCCCTGTCTTGATTTGACAACCCCCAAAGATGAAATCAAACCGCTGCTGATCGCTGGAAGTAGCGGTATATAAGTGTGTATTAAATAAATAAAATAAAATAAATTGTATTTGCTATTTTGTCTGACAGGCATCCTGATGCCTGAGTACATTGAGTGGATAAGGTCCACTGAGCTGCCCTCATATGGAGGCGAGCATAGGGAACCACATGCACAGTAGATGCCATGTGGCCTAGTAGTTGTAGCATTTCTTAGGCAGTGAGATGAGGTTTTAACACTGCTTGAGAAACTAACTGCACCATGCGAAGGCAACGGGCCTGGGGGAGATAGGCCCTTGCCTTTCTGGTATCCAGCAATGCTCCTATGAACTCTAAAGACTGAGTGGGAGTTAGACTGGCTTTTGGGATGTTTATAACCAGACCCAAATACTGAAGGATACGCATTGTGCAGGTTAGAGAAGTTCTGGCCTCTGACTCTGTTGGGGCTCGAATGAGCCAGTTGTCTAAGCAGGGGAAGATGAATATCCCTAGCGTGTGGAGAAATGCTGCTACCACAGCCATGCATTTCATGAACACCCTTGGTGCTGAGGCCGAGCCAAATGGAAGCACCCTGTATTGGTAGTGCTTTTCTTGAAAAAGGAACTGAAGGAACCTTCTGTGAGTTGGATGGATGAGAACATGGGTGTACGTATCCTTGAGATCTAGAGAACAAAGCCAATCCTGACTCTGAAGGTATGGCAGCAGAGTTCCAAGAGAAATCATCTTGAATTTCTCTTTGACAAGGAATTTGTTCAATTCTCTGAGGTCCAAGATAGGTCTGTATCCCCCTGTTTTCTTTGGGATAAGGAAATAGGGGGAATAAAACCCTGTACCCTGCTGATGGATGGGTACTTCGTCTATTGCCCCTTGGGCAAGAAGCATAGCGACCTCCTGACCTAACAGGTTGATGAGAGAGGTTGGAGAATTGAACTGCCTTATCATTGTGGGAGGGGGCATGCTTGAAAAATAAAGCTTGTACCCATCTTTTATGATGGCGAGTGTCCAATGCTCTGCTGTTACCTGCCCCCATCTGGGGGCAAAGTCACACAACCTTCCTGGAACGGTGGAAGGCTCTGGTCCAACGAGAGCCAGGAAGGCTAAGTTCTCTAGCTGAAAGTCAAAGGCCTTGTGGAGGCTAAGACTGCTGGGACGGCTGAGGCTTAGCAGTCTTTGCTTTCCTTTGTTTGGGTGGTTGCTGACCTTTCCTGACAAGCTGACCTGCAGAACGTCCCTGCTGAGAATAAGCAGGATAATATTGTTTCTTTTTAGAAAAAGAATGGTTTCTTGAAAGATTTCTTTCTAGCAGGATAAGCTGTCTACTTGGATAATCTATCCAAGGTGGAGTTCTCAGCATCCAACTCAGTGGCTTTTTCCTGCCAATCTTTACCAAACAGGTTCTCACCAGTACAAGGGATATTTCCCCGTTTGTCTTGTACCCAGAGCTCCAGATCAGATGTCTGGAGCCAAGCAATTCTACGTGCACCTATGGCAATGGCAGAGGTTCTGCTTATGCACAAAAAACAGTCAAAAGCTGTACGGTTGACGAATTTAGAAACACCTTGGGCATGTTTGACCAATGTGAGAAAATCCTGCCTTCTATCCTCAGGAAGAAGAGGACTCAAAGCTTCTAAATCACCTGTTACTTCCTTTAAGAACATTTCCATGTATAGACTATAGGAACTGATCCTGGCAGAAAGCATGGAAGCTTGGAAGACACGACATCCAAAAGCATCCAAAGTTCTGCACTCACGTCCTGGAGGATTAGAGGCATGCCTTTTTGCACTCTTGATCTTTCTCATAGCTGACTCCACCACAATAGAGTGGTGAGGAAGCTGAGTCTTATGGAACCCAGGACAAGGAGGGACTCGATACATAGTATCCAGTCTACGAGAATGAGGAGAGGTGGTAAGAGGTGTCTCCCACATTCTTAACATGAGATCATGCAAGATCTCATGGATGGGCAAGATAGCTGCCTCCTTAGGAGTTTTGGGATATTGTAAAATTTCCAACTCCTTTGCTCTGGGCTTTGTTTCAGGGGCCACAGTAATGGACAAACCCCGAGGCACCTACCTGATAAAATCCTGAAAGGAAATATCCTCTGGAGGAGACATCCTGCACTTAGTGGAGGAGGGCTCCTCTGGGAGGAGCATTCCTGCATCGAGCATTCCTAGGGAGGAGTAGCCTAGTGGTTGGGGTAAGGTACTTCAGGCCGGAAGGTCGGGGGTTCAAATCCCACTAGAGGACAGCAACCTTGGGCCGGAAGGACTGGGGTTTCTAGTCCCACAGATGTTCCTTGTGGTCTTGGGCAAGCCACTTAACCCTCCATAGCCCATGTTCCCTGTAAGTATTAGTGTATGTGTCTCATATCCCCTTGTGCTAAATGTATCCCCCAATTGTGTTGTGACCGCTTTGATTGAAGGATAAGGCGATATACAAAAACTGTCTAAATAAATAAATAAATAAAAAATCGACAGAACTATCAGAATCCTCAGATTCTTCTGAGGACTCGAAGTATCGCCTGTCCGGATGCTCTTGAAGAGCCCGATACCCATACCGACCGAAGTGGGTACCGGCAGTAATCGGTACCAGAGTATCAGTACCGGAAGGCATCGGATGACTGGGTGCCAGCAATGCGGACACCAATGTCTATACCGGTGCTGGAGTTCGTGCCGGTACCGGTTGAAATGTCTGACGTGGTTCCAAGGGCGTCGATGCTGCAAGGAGAGCCGCCAAACTGCGCTCAATAGCCAGGAGACTCTGGTCTATCGACGCTGCCGATGCCTGGATGTCGGTACCGGAGAAGATCGCCGGTACCCCAGAGCATGGCAGCAGTAGTTCTGCCGAGGTTGAGGCCTCAAGAACGTCCTGGAGCCCCGATAATGCTTTGGAAGCCGAAGCCTCCCGCCGGGGTAATTTTGAGGGTGTAGAATCCTCAAGGTCAATGACAGAGGCATCTCGATGCTTGGAAGGAGATCTACCCTTTGAGGACCGGCTAGACTTGTGTTTAGTTACCTGAGATCCACGGGAGGAAGACGAAGCCCTGGAAGATGTCGATGCTACCGAAGCTGCATCAGAGGGAAACAGGGTACTGAGCTTGGCAGCTCGGTTCTGTCGACCTCTCTTGGACATCATGGCACAGGCCATGCACTCCGAAATGGAGTGGTCAGGACCTAAACATTTCAGACACCACTCATGGGTGTTGGTGACAGAGATGGTACCGCCACACTTGGTGCACTTTTTAAAACCCGAAGAGGATTTTTCCATTGTGGAAAAAATCTTGGGCCTAAGGCCCAAAATGACGCGTGCACCTGGAAAAAAAATGGGAAAAAAGTACTAAGAATTTTTTTTTCTTTTTTAAAAGAAAAGAAAGAAAGAAAGAAAAACCGGTGGTACCGGTGAAGTGTCAACCACAAAAAAGAAGAAACATTTTCTTTGGTGACAGAACATAACATGCTGGCTCCGCGGAAAATGAAGAACTGGAGAGAGGCAGTTGGGAAAGGAGGGAAGGCAGCACGCAGGCGCTGTGGGATGCTCCTAAAAGCTTTCTAATTGGACACTGGGGAGCGTTCCCGCACAGGCTCCGTCGGTACCGACGATACCCATATGTGATGACTACATTCCTGCTTGTTCCTGGAGATCACCTTTTACAGGTGAGTAACTATGCTTTCTCCAGGAACAAGGAGGAAGTCAGACCACACATATGGGACTCCCTAACTACAGACTATTGCAAACCTGTAGAAAACGAGTGTCAAGCCATGAGCAGCAGCATGTGTGTCTGAAGGACGGACTCTGAAAGGACCCCAGTGTTCAGGGAGAAACATCAATCCGGTCACCTGAATAAGAAGGGTAGGAGTTGCTTAGACTATGAAGAGATTACGGAGTACGGCCTGGCCGAAGGCGCTATCCCATTGGGACTCCTTCTCCAGACAGTAGGGAGCTGCGAAGGTGTGTACTGATGATCAGGTGGCAGCCCGGCAGATGTCTGTCATGGTGACAAAGCACAAATTTGCAACAGAGGTCGCCATAGCCCTGATACTGTATGCCGTAACCTGGTTCTCCAGTGCAAGCCCTGCCTGTTCATAGGCGATGCAGTATGCCACCCAGGTGGACAGGGTCCGCTTGGTTACCGCCTCACCCAGCCAACTGATGTCATAGGAGATATAAAGCTGAGAGGCTTTGCAGTGGCCCTGGGTATGCTGCAAGTAGAAGAACAGGGCCGTCTTACAATCCAAGGTATGGAGGACAGCCACCCCACTGTCAGCATGAGGCTATGGAAAGAAGGGGGAGAAGCACCACCTCCTGATTAAGGTGGAATGAAGATACCACCTTCCGAAGGAATTAAGGGTATGTGCAAAGACAGACCCTGTTCTTACAGAACCTGGGGTAGGGTAGCTCTGCCATGTGCCACCAGAAAAATAACCTTCCATGAAAGGTACCATAAGTAGCAAGAAGCCAGGGGCTCGAATGGCGGCGCAGTGAGCCATGACAATACAACACTGAGGTCCCATTCCGCCAGAAGTGGGTTGATGGGGGGCGTAGAGAGCAGGAGGCCCCGAAGAACCAGGTAATGAGGGGCTGCACAGAGGGGTTTGCCCTCAATAAGATGGTGATGCACTGAAAAAGCACTCAGGTGCACCCTGACAGAGCTGGACTTGAGTCCAGTCTGCGAGAGATAAAGCAGGTTCTGCAACACCATCTGAGGCAGGCAGGAAGAAGTGTAGTTGCTCACCTTTAATAGTTGATCTCCAGGAACAGCAGGAATTTATTCTTCACATACGGGTGACAATGGTACCAACGGAGCCTGTGTGGGAACGCTCCCAAGCATCCAATTGGAAAGCCTTTAGGAACACCTAACTGCGCCTGCGCAACTGCCTTCCCACCTTCCCAACTGCCTTCCTTCAGTTGAGTTTGTAGCTGAGAAAGCGTAGTTACTCACCTGTAATAGGTGTTCTTCGGGGACAGCAGGAATCAGTCCTCACATATGGGTGACGTCACCCATATGTTAGGACTGGCTTCCTGCTTGTTCACGGAGAAGAGAGTAAATGAAACCCTATAACTCCTAGGGGAGGAGAGAGGGTTGTGAAGACTAAATTCCTGCTGTTCCTGGAGATCACCTGCTACAGGTGAGTAACTATGCTATCTCCAGGAACAAGCAGGAATGTAGTCTTCACATATGCGACTCCCTAGCTTCCAGATGAATTGACCTCAGAACCGGTGGAAGTTCACCTCGGAGTAGGCATGAGGAGGTCATAGATCCCACATGGAATTCCAGTAACTTTAAAGTCCGGGACAGAGGGTAGAAGTTGCTCTAAGACTGAAAGAGGTGCTGGTGCCTGATCAAACACGACATTCCGATGGGAATTCTTGTCCAGACAATAATAGGCAGCAAAGGTAAGGACAAAAGACTAAGCTGCTGCTTTGCAAATTTCGTCAATGGCTACTGAGCATAGGTTTGCTATCAAGGTGGCTATGGCGTGAACATTGTGTGCAGTGACATGTCCTTATATGGAAAGTCCTGCTTTGTCATAAGCAAATGAAATGCAGTCCACTATCCATCCGGAGAGCGTATGCTTAAAAACAGTCAATCTCAGGTGACTGGAGTCAAATGAAATGAACTGCGAGGCTTTATGGCATCCAGGTGGTGAGAGGCCGCAATGGTACTGAGGTGGACTCTCACAGTTTGTCTTTAGACCTGTTGAGAACAGGTGGAGGAGATACTGGATGAGAGAGACTCCACTGGAGCAGAAAAGAGATTGAGAACTTTCTGGGAGCACCAGACAGAAAATCTACACCACTTGAAAGTATCTGAAAGTCTGGTGGAGAGCTTTCGAGAAGCCAAAAGGATCGCCTCAACCTCTTCAGTAAAGTCAAAGCCTTGTAAAGCTATGCTTTCAGCAGCCAAATTGTCAGGCAGAGAGACTGTGGATTGGAATGAAGTAGTAAGCTGTTGTCCTGCGGGAGGAGATCTGGTGCATATCTCAATTGCAGAGGATGAGTCTTAGTCCGACATAGTAGCAGCAGAAACCACTGTTGTTGCAGCCAGTGAGGCACTATGAGAATCATGGAGCTCCTGTCAGAATGAAGCTTGAAAACTATCTTGGGAATGAGTATGGGAAGGAACACCTAAAGCAGACCCTGACCCCAGTGTAAGTGGAAGGCATCCACCTGTTGGTTGATCGATGTCTGAATTCTTGTGCAGAAGCGAGGAAGCTTGGCATTTTGCAAAGTCATGAACAGATCTATGTCTAGAGTTCCCCAGGACTCTAAGATGTAGGATAGTGTGTCCAGATGCAGAAACCATTCTCATGGGAAGAAGGATGTGACTGCCAAGATATTGGACTATAGGGAACTTGGGGACGTTCTAGCAGCTCCACTGACTGACCTTTTCAATGCCTCGTTGGGGTCAGGAGTGGTGCGCCAAAGGACTGGAGAGAGGCTCATGTCTTTACACAAAAGCGGAAGTAAGGATGTGGTTGAAAACTACAGGCCAGTTAGTTTAACTTCGGTGGTGAGTAAATTATTGGAAATACTGATGAAAGAGAAAATAGTGAGGTTTCTGGAGTCCAGCAGATTACAGGATCCAAGGCAGCATGGATTCACCAGAGGCAGGTCTTGTCAGACAAATCTGATTGATTTCTTTGAGTGGGTGACCAGGGAGTTGGACAAAGGGAGAGCCCTAGATGTGGTGTATTTAGATTTCAGTAAAGCCTCTGACACCGTTCCTCAGTCGACTTATAAGCTGAGCACCCTAAAGATGGACCTAAAGTTACTGCTTGCGTTAGAAATTGGTTGTGTGGGAGGCAACAAAGAGTGCAGGTAAATGGAGCTCACTCTGAGGAGAAGGAAGTTACCAGTGGTGTGCCCCAGGGATCTGTCCTTGTTCCGATTCTTTTTAACATATTTTTAGTGATATAGCGTAAGGGCTGTCGGGTAAGGTTTGCCTCTGAGGATGATACCAAAACCTGCAATAGAGTAGACACCCAGGAAGGTGTAGATAACATGAGGAGGGATCTAGCTAAGCTTGAAGAAGGGTCTAGAATTTGGCAGCTGGGATTTAATGTTAAAAAAAAATGCAAGGTCATGCATTTGGGCTGCAGCAATCCAAGGGAGCAATATAGTATAGGGGGTGAAGTATTTTTGTCCACTAAAGAAGAGCGGGACCTAGGCGTGGCTGTGTCTGATGATCTTAAAGTAGCTAAACAGGTAGAAACGGCGATGGCAAAAGCTAGAAGGATGGTTGGGTACAAACGGAGAAGAATGGCTAGCAGAAAAAAGGAGGTGATAGTGCCTCTGTATAAGTCTTTGGTGCGACCTCATTTGGAGTATAGTGTGCAATTCTGGAGACTGCACCTTCAAAAGGATATAAACAGGATGGAGTCAGTGCAGAGGCTGGCTACTAAAATGGTTAGTGGTCTTCATTATAAAGCATATGAGGACAGACCTAAGGATCTTAATATGTACACCTTAGAGGAAAGGCGGGATAGAGGTGATATGATCTTTATCTTTATTGAGAAATTTAATATACCGCTCTCACTGGAAGCACCAGAGCGGTTTACAACAACAAATACTTTGAGACTGCTGAAAGGAAAAGAACACCAAAATTATAAGGCAGGATAGAGAGGAGAGATAGAATAGAGATAGAAGAAACAGGGTAGAGACAAAGTATATATGCATGGCGTAAAGGGGTAGAGAGTAATTGAATTCAGCGGGTGGGGGGAGGGAGAGAAAGAGGAGCAGGGGGAGAAGGAAGGTTGAAAGCAGAGCAGAACAGCTGTGTCTTTAGCCTGGTTTTAAAAGTTTTATAAGAGGGCTCTAAGCGGAGGGCAGGGGGAAGCGAGTTCCAGAGCCGAGGACCCAGAAAGAAGAAAGCAGAGGAGCGGGTAGACTCAAGATGAGCCTGGGATGGAGAGGGAAGGGACATACGGTTATAGAGTGAATTGACCTGAGGGATCAGTGAGATGAGTGAAGATGAATTAGATCTGCAAGATAGAGCGGAGCGCCGGTATGAATGGTTTTGTGAACATAGATGAGTATTTTAAATTGCATACGATACACGATCAGGAGCCAATGTAAGTGAATCAGAATAGGGGTAATGTGATCAAAACGTGAAGCATGCGTCAAAATACATGCGGCTGTGTGATGAACTAGTTGCAGTCTTCATAATTGTGTTTGGGGAAGGCCAGCCAAAACGACATTACAATAATCTAAGCGGGAAACTACTAGGGACGAGAGTAACGTGGTCATGGAGGGAACTGATAGGAAAGGGCGAACTGCACAAAGTTGTCTCAGGGTGCAGAAGGATCGCTGAACTACTGAGGAGATATGCTCTTTAAAGGATAAAGCAGAGTCCAGAATGACCCCAAGATATCGCAAAGAGGAAACAGGAAGTGGAGAGGAGGAAAGAGGAGCAAGAGAGGGGGCTCCGCCAAAGGTGAACCAAATAGCATATGTTTTGGAGGGGTTGACGTGCAGGAAGTTAGAGGAGAACCAGGTGGCAACAGAAGCTAGACAGGAATTAAGGGATGTAAGATCAGGGGTGGTGGGATCTGTATGATAGAGAAAAATAATGTCATCTGCGTAATAATGGGCTGTAATGCTGTGTTGCTGGACCAGAAGGGCAAGAGGGGCCATAAAGACATTAAATAGGAGAGGGGCGAGAACAGAAACCTGGGGGATACCACATGGAAGGTGGGTAGGGGGAGAAGAGGAAAGACCTGCAAGAACGGAGGACCTATTGGTGAGGAACGAGCGGAAACAGGAGAGGACAGAACCAGAAAGCCCGATGTCGTGGAGGCGAGCTAAAAGTGTATAAATCTAGGGAAACAGCAATGGAGATGTGACCTCGGTCATGGGCAGGGCATAAGTCATTAAGAAGGGAGAGCAGAATAGATTTGGTACTATGATTAGAGCAAAAACCAGACTGGCAGGGCTGAAGTGCTAAAGAGGCTTCAAGATGGGTGGAAAGTTGTGCATAGACCAGTTTTTCGAGAATCTTAGAGAGAAAAGGGAGGTTTGAAACAGGACACCAATTGGCTGGGGAGGACGGATCAAGAGAGTCTTTTTTAAGATGGGGCGGATAACAGCGTGCTTCCAGGTGGAGGGAATGGTACCGGAGGAGAGACTTGAGTTGATGATGGAAAGTATCATAGGGGAAAGGGCCAAAGAAGTGTCTAAAAGCCAGTGAGATGGGATGGGATCAGAGGTGCAAGTAGTTTTTCAAATGGAGGAACAGACTTTGGTGAGATCTGACATGGTTACAGGTTGGAAGGAGGACCAACTGTGAGAGAGGGAGGGATGGGTGAGGAGGGGGAAGGGAGAAGGGAAGTAGGAGAGAGGGGAGTTGGGGAAAGGGGAGGACAGGAGGGAAAGAGTATTGACCATGGTAGCAAAGTGAGAAGCTAAAAGGGCAGGGTTGGGAAAGGAGGGAGAGGGGGCTGGGGAAGTGAGAGAACGGAGTACAGAGTAGAGTTGACGAGTGGAGTTAGCTGACAAGGAGATACAAGTAGAGAAGTAATCCTTAGAGGATTGTATCAGAGAATGGTAGTGGGAGTGACAGTGCTTAAAGTGGGCTAGTGTAGTAGGGGATGGGTTCTTACGCCAGTGACGCCCGGCGCGATGCAAATATGAGTGATGGAGGAATAGACCTGAGTGAAACCAGAGATAGTGATGACAAGTGCGAGAAGGTGGGAGGGGCTGGGGTGGGACAAGCTGGTCCAAAGCATCTGTAAGGATGGCATTCCAGGACTGACCCTGAAAGTCCACGGACAGAAGGTGGATTTCAGGGGGAAAAACAGAATTGGAAGAGGGGAATTGAGAGAGGGTGTTGGGAGTGATGCGGCAAGAGAGGCGAGGGGGGGAGGGGGGACAGTGTTCTGGACAGTGGAGGGGGGGAATGCAGGGACTGAGAAAAATAAACACAGATGATCTGACCAGGGGATGGGTGAGGGAAGAGGGAACTAGAGGGGAGGCGGAATGGGAAATGACCAGCAGAGTGTGTAGAGATGTGGATAAATTGTTGGAGGGAGAGATCAGAGAGGAGAGAGAGAAAAGCGGAATCGCGAGAGGAAGAAGGGGAGTCTACATGAATATTGAAATCGCCTAGGATCATAATACGTTGATAGAGAAGGGCGAGCTCAGAGAGGGTCAAAGTAAGTGAGTCCCAACGAGGGCCTGATAAGGAGGGAGGGGCGTAGATGAGGAGAAAGTATAGGGGGGGGAGAAGAGTTTAAACGAAGAAGAAGAGACTCGGGATAGTGGAGTGCTGGAGATGACACTTCTTGAAAAGCTAGTGAAGAGTAGGAGAGGATGGCAAACCCCCCCCCCCCCACCCACCACGACAAGTGGAAAAAGCGGTGTAGCCAGGAGGGAGACAGCAGTTTAAGAGAGGTTCCTCACCCTCTCTCAGCCATGTCTCTGTCAGCAACAGGATGTCAACTGCATGGTGTGAGACAAGATCTTGGATGAGAGAGGTTTTGGAAAGAAGGGAACGGCAATTCAGGAGGGCTAGCTGTAGGAGAATAATGGCTGGGACAGAGGGAGATGGGGTAGAGGAGGAACACGGAATAAAATTGGAGAGATTTCGAGCAGTGGTTCCTGAGGAGACAGGAGGGAGAGAAGGCCTCCAGCTCCATAAGACAGGAATTGAG
The DNA here is from genome assembly GCA_033557465.1 of Ichthyophis bannanicus. Lineage (NCBI taxonomy): Eukaryota > Metazoa > Chordata > Amphibia > Gymnophiona > Ichthyophiidae > Ichthyophis > Ichthyophis bannanicus. The sequence goes on from CM066047.1 coordinate 150,039,289, forward strand.
ACCATGCCAGAAGAAATCACTGAGGTGGGTTGAGCAGGCGCACAATTGGGAGATCAGAAGTAGAAAAAATACCCAAAGAAATGATTTACTGAGAGCTGGATAAATGCAGAGAAAGTAGGTAAGCAGCAAAGATATATAACTATAGGCAGACCTGAGTGGAAATGCCTTCAGGAAGGAAGATAGTGGTCTCTGACTCGCCCCCACGGACTCGCCCCAAGGAGCTTGCACAAGGAGATGTTTAAATATCTCCGTGGCATACATGCACAGGGTGGAGAGCCTCTTTCGATTGAAAGCAATTTCTGCTATGAGGGGACATGGGATGAGGGCGAAGGGGGATAGATTCAGGAGTGATATGAGGAAATATTTCTTCACTGAAAGAGTGGGAGATCCGTAGAATAGTCTCCCAGAGGAGGTGGTAGAGATGAGGACAGTATCTGAATTCAAAAAAGCATGGGACAAACACAGAGGATCTCTAAAGGAAAAAGGGGGGCTGTTGTAGTTGTTGATATGGAAGGACAGACTAGATAGAAAAATGACGACAGAAAAAGACGTGGCCTATGTTTCTATGTTTCCCTCCGGGAAGTACACCACTTGAAGGTGTATTTGATGAGCAATGGCAAAAGGACCACAGGTATTCAGCCTCCTCGCAGATGGCCCAAGAGTCTGTTCCTCCCTGCTTGTTCACATAGAACATGACAACCTGATTGTATGTCCTGACTAGGACCTTTTGTGCTCTGAGGTGGTGTTGGAACACCCAGAGGGCACTGGAGATAGCCCAAAGTTCCAGGAGACTGATCTGGAATTGTGACTGTTGTGCTGTGCAGAGCCCCTGTGTAGGCGCATTGACATGGAGACATCTGAAAAGGTGACCCTACGAGCAGGTTTTCTGGAGACCACCACCACCACTGAAGGTATGTGGTTTGACAGGCAGTGACTTGGATCCTGTCAGGGAGATGGACCGAGGTCTGCTTCCACTGGGCTGTCTGCATATGTAGTCGGACATATGGAACGACCTGTACTGTAGAGGCCAGGTGTCAAAGGAGCTGCAGCATCTCTCGGACTGTCAGATGGTCGCATAGGAGCGTCTGGGAGGCTAGTTCGACTAGATGGGCACAACGGAGTTGGGGCAGAAATGCCCTGGACTGTTGGGTGTCTAGTAGGGCTCTGATAAACTCTAGTCTGAGTTGGAAGGAGCTGGGATTTTGGGATGTTTATGACAAATCAAGTGTTATAGTACTGTGATGGTATGACGCAAGGAAAGCAGTATCTCTTGGGAGGTCTCTGTCTTTATTAGCCAGTCATCTAAGTAAGGGAAGACCAATATTCCTAGAGTTCTTAGATATGTGGCCATGACCGCCATGCACTTTGTGAAGACTCTTGGGGCAGAGGCGAGTCCAAAGCTTAGGACTCTATTGATTATGTTTTCCCTGAAAGGTGAAGCATAGATATTTCCTGTGTCCTGGATGGATGAGGATATATGTGTATGCTCCTTTTAGATCTACAGAACAGAATCGGTCCTAACTCTGGAGGTAAGGAAGAAGAATCCCGAGAGAGATCTTGAACTTTTCGTGGATTAAAAACTTGCTGAGATTTGAGGTCCAGAATGGGCCTGTACCCTCTGGTTTTCTATGAAACGAGAGGGAGATTAGAAGCCCACTCTATTGGGATGTTGGGACATCTTCTATAGCACCCTGAGACAGAAGAGAGGACACCTAGTCATAGGAGAGCAGTGAGTGGGGGTTGCTTTTGATATTCCCCTCTGAATGTGGAGGGGGCAGAGTTTGCAGATGAAGGCTGTACTCCTCCTGAATTATGGCGCGTGCCCACTGCTCTGAAGTGCCATTTGTGGACATAGTGGCACAGTCTGCTTGCTAATTGGAGGGGTGGGGGCCTTCCAGAGGCAGGGTCGCAATGTTCTCTAGGAAAGGGTCAAAAATCAGGTGCATGTGGTGGCTGAGGAGCTGGTTGAGATTTAGCCACCTGAGGCTTATTTTGTTTAGAAGGCTGCTGCCTCTTCTGTGGAGCCTGACCCCGATACTGAGAAGCGGAAGAATAGGAATAGAAGAATCTCTTTTTATTGTAGATAGACTCCTTTGCTGGGTCAGCTATTACTCTGGACAGTATTTTCTGACTCTACTTGAGAGGCCTTATCTTGTCAGTCTTTGCCAAAAAGGTTTCCCCCTGTGCAAGGAATGTTGCCTAGCTTATTTTGAACCCACTATTCAAGATATGAGGCCTGAAGCCATGCAATGCGACATGCACCGATGCAAATTACAGAAGCCCTGCTCTTGCAATCAAAAACATTGAAGATAGTTCTACTGACAAACTTTGATACATTTTGGCTATGCTTAACTAGGGGGCAAGGTAATCTGCTAGTCTGTCATCCAGAGGAGAGCGGCAAAGGCCTCGAGATTCCTGAAGACCTCCTTCAGGAACATTCTCATATAGAATATATAGGAATTAATCCTAGCTGAGAGCATGGATGCTAGGAAATCCCAAAGGTGTCAAGGGTTCTTGATTCCCTACCCGGAGGGTTAGAAGAGCGAGTCTTCAAATTTTTGATTCAGTACATTGCCGATTCCACTACCATGGAGTGATGGGGAAGCTGTGGCTTTTGGAAGCCGGGACACTCCAGTACACAATACATGGTAATGAAACTTCTACTTTGGGCTGAGACCGTGAGAGGCATCTCCCACCTACAGAGCATAAGGTCATGAAGGATGAGGTACACCGGTAAGGTGGCTGCTTCCTTAGGTGCTTTTGGGTATTGGAGGATCTTCAAATCCTCCGCTCTTGGCTCCTTCTTAGATGTCACTGTGATAGAGACCACTTTGGCCAGATCTCAAATGAATTCCTGGAAGTACATGTCCTCCAGCAGCGACAAGCGCCGCTGTTGAGACAATGAAGGGTCTGAAGGAAGGTCTCAGGGCCCCCGGGAATCGAGTGACTCTACATCCAAATCAGGGGAATCTGAATCGGAGGACAAAGTATCCACGGTTATGGTGCTCGTCAGAAGCTAGATACTAGAACCGATGTATCGACCACAGTGAGCCACTTGAGCCTGGCACTGGTATCGGTAAGAGTTTCCAGGGAGGGCATGGGTGAGAGTGATGTCTATGTCATCTTCAGCAGCCCCGATGTTACACTGGGAACCAGTGTCGATGTCGGTACTGGAACTGGTATAGAAAGGGCAGTACCTATAGCCAAGGGTTTTATGGGTACAGAGACTGCAAGTAAGGCTGCCAACCTGCGCTCGATGGCCAGTATGTGCTGGTCTATCGAGGTTGCAGATGCTTGGGTCTCAGGGATGGGTATTTGTGCTACTGTCCAAGAGCATGGCACCAGTAGCTCTCTGGAGGTCGAGGCCTCAGGAGCATCCTGGAGCCCCTCAATGGCTTTGGAGGACAGGGCCTCCCACTGGGGCTGTTTAGCAGGCCGATCCGCCTCCAAGGAAACCCCTGAGGTGACTGCAGACTTCAATGCAGCCTTGTGCTTGGACTTCGAGGATACCTGAGATCCATGAGAGGATGAGGATGACACCAACGATACCACAGACGCGAAGAGTGCTCCTAATTTAGAAGCCCAGCTCTGTAGGCCTCTCCATGTCCTTTTCTGGCAAAGGGAACAGTCCTTAGGCTGGTGGTCTGGGTCAAGGCATTTTAGACACCATTCACGTGTGTCAGTTGCTGAGATGGTGCTGGCACACTTAGTGCATTTTTTTGAAACCACTAGTCGGTTCCTTATCGTCCCTCCAGTCCAGTCCCACACCTCTGGGTAATGTACCTCTTCCAGCAGCTTGGAGACTGAGCATGTCATCTTTTGATGACACGAGTGTACTTAAGCAGCTGGCACCGCCTACCAGCTCCAGATTCAGTAAGCTCAGTCTCCAAGCAGCTGGAGGAAGTAGTGAACCAAAGTGTTAGACTCACTGAAGGGATAATTAAGGAACCATAGGTTTCTAGTCTGAGTTAGCTTTTTCCTGTAGTTGCATGGTTATTCTTTTTCATCCTTTCATTATTTTCATTTTGGCTAATTTTATTGAAGAAGAAAAACACACACACACACACGGGAAGCCATTTAAGGGCAGCAGTTTTAAGAGGCAGCAAGGAGGGAGATCCCCCCCCCCCTGCAGCGTGTGGGGGGGGAGGAGAGTCTTGGTGGCGGCAGCACTTCAGGGCTAGAGGTGGCTCCCAAACCCATCACCGGGTGAGGAGCTGCCACTCAGGCATAGACCAACAAAAGACTAGCTTCCCGGGCAGGCCCCGAAGCTGAACAGTAGCTGCTGAGCACAAGGGGGAAGGCGGCACGGTTGGCTGCAGTCCAGAGTCGCTGGAGCAGAGGTAAATGGCGGAAGTGGAGCCAGGCAGCATATCTTAGCAGCACAGTTAGTCTCCCAGAAAGGTAAGAGCAGAGTGACACACTGATTCGGCGCATGGCATGCGGCCTGCAACAGAGCGGGAAAGGCAGAGGTGCTCTATTTTCCTCTTTTCAGGAGCACGGCAGCTTAGCCAGTGTTCCTTGCTGCGGTTTCTTCTTTCTTGGGGAGGAAATCGAGGCTGCCTGTGGTTTTTACATTGAGAGGCATAAGACCCTGGTTTCAATTAATTTAGTTTCATTTAATTTCATTTGCTTTAGTTTGATTTACTCTGTTCAGGCTGTATGGAACTTCAGTTCACTGGGCTTTATTTTTTTTGTTTAGTTCATTTTAGGGGGGGTGGGGGAGTCTATTTCTCTCCCAGGGACGCTTTGGGTATAACGCAGTCCACGGTCCGTCCTGCCATGCCAGCCAGACAGCAGTGTTTGATATGCAGTACCCAGCAAGGCATTTGCATGGGTTGCACAGGTTTGGAGCAGGACCGGCAGGAGAAGCCAGGGCAGGAGAGTCCCTCACTGTCGCAGGAGGCCCATAACACAGAAGGGTCCAGACTGGACTCAGTGGAGCCAGCTGTCGGACCTTCAGCTATCCCAGGGCACTCCACCTCACAGGCCTGGGGGGATATGGGGCTTCCGGGTGATTTTTCAGGGAGTTTGTCCTACTTCTGCATAAGGCGTTTTGCCTGTGCCAGCAGGGGTCAGCAGGTGGCCCCGCAGCATCTTAACACAGTATCAAGAGAACAGCGGTCTCAAGAGAGGGCGAGATGGTGGCAGCGTCTGTTAAACAGGCTAGGACCTTGGAGGAGTGGCAGCAATCACCATTGACTGAGGGGCCAGAAGGAGATGACAGACAGAGCTAGATGTGCAGGAGTTGGAAGGAGGAGAGATCCCGGATCAAGAAGATCAGTCGTGGATTGTGTGGGTTTTCCGCTGGGAAGAGTTGCCGTCACTCATCGGGGAATCCTTGAAGGTCCTGAATATGCCCGCTAGCCTACCAGTCAAGGCGGCGGCTCTGGGGGATCCTCTACTCCAGGAGGTGAAGAAAGCACAAAAGGTGTTCCCGGTGTGTAGAGTGGTCAGACATATGATCCAGGATGAGTGGGATCTGCTGGAGGTTGGTCTCAGAGGGGTGCAAACTATGGCGCGTATGTACCCGTTATCAGAACAAGACCGCAAACTCCTTCGATTGCCCAAGGTGGAAGCAGCAGTGTCAGCAGTTACCAAGATGACGACAATCCCAGTAGAAAGTAGTGCGGCACTCAAGGATGGCCAAGATAAGAAAATGAACACCGTGTTAAAGCAGGCCTTTGATATCAATGCCCTCTCGCTGCAGGCCTCTATCTGCGGGGCTTGGGTAATTAGAGCCCGCCTCCACTGGTCGCAACGTGTTAAACAGCTGGAAGAATTGGCAGTGATCCTTTCCAGAGAGGCGACCAAGATGGAGTCAGGCTGCCTACTTAGTGGACACCCACTACGATTTCATTAGGGGACTCTCCAAGAGCATGGCCTCGTTGGTGGCTTTGGAACAGGGCAGCCAACAGCTCTTCCAAGTCCTGCTTCAGCAAGCTCCCCTTTAAGGGAAACTTCTCTTTGAGGAGGAGTTGGACAAAATGGTCAAGAACTTGGGTAAATCAAAGGGCGGTCACCTGCCTGAGGATAAGCAGAAGCAGGGCCGCAATCCACCTTCGGCTCAGGGGCAGATGAGGGACTTCAAGCATTTTTGTACATCCCGCTTTACCCCTTACCAGAGGGTCAGATTCCCTCTAGGGAGGAGGGCTTTCGAGGTTTTAGAGGAGTGGGCAGGGGTTTTGGCGCCACCTCAACCTCGAGACCCAAGAAATCACAATAAGGCGATGGGGATCCAGGTAGCGTGCAACCCGTGGGAAGTCGGCTGTGGGATTTTTACCCTGCCTGGGTCCAGATTACCTCAGACAAGTGGGTTCATATGAGAGTGCTATGCCCTCAAATGGGTTCGTCCCATTAACCACTCTTTCATTCAGTCTCTCTGCAAAGCCCAGGGCAAATTGACGACAGTAAAAGACACCACGGCGTGGCTCCTACAGCTAAGGGCCATGGTGCCGGTGCCATGCGACCAGGACAACTGCGGTCGATACTCCATTTATTTTGTGGTGCCCAAAAAAAGAAGGTTCTTTTCACCTGATCCTCAATATCAAGGGCGTGAACCGCTGTTTGTGAGTGCCGCATTTTCACATGGGAATGTTGAGGTCAATTATATTGACAGTCGGGAGCGGGGATTTTTTGATGCCTCTTGATCTCAGAGGCGTATCTGCACATTCCCATCTGACCAGAGCATCAGCATTTTTTCCGCTTTGTGGTGCTGACGGGCCACTTCCATTTTTGAACATTACCGTTCGGTCTGGCGACAACCCCTCATATACTTTCACCAAGATTATGGTGATGGTAGCAGCAGTACTCCATAAGGAAGGAGTCCTCGTGAATCTGTACCTCAACGACAGGCTGATATGGGCTAAGTCCATAGGTGAAAGCGAAAGGGCAACAAAGCAAGTGATGCAGTTCCTGCAAAGTTTCGGTTGGGTGGTCAACGTGTCTAAGAGCCAATTGACTCAGTCCCAAGAGCTGGAGTATTTGGGAGCACGCTTTGACACCAGAGAAGGAAAGGTCTTCTCGCAAAAACAATGGGCATACAGGCTGCGAAGTTTAGTGAGCCAGTTTCTGAGGATGTCAAAACCATTGGCATGGTATTACTTACAGGTGCTGGGGACCATGGCGACCATCCACTCTCGAACTGGTCCCATGGGAAAGAGCAAATATGCAGCCATTACAGAGCTCTACTCCGCTGCTGGTCCCAGAGTCAACCCTTATCTCAGGTAACTCCCCTGCCCTCGGAGCACCAAGAGGTCCCTATGATGGTGGCTCCGTCCAGTGAGTCTAGAAGGGGGCATGCCCCTCAAGTCGCCGATGTGGATCCCGCTTAAGACAGATGGCCAGTCTGTCCGGTTGGGCGGGCACATTGTTCAGGGACAATTTATTTAATGCTTTTATATACCGCACTCTTTAAAATCAGTGCGGTTTACAGATAACATTTTGTACAGAGCAGGGAGAGCCTGCTTTGCACTTACATTGAATGGGTAATGCAACTTGGATTTAGAACTGGGGTAACTATATACAGTCTAAGCAGGATGTCACTGTGTAGTTGTAGCAACATGGCTTATCCTAAGAACTAGGTACAGGGATGTAATTAATTTACAGGGTTGTCTTATTTACAATTAGCTGCTTGGGGGTATGGCGGGTGAGGTTGTGTTGTTGGCCTGTGAGTAGTGTAGGAGAAAAAGGTAGTGCTTTAGTGCCTTTCTGAATTGGGCAAGGTCAGAGATCGCTCGTATGGTAGTTGGGAGCTCGTTCCAGCAAGTGGGTGTGTAGAACATAAAGGCTCTGTTCTTTGTTGCCCGAGTGCATTTTGTTATTTCACTGGGGGTTATTAGTGTGTTGGTGGCGAAGGTCCTTCTTGCTCTGTTTGCAGGAGTAGGGTGGAGAAGGTCCGTCAAGGAGGTAGAGGATATTTTGTTGATGGCTTTGAAGGTCATCAGTACTACTTTGTAGGTGAGCCGGCAGTAGATTGGTAGCCAGTGCAAGTCCTTTAGGATTGGAGTGATGTGGTCTCTTCTAGAGGCCCCGTGTAGGAAGCGGGCAGCAGTGTTTATTGCTAACTGTAGTGGGTTTAGTGTGTTCTTAGGGAGCCCATGCAGGATCACATTGGCGTAGTCAAAGTGGGGGGTTACAAGTGCCTGGAAAACTGTTCGGAAGTCATCTGGTTGCAGCAAGGGTCGGAGATGTAGAATTGTCCGCATCTTATGATAGATTTGTTTGATAGTGTTGCCTATGTGCGCTTTCAAGTCGAGATGCTGGTATAAGCATGACACCTAGGTAGCAGATGGTGGATCTACTCGGGAGCTCGGTGTCTCTCATCTTTAATGTTGCCGGTGAGGAGAAGGTTTGATTCCTTGTGATGAACAGCACGTCTGTCTTGCTGAAGTTTATCCTGAGACTCTGTGAGTGGAGCCAATCAGTGATGGCTTCAAAGTATTTTACTAGTGATGAGAAGTCTGGTTGGTCGATAGTGAATGGGGTGAAGAGTAGTACATAATCCGCATAAATCAGGAAGGAGATATTGAAGGAGCAGATGATTGCACTGACCATAGAGTCATAGAGCCGGTTCGTACCTGCTGCCATCTATCTGCTAGATATGATTTGCACCAGCTCCAGGCTCAACCATGGATTCCCTTCTCCTGGAGACGTATCAGGAGTTGTTCGTGGTTGACGGAGTCGAAAGCCGCGGTGAGGTCCAAGAAGATCAGGGCATATCCTCGTCTGATGTTGTCAATCCCTGTGATTAATGTGTTGAGAAGCATGGCAAGAAGCGTTTCGACACCATGTGATTCCCTGAAGCCATGTTGGCATGGGTCGAGGGGGGGAAGTGGAGTCGATGTGGTCCTGGATTTGACGTTGGACGACCTTCTCAATTATCTTGGATAGCAGCGGGATGCTTGAGATTCGTCGATAGGATTCTACCTTCTGGGGGTTCAGTTTGTTGTTCTTCAGAAGGGGCCAGATTGACATCTGTTTGAGGCATGATGGGAAGAGTCCTGTGGAGGAGGACAGCTCCATGATCTTGGCTAAAATTGGGAAGAGTTCATTGCACAGTGATCTTATCCAAAATGCTGGGCAGGGGTCGTTCGGAGCAGTGGTGGAGTTGATGGCTGCAATGATGTCCTCGATGCCTCTGGCCGATGGTGTTGTGAAAGAGGCGAGCGGCATTAGTTGGTATGGGTTGTGACTAGGAATGGACTTCGTGGCTGCACTGGATTTGCTGGATTTGGCTAGTAAGTAGTCTGCATATTCCTGAGGGTGTAACATGGTTGGTTGGGGTGGGCGAAGGTTCTTTGGTCAGGGTCTTCACTATGTTGAAGAGGTCGTGAGGTTTGTTTAGGGAGCGACACAGGAGTTTGGAGTGGTGTTCTTTCATTTTCACTGAGATTGCGTCTGTTCCTTCAGGTGGGAGGTGTAGGCTGCCTGGTCAGCTGGGGACTGGGAGCATCGCCATCTTCTTTCTAGTTTCCTAAGGAGAAGTAGTAAGGTCCGTAGATCCGCGGAAAACCATCAGGATGACTTCCTACTTCTTGGTGGCTTATCTGGGGCAGGTGGCTTGTCTGGGGCAGGTAGGCATGCAAAGGATCTCAGGCTGTTATTCCATGTGGCCATCATTTCCTCCAGGTTTGGCAGGACTTCATTGAGGATCGCCTCTTTGTCGAAGAGTCTGAAACGTCCTGTAGGTGCCGATGATTTCTCGGCTGCTTTACTAGGCAGGTTGCTATCTTGATGCATGGATATCTGGGATTTGATTAGCTTGTGGTCTGACAATGAGACTGGGGTGATGGCTAGGTTAATGTTGTAGTTCAGGCTTATATCTGGTCGTAGGATGAAGACGAGTATTTTCTTTCCGGCGGCTATCTGTTCATAGCCTAGGTCATTGAGTGCTTCAAGGAAGGCTTTGGAACGAGTATTTTGAAGAGCTGGTAGGTTAAAGTCTCCCAATACCCAGTTTGGCCTGTGTGCTCTTGGGGTAGCAGGCAAGGTCAATTATGGTTGTGAGGTCTTCAGGGGAGGAGGATGGGGATCTGTAGATTAGGTTGATGGTGCTGTAGTTGTTGGTTATGGTGATTGTATCAAGATGTGTTGTGCTGTTGGAGCTGATCAGCTGATATTGAAGCTCTGTTTTTACTAGGATGAATGTGCCACCTCCTCTGCGGTTAGCTCTGTGGCAGGTGTGAATTGAAAAGTTGGCGGGGATGGAGTTGGTTGATAAGGACTGAATCTGAGTCGGTGAGCCACGATTCAGTGACCAGAAGGATGTCTAGCTCAAGGTGTGTTATAAGGTCGGTGATGGCCGGCCATTTCTTGCGGACTGACCGTGCATTTATGAAGACACAGGTTGCGTGAGTTTTGGGGCTGTGCCCCTTTGGACTTGGCAGGGTGTTGGAGCGGTATGTAGATTAAGTGTGGGTGAGAGTCTTGAAAGGATTCTGTTGGTGTACGGCGTGTGCTGCCGTAATATCGCCTTCTTTGATCTTGTAGGATTGGAATACGGTTGTGGAGCCATTGTGCGTTGCTGAGGAGGAACAAACTGGTTAGGGTTAGGATGGATATGGCCATGTTGAGTTGTGGGGGCAATGATTCCTGTGTGTAGCAATAATTACCTTGTACAGCAATGGCTAGCTTGATCAATAGCGGCTAACTTGTACAGCAGTGAATACTTTGCACCTCAATGAGTACTTTGTAAAGCAACAATGAATACTTGTAAAGGAATAGCTAGCTTAACAATAGTGGCTAACCCGTTCAACAATGATAACTTTGTAAAGCAGAGACCAATCTGTATAGCAGGGACTAATTAATGCAGCAGTGGCTATATTTTACAGTAATGACTATTTTGTGTAACAGTGAATACTATGCATAGACTTGATTACTTTAATACAGTGTTAGAGGTCAGTAGCTTGTTCAAAGGCCTATGCAGAAGGATTTTTACTCACGTATTACATGCGGGCTAGTGATGGTCTTCCTTGATTATTGTCATATATCTCGCTCAGTTATAGAAGAACATTTTAACAGGACAATTCTGGGTATTATAGTTCTCACAAGTATGTCCAGTAGATAGCATATACGGTTTTGTGCAGTGTTAATGCTGTTACGTCTTTGTCTACATACGTTTTGCTGAAAGCACTGCGTCCCTTAAATTGTTGCCCGCTACCATGATTCTGGCTATCTCTGCTGTGCGGCACGTTTTGTGATTGTTTAGGTTGGTTCTTTCTGCGATCTTGGCTGTTTTAGATGGTTCTTGGTGAGGGTGGGGGTATCCTCCTCGGAGGACCCCGCCTAAGGGCCACACCAAAGGGCTCTCTGGCGAGGTCCTCAGGCACGGGCATGCCCGATGGCACTCCTTTAAGGAGGTGAAGGCTGGCCCAATTGGGCCGAGCAATGCGGCAGACGGACGGTTCAATCCCCGATGGGAGAGCTGCTTCGGAGCCGGAGTCAGTGTGCTTCTCTGGACAATGGAGTCTGCAGGAGGCCCTCTGGTCGACAAACAGGCTGGAGATGCGGGCGGTGGTCCTGGCGCTCTGCTGTTTCGAGCAGTGGTTGCAGGGGAAGGCGGCGGCCCCCCAGGTTTTTATAGACAATGCAACCATGGTGGCCTACATCAACTGCCAGGGCAGCATGGGCAGTGCAGCCCAGGAGGAAGAGGCCGAAATGCTGTTCAGCTGGGTGGAGAACCATCTTCAGGTGTTGGCAGTGCATGTAGCAGGGGTAGACAACGTGACTGCGGATTACCTCAGTTGAGTGCAGGTTGAACCCAGCATATGGAGGTTAAACCAGGGAATGTTTGGGCAGGTCATGTGCCAATGGGGCACACCGATCATGGACCTGATGGCAACGTTCAAGTCTACAGCAGACAAAGCAAGAGGATGTCAAAGGGCCTGGATGCCTTAGTGAAAAGATGACCCACGGAAGGTATGCTCTATGTTTTTCCTCCAAGGGCCCTCATAGGTTGAGTCGTGCAGAGGATAGAGGCTCACTGGGGGTTAGTAATCCTGATCGCTCTGGACTGGCCAAGGCACCTGTGGCATGCCAACTTGGTGCGGCTTCTGGTGAACCAGCCGTGACAGCTCCCAGTTCAGGCAGATCTCTTGATGCAAGGGCCGGTTCGCATGCCTCAGGTGAATCTATTCTCACTTATGGCATGGCTCTTGAAAGGACGAGGCTGAAGAAGAAAGGTTACTCTGGTCCGGTGATAGCAACCTTGCTGGAGGTCCAGAAGAGGTCTACCAGTCTGGTGTACATCAGAGTATGTCTCATCTGGAGAGAGGCTCATGTGGTGCCTTTACACAAAAGCGGAAGTAAGGATATGATTGAAAACTACAGGCCGGTTAGTTTAACTTTGGTGGTGAGTAAATTATTAGAAACGTTTCTGAAAGAGAAAATAGTGAGGTCTCTGGAGTCCAGTGGATTACAGGATCCGAGGCAGCATGGATTCACCAGAGGCAGGTCTTATCAGGCAAATCTGATTGATTTCTTTGACTGGGTGACCAGGGAGTTGGACCAAGGGAGAGCCCTAGATGTGGTGTATTTAGATTTCAGTAAAGCCTTTGACACTGCTCCTCACAGGCAACTTATAAACAAACTGAGCACTCTAGGGATGGACCCTAAAGTTACTGCTTAGGTTAGAAATTGGTTGGGTGGGAGGCAACAAAGAGTACAGGTAAATGGAGCTCACTCTGAGGAGAAGGATGTTACCAGTGGTGTGCCCCAGGGATCTGTCCTTGGTCCGATTCTTTTTAACATCTTTGTTAGTGATATAGTGGAAGGGCTGTCAGGTAAGGTTTGCCTCTTTGCGGATGATACCAAAATCTGCAATAGAGTAGACATCCAGGAAGGTGTAGATAACATGAGGAGGGATCTAGCTAAGCTTGAAGAATGGTCTAGAATTTGGCAGCTGGGATTTAATGTTAAAAAATGTAAGGTCATGCATTTGGGCTGCAGCAATCCAAAGGAGCAATACAGTATAGGAGGTGAAGTACTTTTGTCCACTAAAGAAGAGCGGGGCCTAGGCATGGTTGTATCTGATGATCTTAAAGTAGCTAAAAAGGTAGAAAAGGCGACGGCAAAAGCTAGAAGGATGCTTGGGTGCATACAGTGAGGAATGGCTAGCAGAAAAAAGAAGGTGATAGTGCCTCTGTATAAGTCTTTGGTGCAACCTCATTTGGAGTATAGTGTGCAATTCTGGAAACCACACCTTCAAAAGGATGTGAACAGAATGGAGTCGGTGCAGAGGGTGGCTACTAAAATGGTTAGTGGTCTTCATTATAAAGCATATGAGGACAGACTTAAGGATCTTAATATGTACACCTCAGAGGAAAGGCGGGATAGAGGTGATATGATTGAGATGTTTAAATACCTCCGTGGCATAAATGTTCAGGGGGAGAGCCTCTTTCAATTGAAAGCAAGCTCTGCTACGAGGGGACATGGGATGAGGGCGATGGGGGATAGATTCTGTATTTCTTTACGGAAAGAGTGGTGGATCCGTGGAATAATCTCCCAGTGGAGGTGGTAGAGATGAGGACAGTAACTGAATTCAAAAAAGTATGGGACAAACACAGAGGATCTCTAAAGGAAAAAAGGGGACTATTGTAGTTGTTGATATGGAAAGTCAGACTAGATAGGCCATGTGGTCTTTTTCTGTCATCATATTTCTATGTTTCTATCTTTGAGTCATGGTGTGCAGATAGGTGGGCTCTCCCATGTATGGCTTCTGTCCCGGAGGTTCTGGCGTTCTTACAGGTCGGTTTTCATAAGGGCCTAGCCGCTAGTTCCTTGAGGGTGAAATTGGCGGCCATTTCCTGTTATCAGGGAAAGGTCCAAGGGGTGGAGCGATAGGGTCACACCCAGATGCCCTGCAGTTTTTCAGGGCAGTGACCACCTCCGTCCTCTATGGAGGACAGTGTTGCAGCCTTGGGATCTCAATCTGGTGCTGTCAGTGTTCATTGGGAAGCCCTTTGAGCCATTGACTTGGGCCTCCCTAAAGGATTTGACCCTGAAGTCTGTGTTCTTGGTGGCGACGGTGAAGGCCTCCATTTCCAGGTGGATCAGGTAAGAAATTGTGTCGGCGTACATTTTGAAGGGTAAAGCAGTGCTGGCGGGACAGCACGCGCAATCCACGAGAGATCAGGCGGCCTCGTGGGCAAAGCACAGTCTAGTGCCACCAGTGGTAATCTGTAGGGCGGCGACATGGTCTTCACTTCATACTTTTGCTAAACATTATCGGCTGAATGTCCAGCTGGCAGGGGATGCTTGTTTCGGATTGGCAGTGCTTCAAGCTGGTTGTGTGGGTCCCTCCCGTTAGTGGAACTGCTCTGTTACATCTCAGGTGCACAACTGGACTGGAGGGATAAGGAAAAAGAAATTAGACTTACCTGCTAATTGTGGTTCCCTGAGGCACTCCAGTCCAGTTCCGGAATCCTCCCTGTATCTGTTTCTGATAAACGGTTAGTTCACCCCAGTCCTAAAGCTGGGTTTCCTTGGTGCAGAAGGTGGCCGGGGAAAATAACTCAGTCGGCGTTGGGAGGCAGACCGGGAGAGTTGTCACTCTTTTGCTTCCTGCAGGATGTAATTGCCACAGGTAAGCCTCCTCATTCTTGGGGGGAGGGAGGATGAGGGATTACTTCCCTGGGGTGAGGGGGTCAGATCATTTAGAAGTAGAATTGTTGGGGTTTTTTTGTTTCAACTACTTATTTGCTGCTCCTGTGAGTCTGCTTTGTCAATAGATTACTGGAGCTGGTAGGCAGTGCCAGCTGCTTAAGCACACTCACACCATCAAAAGATGACATGCTCAGTCTCCAAACTGCTGGAAGAGATACACTACCCAGAGGTATGGGATTGGATTTAAATCAAATCAGAATATAGTTTTCCTCAGCAGCACAGGACAAGGTACTGTGTAGCAGCCCTTTTTTAATAAGTGTTATATCCCTCCCTCCCTCCCCTGGGAAACTCACAGCTTTATAGGTACTTGCACAACTTAAAAGACAGGAGGTGCTCTCAGGTGAAGCTCATTACCCAAATCAGTCATACACCAAGGACCTGAGATTAATTAAGCTTCAGGTGAACAAGGTATATTAAACTTCTTAGGTACAGTTTTAGTGGTATAAATATCCATTGCATCCTTTAGTACATATAGAACTTAAAGATCTAAACACAAACTTAAAACTAAGATGCAGACTGCAGTCCAGCAGCGGGATGTGGGCTTTCCAGTCTTTTGCATTGAGTGTCACATGTATGATTTTCTCCCAGCTGGTGAGAGGTCTTACGTGTGCACTAGGTGCAAGGAGCTCTCTGCTCTCAGGGAACGAGTCCGTTCTCTAGAGGCTAGAGTAGCAGACTTGGAAAACATAAGACAGACAGAGAGGTACATAGACGAGACCTACAGGGATATAGTCCTGAAGTCCCACCTCCAGTCTGGCAGCATCCCTGTTGCCATGGAGGAGAGAGGTCACGTGACAGGAGAGCATCACCCTGGTGTGGCAGGAAGTGATCCTGTAACTAGGACCTGTCCTCCAGGTGATGTAAACCCCTCTCGCACCGAGGAGGTTTCTCCAGGTCCAAGTGCCCATGCGGGAAGGGTTAGGACAGCAGTTATAGTTGGTGATTCGATCATTAGGCATGTAGATAGCTGGGTGGCTGGTGGACGTGAGGATCGCCTGGTAACATGCCTGCCTGGTGCGAAGGTAGCGGACCTCACACGCCACCTAGATAAGGTCTTAGATAGTGCTGGGGAGGAGTCTGCTGTCTTGGTACATGTTGGTACCAATGACATAGGAAAATGTGGTAGGGAGGTTCTGGAAGCTAAATTTAGGCTTTTAGGTAGGAAGTTGAAATCCAGAACTTCCAGGGTAGCGTTCTCCGAAATGCTTCCCGTTCCACGCGCAGGACCCAATAGGCAGGCAGAGCTCCGGAGTCTCAATGCGTGGATGAGACAATGGTGCAGAGATGAGGGGTTCGGATTTGTTAGGAACTGGGGAACATTCTGGGGAAAGGAGGGGCTCTTCCGAAGGGATGGGCTTCACCTTAACCGGGATGGAACCAGGCTGCTGGCATTAACCTTTAAAAAGGAGATAGAGCAGCTTTTAAACTAGATAATAGGGGAAAGCCGACAGTCGCCCAAGAGCGCATGGTTCGGAAGAATGTATCCTTGAAGGATACTACAAAAAGCAGAGAGGTTCCAAAAAAGAGTAAAGTAGCCTAAATGCCCTCGAGTATGGAGCAGACAGAACTTAAAGATCCCAAATTACCCATGTCTACCAATAGCCAAATTAATATGAATAAAATACAGTCTCTAAAATGCTTGTATGCAAATGCTAGAAGTCTACAAAACAAGATGGGAGAGTTAGAATATATAGCACTAAACGAGAGGTTAGATATGATTGGAATATCAGAGACATGGTGGAAGGAGGACAACCAGTGGGACACTGTGATACCTGGGTACAAACTATATCGAAATGATAGAGCTGATCAAATTGGTGGAGGGGTTGCGCTCTATGTTAGAGAGGGCATTCAGTCAGAAAGGATTAAAGTTTTGCAAGAAACAAAATTTGCTGTAGAATCTCTATGGATTGAAATTCCATGTAAAAAGGGGAAGGCGATGGCAGTGGGGGTGTACTATCGTCCGCCTGGCCAGAATGAACAAATGGATGATGAAATGCTCAAAGAAATCAAGGAAGCTAGCAAAAGTTACAGTGCAGTAATAATAATGGGTGATTTCAATTACCCCGGCATCGACTGGGTCAGTGTCACAACAGGACATGCTAGGGAGATAAAGTTCCTAGATGAAATAAATGACTGCTTCTTGGAGCAGCTGGTTCATGAACCAACCAGAGGGGAAGCAATATTAGACCTAGTCCTTAGTGGAACACCAGATGTAGTGCAAGAGATAAGGGTGTTGGGGCCACTTGGCAATAGTGATCATAGCATGATCGCCTTTGATTTAATTAGTGGAGGAGGGATAGTAAGGAAATCCACAGTACTACCCTTTAACTTTCGAAAGGGAGACTATGATAGAATGAGGAAAACAGTTAAGAAAAAACTAAAAGGAGCAGTTGCAAAGGTTAAAGACGTACATCAAGCTTGGGTGTTGTTGAAAAATACTATCTTGGAAGCCCAGACCAGCTGTATTCCACGCTTTAAGAAAAGTGGAAGGAAGTCCAAAAAATTGCCAGCATGGTTTAAAGCTGAGGTCAGAGAGGCTGTTGTTGCCAAAAAAGCATCTTTCAAGAAATGGAAAAAAGAGCCAAATGATGAAACCTGGAAACAGCACAAGCACTGGCAAGTCAAATGCAAGGCATTGATAAGGCAGGCAAAGAGAGAATTTGAGAAGAAGCTTGCTGCGGAAGCAAAAACGCGAAATAAAGACCTTTTCAAGTACATTCGTAGCAAAAAACCCGTGAGAGAGTCAGTTGGTCCATTAGATGATAAAGGGGTTAAAGGAGCACTAAGAGGCGACAAGGCGATAGCGGAGAGACTGAATGAATTCTTTGCTTCGGTCTTTACTGAGGAAGATGTAGGGATGTTACCCACGACTGAAGTGGTATTTAAAAGTGTGGAAGAATTGAAGGAAATATCGGTACATCGGGAAGATGTCTTACAACTATTAGATAAACTGAAGAGTAGCAAATCACCTGGGCCGGATGGTATACATCCAAGGGTGTTGAAAGAACTGAAATTTGAGATTGCAGACCTGCTATCAGTAATCTGTGAACTATCATTAAAATCATCTCTAATACCTGAGGATTGGAGGATCGCCAATGTAACACCAATTTTTAAAAAGGGTTCGAGGGGTGATCCGGGAAACTACAGACCGGTGAGCCTGACATCAGTACCGGGAAAAATGGTAGAAACCATCATAAAGAATAAAATTACTCAGCATATAGATAGTCATGACCTAATGGGAGACAGCCAACATGGCTTTAGACAAGGAAGATCTTGTCTTACTAATCTGTTATGTTTTTTTGAAGGAGTGAATAAACAGGTGGACAAAGGTGAGTCGGTTGATATTGTGTATCTGGACTTTCAGAAAGCCTTTGACAAGGTCCCTCATGAGAGACTTTTGGCAAAACTAAAGAGTCATGGGATAGGAGGCAGTGTACTACTGTGGATCAGGAACTGGTTAAAAGATAGAAAGCAGAGGGTAGGGCTAAATGGCCAATTTTCCCAATGGAGAAAGGTGAATAGTGGTGTACCCCAGGGATCTGTGCTGGGTCCGCTGCTTTTTGACATATTCATAAATGACCTGGAAAGTGGAATAACGAGTGAGGTTATCAAATTTGCTGATGACACAAAACTATTTAAAGTTGTTAAAACCCAGGAGGATTATGGAAAATTGCAAGAGGATCTTGATAAATTGGAAGACTGGGCATCAAAATGGCAGATGAAATTTAATGTGGAGAAGTGCAAGGTTATGCACCTAGGGAAGAACAACCCAAACTATGGTTACACGATGCAAGGTTCCACATTAGGAACCACCACCCAAGAAAAAGATTTAGGCGTCCTTGTGGATACCATGTTAAAACCCTCGGCCCAGTGTGCAGCGGCGGCCAAGAGAGCAAATAGAATGCTAGGTATGATAAGGAAAGGAATGGAAAATAAAACAAAAGATATTATAATGCCTCTATATCGTTCCATGGTGAGACCGCACCTTGAATATTGTGTGCAATTCTGGTCGCCGTATCTTAAAAAGGATATAGCGATTTTAGAAAAGGTTCAGAGAAGAGCCACCAAAATGGTAAAGGGGATGGAAGGCTACTCCTATGAAGAAAGGCTAAAAAGGTTGGGGCTCTTTAACCTGGAAAAGAGACGGCTGAGGGGAGATATGATAGAAGTCTATAAATTAATGAACGGAGTGGAACGGGTAAACGTAGATCGATTGTTTACCTTATCAGAATATAGAAAGACTAGGGGACATGCAATGAAGCTACAGGGTAAACTATTTAAGACTAATAAAAGAAAATATTTTTTCACTCAACGTGTAATCAAACTCTGGAATTTGTTACCGGAGGATGTAGTAAAGGCTGTTAGTGTAGCTGGGTTTAAAAAAGGTTTGGACAAGTTCCTGGAGGAAAGGTCCATAAACCATTATTAAGAAGGGACCCAGGATATCAATGCTTGAACCAATACAAGCATTGTGGAACCTGTGTCCCTTGGGGAAACTGCTAGGTACGTATGACCTAGATTGGCCACTGTTGGAAACAGAATACTGGGCTTGATGGACCTTGGTCTGACCCAGTATGGCATATCTTATGTTCTTATGTTCTTATGGATTGGAGTTCAAGGAACCACAATTAGCAGGTAAGTCTAATTTCTCTTTTCTCCATACCATCTAGGTATGAAGAGAATAGTAGGCTTAAGGCCGAAGAAGGGTGTCGATGCCCAAATGGATTTTTTTTTTTTTTTTTGGTTAGTGAAAATAGAAAAAGAAGAAACAAAAGATAAGGGAACCAGCGATGTCCTAGACGGTGCCAGTGTTGATGGAAAGGCAGAGGCACTATCCACAAAAACGTTCTGCGGTGACAGGATTTGCTTCCTGCTCGTGCCATGGAAAATGAAGAATTGACGAGAGAGAGTTGGTAAGGCAGAAAGACAGTCACGCAGGTGCAGGAGAGTGCTCCCAAAGGCTTTCCAACTGGAAAATGGGGAGCATTCCCACGTGGGCTCAGTAATCAACCATACATGAAGACTATATTCCTGCTTGTTCCTGGAGATTGGGTTGACCTGTTGCTCTGTGCACCAGAGAATCTGCACCACTTGAAGACATAGGCCCACCTCGTGGAGGTCTTATGAGAAGCTACGACCACCTCCTTCACCTCCATTGGGAGGTTGAAGGGAGCCAAGGCTACTCATTCAGCAGCCATGATGTTATCGCTAGAGAGCCCAGGTTGGGGTGAAGGAGCGAGCCGTCCTGAGTCAGTAATCCCAGGGCGCTCTCCAGAGGAACCGGGGCCTCCGTCGACAGGGTGAGCAGCAGCGGGAGACAAGGCTGCCAGGGCCACCACGGGGCCACCAAGATCAGCAATACCGTGTCCGAGGACCTTGAAAAGGGTCTAGGCTACCAGTGGCATGGGCGAGAAGGCATACAGGAGGCTCTCCGACCACGGAATGAAGGAAGGCATCTGTTGCCACTAGGGTTGCCAATTGGCCGGTTTTCAGCCTGCCTGGCCGGTTTTTCCATGGCCAGGCCGGCTGCCGGCGCAGATGTAAAACCGGCCCTTGAAAAGCCGGTTTTTTTCTCTGGCCGCAAGATCGGGAGTGGCCAGAGCAAAAAAACGGCTTTTCTTCCGACCCGAAGTCCAAAAAAAACCCCACCCAGGGCCGGCCCACACACCAGAGGGCTTCAGAGGGAGCAGGGTAAGCTCGCGCGAGGCCCCGGCTCCCTCTGTACAGCCGCCAGCGTGAAGAGCCTTTTCCTTCACGCTGGCGGCTGTATCTGTAAAGCCGCGATTGCTAGGAAAGGTTAAAGGCAATACCCTTTAACCTTTCCCAGCATTCGCGGCTTCACAGATACAGCCGCCAGCGTGAAGGAAAAGGCTCTTCACGCTGGCGGCTGTACAGAGGAAGCCGGGGCCTCACGCGAGCTTAGCCAGCTCCCTCTGAAGCCTCTCAGACAGCTGCGGTGCTGGTCGGGGGGGGCCAAGGACTGCATGGGCTGTGATTGGGGGGGGGACCTGGACCGGAAAAGGGCTATGGGGGGGAACTTGGACTGGATATGGGTTGTGATGGGGGGGGGACTTGGACCGCAAATGGGTTGTGATGGGGGGGGGGGGACTTGGACTGGAAGGAAATGGGCTGTGATGGGGGGGGACCTTAACTGTAAAAGGGCTATGGGGGGGGGGGGACTTGGACTGGAAATGGGTTGTGATGGGGAGGGTGACCTGGACTGGAAATGGGTTGTGATGGGGAGGGGGACCTGGACCGGAAAAGGGTTGTGATGGGGAGGGGGACCTGGACCGGAAAAGGGCTATGGGGGTGGGGGGTAACATGGACTGCAAATGGGCTGTGATGGTGCAGGGGGACTCGTGCTGCAAATGGGATGTGATGGTGGGGGCTAGGACTGGAAATGGCCTGTAATGTGAGGGCTAGCACTGGAAATGGGCTGATGAAGAGCTAGAATAGGACTGGAAATGGGCTGATGTGGGGCATGGGAGAATGGGACTAGAAGGGAGTGGATGCTGGGTGGGTCTAGAACTATAAGGGAACTGATTTTGGGGGAGGACTAGAATGGATGGGGAATGAGAATGGAGAGGGGAAAAAATATTTTGTGTGGAAGAAAAGTCTATGATGGGATGGTATTGGGAGAGTAAGAGGGGCTTGAAAATGGAAGGGTGAAATTTAAATGGATGATAAAGGAATAAGGAAAGAATTGGGGGAAAGAGAAAAAGGGAAACAATCAGTATGTTAAAGCAGAAATAGAGAGAGAATGGAAAACATCTAAAAGAGAAGAAAGGACAAATGGATAGCTCGCAGAAGACACGAAGAAACCAGAAGAAAGTGACTGGAGCAATTGCAACTGAAAAAATGCCCAAACAGAAGGTAGAAAAATACTTTTTATTTTGAATTTATTAACTGGAATATGTCTGGTCTGGGAAGTGTGTATTGCTAACATCTTTGCGTTTTTGTTTAGTGCAAGAGGAAATTACTTTATAGTTTTATTTCTCCAGTGTTATACATTTCATGTTTGGATTTTGGGGTTCCCAGTTTAATTATTATCTGACCAAGGAAGTTAGCCTACACGTATCCTCGGTAACTTTTGTGGGTGGGGCTGGGGGCGGGGCAGGGGTGGGACTGGGGCGGAGAATGGGTGAAGCATGGCGAGCCACAGGTGTCAGCTTTTTCTAGGTGAAAAAGTTGGCAACCCTAGTTGCCACCCAGGACGGGCAAGGCTGGTCGGAGCAGAAGCAGGGCAGCTGAGCATTGGCCGGAATGGCATAGAGGTCCATTCGTAAGGTGCCCCAGAGGTGGAAAAACTGTTGGGCTACCCTGGGATCTAACCACTATTCGTGCGGTTGTAGGACCCCTGCTCAGTCTGTCCACCAGGACATCGTCCTGGCCCAGCAGGTACACCACCCTCATGAGCATTTCTTGAGTGATCGCATACGAGAAGAGGCTATTACCTCTTGGCAGAGGGTGTAAGACCTGTGCCTCCCCTCTTGTTCAGGTAGAACACTGACCTTGTTGTCCATCTGGACCAGCACTGACTGGTGCTGTAGGCAGTGGCAGAAAGCTTTGAATATGTCCCCTACGAGGGCCAGCAGACAGAACTAAGAGGTGAAAAGACTTATGAAAGGGATTTATCATCTTTAGATACCTGCGGAGGATCCTGCTGAGATCAAGCGTCTAGAGCCCTTTGTTCAGGCCTAAGAAAGGCCAGTAGAGAAATTGGCTGATTCGGATGAAAAGGTATAAGCACCTTAGGGAGAAAGGAAGGAACTGCTCACAGGGATACCCCTTCCTCATAAAAGGAGAGATAGGGGTTCCAGCATGAAAGACCTTGCAACTCCGAAACCATCCGAGCCGAGGTTATCACCACGAGGAATGATGCCTTGAGAGTCAAATCTTTCAAGGAGATCTGCTTGAGCGGCTCAAAGGGCTCTCCCATCAAGGCTTTCAGGACGAGGGAGAGATCGCAGGCCGGCACAGGCGGACGGGACCAACGGACAAACCATCTTGGCTGACCTGAGGAAATCGGACATCATCAGCGTGGGACGCGATGGATGGACCCCGCCCCCCCCCCACCAGCCTGTGAAAGCAAGTCAATGCCGCCACATGAACCCAAAATGACCCAAGAGCCAGACCTTTGTCCAGGCCCTCCTGAAGGAAGGTAAGGATCTCCGGGATTTGCGTCCACCACGGGGAAAGGTGGTGCCACGTGCATCAAGACTCAAAGACCCTCCACACTCAGGTATGTCAGTGATATCTATGGGCGGCGTGCCTTAAGCAGGGTCACTACTACCCGACGCGAGTACCCCTTGCAGCTTAGACGGCAGCGTTCAAGAGCCAGGTCGTAAGCGAGTAGGGAGCCGGGTTGTCCATTGGACATTGTGGCAGAAGGCCCCTGCGAGCTCTGAGTGTAGCAGAGGGGCCTGTGCAAACCGGATGAGGTCCACATACCATGGCCTCCGAGGTCAGCCTGGGGCCACCAGAATGTCTTCTCCCTGGTGTGCCGACCTGCCAGAGGATTTTGCCGATCAGAACCCACGGAGGAAAAATGTACAGCAGAACCCCCCTCGGCCATGGTCGAGCCAGGACATCCAAGTCACGAGACCCGCACTCCCTCCTGCAACTGAAAAAGACGGGCACTAACTCACAAGATTGAGGACCCATTGATCGGAGGTGATGAGTCCACTGCAGAGAAAACAGCGCCAAGCAACCGCCTACTGGTGGAGGCGCCTCAGGTGGGTAGCCTGCCCTGTCAGCGGGAAGATCGCGTTGAGCCGGAGAACTTCGGCAGCACTGAGTAAGACTCATTCCCTCTCCGGGCACCTCAAAAGAACTACAATTTCTGACCAAAACAGCTTGACAAAGCCGAGCCCAGCGACCTACCAGGGCTGTAGCGACGAGAGTCGTGAAATCTGGAGATACACAACGTGATCAAAGACTAGCGCTGTGAAAACCGGCACGCAGACGACCTTGGCTTATCTTCTGGTAGATGCTGAGGCTTAACTTCTCCCAAGACTTTGACAAGCTTGTCAAGGTCCTCGCCGAAGAGTTGTTGTTGTTAAGTGCCGTCGAGTCGGCGTCGACTCATGGCGACCCTCTGGATAGCTATCCTAAATTGTGTTTGGTCTTCAGTCAGGCGGCTCATTGTTGACAGACTGGTACCTGTAGTTGCTGTTATTGTATCGATCCATCTCATTGCTGGCCTTCCTCTTTTGCGTTGACCTATCTTGCCAAGCATAATGTCTTTCTCTAATGATCTCTCTCTTCACATGATGTGTCCAAAGTATGAAAGTCAAAGTCTTGTCATCTGAGCTTCTAAAGAAAGCTTAGGTTTGATCTCCTCTAGTACCGACTGGATGGACAGGTCTCAGCTGAGGTGCCAGACCAAGACAAACCACCCATCTGGGCAGCAGCAGAATGGGACAGTGTTGACGGCGGAGGATCACATTTTTGTGACAATGGCAACACCACCAAACTTAAACTGTGCGGAAGAAAGGCCCGGCAATCTACTTCTGTATCTTGCCATGAAAACCCAATGGATAGTTACAACAAAACAAATTGTGCTGTGGTGCTGGAAGATGAGACCCCCAGGTCAGAAGGCACTCAACTAGCTACTGGGGAAGAGCTGAAAACTTTTCAGAGTAAAGCCAGCATTTATAATGTGGTTGGATCAAAGCCCTCGGGAAGTCTGACTGCTGATGTAGCTGCGCATGAAATGAGAGTCAGAAGCTGTAAAGATGTCTTACACATTGGAACATGAAATGTACGAAGCATGAACCAAGGGAAGTTGGAGGTGGTCAAGAATGAAATGGAACGTGTACAACTTGATCTGTTGGGTGTCAGCGAACTGAAATGGACTGGCATGGGGCACTTTGCATCAGATGATCACATGGTCTACTATGCTGGAAATGAAAGACAAAGAAAAAATGGTGTTGCATTTATAATAAAGAAGAAACTTGCAAGAACTGTAATGAAATACAATGCAGTCAGCAAACGCTTAATCTCTATTCGTCTACGAGGATTGCCTATCAACACAACTATAATTCAAGTATATGCCCCAACAACAGCTGCAGAAGAGAATGAAATTGAAGAGTTCTATGAACAAGTACAAGCTGAAATTGACAGAACATGCAAACAGGATATCCTGATAGTCATGGGTGACTGGAACGCAAAAGTTGGCAACAAAGAAGGCGGCAAAGTAGTTGGAAAATATGGACTTGGCAACAGAAATGAAGCTGGAGAAAGACTGATAGAATTCTGCAAGACCAATGATCTATTCATCTCAAACACCTTCTTCCAGCAACACAAGCGGCGACTGTACACATGGACTTCACCGAATGGATTATATAAAAATCAAATTGACTACATATGTGGAAGTCAACGATGGAAAAGCTCTGTAACATCAACAAAGACAAAACCTGGAGCTGACTGTGGTACAGATCATCAACTACTAGTATGCAAACTCAAGCTAAAGTTGAAAAAGAGCAAACCACTCATGAATGCAGCAAAATATGACCTTGAGAATATACCACTGGAATTTAAAGACTGCCTGCAAAATCGATTTGCTGCTTTAGATACAAATGACAGAGCTCCGGAAGAGTTATGGAATAACATCAAGAAGGTTGTGTTGGAAGAAAGCGAGAAGTCTCTACAAAAGGTGAAAAAGCAAAAACGGCCAAAATGGATGACGGAAGAAACTCTGAAAATTGCCCAGAAACACAGAGAAGCTAAAGCCAGAGGAGAAAGAAAGACAATCGCATTACTCAACAGAGATTTCCAACGTGCAGCAAGACAGGACAAGGAAAAGTACTACAATAATACTTGCAAGGAAATAGATGCAGAAACTATTAGAGGAAGAACAAGATCGGCTTTCCTAAAGCTACGAGAGTTAAAGAAAAAGTTCCAGCCTTGAATTGGAATGTTACAAGATACTCAAGGTTCTATGTTGAATGATGCTGAGAAGATCAAGAAAAGGTGGAAGGAATATACAGAGCTTTTATATGATAAAGATCAAGTGGACCAACAGCCGTTTCAACCTATACCTTATGATCGGGAACCATTGGTGATGAAAGAAGAAGTTGAAGCAGCATTGAAAGCCTTATCAAAGAACAAAGCACCAGGCATTGATAGCATTCCCATAGACGTATTGCAGCAATCTGATGCAGCTGTTACCGTACTCACAAGGCTCTGCCAAGAAATATGGAAGACAACATCATGGCCAACTGACTGGAAAAGATCTGTGTTTATACCAATACTAAAGAAAGGTGATTCAACTGACTGTGAAAATTATCGCACAATCGCTCTGATCCCACATGCCAGCAAGATTCTACTGAAGATTATTCAAAAGAGACTACAACCATACCTGGAACAAGAACTACCTGAAGTGCAAGCAGGGTTCAGGAAAGGGCGAGGAACGACAGACATCATTGCGGATGTGAGATGATTCCTTGAAAAGACTAAAGAATACCAAAAGGATATCTATTTGTGCTTTATCGACTATAGCAAGGCTTTTGACTGTGTAAACCATGAGAAACTCTGGGCCACATTAAGAAGCATGGGTATACCAGAACACCTGATCGTTCTCTTGCGCAATCTGTACATTGATCAAGAAGCAACAGTTCGAACGGAACAAGGAGAAACAGAATGGTTTAAAATAAGCAAAGGTGTAAGACAAGGCTGCATACTTTCCCCCTACCTGTTTAATTTATATGCAGAACAAATCATCAGAGAAGCAGGATTGTATGAAGACAGAGGTGTGAAGATTGGTGGAAGACTCATCAACAACCTTCGCTATGCTGATGATACCACATTACTGGCAGAAAGTGAAGATGATCTGAAACATTTGCTTCTCACAATCAAAGAACATAGTCTCAAAATGGGCCTGCACCTTAATGTAAAGAAGACAATCATGACAACTGGCATAATCAACAGGTTCATCGTTGAAGGAGAAGAAATTGAAATCGTGAACAACTTTAACCTACTTGGATCAACTATCAATAAAGAAGCAACAAGCAGTCAAGAAATCAGACAACGCATTGCTCTTGGCAGAATGGCTATGAAAGACCTAGATAAGATTCTTAAGAGCAGAGATGTCTCTCTCCATACAAAGATTCGACTTGTTCAAGCCATGGTATTTTCAATAACATCATATGGATGTGAAAGCTGGACAATGAAAAAGATAGACAGGAAGAAAATTGATGCCTTTGAATTATTGTGCTGGCGGCAAATACTGTGTATTCTCCAGGACCAAGCAGGAAGTCAGTCCTCACATATGGGTGACGTCGGCGCCGACGGAGCCCTCGTGCGGAGCATTTCCCCAGCTTTCAAAGAAAGCCTTTGGGAATTGCAGCACGCATGCGCGGTCCCCTTCCCACCCGAGGGTGCCATCTTGCTCAGTCTTCTTTTTTCCGTGGAGCCCGACGGACGTAGTTCGTTTTTCGCCGAGGAAATAACCTCCAACACCCACTGATCGGAGGTGATATGGGTCCAAGCAGAAAGAAACTCCCTCAGCCTCCCGCCTATCGGAGATCCTACTGCCGGGACCCGCCGCGTTTCATTGCGGCTTCCGAGCTGCTGCCGATGAATTCGAGGAGAACCCCCTATTTGCTCCTCGAAAGCCTCGGAACCTCTGGCCTTGCGACGTAAAGCGGCCCCTCTGCGAGCTCCCAAAACGCGAGGTACGAAATCTTTGGAAGTCACGAAACTGACCCCGAAAGCTCTGACTGGCCTTACCCTGCTTCAGCTTATCCTCAGGGAGTCTGCCACTCTTGGTCTCCCCGAGGTCCTTTACTAATTTATCTAGATCTTCCCCAAACAGCAATCTACCCTTAAGAAGAAATTAGACCTTACCTGCTAATTGTCTTTCCTGGAATTCTCTCCGGGCCAGTCCAGGCACTATAGGGGTTGTCAATCTTCTCCAGCAGCTGAGGACTGAAAACTGAAGTTTTGCATTAACAGTGACTGGCTCCCCCTACTGGTCATTCCTCAGTCTAACCCTTACTAAGCAGTAAACTCAAAAAACGAAAGAAAAAACTAAATCAACTGTAACACACAAACAGAACAAAGAGACCGAGCCCACCTAACAGCTTGCCGTTACTCTAGCTGCCGCATGTTTGTCTTTTTTTTTTCCCAACACTAGCTTCCCCTCTTGAAAACGATTCTCCGCCCTACACGAGGAAGCCCCATAGATCATACAGACCCAGCTCCTAGAGCGGAGGATCCAACAATACTCATCCTGCATCTGTCACTCAGACAGTCAAGAGGCCTGAAGCCTGGTCAAGAATAGACATCTCTAAACATCCTCGAAGAACTCGGAAACACTGATCATAGGCGCATGCCAGGGTGGGTCCTGGACTGGCCCGGAGAGAACTCCAGGAAAGACAATTAGCAGGTAAGGTCTAATTTCTTCTTCCTCATCGTCTCTCCGGGCCAGTCCAGACACTATAGGGGCAGTACCAAAGCAGTACTCAACCCTGGGAGGGACCCGCTAGCCCTGCAATAATGGCCAACGCTCCCACCTTTGCATCTTCCCTAGCCTGAACATCCAACCTATAGTGCTTTGCAAAAGTGTGCAGAGACGACCAAGAAGCTGCCCTACATATATCCACAGGCGGAATCAAAGCAAACTCAGCCAAGGACGCTGCCTGGCTACGAGTGGAGTGAGCGTGCAAGCCCTGCGGGGGGGCAATTTCCCGCTCACCTGATACGCCGCTGCTACGGCGTGTTTAACCCATCTCGCAAGGGAAGCCTTGGACGCCGCTTCTCCCTTCCGAAGACCCCCAAACAATATTAATAGACTGTCCATTTTGCGAAAGGACTTGGTCCGCCACAGGTATCTTAAGCACCACAGCTAAATTCAAATTTCGGAGAACGGCATCGATGGGTTTACCTTCACAAACGTTAAATGTCGGAAGGTAAATAGTTTGATTGACATGAAAACATGACACAACTTTCGGAGAAAGGAGGGAACTGGCCATAATACCACCTTCTCTTGAGAAAACTGTAAAAATGGCTCCCTGCACGACAGTGCTTGAAGATCCGACACTCCTCTCGCAGAAAACAAGGCCACTAGGAAAGTTGTCTTCCATGAGAGCTCCTTGAGCGACACCTCTCTTGATGGCTCAAACGGAGGCCGTGCTAAAGCTTCGATGACTAAATTCAGATCCCGGGCCAGCACCACAGACCGAACCGGAGGATGTATGTTCTTAACCGTTCTTAAGAATCTTAAAATATCCAGATGACCAGAGAGGCAAACTCCCTTCACCTTACCTCGAAAACATGACAGCGCCACCAACTGAACCCTAAGGGTGGCGAGAGCTAAGTCCCTAGCCAGACCGTCTTGGAGGAAAGACAACACCTGAGGGACTAGAGTGTCGCCCGGACGGAATCCCCGCTCTGCGCACCAGCGCTCAAAAATACGCCACACGTGAACGTAAGCTAGAGATGTAGACTGTCTCCTAGCCCTCAAGAGAGTGGCTATCACTGACATCGAATAAGCTCTACGCATCAACCTTTCCCTTTCAAGAGCCAAGCCATAAGCGAGAAGCGATCCACGTCCGGCATTAGTAGGGGACCTTGACTCAAGAGATCAGACCGTGCAGGCAACCTCCAAGGTTTGTCCACTCGGAGACGAACCAGATCCGCATACCACGGCCTTCTCGGGCAATGAGAATTACACGACCGTTGTGTCTCTCTATACGCTGAAGAACTCGTCCTATCAGAGGCCAAGGAGGAAAAACGTAAAGCAGCATCCCGAAAGGCCACGGC
Organism: Ichthyophis bannanicus; assembly: GCA_033557465.1. Classification (NCBI taxonomy): domain Eukaryota; kingdom Metazoa; phylum Chordata; class Amphibia; order Gymnophiona; family Ichthyophiidae; genus Ichthyophis; species Ichthyophis bannanicus. Next base: position 150,068,716 of record CM066047.1, read on the forward strand.
TGGGCCAGACCGTCGAGACTTTCTGACATGCGCTCTCTCCGCCTGCTGAAAAAATGACTCGCCATGGCATTGCCAAAGGTGGCCATCAGATCCATTACCGGCTGGCCCCAGCAACAGGTGAGGCTGTGAAACACCGCCATATTCAATTCCCATTCTCCCGGATCTATCACATGTCGGCTGAGATAATCTGCCTGCACATTGTTGCGTCCTGCCACGTGCGCTGCCGAAAGAGCCACTAGATGCGTTTCCACCCAACACATCAGTTTCTGACTCTCTTCCAACAAGATGGAACTGCCTGTTCCTCCCTGCCGATTGATATAGGACACCGTCACCGCATTGTCGGAAAAAACTCGAACTGCTTTCCCTTCGATGAGATGACAAAACTCGTGAAGCGCTAAACGAACCGCTCGGAGCTCCAAAAGATTTATGGAGGAACCTTCCGTCTCCGGTGGCCAACACCCCTGAGCCATTTGCGATTGACAATGCGCCCCCCAGTCCGCCAGACTGGCATCTGTCGTGAGCAGCACCCAGTCCAGTGGGTTCAGCGGCACCCCCGCTCGAAGATGGACGGGATCCAGCCACCACAGCAGACTGTCACTTACTTCCTGCAGCCGAAGCAATTTGCGACCCAGTGGATGATCTTGCGGCGACCACCCGGACAGCAAGGCCTGTTGCAAGGGACGCATGTGTGCTCGAGCTCAGGGTACTAGGTCTAAGGCCGCCGCCATGGAGCCGAGAAGTTGCAACGCCACGCTGTTGGAGCTTTCAAGCGCAAGAACGCAGTCACTTGCCTCAAAATCTTTTGTACTTGCTCTCCGGCAAAAACACCGCTCCTACGTTTGTGTCGAACACTGCTCCCAAGTAAAGGAGCCATTGCACCAGTCACAATTGACTCTTGGCCTGGTTTATAACCCAGCCTAACCGTTCCAGCAGATCGACCACCCGCGCTGTCGCTACCACTGACTCCGACACGGACGGAGCCTGAATCAACCAATCATCGAGATACGGGTGCACTAGAATGCCTTCTCGCCTTAACGCCGCCGCCACCACCACCATTACCTTCGTGAAGGTGTGGGGCGCCGTAGCCAAACCAAAAGGCAACGCTTGGAATTGAAAATGACCCATGGGCACCGCAAAACGTAAAAACCTTTGATGCTCGGGTCGGACGGGTATATGGAGATAGGCCTCTGTGAGATCTATAGACGTAAGCACCTCTGAGGGCTGTACCGCACAAATAACCAACTGAAGAGTCTCCATGTGGAAGTGCGGAACTCTCAGACAGCGGTTGACGTGCTTGAGATCCAAGATAGGACAAAAAGATCCTTCCTTCTTGGGCACCACAAAATAAATCGAGTACCGACCTAACCCTAACTGGTTGTGAGGAACCGGCACCACCGCCCGCAGGCAAAGCAACCGAAGAAGAGTCTCCGCTACCGCCATCGCCTTTTCCGCTGGCCCACAGGGAGACATCACGAAAGCCTCTGTCAACAGTCGAGCAAATTCGAGGGCGTATCAGTCGCAAATAATTTCTAGAACCCAGAGGTCTGATGTTATGGTGGCCCAGACGGAAAGGAAAAACTGAAGATGACCTCCTACCGGAATTTCCGTCTGGACCGAACTCCCTTCATTGTGGCTTCTTGATGGAGTTCTGTTGGGTTGAAAAATAACCCCTGCCGAACCCCCGAGCTCCCCGAAAGGACTGCCCTCGAGCCACAAAGCGTCCCCTTTGATAAGGGGTAAACCGAGAACCTCTGCATCTACAAAAATCTCTCGATGGAACTCTGTGCAGACCGCTAGGCTTCTGACCTCTTGGGCGATCTTCCGGAAGACGACCTCCTTTAGAGAGTCTCCTAGATCCTTCACAATCTTTTCCAGAGCAGCTCCAAAAAGTAGCGTGCCCTTGTACGGCAGCTTACTGAGACGCGTCTTAGAGGAAACGTCCGCCACCCAATTCCTTAACCATAGAAATCTCCTGGCAGCAATGACCCAAGCCATAAACTTCGCTGACACTGACAAGATCATAGAAGGCATCAGCTAGGTAGGCTGTGGCTGACTTTAGCTTTGCCCCTTCTTCATCGTCTGCTTTAGTATGAGCACTGCCTTGAATCCAACGAATGGATGCTCGGGAAACATAAGCGCTGCAGATAGCCGCTCTCAGCAACAAGGCGCAGGTCTCAAAAGTCTGCTTCAAAAGAGATTCCAGTTTCCTGTCCTGCAAATCTTTGAGGGCCACCCCGCCCTCCACAGGAATCCTGGTCTTTTTAGTCACAGCTGACACCAAGGCATCCACCTTAGGCATCTTCAGCAAGTCCTGCTCCTCTTGTGGCAACGGATACAAGAGGCCGATAGTCCGAGCTCCCTGAAGAGTAGCCTCTGGACATTCCCACTCAGACTCCACCATCTGCTTCATAACTCAGTGTACGGGAAAACATCTTTGTTCAGTTTTAAATCCTTGGAGCAGAGGATCCTCCAAAGGCTGTTCCTGAGTCGCTGGAAGGACAAGATTCAACGCTGCTAGCGTTTGTGAAATAAGCGCCCACAATTCTTCCTTTCTAAATACACAAAATAAACTAGGATCCTCATGGGCACCCATGTCCCCTTCCTCAGGATCAGTGGCCCACTGATCCATGCCAGAGTCTGCTAGGATCTCTCCTTCTATTCCCTGGAGATCTGAGATGAGCAGCCCAACGTTATCGGCGCTTCCCTGCACCCCCTGGACTGATTTGGACGTGCCCTCTCCCGGGTCCAAGAGAGAAATGTCCTGTACTGGATTTTGAAAGGGGAGGGGGACAGGGTCTTTACCCTGAGCCTGATGCCACTTTAGACAATAAGCCTGATGCAAGGCTAAAATAAATTCAGCCTCTAAGCTTCCCGGCGTTGCAGCTAAAGCCTGTGAAGGAGCTTCCCCCACTGAAATAGGCTTCTTTGTTTTCGCCTTTTTCTTCGTGGTACCAGCCTTACTAGAACTCAAAATGTCTGACTTATCTGAAATGGCTACCTTTCCTGCCATTTCTGACACATTTTGAAGGCCCCCTGCCAGATCGTAGGAATCCGATCGGCCCTCCATACCGGCGATTCTAAACGGGACGAAACCAGAGCGAAAAGAAAAAGCAATCGCCGAGCAGAGACCCCGGACCAACACGCCGCTCAGAATCGCTGCTAAAACAAATGAGACGGAACTATGCAGCTGCTCTCTCCTATGAGAACTACCCGATCGTGCTGCTCAAGATGAAAATAAAAACTGTGCAATCAGACTGACCTTCGTTGTCTTCTCCGATGCTAGGAACCGCTGAATGCCCCGCTCAGAACACTCGCTACTGCTGCTAATGGAAGAGTGTATCTGGCTCCGGGGGCGGGCTGAAGGTCTCTGGGGCTCCTAAGTATCCGCACTCACACCCCAGGCAAAGGAGCTAACCCCTAAAGCAGGCTCTGACTCTCTGCTCCGATGAACCCGGTCTAGTGTTAAGTAATATGTAGAGACCGGGATAAAGAGCCCTGCTAGAGCTCTATCATTGCTGAAGAAAAACTAAACAAAATAAATAAAATGAATAAAATGAGACCAGATTAACAAACATTTAACTTGCTATCTCCAGGAGCCAGTCGATCAACGTCCCTTCAGCTGCTGAGGACTGAAAGACTGAGGAATGACCAGTAGGGGGGAGCCAGTCACCATTTCTGCAAAACTTCAGCTTTCAGTCCTCAGCTGCTGGAGAAGACTGACAACCCCTATAGTGCCTGGACTGGCCCGGAGAGACGATGAGGAAGGGCAACTTGCCGAGACGGGACTTGGACGAGCCATTGGCTGACCAATTTCGCAACCACAGACACCTGCGGGCGGCCACTACTGAGGCTGTGCTATTCGCGAGAGCCCTAATGAGGTCATAATGCACATCTGCTAGATATGCTGTTCCAGACTCCAGACGGTCCAGCTCCTTACGCTCCTCCTGATCCAGGCGCGGCGAAAGACGAAGTCGTTGAACCCAGAGCAAACAGGCCCGTGCTACCCAAGCCCCACAGATTGAGGCCTGCAAGGACAGCGCGTCCACATCAAAAACCTGTTTCAGAAGGCTGTCCACCTTATTGTTCTGCGCATCTTTTAAGGCTGCACCGCCTTCCACCGGAATAGTGGTCTTCTTCGTAACCGCTGCCACCGCCGCATCTATCCGAGGTGAGCGGAACCTCTCCTTATCGACTAAGGGGTAAAGCCTATTCATCGTGCGTATGCCCCTGAGCCCCGTTTCTGGCCGGTCCCATTCCTCCTGGATCATCTGGTCGACCACTCGGTGAACCGGATACTCCACCTGTGTTTGCCTAACCGCTTGAATAACTGGATCTTCCACCTCTTCTTCACTAGCAGATTGTGCAGCAAGATTCAACATCTGCATCGACTCCGTGATCAGAGCTGCCAGCTCCTCCCTACGGAAGACCCTTATGATCTTCACCTGATCTTTGGGTTCTTGGACCTCTCCCTCCTCCAGATCCTCCAACCCTTCCTCACGCTCCCAGTCTGGGTCCTCCACATCCAGTCAATCATTCCCCGCAGAAGATAGAGCGCGAATCCTAGCCCTCTTAGGTGCCAACGGCCCCCCGCCCCTACCCTCAGCGTCCAGTTACTGAGGCGGAACAGAAAACGGCCACGCCGCAGGCGACTTGTCCTACCGTTGCCAAAAAAAAGCCTGATGCATCATTAATATAAAATCAGGGCAAATGTCCCCCAGATCTGTGGGTCCCGGGACTGAGGGAGCCCCTGAAGGTTCTGCCGTCTCCTCCGGAGCATACCCCTGCACAGCTGACTGCACCGAGTCCAACCCTGCCCCAGTCGACGCTCCATGCGCCTCCAAGGCCTCCTTGATCTGAATCTGAGATTCCACGACAGAAGAAAGTGAAGCACAGCCGCGAGAGATACCCGAATCGGCAACCGTGCCTCTTTGGGTGCCGCAAACTATACACTGCGGCCTTGATGCCATAAGGCTGCAAGTGATACTGTCCGCTCTGCACCTGAACTAAATATCATCTTTTTCTTTTTTCTTTTTTTGAGAACGTGGAGGGAAAAACCTCCAATCTAGCCCTTAAAACTTTACAGGTAAGCCACTAAAGGCAGGAAACCCACAATAGCCGATGACCCGGCAGGAACCCCCACCCCTCCCGGGGGTTGAACACCCGCCAAAACATGAAGAACATCAAAAAAATCACCAAAATAACCCCCGTGAAAATTTGCAAAATAATTCTTTGTCGGATGTTACAGGAAAGGAACATATAATGGTATTATGTCCACCACACAGTCACATCCATTTTAATCAAAATTTGTAAAAACAAAAAACTCCGCTACTTAGCTGGATTGTAGAAAATGAAATTCAAAACTCTGGCATGACTTGCACGTTTCGGGTCGATGACCCTGTTTCAAGTGCTGCCATACTTCAAACAAACTGCCATCAGACGCTGAAATCAGCTGCTTCCGCAAAAGGGTCAGAAACTTCAATGAATGGCTATACTTCGCTTTGTTACCCTGCACCCACTCCCTAACCTTGAGGGTTAAGGAGGGATGGGCCTTTTGTAGTTGTGGGGGCCAATGAAAGTCGGGAACAAGAAATTTATTTTTATAAGGATTTTATTTTCCCCACTCCTTGGTGGACAGGAACAGGTGAGAGGATAACCAAATCAGGAACAAAGAAAAATCCAGGCTTTCAATACTGTGCTTTAAACTATTCTTCACCGTGGAGGCACATTACCTCATGTGTCCTTCTATCATGGATTCAGAAATAATCAGGTAAGAAATAATACTGCTCATCTGTTGAAACCAGATTACATTCCAGCTTATTTTAGTGCTTCATAAGCTCTTCATTTCAGTTGCTTAAACACTACTCATTTCATAAGCTTTTGCACTCAGGTATTTGGACAGCATAACAATCAGAATAAAGTACCAGATATGACCATTCAAGCTTGGCTCTTGTCAGCTCTGTCTATCAGCCCAATTGAGCAGTCCATTGGCTGATTAATGTCTATCATAGGCACCGGAGCAGGTAAGGGAATTCCTGTCTCAGGACTATTTCCTGCTTGAACGGAGTTCTGTTCAGAAACAGCTCTTTTGTTTAGAAACCGTTTAAACTCATTGAGCAGCAGTTCTGCCTGTCTTCTAGCTGGACTACCGGGAGGATATTCTCCTTGCTTAGGCAGGTAATTATTTACTTCTGGAGAGCAAATAATGCTGTCTCTGTTTAAACACTCAATGTTCGTGGTGGAGTTACCCCTCCCCCACTTATCTCTGTTTGTAAGTGTTGGATCAACACGTTCCTCTGCACGAGCTCTGCTCTTAAAGAATGCTTCAAAGGTAGGACCTTCTGAATTACCGTGGCCTAATTCTCCTGTGAACAGTTCAGCTGAATTCTTTACGTCAGCTTGCTTGTTAAAAGCTTGAGCTGTTTGTTGAGAAAAACTAGGCTTATTTAAAGAGGTTTCAGGCTGTATCCAACGTCTCTCACACTGCCTGAAACTATCCTGTGCTTTAAAATCAGGAGTCACTCTTTCTGGCTTATAAAACTTGTCAAAGGAATTAAATGTAGCAGGTACCTTAAAATGAGGCTTGTCAGAGAATGCTTTGCCAGGGTGCGTTTCTCTCCAAGGGTAAACTCTGTCTCCCAGAAACCTAGGCTTTAATCCTGGGTCTCTCAGTGCTTCCAACCTCTGTTGCTCCCAGACGGTTCTTTCAGGCACTGAGTATCCCTGGCACCTACTTCCTGGTTCTGAATCAGTTTCCCTTGTTTTGCAGCTGGGCTGTGTTTCTCTAGCTGGGTCAAAGGACTCTGCATTCAAAAGAGCTTCTTGCCTTTCCAATGTCCTTTGCCTTCTCATTCGTGGGCTCAATCCACTTTCACTTCTCATTCCAGTCGTACTGCTCATTCCCCATCTTCCACTCGTTCTCATCTGCCCTCTACTACTGTCTTCCTTCTCTCTGCTTAACAAGGGGCCCCTGCTCTGGGAAGCCCGCCTCCTACTAGGGCGTGCCCAATCAGCAGCTCTGGTTCTCTCCTCCCCTGAGGTGAGCTGTGTTAGCTGATTAGTTGCCTGCAGCTTGTGCTGAGAATGGAAAACCTTGCCTTTTCCTGCAATACCTGAACCAACCAGCGGGTCAGTATCAGTTTCCATGGCTTCTGGACTTGCCACTGCGTCACAGCTGTCAATCACAGCAAGCTACCAATGAAACTACAGGGACAACCCACTAACTAGGGGAGGCCCTGTGATCATCAGGTAAATCAGTGAATACTAAGTCAAAATTTCTCTGTTAAGACCATCAGGTTGTACCGTTCGTAGTTGGAAAATCCAACGTTGCTCACAACTTTGTAATTTATTGACACGATCTCCACCTCGAGGGTCCATTGGGATGTAATCAACAACGGACCACCGTAAATCCTGAAATGTATGGCCAAAAGCAAGACAATGTTCAACCACTGGAGCTGTCTCGATACGTTGTCTCAAACGAGAAGCATGTTCACTTATCCGGATTTTAACCATCCGGTTAAATTACAAAGTTGTGAGCAACGTTGGATTTTCCAACTACGAACGGTACAACCTGATGGTCTTAACAGAGAAATTGATTGGCTTAGTATTCACTGATGTTACCTGATGATCACAGGGCCTCCCCTAGTTAGTGGGTTGTCCCTGTAGTTTCATTGGTAGCTTGCTGTGATTGACAGCGAAGTATAGCCATTCATTGAAGTTTCTGACCCTTTTGAGGAAGCAGCTGATTTCAGCGTCTGATGGCGGTTTGTTTGAAGTATGGCAGCACTTGAAACAGGGTCATCGACCCGAAACGTGCAAGTCATGCCAGAGTTTTGAATTTCTTCTTCTACAATCCAGCTAAGTAGCGGAGTTTTTTGTTTTTACAAATTTTGATTAAAATGGATGTGACTGTGTGGTGGACATAATACCATTATATGTTCCTTTCCTGTAACATCCGACAAAAAGAATTATTTTGCAAATTTTCACGGGGGTTATTTTGGTGATTTTTTTGACATTCTTGATATTTATCACTGAAATGGGGGTTGTTTTGATAAAAACATGAAGAACAGCAAACCCACTAAACGAATGAAAACTAAAAGAAAACTACAAAGGACACCCTTCGCAGTCTAAAGGTACCGACCCAAAATGGCAAAGAAAAATAAAATCACCAAAGTAGGGTCTCACACGTGCCTCTGCTACTCAGCAGCCACGCGCTCCCCTTTAAAATGGCCACAGCCCGCTCATAAAATTAAGAAAAAAAGGGCGCCAAAGCAGCGAACCCTGCTACCTCCACTGCTACGCTGCCCCCTTAGCAGATCAACCTCCGCAGCTCCAGCAGACTGAACCCGGTGAACTGCCTACTGGTCAGCACAGCATTGCTTGCACCTGCGGTCACCTGGCGATACGGCACTCCCCGAACAGCACAGAGACAGCGGTTCCGCCACGACCTGAACAACGCCGATCAGCAACCGACTCATCGCAGCTGCTACACTCACTAGCCATGCTGAGCCGGCGTGAAGGGAGCGCTAGGCAGGAGGCTCACCCCCGGCAAATCTGGGAGGAGAGCACACCCGGTTTAAACACAAGAGCTGTAATACAAGTCAGGGAGCATGTAAGAAAGATTTTTTTCTTTTTTTTTTTTCTTTTTTTTTTTTTTTAAAGTACAGCACCCAATTTCTAGCCTGTAAACCCAAATTTAAACCAATTTATATCAAATGAAATCAAATTAAAATGAATTCAAATTAAAATCCCATTCAACTAATCTCTCCTACAGATTCCTTATCTGTCACTCTAGTGAGCCTCAGCCCAGGCTCACAACATCCTCCTGCTGCATGGAGACTGGTCACACTGGGGCCGATTGGAGTTTACAGCAGGCTATATCCAGTGATGTCAGAATTCTGTCATGCCAGTCTCCAAGCTGCAGGAGGAGGTTGACAACCCAGAGGTAGAGGACTGAACTGGAGGAACGATAAGGAACTTTCCATTTCCCCTCGCAGTTCTTACTGGATCTTCGTCTGTTTTGTTTTTGCATAATTTGCTTAACAGCTGATCACATCCAAGTAAATGACAGAAGGTTCATTAAAAATGTGGGGGGGAATCCTCCAACTTTATTGGGTTAAAATTTAATTTGAAACTTAATTTTCATGGTGGCAGATCACCGGTACTTTTGGCCGGAAAAAGTAGATCACGACCTGTTCAAAGTTAGACATGCCTGGTTTATCCCAACAAAATATAGAAAGACTAGGGGACATGCAATGAAGCTACGTGTAACCTATGTAAGCCTAATAAGATAAAGTATTTTTTCACTCAACATGTAATCAAACTCTGGAATTCATTATCTAAGGATGTAGTAAAAGCTGTTAGTTGTTTAAAAAAGGTTTGGACAAGTTCCTGGAGGTAAAGATCCATAAATCATTATTAAAGGGGACCTTGGATATCAACTGCTTGCCCCAATACAAGCATTGTGGAACCTGTGCCTTTTGGGGAAACTGCTAGGTACTTCTGACCTACATTGGCCACTGTTGGAAACAGGATAATCGGGCTTGATGGACATTGGTCTGAATCAGTATGGCTTATCTTATGTTCTAACAATCCAATGTGTGGAGTAATTGTTCTGAAGAGTTTGTCGTGAAATCAAGGAAAAAGGTGGGCAGCACAATGGACTGGTTCAAATGGAATTGCAAAACAACTTTTGGAAGAAACTTTGGATGAGTCCGTAAGAGCACTCTATTGTGCAGGAACCGTGTGTATGGAGGATAGTGGACCAGGGCCTGGAGTTCACCTACTGTCCACACAGATGTTATAGCTATGAGGAAAACAGCTTTCCAGGTTGTTGTTGTTGTTAAGTGCCGTCAAGTCGGAGTCGACTCATGGCGACCCTCTGGATAGCTATCCTAAATTGTGTTCGGTCTGCAGTCAGGCGGCTCATTGTTGACAGACTTCGGGCAGTCCATGGTATATACACAGTATTCGCTGCCAGCACCATAATTCAAAGGCATCAATTTTCTTCCTATCTTTTTCACTGTCCAGCTTTCACATCTATATGATGTTATTGAAAATATCATGGCTTGAACAAATCTAATCTTTGTATGGAGAGAGACATCTCTGCTCTTGAGAATCTTATCTAGGTCTTTCATAGCCATTCTGCCAAGAGCAATGCGTCGTCTGATTTCTTGACTGCTTGTTGCTTCTTTATTGATAGTTGATCCAAGTAGGTTAAAGTTGTTCACGATTTCAATTTCTTCTCCTTCAACGATGAACCTGTTGATTATGCCAGTTGTCATGATCTTTGTTTTCTTTACATTAAGGTGCAGGCCCATTTTGAGACTATGTTCTTTGATTGTGAGAAGCAAATGTTTCAGATCATCTTCACTTTCAGAAAGTAATGTGGTATCAGCATAGCGAAGGTTGTTGATGAGTCTTCCACCAATCTTCACACCTCTGTTGTCTTCATACAATCCTGCTTCTCTGATGATTTGTTCTGCATATAAATTAAACAGGTAGGGGGAAAGTACATAGCTTTGTCTTACACCTTTGCTTATTTTAAACCATTCTGTTTCTCCTTGTTCCGTTCGAACTGTTGCTTCTTGATCAATGTACAGATTGTGCAAGAGTACGATCAGGTGTTCTGGTATACCCATGCTTCTTAATGTGGCCCAGAGTTTCTCATGGTTTACACAGTCAAAAGTTTGCTATAGTCGATAAAGCACAAATAGATATCCTTTTGGTATTCTTTAGTCTTTTCAAGGATCCATCTCACATCCGCAATGATGTCTCTCGTTCCTCGCCCTTTCCTGAACCCTGCTTGCACTTCAGGTAGTTCTTGTTCCAGGTATGGTTGTAGTCTCTGATCCCACATGCCAGCAAGATTCTACTAAAGATTATTCATAATCTTTAGTAGAATCTTGCTGGCATGTGGGATCAGAGCGATTGTGCTTTCCAGGTAAACTACTTTAAAGAAGCCAAGCAGAGTGGCTCAAAGGGAGGCTTCATAAATTCTGTTTAGTCCCATGAAGGAAGAGGTGGTTTGATTGGAGGTTTAATATTCATGAAATCTGTCATGAAGCGCAAAATAAGCAGGTGAACTGATATAGGCTTACCATCCACCAGAGCATGGGTAGCTGCTAAGGCACTTTTTGTGTATTTTTATCTGATCATGCTGTTAAGTAGGCCAAAAGGCGAGCCACAAAGCTGCTAATTACTCTAAATGAACCAGATATTAGATGCTCAGCTTCATATTAAATGCCTTCATCCAATTCCTTGGGACCTTGCTAAGGGACACAAAACTATAGTAAGATAAGATGTATCTGTGAAAACATATTTGGGGTTATTATACAGACCACATTTTGTCTTTTGGGGAAACTGCTAGATTGGCCACTGTTGGAAACAGGATACGGGGTTTGATGGAGCCTGGTCTGACTCAATATGGCATATGGTGAAATTAGATTTACCTGCTAATTGTTCCTGGAGTGGACACAGTCTAGTCCCGAAACGTCTGGGTTGCCCATCTCATCTAGCAGCTTGGAGACTGAGAAACTCCTTTTGTGACATCACCAGTATATCTCCCTGGTGTCCGCCTCCTGTCACCAGTACCCTATTGACAAAGCAAACTCACCAGAGAAACAAGTAAGAATTTACCAACAACAGTAAATAATCCGAGCAAGAAAAGCTCACAAACAGCCATAGAGGCCCAGAAAACCCCCAAAGACTGACTGAAAACCTGAACAGGCCACCCCTTCCGCCTGAGAAAAAAACAGTAGCCTGAATCAGAAGAAAGCTCCCAAAAGCCCTCCTTTTACTTTTTTTTTTTTTTTGTGTCGTGCAGAGAGGATAAACACTAGAAGAGCTCTTACCTGAGAACCTTGCTGCCACTTCAGGCTGCCCTATGAGCCAGAACACTGAGAGGGATACGGGACTAGACTGTGTCCACTCCAGGAACAACAATTAGCAGGTAAGTCTAATTTCACCTTCCTGATCGTGTCCCCAGTCTAGTCCCGAAACCTCTGGGTCCGTACCAGAGCAGTGAACAAATATTCAATTACGGGAGGGACCAGGCAGGCCAGCCTGAAGAACTGTTGACACAAACGAAGCCTCCTCCGCCATCTGCACATCCAGCCAATAGTGCTGAACAAAGGAATTCAAAGAAGACCACGTCGCCGCTTTACAAATCTCCACCGGCGAAACCAACCGAACCTCGGCCCAGGACGCAGCCTGTGCTCTGGTGGAATGGGCCTTCAGCCCTTCCGGCACAACCCTGCCTTTCAAGAGAGATAGGCCGAAGCAATGGTCTCCTTAATCCAGCGCGTGATCGATGCTTTGGAAGCCGCCTCACCTTTTCGCTGCCCCGTGAAAAGAATAAACAGCCTATCCGACTTCCGAAAAGCCGCCGTCCAGCTAAGATATTTCTTTAACACCCGCCGGACATCCAAGAGGTGAAGACGCCGAGACGAGGGGTTCCCCTTTTCCGCGGCAAATATCGGTAGGGAAATATCTTGACTCACATGAAAAGCCGAGACCACCTTCGGAAGGAACGCTGGAACCGTGCGCAAAACCAGCATAGATGCAAAGAACGAGAGATAAGGCTCCCTGCAAGAGAGAGCCTGCAACTCCGAGACTCGTCTAGCCGAACAGCCACCAAAAACACCACCTTCAAAGTGAGATCCTTGAGCGACGAATGCGCCAACGGCTCAAAGGGCACCCCTTCCAACGCCTCCAAAACAAAAGGAAGATGCCACCTAGGAAAGACTGGCCGAGCCAGGGGCCTCACCAGAGTCACAGCCCTCAAGAACCGCTTCACATCACGTTGAATGCCGAGCGACTGACCCGCCAATTGAACCCGCAGGGAAGTCGCCGCTAGCCCCTTATTGAAGCCATCCTGCAAAAAATCCAATATCTGGGGAATAGAAGCCCTCAACGCCTCACACTGTCACACCCGGCACCACGCCTCGAAAACTCTCCAGACCCGTACATACGCCAGAGAGGTAGAGCGTTTCTTGGACTTCAACAGGGTATTGATCACCGCCGACGAGTACCCCCTGGAGCTTAACCGCGCCCGCTCAAGAGCCAAGCTGTAAGAGAGAACCGACTCACATGCGGCATGACCAAGGGACCCTTGCATCAATAGGTCTGCTCTGCAGGGAAGACACCAGGGCTTTGCCACCAACAACCTTACTAGATCGCCGTGCCAGGGACGACGCGGCCAATCTAGCGCTATAAGAATGAACTTCTCTACTCTTTGAAGCACCTGTCCTATCAGAACCCAGGGAGGAAACACGTACAACAGCTGACCCTCCGGCCAGACCTGCATGAGGGCGTCCAAGCCTTCCGACATCCTTTCCCGGCGTCTGCTGAAGAAATGACTGGCCTTTGCCGAGGCAAGGGTTTCCATCAGATCTATGACCGGCGAACCCCACCGGCAGACCACCATTTCGAAGACCTTGGGATGTAGAACCCACTCCCCCGGGTCCACCGTCACTCTGCTGAGAAAATCGGCTTCCACATTGTCCACTCCTGCTACATGTGCTGCCGACAGGTCCAAGAGATGCACTTCTGCCCAGCCGCAGAGGGCTGCGGCTTCGGCTTCTAGCGCTACACTGCTGGTGCCTCCTTGTTTGTTGACGTAGGCTACTGCCGTCACCTTGTCGGACAACACCCGGACCGCTTTTCCCTCGAGTAACGTCCGAAATTCCCGCATTGCCAGGAACACCGCTCTCAACTCCAAGCGGTTGATAGGCCACTCTCTTTCCTGAGGGTTCCAACGCCCCTGCGCAAACCTGCCCTGGCAATGCACACCCCATCCCAGCAAACTGGCGTCCGTCATCACCGCCACCCAGTCCGGGGCCTCCAGGGACTTTCCCCGCTCCAACGAGCTGGGACGTAACCACCAGGGCAGCGCTTGACGAACCTCCTCCGGACAGCTGAGTCTCCGGGACAGAGGATCCCACTGATGCGACCACCGGCGAAGCAGCACCCTCTGCAACGGTCTCATATGCGCTCTTGCCCAGGGAACAGTCTCTATAGCCGCCGCCATGGTGCCCAACAACTGAAGGTAGCGCCACGCTGTGGGAGCCCTGGCTGACAAAAACTTTTCCACCAGACTCCGCAGTACATGTGCTCGCTGTACCGTTAAGAACACTCTCCCACGCAGAGTGTCGAAACGCGCCCCTAGGTACTCCAGAACCTGGAAGGGCTGCAAGTGGCTCTTTCCTCGGTTGACAATCCACCCAAGACTTTCCAAGGTTACCACCCGGGACGTGACTCGCTCGCTCTCGGCCTGTGACTTCGCTCGGATGAGCCAATCGTCGAGGTAAGGATGCACGAGAATGCCCTCCTTGCGCAGCGCCGCCACTACTACCACCATAACTTTGGTGAACACTCTCGGTGCCGTGGTTAGACTGAAGGGCAACGCTTGAAACTGATAATGACCGAACGGCACCGCGAACCTCAGAAACTGGCGATGGTCCGCTCTTATGGGGATATGAAGATAAGCTTCCGATAAGTCCATGGACGTGAGAAACTCCTTTCTGCACCGCCACTATCACCGATCGCAAAGTTTCCTTGTGAAAATGCGACACCCGTAGGCAACGATTGACGCCCTTGAGATCCAGGATCGGCCGAATCCCTCCGTCCTTCTTCGGAACGACAAAGTAGATGGAGTATCGACCGCGACCGCAATGGTCTGGGGGCACGGGATCTATCGCCCGGAGGTCCAGCAGCCTCTGCACTGTCCCCCCGGAGAGCAGCGCACTTTGTTACAGACTTGCCAGGAGACAGCACGAAGGCCTCCCGCACTGGTCGCAAGAACTCCAGAGCGTAGCCATCGTGAATGATTTCGAGAACCCATTGGTCTGAAGTGATTTGGACCCAGGCAGGATAAAACAACCGCAAACGCCCCCCTACCTGAGTTAGGGGTGCCTGGGCCCCCCTCATCTCATTGTGGCTATTTGAAGCTAGAAGCGGAGGAGAAAGAGGCACCGAAACCCCTTCCTGCCCCGCAAAACCCCCGAAACCCCTGGTTTCTGTTGGGAAAGCGTCCCCTCTACGCTGTCGAGAAGCGTTGGGACCGAAAACGGCGTAAATCCCGGACGGACCCCCTGCCTCCGGGAGCTCCCCGAGACGGCTTTGGCTTATCCTCTGGTAACCTGCCACCTTTGGACTCCCCGAGATCCTTCACAAGCTTTTCAAAGTCCTCACCGAAGAACAGACGTCCCTTAAAGGGCAGCTTACTTAACCTAGCCTTAGAGGAACTATCCGCCGCCCAATCGTGCAGCCAGAGACACCGACGCGCCGCCACCGCAGACGCCATACTCTTAGAGAGGCCCCGCATAAAATCATAATGAATATCCGCCAGGTAGGCTGCTCCGGACTCCAATCGGGCAGCCTCGCTCGCCAGGGCACTCGGCTGCCCCTCCTGGACTTGCTGGGCCCAGTGAAGACAGGCCCGAGCGACCCATGCGCCACACACAACGGCCTGCAGAGAAAGGGCATTGACATCGAAGACCTGCCGCAATAAAACATCCAATTTCCTGTCCTGACCATCCTTGAGGGCCGCACTGCCCTCCACCGGAATAGTCGTCTTCTTAGTAACCGCCGAAACGGCCGCATCCACCTTCGGCGATTTGAAAACCTCCTTATCCTGGTCTAACAGCGGATACAGGTGACCCATAACCCGGGAGCCTTTCAAAAGGCGCCTCAGGCACGTTCCACTCTTCTTGAATCATTTCCTGAAACACCCGGTGGACCAGGAAAGCAGTCTGGGTCTTCCGAAACACCTGCAATAAGGGGTCTTCTAGCGTATCATCCCCCGCCGAGCCCGGCACGGGCATATTGAGCACTTTGAGGGTCTCAACAATGAGAGCAGGCAGCTCCTCCTTTCTAAAGACCCGGACAATTCTAGCCTGATCTTCCCTTTCGGCGATCTCCCCTTCTTCCAGCTCTTTATCCATGGCCAAACTGCGCTCCTCCTCATCGGACAACGGACCCTCCGAAGCTTCAGAGTGGACGCACAAGTCCCCCTCACCGCGGGGCTGCTTGCCCCCGGTCGGGGAAAGCCCCAACGTCGCGCCTGACTGATGCTTGTTTGCTCCTTTGGCCTACAACGCCAGCTTCTGCTGTCCCTGACAGCCTAGAACCGTCTGCTGCAGCAGCACCAGGAACTGCTGTGAGAAGATAGCAAACAAATCTGCCGGAGGGGCCGCCACCGAGGCAGAGGCTCCCGGGCCGGAGGATGGACCTGCCACCGGCTTCCCCTCCAACAATTCTGCGACCAGGGGGGCCGAGTGCTCCAAGATACCCTCCTGCGCATCCGACGCCAGCGCAGGGGCCCGACTCACCTCCACCGCGTCCCCCACGCAGCCTTGACAGACACCGGCGCTGGAAACGTTTCTGGCTCCACAGACCACGCACTGTGCCTTGGAAGGCATAGCTGACAACGCCCTCTGCCCTTGCAGCCTCTAGACCCGTTGCAGTGTCCGGGCAGGGAGAATACAAGCCCCCCCAAACAGCTGAGCCAGGGCAAAAATCCCATAGCCCGGCAGAAAAAACACAGCCCCCGGCTCTGAACGGCGCATTGCAATGTGTACGTTATTTTAGTTTAAATCTCCTTAAACGCGCACCCGGAAACTGGTCTAAATGCCGAAAAGCAAGAAAAAACCTCCTGGCCAGCTGCCCGAACACGCGGGCGCCACGCGGTCGGCCTGCTCATGCAAAATTTATTTATCTGCATTTATATCCCGCTTTTCACCGGGTCAAAGCAGTTGGGGGATACATTTAACACGAGGGGATATGAGACACATACACTAATACTTACAGGGAACATGGGCAATGGAGGGTTAAGTGGCTTGCCCAAGACCACAAGGAGCACCTGTGGGATTAGAAACCCCAGTCCTTCCGGCCCAAGGTTGCTGTCCTCTAGTGGGATTTGAACCACCGACCTTCCGGCCTGTAGTACCTTGCCCCAACCACTAGGCCACTCCTCCTCCCTAACACGCGTGAGTCAAAAGAGGACCTACTCTGCAGGCACCAGCGCTTACCTCGAGTGCCTGTGAGAGGAGAGAGCAGCACGCCCGGCTGAATCACGCTTTCCGCCGCCCCCGGGAGCGCTCAGTCGATCTGGCTGCAAGTCAAGAGGCTGCTTACCCAAAAAGAGAGAGCAGGCTGCAGATGGCGGGAAAGAGTCGCCGGACGCGCTAGCAGGCAGCACTTCTGCGTGGCGCCCCGGCAGACTCTGTATCCAAAAGAGAGACAGCTTGCACCCCCGGAGTCGAGTACCGGCACCGTATTGCCACCGGACACAGACTCCGAAACCTCTTATTTCACCCCCAGAGACAGGTAGAGGGAAAGAGGAAAAGAAGGGGAGGTGAAAGCAAAGCAAAAAAGGCCAGGTTGTGCAAGTCGTCAAGTCACAGAGTCTTAAAGAAACAGAAGCCCATTAATCAGAAAAAGAAAAAGCTAATGCCCAAAAGCAAAGAGAGAGGTAGTCCTCAAACCAAAACAAATTAGCTAAACTATCCTTAATCGTTTCTCCAGTGGGCCCGGACCCTCCGGGCTCCCATCTATCCAGCTGCTTGGAGACTGAGGTAACTGGTGACAGGAGGCGGACACTGGGGAGATATACTGGTGATGTCACAAAAGAAGGAGTTTCTCAGTCTCCAAGCTGCTAGATGAGATGAGCAACCCAGAGGTTTCGGCACTAGACTGGGGACACGATCAGGAACTTATGTTCTTACAAGGATACTTCAACAAAAATGTACCACTAATGAAGAACCAAAAATTACTTATATTTCTTCTGCCACATCAGGAAATATGTTCATTTAAAGTACTCCAAATGATGATGGAAAACAAATTCCTTAAGTACCAAGTCCACACCCAGAATGCCTTCCTTCCCATATCTAACTACCAAGATGCTGTACCACAATATCGTAAATCCTCTATGTGGAATGCCGGACAAATCTGGATATGTCAACATGTCCATTTCTATTAGCACTTCTAGTCATTAAGTTAAGAAGATGTTGTATACAGCACAAAAGCTTAATAGTATTCAATTCAGAAAAATGTATTACTGAATGCCAGGAAACAAAGGCAGACAGCTTATCACCACCAATAGTTTTCAAGAGGCAGTTGGATTTAATTTTAAAAGACACCACACTGACATGATCAATCAATCATTATCCAGTCACAGCAATCAGCCTTCTTTTAAATGCCAGCTACCATGGCTATATAAAAACCATGTATCCATATAATGGCCAGCATTGGCACTGTCTGTATGGTGGTGCTATATAGCTAGGCTATCCCAGTGGTTCTCAATTCTGTTCTGGTTTAGTCAGTCAAGTTTTCAGGATATCCACCATGAGCAATGATGAGAGATTTGCATGCAATGGAGGCAGCTGAATATCGCAGTTATACAGACAGTGCTGGAGTGATCTGGAACACAAGTGGCAAATTATCTGAATAGTGCTGAGACTGTCAGGATTTTCAGGACACCATCAATACAGTGCTGTGGAATATCTTTTTTGGCACCACTTATCCAGTTAGCAGATGCTGCTAAATAGTTACATGTCTTTGCAAAATTGACCCAAAAGGTTTTAATTCTACAAATATCACACCTGGGCCAGACACTATTACAATTCCGACAATCAGTCACCTCCAAAATTTATCTATGCTCTGTGTTCATAAAGAACACAGCTTGAAAGCAATAATTCAAAAGCACTTACTTGTTGTTCAGGGTCTGATTTATTTTAGCTATTATTCCTAAAGATGGATCAATTTTGACATGTGTTGTTGACATCACCCCAACCACTACAATAAGCCAGCTGGAAGGGCTTGCTGGATACACTCCTGTGAGGATTCCATTCTGAAAAGAAAACCTCAAATTAGGCTCTATTTTGCATTTCTTTACTTCTTTGCATACAATTATTTATTTATTTATTTACATTCTCTTATATACCGCGCTATTCTGCATCTGTGCGGTTTACATTGAACAACCTGAAATTACATTGAACAGGGCACTATAACTTGGAGATAGCCCATGTTCCCTGTAAAATAGTTATGGAGGGTTAAGTGGCTTGCCCAAGACCACAAGGAGCACCTGTGGGACAATCTAAAACCATAATGCAGAGTCACAGATTCTAAGGTATCTGCCACAAGAAGCCTGACCTAATCAATATTTGCATTTAAAGCACTTAAACAGATAAACAAATAAAAACATTAGCTGGCTCAAGATTTAGACACAGAGGCCCTGTCATTTAAGGTGAAATTAGACTTACCTGTAGTTGTTGTTCCTTGAGGAACTCCAGTCAAGTCTACATTGACCCCCCCGCCTACCACATCCCATTGGACAGCCCCCGGTCGACAATGGATAATCAACCATCACCTCCGTCCCCCCCATCCCAAGAGCTCTCGCATCCACTACGAATCCTACATGCCCCATGTGAATACTTACTACTGTATAATTTGTATATAATTTGTATATAGTTCTCCCCAGTTCATCCAAGTTTTTGACCACCTGTTCCATGTAAACTCAATGTACCATACTGTATTGTAGTGTGTTTCTGTTCTTCTGTGAACCGCACTGATTATAATAGCACGGTATATAAGAAATGTTAATAAATAAATAAATAAGTCCCAGAATCTCTGGGGTTTAGCACCTCCTCCAGCAGCTTTGGAGACTAAGCACGTCATCTCTTTTGATGACACCAGTATAAGTAGGCAAGGACCGCCTCTCCACTCCCAGTACCTATTGACAAAGCAAACTCAGAGCAACAAATAAGTAGCTAGAATAACCAAACACTCTTCTATTCATACAACTATTTACTTAGGTTTGTACTATATTTTCCTTTTTTTTAACCAATTCAGCCTAAACCAAAATCTTAATCTACAACTCTAACTCTAACTAAGTTTCCCCGGAAGGAAAACTATGTAGTAGTATACCTCTGCATCGGCATGCCCCCATTTTTCCACCTTAGGACAGCGAACCTATTCGTATCCCCACTTGTAATCCAAAGGACTGCTCTTCCCAGAAACGGAATCTTTATTCTAATCTCAGTGTTAACCCGCTTCAGGCTGCAATCCAAATAGGAACCAAGGGCGGGATCCGGGACTGGACTGGAGTTCCTCAAGCAACAACAATTAACAGATAAGTCTAATTTCACCTTCCTTTTCGTCCCTCCAGTCCAGTCCCAGAACCTCTGGGGATGTAACAGAACAGGAATCAACAACGGGAGGGACCTGCTAGACCAGACTGAAGCACCGCTGATCCAAACAGGACATCCTCGGATGCCTGCACATCCAGACGGTAATGCTTGACAAAGGAATTCAAAGAAGACCAAGTTGCCGCTCTGCAAATATCCACGGCCGGTACCAAACTATATTCCGCCTAGGAAGCAGCCTGTGCCCTAGTTGAGAGTGCCCTCAGACCTTGGAGTGGAGGAGTGACCTAGTGGCCAGAAGGTCGGGGGTTCAAATCCCACTAGAGGGCAGCAACCTTGGGCTGGAACAACTGAGGTTTCTAGTCCCACAGGTACTAATTGTGGTCTTGGGCAACCCACTTAACCCTCCATTGCCCATCTTCCCTGTAAGTATTAGCGTATGTGTCTCTCATCCCCTCATGTTAAATGTATCCCCCAACTGTGTTGTGACCACTTTGATTGAAGGATAAGGTGGTATACAAAACTGTCTAAATAAAAATAAATAAATGTCTTACCCTTCAAAATATAAGCCGCTGCAATGGCCTCTTTGAGCCACCTGGAAATAGAAGACTTAGCCGCAGCTTCTCCTCTCCTAGGTCCTCCAAATAATACAAACAACCTATTTGACTTATGAAAGGACGCTGTACCGCGGGGGTACTTTATGAGCATCCGGCGAACATAAGAACACAAGATATGCCATACTGGGTCAGACCAATGTCCATCAAGCCCAGTATCCCGTTTCCAACAGTGGCCAATCTAGGTCATACGTACCTAGCAGTTTACCCAAAAGACACAGGTTCCACAATGCTTGTACTGGGACAAGCATTAATATCCTACGTCCCTTCTTAATAATGATTTATGGACCTTTCTTCAAGGAACTTGCCAAAACCTTTTTAAAACCCAGCTACATAACAGCCTCTACAACATCCTCCGGTAACAAATTCCAGAGTATGATTACACGTTTAGTGAAGACATTTTCTTTTATTAGTCTTAAATAGTTTACCCTGTAGCTTCACTGCATGTCCCCTAATCTTTCTATATTCTGATAATGTAAACAATCGATCTACGTTTACCGGTTCCAGTCCGTTCATTAATTTAAAGACTTCTATCAAATCTCCCCTTAGCCGTCTCTTTTCCAGGTTAAAGAGCCCTAACCTTTTTAGCCCTTCTTCATAGGAGTATCCTTCCATCCCCTTTACTATTTTGGTGGCTCTTCTCTGAACCTTTTCTAATAACGCTATATTCTTTTTAAGATACGGTGACCAGAATTGCACACAATATTCAAGGTGCGGTCTCACCATGGAACAATATAGCATAGTAACTCACCTGTAACAGGTGATCTACGGGAACAGCAGGAATTTAGTCCTCACATATGGGTATCGTCGGTACAGACGGAGCCTGCACGGGAATGCTCCCCAGCGTCCAATTAGAAAGCTTTTGGGAGCATCCCACAGCGCCTGCGTGCTGCCTTCCCGCCTTTCCCAACTGCCTCTCTCCAGTTGAGTTTTAAAGCTGAGGCAGAGAGAGAGAGGGAAAGAGAAAAAGATAGAGAGATACAACTCCTAGGGGAGGTGGGTGGGTTTTGAGGACTAAATTCCTGCTGTTCCCCGAGATCACCTGTTACAGGTGAGTAACTATGCTATCTCCAGGAACAAGCAGGAATGTAGTCATCACATATGGGGACTCCTTAGCTTTATATACCAGGGAGAGACCCCCAGAAGTTGTGGGTCCCTGAGAAGGGCTTCATTTCCCCCCATGGATCTCTCACATCCTACCAGGGATGGTGGGTAGGAGTTGATTAGGTATGGAACAGGTGTTGGAGAACAGCCTGACCAAACAAGGCATCCCGGCGGGAGTCCTTGTCCAAGCAGTAATGGGCTGTGAAGGCATGAACCGAGGCCCAGGTGGCTGCTCGACAGATGTCGTCGACAGACGCAGAGTGCAGATGAGCCATTGAAGCTGCCATGGCTCTCACATTGTGAGCTGTGACATGGCCCTCCAGAGGAAGATTCTTACTCTGATAGGCAAAGGAAATACACTGATCAATCCAGTTAGATAGTGTTCTCTTGGAGACTGGAAGTCCCAAATGAGAAGGATCAAAAGCACCAAAGAGTTGAGAGGACTTTCTATGTTGCTGTGTTCTTTGTAAGTAAAAGGCTAAAGCTCTTTTACAGTCCAAAGTATGAAAGTTTCTTTCTGCATTTGATGCATGAGACCTTGGAAAGAACGCCGGTAGCTAGACCGCTTGGTTTAGATGAAAAGGCGAGACCACCTTTGGCATAAGGCGTGGATGAGTCCTAAGGACTACCTTGTCATGATGGAACCTTGTATAAGGAGGATCAGCTACTAGTGCTTGAAACTCACTGATGCGACATGCTGATGTGATTGCTATGAGAAAGATAACCTTCCAAGAAAGGAATTTCAAGGAGGTAGTAGCTAAGGGTTCGAAAGGTGGCTTCATGAGCTGACCAAGAACCAAATTTAAGTCCCATGCCATAGGTGGTGGCTTAAATGGAGGCTTAGTTAGCAGACGGCCTCTCATAAATCTTGCTATAAGAGGATGGGAGGAAATAGGATGTCCATTTAGGGGCTTGAAGGAAGACGCAATAGCACTCAAATGGACCCTCACCGAGTTAGTCTTAAGACCTGCACTGAATAAATGAAGGAGATACTCCAGCAATGATTCCAAAGATATCGCAAGGGGGTTAAGACCCTTTTACGAACACCATATGGTAAACCTTTTCCACTTGAAAGCAAAAGAGCGTCTTGTGGAAGGTTTCCTGGAAGCAAAAAAAATATCCTTTACTTGCTGAGGGATATTAAGATCATGGAGATCTAGGCCTTCAGCAACCAAGCCCTGAGATGCAGAGACTGGGGATTGGGATGCCATAACATTCCGTCCTTCTGAAATAGGAAATCTGGAGCAGACCCTAACTCCAGGGAGGGAGCTTGAGAGAGATGTAGCAGCAGAGGATACCACACTTGCCGTGGCCAATGTGGAGCTATGAGAATCATATGGTCTCTCTCTCTTTGAAGCTTGAACAGGGTTTTGGGAATTAGGGGAATGGGTGGAAAGGCATACAGGAAGTCTTGACCCAAGTAAAGGAGGAAAGCATCCCTGGCCTTAGCCCCCTGAGCTGGAATTTCGAAACAGAACCGGGGAAGTTTGGCATTCCACGGACTTGCAAGGAGGTCTATGTCCGGGGTTCCCCAAAGTTGAAATATCCTGGCTACCTGGTCTGCATGCAGAGACCACTCGTGTGGAAGCAGAACTCGACTGAGTCTGTCTGCCCAAGAGTTTTGAATGCCTGGCAGATACACTGCCAGAAGATGAATCTGATGTTCTCTGGCGAGGGCCCATAGTCGCAAAGCAACAGAGCCTGTTCCCCCCTGCTTGTTCACATAGAACATGGCTGCTTGATTGTCCGTATGAATGAGGACTGTCTTGTAGCTGAGCAGGGTGTGGAACACTCGCAGAGCAAGGAAGATTGCTCTGAGCTCCAAGAGACTGATATGTAAATAACTCTCCTGTGGAGACCAGGTGCCCTGGGTGGAGAGGTCTTGCAGATGAGCTCCCCAACCCATTGGAGAAGCATCTGTTGTGAGAGTTGCTAGGGGTAAGGGTTGTTGAAAAGGGGACCCCAGCAACAGGTTTTGAGTGGACTTCCACCACTGGAGGGACAAAATAAGGCGCCTTGTGTTTGCTATTTTGTCTGACAGGCATCCTGATGCCTGGGTCCATTGGGTGGATAAAGTCCACTGAGTTGCCCTCATATGGAGGCGAGCATAGGGAACCACATGCACACTAGATGCCATGTGGCCTAGTAGCTGTAACATTTCTCGAGCAGTTAGATGAGGCTTTAGCACTGCTTGAGAAGTTAACTGCACCAGGCGAAGGCAACGGGCCTTTGGGAGATAGGCCCTTGCCTTTGTGGTATCCAGCAAAGCTCCTATGAACTCTAAAGACTGAGTGGGAGTTAGACTGGATTTTGGGATGTTTATTATCAGCCCTAAATACTGAAGGATACGCATTGTGCAGGATAGAGAAGTCCTGGCATCTGACTCTGTTGGGGCTCAAATGAGCAAGTCGTCTAAGTAGGGAAAGACGAATATCCCTAGAGTGCGGAGAAATGCTGCTACAACAGCCATGCATTTCGTTAACACCCTTGGTGCTGAGGCCAGGCCAAAAGGAAGCACCATGTATTTGTAGTGCTTTCCCTGAAAAAGTAAGCTAAGGAACCTTCTGTGAGTTGAATGGATAAGAACATGGGTGTACGCATCCTTGAGATCTAGAGAACAAAGCCAATCCTGACTCTGAAGGTATGGCAGCAGAGACCCGAGAGAAATCATTTTGAATTTCTCCTTGACAAGGAATTTGTTCAATTCTCTGAGGTCTAAGATAGGTCTGTAACCCCCTGTTTTCTTTGGGATAAGGAAATAAGGGGAATAGAACCCTGTACCCTGCTGATTTAGGGGTACTTCTTCTATTGCCCCTTGGGCAAGAAGGATAGCGACCTCCTGACCTAACAGGTTGATGAGAGAGGTCAGAGAATTGAACTGCTTTACTATTGTGTGAGGGGGCATGCTTGAAAAATGAAGCTCGTACCCCTCCTTTGGAACGGTGAAAGATTCTGGTCCCTCGAGAACCAGGAAGGCTAAGTTCTCTAGATGAGAGTCAGCCTGCTGGGCCGGTTGAGGCCTAGCAGCCTTTGCTTTCTTCTGTTTGGGTGGTTGCTGACCTTTCCTTGGAAGCTGACCTGCAGAACATCCCTGCTAAACATATGCAGGATAAAATCTTTTCTTTTTATTAAAGAATGGTTTCTTGAACAATTTCTTTCTAGCAGGATCAGCAATGGACTTGGATAATCTATCCAAGGTGGAATTTTCAGCATCCATTTAATTGGCCTTTTCCTGCCAATCTTTACCAAACAGGTTCTCACCCGTACAAGGGATATTTCCCAATTTGTCTTGTACCCAGAGCTCTAGATCAGATGCCTGGAGCCAAGCAATTCTACGTGCACCTATGGCAATAGCCGAGGTTCTGCTTATGCACTCAAAGCAGTCAAAGGCTGCACGGTTGGAAAATTTAGAAACATCTTGGGCATGTTTGACCAAAGTGAAAAAATCCTGTCTTCTATCCTCAAGAAGAAAAGGACAAAGCATCTAAATCATCTGTGACCTCCTTCAGGAGCATTCCCATATAGAGACTATAGGAACTGATCCTGGCAGAAAGCATGAAAGCTTGGAAGAACCGACATCCAAAAGCATCCAGGGTTCTGCACTCATGTAATGGAGGATTAGAGGCATGCCTTTTTGCACTCTTGATCCTTCTCATAGTTGACTCCACTACACTAGAGTGGTGAGGAAGCCGAGTCTTATGGAACCCAGGACAAGGAGGGACTCGATACATAGTATCCAGTCTACGAGAATGAGGAGAGGTGGTAAGAGGAGTTTCCCCACATCCTTAACATGAGATCATATAAAATCTCATGAATGGGCAAGGTAGCTGCCTCCTTAGGAGTTTTGGGATATTGTGGAATTTCTAACTCCTTGGTCCCTTGGCTCTGTTTCAGGGGCCACAGTAATGGACAGGCCACCTCCCTGATAAAATCTTGGAAGGAAATATCCTCTGGAGGAGACATCCTGCATTAAGGGGAGGAGGGCTCCTCTGGGAGAAGCATCGCTGCATCGACAGAACTGTCAGAATCCTCAGATTCTTCTGAGGACTCGAAGTATCGTCTGTCCGGATGCTCTTGAAGAGCCCGATACCCGTACCGACCAAAGTCGATACCGGGAGTAACCGGTACCGGGGTATCGGTACCGGAGGTCATTGGATGACTGGGTACCGGCAAAGCAGACACCGATGCTGATGCTATCGGTACCGATACAAAGGCCGGTGCCGGTGACGGTGGAATTGTCTGTCGCGGTTCCGAGGGCGTAGATGCCTAAGGAAAGCCGCCAGACTGCGTTCCATAGCCAGAACTCTCTGTTCTATCGACGCTGCCAACGTCTGGATGTCGGTACCGGAGGAGAGCGCCGGTACCCCAGAGCATGGCACCAGTAGTTCTGCCGAGAAAGAAGCAGCCCTGCAAGACGTCGATGCCACCGAAGCTGTATCAGAGGGAAACAGAGTACTGAGCTTAGCAGCTTGGTTCTGCCGACTTCTTTTAGACATCATGGCGCAGGACATACAATCCGTGATGGAGTGGTCAGGACCTAAACATTTTAGACACAATTCATGGGTGTCGGTGACGGAAATGGTACTGCCACACTTGGTGCACTTTTTGAAACCTGAGGCAGGTTTCTCCATGTTAAGGAAAATCTTTTGAGCCTAAGGCCCAAAATGCGCGTGCACCTAAAGAAAAAGAAAAAAGGAATATATATATATTTTTTTTTTTTTTACAGAAACAAGAGAAAAAAACGGCGGTACCGGTAGAGCGTCAAGGAAGGCAGACGTGACCACAAAAAAAGAACGAAATAAAAAAGAATTCTTCTGCGGTGACAGGAAAACGACCTGCTGGCTCCACGGAAAAAGAAGAACTGGAGAGAGGCAGTTGGGAAAGGCGGGAAGGCAGCACGCAGGCGCTGTGGGATGCTCCCAAAAGGTTTCTAATTGGACGCTGGGGAGCATTCCCGCGCAGGCTCCGTCGGTACCGATACCCATATGTGATGACAACATTCCTGCTTGTTCCTGGAGATTATGGCTTCCCCTCTGGTCGGTTCATGAACCAGCTGCTCCAGGAAGCAGTCATTTCTTTCATCTAGGAACTTTATCTTCCTAGCATGTCCTGCCGTGACACTGACCCAGTCGATACCGGGGTAATTGAAATCACCCATTACACAGGTCTGCGACTAAAAAGCTGTTTGATTATTTTCATCTAATTTCCATGTATTTTGGTGTGCTGAAAACAAATAAAATATTGAAAAAACTCCTAGACGTCATGATTTGCCACAACATGCAAAATTGTCTTCAAATATATCAAATTGTTTTCAAATTACTATTAATTAATTCAAATTACTATTAATTAATTAACATAAGTGCATTTAAGGTATAAAATGCCAAAAGAACCTTAAAGGGGTTGTCAGAGTTATGTAAAAAAAAAATAGCACTGTAAATCTGATGGTCAGCAATATATACATAAGCTAAGCAAGTTTTAAGTCCGTGCTGCTAATGGTAGAAGGGGTTGATCTTTCCTGAAGAATCCAGTGGGAGGGAGACACAGGGCAGATAGCAGCAGCACCGGTCAGTGCAGGGGGGGCGTGGCCAGCACTGTGACGTCTTGTGTACAGACACAGAGCTGCTCTCTCCTGCATGCCACACTTGTGCACGAATCATCATCAGGTTCTTAGTTCTAGGCTGTTCACACTATCACAATTCGTGTTAGCTCGTCATTCTTCAACTGTTATGGCTCTGCGAAAGTGTATTAATATTACAGACTTTGTGAAAAAAGTATACTTTGCATACTTTGGACTAAATATTGGAGATCAAGATAAAGTCTGGGCGCCTCAAAGTGTGCAAACGGTGTGTTGAGGACCTGCGAAACTGGTTCAAGGGTAAGAAAAAATCTTTCCGTTATGTGATTCGTATGGTATGCGAGAGCAAAAGAACCATAGTGACGACTGTTACTTTTGTTCATGCGATGTGAAAGGGTTTAATTCCAAATGGAAGCATTCCATTTCATACCCCAATCTTCACTCGGCAATTTGTTCCATCCCCCATGGCACAGATATACCAGTACCTAAGCCCCCTGCTACCTTGGAAGAGATACCTAGCTCCGATGAAGGTGAAGTCATACCTGAACCAGATGACGAATCAAGTTCTGACTTTGAAGATGATACAAGACCAAAATTGTTTTCTCAGGAGGAGTTGAATGATTTGGTAAGAGACTTGAATCTTCCCAAAGATGATGCTGAGTTACTCGGATCAAGGCTGAAAAGCAGGAATTTAATGTTGCCAGGAGTATCATCTTCATGGTTCAGACATCGTGAAAAGGAGTTCGTTCTTTACTTCACCCAGAAAGACAAGTTGAAGGAAACCTACAAGAACTTGGAATTGGTTCTTTGTAAATTAAATATGAAGACCATGGTTTGCAAGTGTGAGGGGGCTTGAAGGTCTTGTCCATGCTGCTCGGGCAACAAGCTGGGTATACCAAATATCCTTGTTTTCTGTGTCTATGGGACAGTCGAGACCGACAAAATCAGTGGACCAAGAAGAGCTGGCAGCTGAGGGTGCTAACAGTCGGTGAAAAAAATGTCCTACGAGAAACTCTGGTACCTTCCCATAAAGTTCTTCTACCACCTCTCCATATAAAATTGGGATTGATGAAGCAATTCGTAAAATCACTTCCAAGAGATGGAGAATGCTTCAAATACTTGGTCACCAAGTTTCCAGGCCTGTCGGAGGCAAAATTGAAGGAAGGTGTGTTCGTCGGACCAGACATTAGAAGGCTTATAGTTGATCAGGAGTGTCAATACCATGACGGATCCTCAAAAAGAAGGGTGGATTGCATTTAAAGAAGTCGTACAGAAATTTTTAGGCAGTAACAAAGATCCTCACTAAAAAAAGATCGTCGGACGAATGCTGAAAGCATTTCAAGCTTTAGGTTGCCTGTTGAGTTTGAAAGTGCATTTCCTCCAGTCCCACCTTGACTACTTTTCTGAAAATTTGGGAGCTGTGAGTGAGGAACAAGGTGAATGATTCCACCAAGACATTAAAGAGATGGAAAGGAGATACCAGGGAAAATGAAGCATTACAATGATGGCAGACTACTGTTGGATGCTTCAGAAAGACATTCCAGATGCTACTCACAAGCGTAAATGTGCCAAGAGGAGCCTCACACGGAAGAAGAATCGAGTTTAGTGTGTGTAAGTGAGCTCATTTTAGTTGAAAAAAGGATTTTCATGAAAATATTGTAATAAAACTTTAATTGTGTAAGTCTATTTCCATTTATTTTGAGGTATTGCCTTATTTAACATAGTTACCTAAATTGTCAGGAAACGTGATGTCCTATGACAAAATGGAGGTCATTTTCGGATTCAGCGCACCAAAAAACAAAGATTACGTGGAATTACCAAAACAGCTCTCAAAAAAATATTTTTGCAGATCTGTGTTATTAGTACTGCGCTGTAACGTTTGTTAGCTTCCTTGATTTCTTTGAGCATTTCATCATCCATTTGTTCATTCTGGCAAGGCGGTCGATAGTACACCCCAACTGCCATCGCCTTCCCCTTTTTACATGGAGTTTCAATCTATAGAGATTCTACAGAAAAATTGCATTTCCTGCAAAACTTTAATCCTTTCTGACTCAATGCCATCTCTAACAGAGGGCAACCCCTCCATCAATTTGATCAGCTCTATCATTACGATATAGTTTGTACCCAGATATCAGTGTTCCACTGGTTGTCCTCCTTTCACCATGTTTTTGATATTCCAATCATATTTAACCTCACATTTAGTGCTATATATTCTAACTCTCCCATCTTATTTTTTAGACTTCTAGCATTTGCAAGAGACGGAACATCCCTCCAGCTGCCGCCTTCTCATCTTCATTGAACACCGGCAGCGAAACCACCTGGTTGACATGAAAGACAGAAACCACCTTGGGCAGGAAGGCGGGTAATGGGCGCAAAACCACCTTCTGATCAAAGTGTAGTTACTCACCTTTAACAGGTGTTCTCCAGAAGCAGCAGGAATCAGTCCTCACATATGGATGACGTCGGCGCCGAAGGAGTCCTCGTGCGGAGCATTTCCCCAGCTTTCAAAGAAAGCCTTTGGGAATGCAGCGCGCATGTGCGGTCCCCTTCCCGCCCAAGGAGCACACCAGGAGGAGAACCTGTACCACTTGAGGGCATAAGATTTCTGGGTGGATTGCCTCCTAGAGGCCAGAACCACCTCCTCCACTTCCCTAGCTAGAACTATCCTTTCAGCCGCCAGGCCAACAGATTGAGGGACTGGAGGTTGGGGTGCAGGAGAGATCCCTGATCCGGAGACAGGAGATTGGGTTGCATCCCCAGAGGGAGTGGAGTGTCCACCGCCAATTGCAGGAGTGGAAACCACGGCTGCATCGGCCATCTGGAGTCTACCAGGATCAGCGAGGCCTTGTCTTGAAGAACCTTGAATAGGGTTGGGCCACCAGGGGCGTTGGGGGAAACGCATACAGTAGGCACGTAGACGAACATATTAGGAAGGCATCCGCTGCTATTCGCAGAGGGTGCAGTTGTCTGGAGCAGAACCTGGGTAGCTGACGGTTCAGTGGACTGGCAAAGAGATCGATGGTTGGAAGACCCCATTTTAGGAAGATCTGATGGACCATTAGGGGATTCAAATGCCATTTGTGAGGCTGTAGAATCCTGCTCAACCTGTCTGCCAGGTAATTTTCTTGGCCAAGCAGATAAACTGCCTTGAGAAACATGCCCCGACTGACTGCCAAGGCGCACAGGGCCTGTGCTTCCTGACACAGAAGCCTGGATCCTGTGCCTCCTTGTTTGTTCACATAGAACAACGCTACTTGGTTGTCTGTCTGAATCAAGACAGACTGGTGAGAGAGGACATGAGAGAAAGTCTGTAGAGCCAAGCGAATAGCTCGCAACTCCAACAGATTGATTTGCTCTGTGGCCTCCCAAGGGGACCAGAGGCCCTGAGTGCATGCCCCCTGGCAATGTGCACGCCAACCCTGAAGAGAAGCATCGGTTGTCAGCACCCGTGTGTGAACCGGTGCCTGGAAAGGCACCTCTTTGACCAGGTTCGGGAGATGCAGCCACCACTGCAGGCAGGTCGCTATTTACTTGGACACTCTTACTTTGTCTCAAGAATCGTGGCCTGCAGCCACTGAGCTCTGAGGCACCATTGAGCAGGCCACATATGCAGACGGGCATTTGGAGTTACATGGACTGTGGAAGCCATGTGACCCAAAAGCCAAAGGAAATGTCTGGCAGAGACTAGAGACCCACTGCGAAACTGCTGGGCCAGAGCCTTCAGTCTGTGGGCCCTGTCCTTGGGCAAATAAGTCATTACTTGCAAGGTATCCAACCTTGCCCCTATGAACTCTACGTCCTGTGAGGGGAGCAAAGTGGACTTTGCGAAGTTTATGACGAAGCCCAGATGCTGCAGAAGAGAGACAGTGCAAAGAGTGGCTTGTCTGGTCTCCTGCGGAGACTGACCCCTCATAAGCCAGTCGTCCAGGTATGGAAAGACAAAGATGCCCTGGTTTCTGAGATAGGCCGCCACCACCGCCAGTAATTTGGTGAAAACCCTGGGTGCGGAGGTCAGGCCAAATGGAAGTACTTTGTACTGAAAATTATTTCCTCCCACTACAAATCTGAGATATTGTCTGTGGTCTGGATGAATGAGGATGTGAGTATAAACATCCTTTAGGTTTAAGGAGCATAGCCAGTCTCCCTGCTGCAGGTAGGGCAGCAATTTAAGAACATAAGAACATAAGATATGCCATACTGGGTCAGACCAAGGTCCATCAAGCCCAGTATTCTGTTTCCAACAGTGGCCAATCTAGGTCATATGTACCAAGCAGTTTCCCAAGAAACACAAGTTCCACAATGCTTGTACTGGGTCAAGCATTGATATCTTCGGTCACTTCTTAATAAAGGTTTATGGACCTTTCCTCCAGGAACTTGTCCAAACCTTTTTTAAACCCAGCTACACTAACAGCCTTTACTACATCCTCCGGTAACAAATTCCAGAGTTTGATTACACGTTGAGTGAAAAAATATTTTCTTTTATTAGTCTTAAATAGTTTGCCCTGTAGCTTCATTGCATGTCCCCTAGTCTTTCTATATTCTGATAACGTAAACAATCGATCTACGTTTACCCGTTCCACTCCGTTCATTAATTTAGAGACTTCTATCATATCTCCCCTCAGCCGTCTCTTTTCCAGGTTAAAGAGCCCTAACCTTTTTAGCCTTTCTTCATAGGAGTATCCTTCCATCCCCTTTAACATTTTGGTGGCTCTTCTCTGAACCTTTTCTAAAATCGCTATATCCTTTTTAAGATACGGCGACCAAAATTGCACACAATATTCAAGGTGCGGTCTGGTCTCACCATGGAACGATATAGAGGCATTATAATATCTTTTGTTTTATTTTCCATTCCTTTCCTTATCATACCTAGCATTCTATTTGCTCTCTTGGCCGCCGCTGCACACTGGGCCGAGGGTTTTAACATGGTATCCACAATGACGCCTAAATCTTTTTCCTGGTTGGTGGTTCCTAATGTGGAACCTTCCATCGTGTAACCATAGTTTGGGTTGTTCTTCCATAGGTGCATAACCTTGCACTTGTCCACATTAAATTGCATCTCCCATTTTGATGCCCAGTCTTCCAATTTATCAAGATCCTCTTGCAATTTTTCACAATGCTCTTGGGTTTTAACAACTTTAAATAGTTTTGTGTCATCTGCAAATTTGATAACCTCACTCGTTATTCCACTTTCCAGGTCATTTATGACTATGTCAAAAAAGCAGCGGACCCAGCACAAATCCCTGCGGTACACCACTATTCACCTTCCTCCATTGGGAAAATTGGCCATTTAGCCCTACCCTCTGCTTTCTATCTTTTAACCAGTTCCTGATCCACAATAGTACACTGCCTTCTATCCCATAACTATTTAGTTTTGCCAAAAGTCTCTGATGAGGGACCTTGTCAAATGCTTTCTGAAAGTCCAGATACACAATATCAACCGACTCACCTTTGTCCACCTGTTTATTCACTCCTTCAAAAAAACATAACAGATTAGTAAGAAAAGATCTTCCTTGTCTAAAGCCATGTTGGCTGTCTCCCATTAGGTTGGGACTATCTACATGCTGAGTAATTTTATTCTTTATGATGGTTTCTACCATTTTTCCCGGTACTGACGTCAGGCTCACTGGTCTGTAGTTTCCCGGTTCACCCCTGGAACCCTTTTTAAAAATTGGTGTTACATTGGCGATCCTCCAATCTTCAGGTATTAGAGATGATTTTAATGATAGTTCACAGATTACTGATAGCAGGTCTGCAATCTCATATTTCAGTTCTTTCAACACCCTTGGATGTATACCATCCGGCCCAGGTGATTTGCTACTCTTCAGTTTATCTAATAGTTGTAAGACATCTTCCCGATGTATCGATATTTCCTTCAATTCTTCTGCACCTTTAAATACCACTTCAGTCATGGGTAACATCCCTACATCTTCCTCAGTAAGGACGGAAGCAAAGAATTAATTCAGTCTCTCTGCTATCGCCTTGTCGCCTCTTAGTGCTCCTTTAACCCCTTTATCATCTAATGGACCAACTGACTCTCTCACAGGTTTTTTGCTACGAATGTACTTGAAAAGGTCTTTATTTCGCGTTTTTGCTTCCGCAGCAAGCTTCTTCTCAAATTCTCTCTTTGCCTGCCTTATTAATGCCTTGCATTTGACTTGCCAGTGCTTGTGCTGTTTCCAGGTTTCGTCGTTTGGCTCTTTTTTCCATTTCCTGAAAGATGCTTTTTTGGCAACAGCCTCTCTGACTTCACCTTTAAACCATGCTGGCAGTTTTTTGGACTTCCTTCCACTTTTCTTAAAGCGTGGAATACAGCTGGTCTGGGCTTCCAAGATAGTATTTTTCAACAACACCCAAGCTTGATATACGTCTTTAACCTTTGCAACTGCTCCTTTTAGTTTTTTCTTAACTGTTTTCTTCATTTTATCATAGTCTCCCTTTGGAAAGTTAAAAGGTAGTAATGTGCATTTCCTTACTATCCCTCCTCCACTAATTCAATCAAAGGCGATCATGCTATGATCACTATTGCCAAGTGGCCCCAACACCCTTATCTCTTGCACTAGGTCTGGTGTTCCACTAAGGACTAGGTCTAATATGGCTTCCCCTCTGGTCGGTTCATGAACCAGCTGCTCCAAGAAGCAGTCATTTATTTCATCTAGGAACTTTATCTCCCTAGCATGTCCTGACGTGACACTCACCCAGTCGATACCGGGGTAATTGAAATCACCCATTATTATTACTGCGCTGTAACTTTTGTTAGCTTCCTTGATTTCTTTGAGCATTTCATCATCCATTTGGTCATTCTGGCCAGGTGCTCGATAGTACACCCCCACTGCCATTGCCTTCCCCCTTTTATATGGAATTTCAATCCATATAGATTCTACAGCAGATTTTGTTTCCTGCAAAACTTTAATCCTTTGAGTCAATGCCCTCTCTAACAGAGTGCAACCCCTCCATCAATTTGATCACCTCTATCATTACGATATAGTTTGTACCCAGGTATCACAGTGTCCCACTGGTTGTCCTCCTTCCACCATGTCTCTGATATTCCAATCATATCTAACCTTTCATTTAGTGCTATATATTCTAACTCTCCCATCTTATTCTTTAGACTTCTAGCATTTGCATACAAGCATTTTAGAGAATGTATTTTATTCATGTTAATTTGGCTATTGTTAGACATGGGTAAATTGGGATCTTTAAGCTCTGTCTGCTCCATACTTGAGGGCATTTGGGCTACTCTACTCTTTTGTGGAACCTCTCTGCTTTTGGTAGTATCCTTCAAGGATACATTCTTCCGAACCATCCGCTCTTGGGCGACTGTCGGCTTTCCCCTAATATCTAGTTTAAAAGCTGCTCTATCTCCTTTTTAAAGGTTAATGCCAGCAGCCTGGTTCCATCCCGGTTAAGGTGAAGCCCATCCCTTCGGAAGAGCCCCTCCTTTCCCCAGAATGTTCCCCTGTTCCTAACAAATCCAAAACCCTCATCTCTGCACCATTGTCTCATCCACGCATTGAGACTCTGGAGCTCTGCCTGCCTTTTGGGTCCTGCGCGCGGAACAGGAAGCATTTCGGAGAATGCTACCATGGAAGTTCTGGATTTCAACTTCCTACCTAAAAGCCTAAATTTTGCCTCCAGAACCTCCCTACCACATTTTCCTATGTCATTGGTGCTGACATGTACCAAGACAGCAGACTCCTCCCCAGCACTATCTAAGACCTTATCTAGGTGGCGCGTGAGGTCCGCTACCTTCGCACCAGGCAGGCATATTACCAGGCGATCCTCACGTCCACCAGCCACCCAGCTATCTACATGCCTAATGATCGAATCACCAACTATAACGGCTGTCCTAACCCTTCCCTCATGGGCACACGGCCCTGGAGAAACTTCCTCGGTGTGAGAGGGTTTTACATCACCTGGAGGACAGGTCCTAGTTACAGGATCACTTCCTGCCACACCAGGGTGATGCTCTCCTGTCACGTGACCTCTCTCCTCCATGGCAACAGGGGTGCTGCCAGACTGGAGGTGTTAACTCAGGACTATATCCCTTTAGGTCTCATTTATGTACCTCTGTCTGTCTTATGTTTTCCAAGTCTGCTACTTTAGCCTCTAGATAACGGACTTGTTCCCTGAGAGCAAAGAGCTCCTTGTACCTAGTGCACACGTAAGACCTCTCACCAACTGGGAGAAAATCATACATGTGACACTCAATGCAAAGGACTGGAAAGCCCCCATCCCGCTGCTGGACTACTGTCTGCATCTTAGTTTTAAGTTTGTGTCTAGATCTTTAAGTTCTTACTTACTAGGGGTTGCAATGGGTATTTATACCAATAAAACTGTACCTAATACGTTTAATATACCTTGTTCACCTAAAGCTTAATTAATCTCAGGTCCTTAGTGTATGACTGATTTGAGTAATGAGCTTCACCTGAAAGCACCTCATGTCTTTTAAGATGTATAAGTACCTATAAAGCTATGATTATCCCAGGGGTGGGTGGGTGTTGGGAGGGAGGGAGGGAAATAACACTTATTAAAAGAGGGCTGCTACACAGTACCCTGTCTTGTGCTGCTGAGGTAAGCTAAATTCTGATTTGATTTAAATTATAGCTCTTAGCTGCTGCTAGTCTCTAACTTCTTATGAAATTTAAACTACAAGCTCTCTGCTGGATTCTAAATTTAACCAGAAAGCTCTATTCTGTGTTTTAAAACTAAAAGTACTTTTCTGATGCTAGGCCCTGAGTGACCATTA
This sequence comes from Ichthyophis bannanicus, assembly GCA_033557465.1. NCBI lineage: Eukaryota > Metazoa > Chordata > Amphibia > Gymnophiona > Ichthyophiidae > Ichthyophis > Ichthyophis bannanicus. The sequence goes on from CM066047.1 coordinate 150,104,896, forward strand.
AATGTACACTACAAGCTCTCTGCTGGGTATGAAATGTAACCAGAAAGTTCTCTTCTGTGTTTTAAATTCAAACTTTAATTGCTGCTACTAGGCCCTAACTGATCCAACAAAAAACAGTGGATTCACAGATTAAGTAGCTTTAATACAAAGAATTCTTTTTAGAAAATTACCAGAAGTATATACTCACAGTTGCAGATTTCTCTCCAGAAGTAACAGTCCCCCTTTCTAGTCCTTCAAGACATAAGACGTAATTTCCAAGGGTAAGCATCTTGAACTTTTCCCTCTCCAGGAACTTGTTGAGATTTCGCAAGTCTAGGATGGGCCTGAGGCCTCCTGTCCTTTTTGGTATCAGAAAGTACCTGGAATAGAAGCCTCATCCTATCAGGTGGTGAGGCATCGGTTCCACCGCCTGCTCCTGTAGAAGACTTGCCAACTCCTGAAGGAGGAGTTTCCTATGCAGAGGGAGTCTTGGAGGTTCCCCTTGAAAATAGGAGGGAGGTAACTGGTTGAAGTGGAGCAAGTAGCCCTTTTGGACTATGCTCATTACCCAGGTATCCCCTGTTATAGCTGACCATTTGTGGGCGTACAGTGTCAGCCGGCCTCCTGTGCTGAGTGGAGCCAGCTGTGGGGGAGAAGCTATGCAGTGGGAGTCAAAACCCCGCTCTCTGCTGTGCAGGAGCCGGAGGCTTGGGAGTTTTCTGCCTACGGGGTCCATGTCCCTGCCCCTTGGCCTGCTGACCCTGTTAGGGAGCTGTAGAGGCCTGGAATTGAGGGTAGGATTTGTAGGCAGAAGCCTTCCTTAGGTAAAAAGGCTTTTTCCCCGAGCCCTTCTTCTTCCGAGAAGGGGCAGAAGTTTTCCTGGACAGCCTTGTCCTGGTGAGAGTCTCAGTCTTGATGTCTGCAGCCTTTTCAGCCATGGGTTTGCCAAAGAGGTTCTCACCCCGGCAAGGGTGATCGACCAACTTGTCCTGGACCCATGGCTCGAGGTCCGATGACTGTAGCCAGGCCTGATGGCGTGCACCGATGCCGGCCGCTGCTACTTGAGCCGAAGCCTCGAAGCCATCATAGGCTGCTCGAGATATAAACTTCGAGAACTCTCGAAACACCAATGACAAAGCCTTGAACCTCTGCAAAGGTTCCTCGGAGAGGCCAGCTGAGAATCCAGCAATTTCTTTTGCCAGGTCCCGGAGGTACATGCCCATGTACAGCTGGTAAGTCTGGACACGGCAAGCCAGCATAGAGCCCTGGAAGCACTTTCTACCAAGGGCATCCAGGTTCCGGGCCTCCCTGCCAGGGGGCACCAAGGAGTGCATCTTCTGACTCTTCAGACGATGCATGGCCGATTCCACAACCATGGAGTGGTGCGGTAGCTGTGCCTTCTAGAACCCAGGACTCTTACGGACTCGATAGATGGAATCGACCCATTTGCTGAGAACCGGCGCTGAGGCCGGTGCCTCCCACATGCGGAAGAGCAGCCGTTCCAGCATCGGAGGAACCGGTACAGTAAAGGCCTCCTTAGGCGGAGAGTCATACTGGAGGGCCTCGAGCTCCTCGGCTCGAGGCTCCTCCTTGGGATCCACGGGGAAGGCCAAGGTTTTGGTCATGTCCCTCACGAAGTCCGAGAACCGGGTATCCTCTGGGGGGGGGGGGGGGTCCTTCTCCGAGGCTCAGACTCCAGTGAGTTCAATGGGACGCACCGCGTCTGGAAAGTGTCCGGGGACTCCTCATCCTCCGTCTCCCACTCTGACCCCTCCGAGGAGGAATTAAGCGGCTTCGGTCGGGCGGGCACCAGCGTCGACGACTTCGGCCCCGCACAGGAGGTCGAGGGAGACCTTGGCCGAGGATCAATTCGAGACCACATTGACTCGAGGATCGGCTCGGCCTCCGGGGTCGACTTGGAGGTCGAGGTCCCGGTGTTCGGGGCAGATGCACCGGTCAGACTGGTGATCAGCACCCGCTGCTGCTCCATGAAGGCAGCCAAGCTGCTCTCCAAGGCTGTCAACCTGAGTCCGAGCTCAGGAGACTCAGCAGCCCCCAACTCGGGCCCCGACAGCAGCTCCCCCGGAGGAGAGTCCATGAGGACAACAGCACTCACGTGACTCGGGCTCCACACGAGGCAACTTGACAGGCCTCTCTGACTCCGAAAACCCGGGACGGCGGTCAGGGCTATGCGACCTGGCCCTCAAGGAGCCAAGAACGTCCACCGACGCCACCCTCGCGGATTTCTTCTTCCTTCTGTGTTTCCGTGAGAGAGCCTCCCTCTCAGAGGAGCCTCGACAATGCTCGGGGTCGGACTCCCAAGACATCGAGGCCTCTGACGAAGTCTGGGCCCGGCCGGACATGGAGTCAGAGAAGATCCTTTCTCGTTGATGTTGACGGCTCCTCAGCGCCTTAGAGGACATCTTGGCGCATGGGCCACAGATCATCGGGTCATGATCGGGCCCGAGGCACCGGAGGCAGCAGTCGTGTGTGTCGGTAAGAGACATCAGTTTCTTACACCGATCACACTTCTTGAACCCACTGGCAGCCATCAAGGGAAAAAGAGCCCCTGCAAGGTCAAAAGATCGGGCTGCCAGTGAAAAAGAGAAAAAACCAAAAAACCTCAAACACTAGTCTCGAAGGACAAAAACTGAAAAAGTAGCTCCGGGCTTGATAACGGTGTACCATGCCCAGGCGGGAAGGGGAACCGGCGTCGAACCGGCCAAAAACCACGAATCCACTTAGGAAAAAAATCAATTTTTAAGCAGGTGACAAGGACACATGTCCGTCGGGCTCCGCGGAAAAAAGACTGAGCAAGATGGCACCCTTGGGCGGGAAGGGGACTGCGCATGCGCGCTGCATTCCCAAAGGCTTTTTTTGAAAGCTGGGGAAATGCTCCGCACGAGGGCTCCATCGGCGCCAACGTCACCCATATGTGAGGACTGACTTCCTGCTTGGTCCTGGAGAAAGAAAGAAAAGGCTCCTTACAAGACAAAGCCTGCAATTCCAAAATCCTACAAGCCGAGCAAATAGCTACCAAAAACACGCTTTTAACGTCAGGTCCTTCAACGAAGCCTTACCCAAAAGCTCAAAAGGCTTCCTAACCAACGCTTCCAAAACCAAAATCAAATCCCAAGGAGGAACTGTGAACCTGCGCGGCAGCCGAATGAACAACACAGCTCTTAGAAATCTTTTAACATCCACGTGCGGACCCAACGCTTCACCTTGAATCTTACCCCGATAACAAGATAGCGCTGCTAGCTGAACTCTTAAAGAAATGGCTGCCAGACCCTTTTTGAAACCATCCTGCAGGAACGAAAGAATCTGCGAAATAGACGCCGCTGAAGGACGCACCTGTCTGTCCGCACACCACACTTCAAAAATGTTACCAAACTCGCACATAAGCCAACGATGTAGATCTCTGTCTGGCCTTTAACAGCGTAGAAATGACCGCTGCAGAGTATCCCCTGGCTCTCATCCTTGCCCTTTCAAGAGCCAAGCCGTAAGCGAGAACAGACTCACCTGCGGCATGCGGACCGGCCCCTGATTCAACAGATCCTCCCCGTGACGGCAGCCGCGATGGCCTGTCTATCAGAAGACGAACCAGATCCACATACCACGGTCTTCTTGGCCAGTGTGGCGCAATGAGAATCACCAGTTTCGTTGGTCCTCAACACACCGTTTGCACACTTTATGAGGCACCCAGACTTTATCTTGATCTCCAATTTTTAGTCCAAAGTATGCAAAGTATACTTTTTTCACAAAGTCTGTAATATTCTGCTGTTGCTTCAACACTGTATATTCACCACAGATGAAACAAACTGGCGAATTAATACACTTTCGCGGAGCCATAACATAATGGTTGAAGAATGACGAGCTAACACGAATTGTGATGAAAAAGTGTGAACAGCCTAGAACTAAGAACCTGATGATGATTCATGTACAAGTGTGGCATGCAGGAGAGAGCAGCTCTGTGTCTGTACACAAGACGTCACAGTGCTGGCCACGCCCCCCTGCACTGACCGGAGCTGCTGCTATCTGCCCTGTGTCTCCCTCCCACTGGATTCTTCAGGAAAGATTAACCCCTTCTACCATTAGAAGCACGGACTTAAAACTTGCTTAGCTTATGTATATATTGCTGACCATCTGATTTACAGTGCTATATTTCTTTTTACATAACTGACAACCCCTTTAAGGTTTTTTTGGCATTTTATATCTTAAATGCACTTATGTGAATTCAAAAAAACATGGGACAAAGAGGATCTCTAAAGGAAAAAAGGGGACTGTTGTAGTTGTTGATAAGGAAGGACAGACTGGATAGGCCATGTGGTCATCTTCTGTCATCATATTTCTATGTTTCTATTAGGGCCCATGGTGGGAACACGTATACGAATACTTCCACTGGCCACTTTTGCATTAGAGCATCAAGGCCTTCCGACATCCTCTCTCGCCTTCTGCTGTAAAACCGAGAAGCTTTTGCCTACTCGAACATCGCCATCAGATCCATTACCGGCGTCCCCCAATGCCTTGCGATTATAGCGCAAACACGTCCGGGTTTAGCACCCACTCCCCCGGATCCACCTTGAAGCGACTCAAAAAAATCCACCTCTACAATGTCCACTCCTGCCACATGTTGAGCTGACAGGCTGAAAGCGTTTGTACCAAATGCCATTCTTTTTGCAGAATCTTTATGATGTATTTGGAGTGGGAAGAGTATATTAGAGGAAGGACTATACTGATTTTGAAAAACAGGCCCAGGATATGAAAGATTTTTGGCTAGAAATTATCCGGTTTGTTATCTTCATAAAGCTTATGCTAGGGCTAGAGATACCCCTCGAGAAGACCTACTTAAGGTCAAGACACGTGATGAAGATATCGGTATAGTCTGTCCTCTAATATACTCTTCCCACTCCAACGCATCCAGCCTTTCAGGACATGAAACTCACCATGGCACATAAACGTAATATTAATTTGCAAAATCTCCTGGTGCCTTCTGCTCTCACAGAGAAGAAGTTGCTATCAAAATTCAAAGGACAATATCAATGTGGAAAATGCTCAGTGTGTTTAAATTCATTGCCCATATGCAATTCTTTCGTTCATCCTTTCACGAATCAAGTATTTTATATAGATGATTTTTCTAACTGTGAGACCAAAAATGTCATTTATGTCGTGCAATGTCCTTGTAAAAACTTATATGTAGGGAAGACCACACGTATGATAAGAACAAGGATAGTGGAGCACAAAAGCTGCATTAAACATCAACTGGTTGATAAACCTTTAGTACAACATTGGTTAGATGTCTCACACAATGTTATGGATCTTAAGTTTTTTGTCATTAAAAAAGTGAAGGTTAACTGGAGGGGAGGTGACATTAATAAAACCCTTATGAGGCTCGAGCAAAAGTTCATTTTTCATTTAAATTCTATGACTCCGAATGGTTTAAACCTTGATCAGGACTTGTCAGTCTTTCTTTGATCTTTCATTACATTTGTACCTCAGTTGAGGTCCTATTTTACAATCTTTTATTTTCCTCACGCCTGTTTATATGGTTCTAGACCCTTTATTTTTATACGTATTCATTATAATGTTCATATGATTTTATTAGATGTTTCCTGGGTTTGTCTTGTAGTGTCTTGGTATCTTGATTCATGCAGTTTTATTCATTCATTTATTTATTTTACTTCTTAGGTTTGACATATTATACAAGTTGTTTTTTACAAATGGCCCCTTGAGTTATTTTGGCCGGGTGCTCAGTTTGCAGCTTTAGGTTATTTTTAATTATAGACGTTTTACATTTTTGATTTTATGATGTTCATATGATTTTATTAGATGGTTTCTTGTCTTTTAGTGTCTTGGTATCTCGATTCATGCAGTTTTACTCATTTATTTATTCATTCATTTTACTTTTTAGGTTTGACATACTACACAAGTTGTTTTTTATAAATGGTCCCTTGAGTTATATTGGCCAGCTGCTCAGCTTGTAGCTCTCGGTTACTTTTCCTTTTTAACTATAGATGTTTTATTTATTTATTTATATGTTGCTTTTTTGTTCCCCTGCACCCTTGGCTTTGAGTGTTTTGTTAATGATTGGCTTTTAGTTACTATTTATGTGCTGTTACACCAGACATAAGCGATCTAGCAAGTCTCATCGCATTTACGCTTTGGTGGTTCATGCCGTCTAAGCGGTTTTATGTGCATTATACATCTTGTTTTCCTTTCGGCATTTTTAAAGTAGAAACTGACATTTTCTTTTAAATACCACATTCGTGTTCATTATATTTACGATAGATGCATTCTTTTATTGGTTCTGCCTCTTACATCACTCTCCCGCCGGATACATGACTCCGCCCCTTTTTTCTTTTAATCTGCGCATGGGTCGGCGTCTTTTCTTGCTAAGTTGCATGTCCAAAGTATCGGACGCCATTTGGTTTTAAGGTAATACGTCTCCTTATACTTTTTCTTTCATGTACACATTTTATTTATGAGGTAGTGAAGAGTTGGTTGTTTTTATTGATTTGCCGGCTGCCTGTTTTATCTTTTTAAAGTAGAAACTGTGACAGTCCGTCAAAAGTCGGATGTATATCCTTTATGTTTTTGGCGCATTTATGCTCCCTCAGAGATCATTTAACTGTTTGGCACTTGTTTCTTGTATGCCTCTGAGTCAAACTTAATACTTGTTCTATGACTAATTTTTATTTACTCTTGGTGGCGGCATTTTACCTTTAGACGGCGGTCTACATATTCTTCCTTTTAGTTTTTCGTGAAGGATGGACTGATAGTTTTGTTTCCTTTGATTTTTACTATACACATACCGCGTTTTTTGCGGTTGCACATATCATGTTTATTGACCTCATGTTATGCATGTCTATACGACTATTACTGAACATTTTTGCTTTCCTTTTTTGTGCCCCTGTTAAATCTGTACAGATCAATCGGTAATGTCTTGGTCAACATTGCACATCTTGTTTTATCACTGTTAGTTAGGGGCCCTCTGGCTTACTCCTGCTACTACATTTTCTTAAGCACAAGTTTTTTTATTGTAGTTTAATCACTGGAGTTTTTGTAGGTATCTCATGTCCTGTCTTGTTCTCCTCATTGCCCTCTCCACCTTCTTTTTCTTTCTCCTTGGTTTAATGAAAGATAAAATTAAGATATAAGTTTTCTAATTACCCTGTTTTTGTTTTTCTAGCAACAGTGTACTTTTAGATTTTACTACATAAACGTGGTATACCTTTTAAAGCCCACAACAGAGGTTGGTAAATTACTTTTATTTCTATGTATGTATATGATTTTATGATGATTTGTACCTTCGAGCACATTTATTTATTTCACATTATTTATTAATTTTATTTGTATTGCATTTTGCTAGTTTTTAATGTTATTCAAGTATTAATATGTATTATGTTGTTTTATAATTTGTCAGTCTGTTCCTTTATGTTTTTATTGTTAGTTTAATGATATTTATGATTTTAGTTTTTGTGCCTGGCCAGCCCCTGACTAAGGGTGACGAAACATGGCCTGTGTCGGGCGGCCTAAGGTTTAATAAAGGACTCTGTCTTTCCATCTACTCACGCCTCAGGTTGGTTCGTTCACTTTTGCATTAGAGCATCAAGGCCTTCCGACATCCTCTCTCGCCTTCTGCTGTAAAACCGAGAAGCTTTTGCCTACTCGAACGTCGCCATCAGATCCATTACCGGCGTCCCCCAATGCCTTGTGATTATAGCGCAAACATGTCCGGGTTTAGCACCCACTCCCCTGGATCCACCTTGAAGCGACTCAAAAAAATCCACCTCTACGTTGTCCACTCCTGCCACATGTTGAGCTGACAGAGCGAGCAGGTTTTGCTCTGCCCAATCCAACAGCTGACCTGCCTCTGACTCCAAGGACACACTTCCCATTCTGCCCTGCCGATTGATGTAGGCCACCGTGATCGCATTGTCAAAAAGCAACTGAA